>CAUDMG010002927.1:30000-630000 GCA_958450375.1 Homarus gammarus
CCCCCCCCCAGACAATTGCCTCCCCCCCCCCCCCCCCCACCATGAAGTTGTTGGTGTAATGGTGGTGAAGTTGTTGGTGTGATGGTGGTGAAGTTTAGTGACGGTGAGGAAGTTTAGTGATAGCAAAGTTAGTGATGGTGTTGATGGTAAATTTTGTGATTGTGATGGAGATGTTAGTGATGGTGGTGATTGCAAAGTTTAGTGATGGTGGTGATGAAGTTAGTGATGGTGATGATGGTAATGAAGTTAGTGATGTTGATGATGGTAATGAAGTTAGTGATGGTGATGATGGTGTAGTTGGTAAAGGTGATGGTAGTGGAGAACTTGATGATGAATTTAGTGAAGGTGATGGTAAAGTTGATGAAGATGCTGAAGTTAGTGATGGTGAAGATGGTGACGATGAAGTTGGTGATGGTAAAATTAGTGATGGTGATGATGATGAAGTTGGTGATGATGAAGTTGATGGTAATGTAATGAGACACATTAATAAATGCAGTATATATATGTTACTTGATTGTGAAGTGAAGAAAGTTTGGTAGCATGGCCGATTAGTTATTTACACTTGGAATTATATTCGAAGGGGAAAACTCTTTAAACACCAATACAGCTATTTATTAGTTAACTGAATGACAACGACACATTAATAAATCATTATATCTAAGTTACTAGACAATGACTCAGACACAAACATGAAATGGATACACTTCCCACAGTAAGTAACTCACCCTTGGATCGCTCTGACAATGACTCACTTGTTACCTGAGGGAGGCCCAGCTGCTGGGGAAGGTTTGCTGGTGTTGCTGGACTCTGTCTCCTTTGAGAGACTCTGCTAGATGGGGCTCGGTGCTGGAAAGGGAAGTCTCCCTCTGTACCTCGACTAGTGACGAGCGTGTCTTCTTCTGAGTTCTGTCTCTGGGAAGGAGCTGCAGCTCTTTATATTGGTGGTGACAAGCCGAAGATGTCGTCATTAATCTGGGTGTGTCTGGCCAGGTGACATGTGTACTGGCTGGAGGGTAGAGTCTTGAGTAACTTGGTCATGTCACCAGGTTAGCTAATGATGCGGCGGTGAGAATTCTGGTTCATTGTGACCGTGACCTCTCTTGGGTCAGGTCTTAATCTCACTTTAATTACAAAGGGTGGGTCAACTTACCAGGGTGTACACACCTGCCGGTCACTGCTGTGTGTGTTGTTCTGGGCTTTAAGTTATGGTCTGATAAACAATCATTACAGTGATGGTGGTGAAGTTGTTTATGTGGTGATGATGAAGTTAATGAATTTGAAGTTAGTGATGGTGAAGTTGATGGTGAATTTAGTGATGGTGATGAAGTTGTTGGTCTGATGAAGGTGAGTTGGTGATTGATGGTGAATTTGGTGATTGTGATGGTTAAGTTAGTGATGGTCCTGATGGTGAAGTTAGTGATGGTGAAGTTGGTGATGGTATAGTTTAGCAATGTTGGTGATGATGGTGGTGATTGTGAAGTTTAGTGATGGTGTTGATGGTAAAGTTGGTAATGGTGATTATGGTAATGTTGGTGATCTTGGTGATGGTGAAGATTGTGATGAAGTTGGTGATGGTGATTATGGTGAATTTAGTGATGGTGATGATGAAGATTGTGATGGTGAAGTTGGTGATGATTGTGAAATTGATGGTGATATTAGTTATTGTGATGATGGTGAAACTAGTGATGGTGATGATGGTGAAGTTAGTGATTGTGGTGGTGATGATGGTGAAGTTAGTGATGTTGATGCTGGTGATGATGGTGATGGTGAAGTTGGCAATAGTAATAATGGTGAATTTAAGGATGGTGATGATGGAAAAGTTGGTGATGGAGATGATGGTGAAGTTGGTGATGGTTTTGATGGTGGTGATAAAGTTGATGAAGATGGTGATGATAATGAAGATAGTGATGATGGTGAAGTTGGTAATGGTGGAGTTGGTGATGATTGTGATGACTATTGGACAAAGGAAGGATGCAAGCTTACACATTTGTCCCCTTAGTCATAAAATAGGATGTCCTTAAGCCTTCGTCCACAATATGAACTAATGAATCGAGAGATTTTGTACGAGCTAGGAGGATGTAAGTGTGTGGTGTGTTGGTAGTAATAGGATGGAGGATGTCAAGTGTGTGGTGTGTTGGTAGTAATAGGATGGAGGATGTCAAGTGTGTGGTGTGTTGGTAGTAATAGGATGGAGGATGGCAAGTGTGTGTTGTGTTGGTTGGTATAGGATGGAGGATGTCAAGTGTGTGGTGTGTTGGTAGTAATAGGATGGAGGATGTCAAGTGGGTGGTGTGTTGGTAGTAATAGGATGGAGGATGTCAAGTGTGTGGTGTGTTGGTAGTAATAGGATGGAGGATGTCAAGTGTGTGGTGTGTTGGTAGTAATAGGATGGAGGATGTCAAGTGTGTGGTGTGTTGGTAGTAATAGGATGGAGGATGTCAAGTGTGTGGTGTGTTGGTTGGTATAGGATGGAGGATGTCAAGTGTGTGGTGTGTTGGTAGTAATAGGATGGAGGATGTCAAGTGTGTGTTGTGTTGGTTGGTGTGGGATGGAGGATGTCAAGTACTGTTCCTCTATACTGGTAATACATAATTCATCAGCTCCTTCCCCGCCATGGCCACCTCTACTTGTTGTGGTTTTTAGTTAGGTAAATTTTAAAGCTTTGTATCTTCATTCATTTGACCCTTTTCTGCATGAACTACTCGGTTGGATAAATGTTTGCCCTTATCTAACTGAGAAATATTTTGTTCACATAAAGCTTGTGGTTTGGCATTGAGCTGTTTACATATTGATTATTGTATTAAATGTTCTCTTGAACATTTCCAGGTGACAACGGAACACCAAATACGTCCCGTGCATCGTTGTTGTTTAGTCCAACTGTACCCATTTCAGAGGTTTATTCAACTGGGAAAACGTAAGTTATTTATAGCAAATAATATGAAAAACCTGTAGAATATAACACAATAATAGTTCACCTGTTTGACATGTGTAAAATATAAAATGCTTTTATGTAATGTGAGAATGTGATGTTGCTGATTCAAAAACTACATTATTCTACTTAGTCTAAGTTGTATCTTGAGTAAAAGACAATTTACCTTTACAGTACATGTGTGTTGGTAAAGTGTGTGCTGTGTTGGTAAAGTGTGTTGTGTGTTGGTAACGTGTGCTGTGTGTTGGTAACTTGTGCTGTGTTGGTAACTTGTGCTGTGTTGGTAACTTGTGTTGTGTGTTGGTAACGTGTGCTGTGTTGGTAACTTGTGTTGTGTGTTGGTAACGTGTGCTGTGTTGGTAACTTGTGTTGTGTGTTGGTAACTTGTGCTGTGTTGGTAACTTGTGTTGTGTGTTGTGTGTTGGTAAAGTGTGTTGTGTGTTGGTAACGTGTGCTGTGTGTTGGTAACTTGTGTTGTGTTGGTAACGTGTGCTGTGTGTTGGTAACGTGTGTTGTGTGTTGGTAACTTGTGTTGTGTGTTGGTAACGTGTGCTGTGTGTTGGTAACTTGTGTTGTGTGTTGGTAACTTGTGTTGTGTGTTGGTAACGTGTGTTGTGTGTTGGTAACGTGTGCTGTGTGTTGGTAACTTGTGTTGTGTGTTGGTAACTTGTGTTGTGTGTTGGTAACTTGTGTTGTGTGTTGGTAACTTGTGCTGTGTGTTGGTAACTTGTGCTGTGTGTTGGTAACTTGTGCTGTGTGTTGGAAACTTGTGCTGTGTGTTGGTAACTTGTGCTGTGTGTTGGTAACTTGTGTTGTGTGTTGGTAACTTGTGTTGTGTGTTGGTAACGTGTGTTGTGTGTTGGTAACGTGTGCTGTGTGTTGGTAACTTGTGTTGTGTGTTGGTAACTTGTGTTGTGTGTTGGTAACGTGTGCTGTGTGTTGGTAATTTGTGTTGTGTTGGTAACTTGTGCTGTGTGTTGGTAACTTGTGTTGTGTGTTGGTAACTTGTGTTGTGTGTTGGTAACTGTGTTGTGTGTTGGTAACTTGTGTTGTGTGTTGGTAACTTGTGTTGTGTGTTGGTAACTGTGTTGTGTTGGTAACTTGTGTTGTGTGTTGGTAACTTGTGCTGTGTGTTGGTAACGTGTACTGTGTGTTGGTAACTTGTGCTGTGTGTTGATAACTTGTGTTGTGTGTTGGTAACTTGTGTTGTGTGTTGGTAACTTGTGTTGTGTGTTGGTAACTTGTGTTGTGTGTTGGTAACTTGTGCTGTGTGTTGGTAACTTGTGTTGTGTGTTGGTAACTTGTGTTGTGTGTTGGTAACTTGTGTTGTGTGTTGGTAACTTGTGCTGTGTGTTGGTAACTTGTGTTGTGTGTTGGTAACGTGTACTGTGTGTTGGTAACGTGTGCTGTGTGTTGGTAACTTGTGTTGTGTGTTGGTAGCGTGTGTTGTGTGTTGGTAACTTGTGCTTTGTGTTGGTAACTTGTGTTGTGTGTTGGTAACTTGTGTTGTGTGTTGGTAACGTGTGCTGTGTGTTGGTAACTTGTGCTGTGTGTTGGTAACGTGTGTTGTGTGTTGGTAACTTGTGCTGTGTGTTGGTAACTTGTGCTGTGTGTTGGTAACTTGTGTTGTGTGTTGGTAACTTGTGTTGTGTGTTGGTAACGTGTGCTGTGTGTTGGTAACTTGTGCTGTGTGTTGGTAACTTGTGTTGTGTGTTGGTAACTTGTGCTGTGTGTTGGTAACTTGTTTTGTGTGTTGGTAACTTGTGCTGTGTGTTGATAATTTGTGCTGTGTGTTGGTAACTTGTGTTGTGTGTTGGTAACTTGTGTTGTGTGTTGGTAACTTGTGTGTGTTGGTATCTTGTGCTGTGTGTTGGTAACTTGTGCTGTGTGTTGGTAACTTGTGCTGTGTGTTGGTAACTTGTGTTGTGTGTTGGTAACTTGTGCTGTGTGTTGGTAACTTGTGTTGTGTGTTGGTAACTTGTGCTGTGTGTTGATAATTTGTGTTGTGTGTTGATAATTTGTATTGTGTGTTGGTAACTTGTGTTGTGTGTTGGTAACTTGTGTTGTGTATTGGTAACTTGTGTTTTGTGTTGGTAACTTGTGCTGTGTTGGTAACTTCTGTTGTGTGTTGGTAACTTGTGTTTTGTGTTGGTAACTTGTGCTGTGTTGGTAACTTCTGTTGTGTGTTAGTAACTTCTGTTGTGTGTTGGTAACTTCTGTTGTGTGTTTGTAACTTCTGTTGTGGTCTCGTTGTCTGGTAACGTCTCTTGTGTGTTGGTAACTTCTGTTGTGTGTTCGTAACTTCTGTTGTGTTGGTAACTTCTGTTGTGTTTGGGTAACTAATGTTGTTTTGGTAACTTCTGCAGTGTGTTGGTAATATGTCCCTGTGATCAGCCACAAAATGGGATTTCCTGTGATATCCCATTACCTGGAACAATTGGTGCAGAGCACTTCCGGGAATGAGAGGTTTCCGGGTAACGAGAAGACTCTCTCACAGCCGGAAAAAATCCCTCATCCCCAGAATTTTCCGTAGCGGAAAAATTTTCGCAGAAGTTCCAGAAATTGCTCTCTACATCATCTATCGAACCCGGAAAAAAAAAAATAATATATATATATATATATATATATATATATATATATATATATATATGGTATGTATGTGATGTATGTATGCTATGCACGAATGCATGCATATACTATATATATATATATATATATATATATATTGGGGGCTTAGTGGTTGCATCTTACCGACCTTCTGATGGAATGTCAGGTCACCCTTTCTTGGCAGGGTGACTATTGGGTCTTTTTACCTGAAGATGCCTTGAATAAGTGCGAAACCTAAAGTATTTTTAGAGATATTGTGATAAGTATAAGTATAAATGAGCAAAGTTGTGTCCCTTCAACATTACATTACATAATATTTTGAAATATGGAGTGAGAAAGGTGTGGGTGATTAGAGAGATGGAGTGGAAAGGAGTGTTGCCAAGCATAACTCAACAGCTAATATTTAACTCGCTGTCACACACGCAAATTTGTCACACAATAAGACCTTTACTCCTTTCTTGGGGTGTGTGTGTGTGTGTGTGTGTGTGTGTGTTCAGCTTCCTCGCTTCGCAAGCGAGCGGACCGAAGTTCGATTCTCGGGCAGGGTGAAAATATTGGCAAGTTTTTTTTTACGCCATTTGCCTCTGCCTACCCAGCAGTAATTGGGAACCTGGATGTTACTCGATTTGCAGATCGTATTCTGGGGTAATGGTTAGCCAGTGCAGTTGACAAGCTGTCCAGTCTTCTCGGACTATTCCGTGACACTGTGTCATGCAGCTCGTTAACTTAGGGTGTGGTTGTTGTTTTGGCGACAGCTTCTACACCTTAACAAATTCACGCCTAGGAGGCCCTTATTATTGTTATATCTGTGGGTGTAATGTTGGTGGGTAATGTTTGGCTGAAGAGCGTGGGAGTCAACCTTTTGGGGGGGTGAGGAAAATTTGTTCTTTTAAGCCAGAAATTTTTGGAAAATTCCAGCTTTGGGAATGATTTTCCGAGCAAATTTCAATTCCGGCTATCAGAGATTTCCGGGTTTGAGGGATTCCGGCTAATGGAGATACAGTAAAACCTCGATTAACCGACCCTCGATTAACCGACTTTCAGATTAACCGTCAATCCCGAACCCCTAATTTTATTTATTTTATTTTTTTTTTTACGGGGATTATCCCACCCGGGCACAGGTCACTGACCCACATCGGGGCGATAATGTAATAATATTAATATTGATAATAATAATAATAATAATAATAATAATAATAATAATAATAATGATAATAATAAAGAACCATAGAGAAATGCAAAAATGAAAAAAAAATCAAGAGTGAGAAACAATGTACCGGTATGTACAGGTATGTTGTGTTGTCAATAGTCAGAGAAACAATTGAGACCCTGCAATTGTGTGTAAATGAGGCAGAAAGTCAGATCAGCAACCTGGGACTTGGTCACAATTTTTGTGATGACATAAGTTCTTTGACTTTTCCATTTTTTTATTCACGGTTTCTGTGCTGGTTCATATTTATTTACTAATGTTGTTAATGTTTTAAAGCAAATTCTATTGAAATATGAATGGCAAATGAACAAAAATGAATAGGGGGACTTAAATGAGGTAGGTTAGGGAAAGGTACATTGAAAATGTATGTTTTATTTCCGTAGACTTTAGTTACTATTAACCGACTTTTCAGATTATCCGTAGGCTCCTTCCCCCCATATGTGGGCGGTTAATCGAGGTTTTACTGTATTACTGTATATATACAGGTACTCCTCGACTTACGACCTACTCGACTTACGACCACCCGGACATACGACCACCGCAGTCTTATAAAATATTTTTCAAATTACGTATTTTCGAGTCCCGACGTTAGTGATCGCGCTGTGTACCGACAGAATTTTTGTTTTTAATTCCTTTTAAAATGGCTGGCAAGTGTTAAAGTGAGAGTTCTCGTGGTGCTGAGAAGAAAAAGAGACACCCATTTTAGATTTTCTATGTATTATTTTCGCCTTTTCGACTTACGACCTGGTCGTCGGTCCGGAACCCCATCGTAAGTCGAGGAGAGACTATATATTCTCTATTAGCCGGAATCCCTCAAACCAGGAACTCTCCATTAGCTTTGGGAATGATTTTCCGAGGGGTACATCTTCCGGAAAATTCAGAGAAAATTTTCCCAGTACCTGGAAATTTCTGGGGATTGGGAGTTTTTTCTAGGTTTGAGAGTCGAAAATCAGTCGCTTTTTCAGGAAGTTCTGAGAAGAAATTTCCGCTACTTGTAAAATTCCGGGAATGGGGGATTTCTGGGTTCGAGATATGATGGAAGGCGCAATTTCTGGAACTTCTGAGAACATTTTTCCGTTACCCGGAAAATTTCGGGGATGAGGGATTTTTTTCTGGCTGAGAGAGAGTCGTCTTGATACCTGCAAATCTCTCTTTCCCTGAAGTGCACTGCACCAATTGTTTCGACTAATGGAGATGTCACTATATTTGTGTGTGTGTGTGTGTGTTTAACAGTGTTTTCTTCGTAATTTCAGTGCAGTCAATTCTGCAGAAGATATAATTGCAAGCTTAGGTGGCACTCTGGATGACACTCTGCCATTATGGACTAGTGCCCTGGCCACACCCATTGCTGTCCCTCAGGCAGGTGGCCAACAGCCCCAAGCTTTTCCTTCTACACTGGAGCGTCTCACACTCCATCCTAAACAAGGATTCAGGCAAAATGTAAGTAAGATGTTTAATGTTAGACAGATTCAAGGTACAACATGCCCTTAAAATTCGCAGGGATTTGGGTCTCAAAATGGCTACGAATGGCCAAATCTGTGAATATCATTTACTGACCAGAGGAGGGGGGGGATGCATTTTTTGTGTACAGATTAAAAGATTTCGGTTAACGATTTACCTTCCATAAGATTCTTAACTTCGGTTAACGAGCAATCCCTCGATTAACGAGTTTTTTACGAGCCGACTTCAACATGTTTTTGCTTGCATTTGGCAGTCCACCAGCTGTAGTATTAGTCCTCCAATACAGTAATCGGTTTTAGGGCTTAAATTCCTTACTATTTTAGTGAATATCAAGAAGTTTATACTATTCAATAATTATAAAAGTTTAATATTAACTTATTTAGTCATTTTAACAATTATTGAACATAATTGAAGGTAAAGAAACTAGTTTCTGGTGTGCCATCCAGCCTGTTAACACACCAGACAGGCGTTAGTCTCTCTCTGTTTTCAGTGGAGGTTGCATCATGCTTGAGACTCTCTTCAACTAAACGCTTTTTTTCTGTGTTTCCAAGCAAATTATTGGTCATTTTAAAATTTATTTTACATATTGACAATATATAATGCAGTGCAGTGTTGATTTAAAGAAAATAATCTTGAAATACACCAAGAGAACTAAAATTTTATGGGTGAAATGGTGCCATAGGGTGACTTCTCTTCCACCCCAATGCCTTCTCTTCTTCCTTCTCCCCATTCTCATTCCCAGCATCATCATCATCTAGGAGCCTTCTACATACACGCCTCAAAGTAAGTGTACTTTTCTACCTTTTTTGTTGAATTTAGGCAATTTTCGGTGAGCTGGAACCAATTTCCCAAAAACCCATTGAAACAATGGTTTCGGTTAACGAGTTTTCGGTTAACGAGCAACCTGCTGGAACGGATTGTGCTCGTTAACCGGGGGACCACTGTACTACTACTACTACTACTTTTTTTTTTATGGCCTCCAGCCTCCCCCAATAGCTATACCTTTGCCACCATTTTATTACCTTAATATTAAATATCCTAATGCATAAGTAGCTATCTTAGCAGTGTTGAGTTAGTTGAGCTGCAGATCTATGTGCCATTCAGTGACTGTAGCCTCATAGTCAATATCTGCAACTGTTGTCGGCTCTGGGGCTGATGCTCTCTTTCCCCTGAGGCAGAGCAAAGCCGACCGAAGGAGAGAGAAGGACAGTCGACATCTCATCCAGGCTGTAACATAACTTCTGGGCTGCTGCTTCTGTTCGGATATCACCTCCACGAGTCTGACGTAGAAGCATCTTTCACTTGGTCCCATCCCACCAGAGGTTGTGAACACTAGAGGAGTGAAGCTGCCTTGATCAACGTTCTGAATTCTCTCCCCGTATGCCCTTATCTTGTCGTTCTCGTTCCTCCTGTGTGCAGCATCGAGAGCTAAGTTACGGTGACATGCGGCCATGGGACAAAAAATCCTGATGTCGAAGAAGGCTCGCTGTCCCCGCGTCCAGGATCCTCGAGCACTGATGTCAACACAGGCTTCGTTGGATGTGTTTGAAGTCCTATGTTGGAAAATCTCACCGTCCAATGGAAGGAGGGTCGGTTCTACCCTGACATCATGGCAGATTTCCTTCAACATATTTGCTTTGAGATCCCTTACTTTGTCATGCCTCATGCATATGAAGCCCCCTTTCTTGCACACCATGGCGTGATCGACGTCATAGGAAGAGCCACACACGCATTGGGAGGGCAAACCTTCTACTGGCTTACCATACCTTAGAGCATTGGCATCTGTAAATTCTTGTTTATTGAGACTGAAACCATTTGCCCTTATCGGTAACATAGTTAACCAGTTCGAGGCGCCCACCTCCTGGGCTATAGCTACTTTTTTTCTTCAAATTCTCTGGTACTTGCAGCAACAGTTGCTGCAACTTATCACTTTGGCCGTGCTGTCGTTCTGTCGTAATGGACCTTTTAATCTTGTTTACTTCACTGGTATCCACCTCCCCTGTTGCGTTCTGAGCTATTATGTGGTCCTTGAGGGCTGCCGTGAGCTTAACTGAGTTTTGATGTTCAGTGGCAGCAATCTCCTCTGGATTGGTCAATCCCACTCCTCCCAGTCTCGGTGGTAGTGCACGGAGTGATCTTTCTGCTAGGGTTAAGTGAGGGTGTTTCACTAATTTGGGAATGAATTGACACTGATAGCTTCTTCCAGAGGGTGGAGGAGGGGTCCGATATCAGGGATAGTGCGCATCAGGTAGTTCCAGCAATGCTTGACTCCATGGGTGAATACTGCAAAAGCTCTCTATTAGCAATCTTAGACAGAGATTGGATTTCCATAACCCACTCATTCACCTTTCCCCTTTACGTACTCGGCCTTGAAGTCCGTCGTGCCGATTACTGCGCCTAGGTGTCTTTGGCCATTCTTTGTTATTTTGACCTCACTTTCACCGAACACCTCCAATCTCCTCCATTGCCCGTTCATAATGTTCTGGCTTCACAATGAGGAAGGACTTGCTGGTGTTTGTGTGGTACTCTATTTGTGGGCCTCGTGATGTTACCAGGTCCCACCACTTTTTGATGTCCTCCACTTTTCCTGCTCCTGTAAGGTCATCAGCGTACTCCACTTACTTGACCTCAGTTGTTGAAAATTTTATTGTGTGTTGGAGCACAGATAGGCCTATTGCGTACATTGCCATTGCAACAGGGTCCCCAGCGTTGTTCCTTCGGTTGATTGTATGATGATATCACCTCTTAGAGCCTTGTTGTTTACTGTATAGAGGTCTGATGGATTCCTATAGGAGTTTTCAACATACATTGCAAAGCTTGGACACTTGATCTTGATGTTGTGCAGTGCAGCCTTGCGGTTAAGTATGCTGAATGCGTTTGAAGCATCCACCAGGAGAACGACTTCACAATCACGCTGCTCAAATATCATTCTCATGGCGTGAATGGCAGCTTCCCCTCCAGCCTGGTGGCCAGCACAAACTTGCAGGTTCCCTGCCGCTGCCCTGATATCATCCTTTACCACCTCCATTATGCATTTTCTGATGATCTTCCTCAGCACTTCCCCCACCCCTATAGGCCTACATCCTGGATTCATATCCAGGGGAATGAGGCGGCAGGACCGTCAGAGCATGGAGGTGTTGGCAGCACGAGGATGCCAACTTTCTTGCAAGGATGGCAATGGCAGTGCAGAGATCACTTGCTACGGGGCCAAGCTTGTTAGTGCTGAGGATGACTCTCCAACCATTTGCATCCAGACCTGAAGGGCCGGCACCTACTACTACTACTACTTTGTTGTCACTCGGAATTGAGTACAGTAAGGTCTTGTATTTCGCGAGTAATATAGGCTGGAAAAATTGCCCCAAATGCAAATACATAAACCTCTGATTTTCCCATTTATAACCTCCAAATGATACAACTTCTGCCTTTATTGACTTGATTGTGCTTTCCGGAAACTAGTTTTTATGCCTTCCTCAAGTAATTTAATAGCACGCTGCTTATCCTGCATCGAGTACTTGGCAAACTTAACTCCCTTATGATAGTCCCGCTTCTCCTTTTCCTTATTTGGCCGCTTAGATGGGTCTGTCCCACCCCCACCAGCACCAGTAGGACCCCGAGTAGAGGTAGAGGCCATTATCTTGACTCGACAGGTGGTAGCACCACCCAAAAAAGCACACAATAAGAGTCCAGGCGGTCTCTAGGATGGCTCGGGCTACAACGCGATAGTTGCGTTCTTGTAAACCTCTTTTACGTTCACAACTGGCAATTCGATCACAAGAAGGCTTCTTGGAAACATTCTTCTTACCTTCTCTTTCCGTATTCATCGCTAACACAACAAAATTGGAGAAAATAGCAAAAATCACGGAGTAATTGACAGAAACTACACAATTCAACTGATCACGTGATGTAAACGGAGAGCGCCGGTGCAAACCATTAATAGTCCTCACTGCAAAACATTCTTTTTACTTATTATTTTCATACAGTATTTATGGGTAACAGCTAAATTTGCAAAAAAAAAAAAAAATGAAATTTACAGAGTGCCTCAAAAAACATTTCACAAACAAAAGACATGAATCAATTGAACATGTGATGTCGAAAGTGAACTGTAAACAGCGCATAACCCCGCGCCACACTTAAAATGTTGATGATGGAATCTCGCTATACCCAACATCCGTATGCAAAAGTTCGCATTTTAC
The DNA here is from genome assembly GCA_958450375.1 of Homarus gammarus. NCBI lineage: Eukaryota > Metazoa > Arthropoda > Malacostraca > Decapoda > Nephropidae > Homarus > Homarus gammarus. Next base: position 42,401 of record CAUDMG010002927.1, read on the forward strand.
CGCATTTTACAAACGGCGTTCCCCTATTCATCAATTGCCTTACAACCAATTCGCGTTGACAAAACACGCGTTGTAGCAGAAATGACTGTAACTGGTATGAGGGCTGTGACGTTATTCAAAAAAGTGGCCAGCGTTCAGCTGGGTGGATCTTGCGAAACTCACGATATTTTATGCCAAATATAAGACTTGGTTACATTAGGTTACATTAGTTAGTGCTCGCGAAATTAAAAAATGTGAAATGAAATCGTGCGAAATTTGAGATCTTGCTGTACAGTACTTGCTATACCAAACACAAAGACAGCCAGAGAGCTGGCGACAGACTGCTGCGTGTCGGCAATCACTTTGCATGAAAAATAATGCAAAAAGAAAGTTCTAAATGAATTATTTATTGGAGATAAGTATAATGATCAGTAAATATGTGCATTAATGGCCATTTTGGACACAAAGACAAGCTAAAAATAGCCCTCTTACTGTGGTCAGAGGGAAGCTTCTTTGTAAATAACATGTGTTTGTTTTCATTGTTTGTACTTATTATTATGTTGTATCAAAGTAATATTACTAAAAGTTGTTGAGTTTTATTTTAGTTTAGTATTACTAGATGATAATGCTATGATTATGTTATAAATGTATTTATTTGTGGAATTATTATTCCGATAATTATTTTTATGACATACGTGCTCTCCCAAACATAAAGCCTGACGACACACTGTGTGTGTGTGTGTCGCTGAGAACTTCTTATGAAGAGTAATGCAAATAAAATAAATTCTAAATGAATTATTTATAGGAAACATATATTATGATCAGTAATTACAGTGGTCCCTCGGTTAATGAGCACAATCCGTTCCAGCAGGTTGCTCGTTAACCGAAAAACTCGTTAACTGAAACCATTGTTTCAGTGGGTTTTTGGGTAATTGGTTCCAGCTCACCGAAAATTGCATAAATTCAACAAAAAAGGTAGAAAAGTACACTTACTTTGAGGTGTGTATGTAGAAGGCTCCTGGATGATGATGATGATGGGAATTAGAATGGGGGTGGAGGAGAAGGAAGAAGAGATGGCATTGGGGTGGAAGAGAATTCACCCCATGGCACCATTTCACCCATAAAATTTTCGTTCTCGTGGTGTATTTCAAGATTATTTTCTTTAAATCAACACTGCACTGCATTATATATTGTCAATATGTAAAATATATTTCAAAATGACCAATAATTTGCTTGGAAACACAGAAAAAAAGCGTTTAGTTGAAGAGAGTCTCAAGCTAGATGTTACCTCCACTGAAAACAGAGAGAGACTAACGCCTGTCTGGTGTGTTAACAGGCTGGATGGCACTCCAGAAACTAGTTTCCTTACCTTCAATTATGTTCAATAATTGTTAAAATGACTAAAAAAGTTAATATTAAACTTTTAAAATTATTGAATAGTATAATATTCTTGATATTTACTAAAATAGTAAGGAATTTAAGCCCTAAAACCGATTACTGTATTGGCGGACTAATACTACAGCTGGTGGACCGCCAAATGCAAGCGAAAACATGTTGAAGTCGGCTCATAAAAAACTCGTTAATTGAGGGATTGCTCGTTAACCGAAGTTAAGAATCTTATGGAAGGTAAATCGTTAACCGAAATCTCGTTAACCGAGGCGCTCATTAACTGAGGGACCACTGTATATGCATTATTGGCCAACTTGTACCCTAAAGCAAGCGGGAAAATAGTGGGAAGTGTGTCTAATTCATGTTTCCGTCCGGGAGTCATTATATGGTAACTTCAGTAATGTGTCCGTGTCATTCAGTTAGTACTTAGAATTGCTGTTTTAGAAGATTCCCTCTAAGAACATGTAATGGTTAAATGACTAATTGGCCACGCTACCAACTTTCTTCAACTTTACAATCCCTCCTACTATAAATTCTTACTGTACCTCCTACTTGAATTTTGCCCTCATTATACCTGACATGATTGTGGTAGGTTGTTGGGTGTTAATGGGTTAGTATGGCAGGAACCAAGTATTACCAGAGAGTGCTGAATAATTTTGGTGGCCTAGTTACTCTGTGATGCAATGTACAATAATCCCGGATAATTCGCGGATTTGCATTTCGTGGTCTATTATTCTCAGATGACACCCTGAATGTACCCAAGAATGTCTGTGGGTAGTTTTAAAGTTGCTGGCATTTTCTCAGCTGGGACAGGGAGACATTCATTCTAGAGACAGTCATTTCCTTTACCTGTATTGTATACTATATGTGTGTTTGTGTGTGTGTAGACACACACACATACAAAACTCATACAAATTAATAATAATGGGAAATCTTCTCACAAATAATAAGAAACAAATGTATTAAAAATGTGACAGTCTACCCTCAAGTTTACTCTGTGTTTTGTTATTAATAAAACACAGAGTGGACTTGAGGGTAGACTCTCACATTTTTAATACATTTGTTTCTGATTATTTGTGAGAAGATTTCCCATTATTATTAATTTGTATGAGTTGTGTGCGTGCGTGCGTGCGCGCTAAACGGTTTATTAATAGAGTTGCAGCCGGTGGCTGAAAATATACAGACTTACATTTGATTTAGACAATAATATAGTGTGTGTGTGTGTGTGATAAACGGTTTATTAATAGAGTTGCAGCCGGTGGCTGAAAATATACAGACTTACATTTGATTTAGACAATAATATAGTGTGTGTGTGTGTGTGATAAACGGTTTATTAATAGAGTTGCAGCCTGTGGCTGAAAATATACAGACTTACATTTGATTTAGACATAATGACATGCGTTGAATACATTTACAGGGCTGTACAGTACATAAATCAGGAGTTGTTTATTATTTTAACAATAGATGGTATGGTGCTGTTCTTATATCTATCGGTGCGGGCTCTTATGGGCTGAATTTTGTTGTAGTGGCGGACTGCGTGAAGTGGGTGGGGGGGACTGTCAGTGGCAGGAGGTGGCAATGACGAGGATGGTGCAGTAGTCCACTGTCAAACGTTGTTAGTGCTTGGTGGTGGAGGTCAGTGAGGGATGGTATTTCCAGGGTGGAGAGAGCGTTGTAGTAGCCGGAGTAGTCTGCGCCGAGCATGATTCTGCAGGCCCTTTTCTGTACCTTCTCTAGCTGATGTTGTTGGGTGGAGTTTAGAGAAGACGACCAGGCTGGAGACGCATACGTTAGTTTGGGGAGAATAAAGGCGTTGTAGATAGTCCTCAGCCTTGGCGTGGGTGTCCCAAGTGACCTGAGTCGTCGTTGTATGTAGAGTCGGTACGAGGCTGCCTTGATTGTGTTGTTTACATGGGCCTTCCAGTCCAGTTTGTGGTCTACGGTAACACCCAGGAGTTTGGCAGACTGCACTAACTGGAGAGGATGGGCACCCACTGTGACTGCTGGAGCTTGCACTGGAGTGGTGGCGGTATTAATGTGCATGACTACGGTTTTGGTGTGGTTGATGGTGACCTTGTTCTCCGTAGTCCATGCCTGTAGCCTGTCCAGGGTGCCTTGTAGCGATGAGTAGTCTGGTGCAGTGTTGTCCACTGTAACTCCCACAGTGCAGTCATCCACGCACTTCCACCTGTGAGGAGTGTCCGATGGAGCGTCGTTGATCAGGATGAGGAAGCACAGTGGTCCCATCTTGGTCCCCTGGGGAACACCGCAGGTGAGGTGTTGGAATGTGGAGACAGAACCCTGATACTGCCTGACAACGTCCACTCAAGAAATCAGTGAGCCATGAGACGAGGTTGGTGGGTAGCCCTAGTGCAATGGCCTTGTTGATACCAGTGCAGTGATCAACAAGGTCAAAAGCCTTCCTGAAGTCAACAAGGGAAACAGCCAGTGATGTCTTACTTTTCTGCAGGTTTTTGTGCAGGAAATCCAGAAAACTAACTAAGCAGTGTGATGTAGAGGAGGTCCTCATATTGCCAAATTGCTGTGGATCAATTGACTGATAGATTCTAGCAAATGCCCACTCAAAAACAGTCTTCACAGAGTAGAGTGGGTGTGGGGATAATGACAATTGGCCTGAGGTCGTTAGGGGAATGTGGGGTGGTGACCTTGGGGATATAGGTGACAAATGCAGTTTTCCATTCATTTTGGCATTTGCTTTGTCTGAGGGATGCATTAATAATAGAACAGAGGGGGGGTGACAAGTTCGACTGCACACTCCTTGTATATTTTGATTGGGAGTTTGTTGGCGATTTCAAATGGTTGAACACGGGGAGGGGGAAGGTAAGTAAGCTGGGAGGAGAGTGAGGTCAAGACTGGGTAGGGTATGACATATGGTAGCAAAATGGTTATTAATTATCTCAGCTGCTTCCTCACTGGGTAAATGTGAGATGAAAGAAAGTGTGGGAGACTGACGGTAAAGACCACAGAGATCTTTTACCTTGGAGTACCACTGACTGATGCCGACTTCCTTAAGGCCATGCACGGGACATCATCGGGGTGGATCTTCACTGTCTTGGCTGGAAAGAAGTGGTGGTAGGCTTTGGTGATAGTGTCCAGGTAATTATTCCACTTGTTCTGCACATCATCTAACGTGATCACTTCAGTCCAGGGATACCTTTATTTTGAGTGTGTGTGTCCGTGTGCTTGCGCACACACACACACACACACACACACACACACACACACACACACACACACACACACACCAACAACATACAGCCCATAAGAGCCCGCACCGATAGATATAAGAACAGCACCATCCCATCTATTGTTAAAACAATAAACAACTCCTGATTTATGTACTGTACAGCCCTGTAAATGTATTAAATGCATATTATATCATTATGTCTAAATCAAATGTAAGTCTGTATATTTTCAGCCACCGGCTGCAAATCTATTAATAAACCGTTTATTATTATTATTATTATTATTATTATTATTTATATACACAATACTGGTAAAAGAAATAATTGTCCTAAGGGCAAACACATAAAGGAAATCTGCATTTCTTTTTACACAAGTAAGAATGTACCCCCCCCCCCTTCCCCCATCAGCAAATGTTATTCGTGGATTTGGTGATTTGCAGCCATTTTGGGAACCTAACCCCTGCGAATTTGAAGGTCATACTGTATTGAATTGAAACAGTTTATTTAGGCAGAAAAATGCAGATACAGAGTGGATAATAATAACAATATTAACATGGCTGAGCCAGTTGAGAACCTGAGCTCTCTTTTAAGCACTTGATATATACTATACATTTTTCTCAAGGAAGTATTATGTAGCAATGCTACATTGTAGCATTCAATAAGATCTGGAATAGTACAATAGCATGGTGGTAATAAGAACCTCTCATAATGTTTCCATGGTTATCACCTCAATATTTATTATTTTGTATTTATTTATTTATTTTTATTATTATTTTTTATACGTAAATTACAGTGGAATTAAAAACAAAGTTTAATGGGGGAGCAGTACAACATGGGTTGTACAGTAATAAGGTTGAACAAGAGGAGAGAGCTGTCAGGATTATGACTACAGTGGTCCCTCGGTTAACGAGCACAATCCGTTCCAGCAGGTTGCTCGTTAACCGAAAAACTCGTTAACCGAAACCATTGTTTCAGTGGGTTTTTGGGTAATTGGTTCCAGCTCACCGAAAATTGCCTAAATTCAACAAAAAAGGTAGAAAAGTACACTTACTTTGAGGTGTGTATGTAGAAGGCTCCTGGATGATGATGATGATGATGATTAGAATGGGGGTGGAGGAGAAGGGAGAGGAGAAGACATTGGGGTGGAAGAGAAGTCACCCCATGGCACCATTTCACCCATAAAATTTTAGTTCTCTTGGTGTAATTCAAGATTATTTTCTTTAAATCAACACTGCACTGCATTATATATTGTCAATATGTAAAATAAATTTCAAAATGACCAATAATTTGCTTGGAAACACAGAAAAAAAGCGTTTAGTTGAAGAGAGTCTCAAGCATGATGTTACCTCCACTGAAAACAGAGAGAGACTAACGCCTGTCTGGTGTGTTAACAGGCTGGATGGCACACCAGAAACTAGTTTCTTTACCTTCAATTATGTTCAATAATTGTTAAAATGACTAAAAAAAGTTAATATTAAACTTTTAAAATTACAGTGACCCCTCGTTTAACGAACACCTCGGTTAACGAAATTTCGGTTAACGAACTGCCTTCCATAAGGATCTTCAATTCGGTTAACGAACAAAAATTCGGTTAACGAATTTCTTACGAACCGACCTCGACATGTTTTTGCTTGCACTGGCCGGGCAACCAGCTTTAGTATCAGTCCGCCAATACATTAATCGGTTCTAGGGCTTAAATTCCTAACTAGTTTAGTAAATATCAAGAAGTTTATACTATTTAATAATTTTAAAAGTTTAATATTCAATTTTTTAGTCATTTTAACAATTATTGAACATAATTGAAGGTAAAGTGACTAGTTTAAAGCGCAGCATCCAGCCTCTTAACACAGCAAACAGGCGTTAGTCTCTGTTTTCACTGGAGGTAACATCTTGCTCGAGACTCTTCAACTAAACGCTTTTTTCTGTGTTTCCAAGCAAATTATTGGTCATTTTGAAATATATTTTACATATTGACAATATATAATGCAGTACAGTGTTGATTTAAAGAAAATGATCTTGAAATACACCAAGAGAACTAAAATTTTATGGGTGAAATGGTGCCATGGGGTGACTTCTCTTCCACCCCAATGCCTTCTCTTCTTCCTTCTCCTCCACCCCCATTCTAAATCCCATCATCATCATCATCATCCAGGAGCCTTCTACATACACACCTCAAAGTAAGTGAACTTTTCTACCATTTTTGTTGAATTTAGGAAATTTTTGGTGAGCTGGAACCAATTACCCAAAAACCCATTGAAACAATGGTTTCGGTTAACGAACTTTTCGGTTAACGAACGACCTTCTGGAACCGATTGAGTTCGTTAACCGAGGGGTCACTGTATTGAATAGTATAAACTTCTCGGTCTTTACTAAAATAGTAAGGAATTTAAGCCCTAAAACCGATTACTGTATTGGCGGACTAATACTACGGCTCGTAAAAAACTTGTTAATCGAGGGATTGCTCGTCAACCGAAGTTAAGAATCTTATGGAAGGTAAATCGTTAACCGAAATCTCGTTAACCGAGGGATCACTGTAGTTGGTAATTATGTTTATTGCAATGGTAATTACTTATCTATTTACATGATAATTTCCGATAAAACGGTTTTGATGGTACAATAAAAGCAGGTACTGTAAATATAGTAGGTGTTACAAGAAATATTAATACTTCGACAATACAGGTTGTACCTCTCTAGTCCAGCAACCTCGGGACCTGACCGGTGCCGGACCATGGAAATTCACCTGTTTCCTGGATAGATAGTGACTTGTGCTTATCCTTGGAAGCACTCGCACCACTTTCTCTGCATCATGGTCTCTTTGAAGACATATTGAAGGGTTAAATGTCGTATAGTAGCTTCTCAAATTGTGCGAGTTTTTAATGCTTAACATATTTTATTGGAACACACAAAAAAATAAATAAATAAAAATTTTGATGGCGGAAACTTGAATTTCGACGGGTTTGAACGGCCCGCCGACTTGCAGACGACGTGCATAATCGTGTAAACAGCGTCATTTCTCTTATGTACAAATGATTCATTATTGTTTATTACTGAATGTCTTTTTTATTGAATTAATGTTTGTGTGCAAAATGAGCAATACAATTCATTAATAATACGTAGAATATTAAAACTCATGAGGAAATGAGACAGCATTGTTTTCTTTGATTACAAAACCAGTGACTGACTGGTTCTACATATAAAACTGAAGAAAATAAGACCTTAGTTGTAGCTGTAGTAAAACTAATATGGTTGTTTTAAGTAATGTTATTTAATGTTAATAAATGGAACAATAGAAGTAGCTAACGATAATGGTAAAGAAAAAAGAGAGATCGCGTATGTAAGTGCGCATGCGCACACGTGAAAACATATCGTCATTACTTTACATAAGAATATGAAAGCAACTTTTATTTACTGTTCATATATATTTTAATTAATCCTTCTGAATTTGTTTTTATTGAATTAATGTTTGTGTGTGCAAAATTAACAATACAATTTATTAATAATACGTGGAATATTAGAGGAGACGAGACGGCTGCCGGCATTGTTTATGTTAAAGCTTACAAAACCAGTGACTGATTGGTTCTACATATAAAACTGAAGAAAATAAGACCCTGATTTTAGCTGTAGTAAAATTAATGTAAACAAATTAATATGGCTGTTTAAAGTACCTGTAATGTTATTTAATGTTAATAAATAGAACAATATAAGTAACTAACCATTAATGGTAAAAAAAAAGTGAGACTGCTCGTATGTAAGTGCGCACATGTGAAGACATATCGTCATTACTCTACATAAGAATATGAAAGCAACACTTATTTACTGCTCATATATGTTGAAGGGTTAAATGTTGTACTCTGTATAGACAAGCAGAGAGAGAGAGAGAGCAGCCGAACTGCCGGATGTAAACAAATCTTAATTTCCCGCTGCTTTTTTTTTTTTTTTTTTTTAAGGGGATTAGCCCACCCGGGCATAGGTCACTGACCCACATTGGGGCCTGAGGAGCAAAAATTTCATACTCCTGTAATAATAATAATAATAATTCAGATGAGTTAAAAAAAAAGAAAAAAAAAAAGAAGCTTCCTATCTACCTATTGGACAAACTAAAATCGTTCCGGACCACAGAATGCCGGATTAGAGAGGTACAACCTGTAGATATTGTTTAAGAGAAGATTTAAAGGAAGGGAGCGTAGTCTTTGCTCGGATGGGTGGGGGTAAGTTGTTCCACACCTTCACACCGTGATATTTTATGGAGGTCTGGGACTGAGAGGAGTGCATGGGGGGTGGTCTTAGTAGCTCTGGGTGCCTTGAGTTGTATCTCTGATTATTCCGGAACTGGAAATAATTATTGTCAAGCAAGTTATTGATAGATTTGTAAACAAAGAGAGCACTTCAGGAGTTGTTAATATCTTAGAATTTTAAAATTTTCAATATAGAAAATATCTCGTTTGTGTGATTTGTTTTTTTCAAGTAAGTCATTGTCCGTACAACTCTCTTTTGTGCAGTAACCATAGATTGTGTTTTTGAAGAGCCAGAGGCCCCCCCCCCCCCCCCATAGTGTGTGACAGTGTATCAGGTGTTGGTAGACAAGATCATGATAGATTCTTTCATTGCTGTGAGAGTGGGTGACTGTCGAGTGTGATACATGATACCTCACTGTTTATTGACTTTTCTATGAATGGCTTGTATGTGGTTTCTCCAGTTAAGTTTCTCATCAACAATAACTCCGAGGAATTTAGTATTTTGTTCGCGTTTGAGGACTGTATTACCAAGGTACAGGGGGTCCAAGTCTGGGGCTAAGTTTTTCCTACTGTGAAAGATCGTGTAATGGGTTTTTTCAAGGTTTAAGGTCAGTTTATTACATATTACCCAGCTCCTGACTTTAGTTAATTCCGTGTTCATAGTTTTCATCAATGAATGGAAGTCTGAGTTCCTGGCATAGAGATTACTATCATCTGCAAATAAGTTGTATTTTATGAGTGAGTTGGTGTGGACTATGTCGGTTATGTACAACAAAAATAGTACTGGACCGAGAATGGAACCTTTGGGGACTTCATACAAGATTGGCGAGGAGCCAGATTGGTGATTATTATAGCAGACATACTGCATCCTGTTGGACAGATATGAGGTAAACCAATTATGGGACAGGCCCCTAACGCCCAAAATATTGGGTTGTTACAGCACCCTCCCTTCCCATGTCCATGTACTCCACCGAGTGGGCCAGCGGCACCTGACCACAATAATAACAAACCTGAGACTGAACAGGATTGGAGCGCAGAGTGGCGAGTGTTACCTACGTGCCCAAATGTGCCGAGATTTTCCCAGATAATTTTATATAACTTGGCATTTACAGAGTTATTTTATAATAAATTCTGTGGCCATATACAAAATTCCGAAGGGTTTATGTATAATACTGTAGCGTAGTGTAGTGTTTCCTCATTACCAGTAGTGGAAGAACATTGGATGTGTTTTTAGTTTGCCATTTCTTTTAATATTCTTTCTTTCATTAAATAAGTTCTTAAAGTGAGAAAGAGAGAGTTTTTTAAAGGATTAATATGATTTTGGTTTATGATAAGAGTTTTTAGTATCACTACCCTTTTGTAAGTCAAGCTATATTGTAGTAATATGATAGATGTGCTGAAAGGAGAGAGACATGAAAGGTGTTTAAGAGACAAAAGGTGTTAAATTTTCCAATAGGTGTAACAAGATTTGTTATTAAAGTCCTCCATGTTATTGGATTACATTTTTCATGATAATGAACTACCCGGTAGTAATGTCTGTATGACAGTAACATACCTGGACTGTCCTTGTACTGTGTGTCACTGAACTTGTACCACTTGGAATAAGGCATATTGACTGTAAGCAGGACTGCATTAACAATGGTGCCCGAGGAGTCCGGGCCGGGGCCCCTGAGCTTGCAAATATTTGTTTTAATAATAAAAGTAATAATAATAATAATGTAAAATTTGTAGCCCATTACATTGCAGCATAAATAGTAAATGTTTGCGGTACTGTATTGCATAAGGACACAGTATATTACAGTATAGTCTGGATTTACGCGTTTTTTTTTACGCTTTTGGTCATTTACGCGGCACCTTGCCAGAATGAAATGTTTTAATTACCCGATAAATTTCATCATTTACGCGGGTGAAGTACAATTTGTTTATTTACTGAAAATATTTGTTTTTAGCTCATAAAATTGCTGGAATTCTTATAAGATAGTGATTATTTTAAATATAAACATCTAAAAATTTGCATTAGGCATACAAATTTTAGATGTAATTTAAGAATTTTATTAGAAAGAGCAAAAATTTTATCTTTTGTGCAAAATTTATGACGTTTATATTCAAAATATTCTCTGTCCTGCAAGGAATCCAGCAATGTCAATTATATTATCCTAGCTTTAGTCTGAGGTATTATTTATTACTAAAAATGTAAGCCTAGTGGTTCCCCCAAACATTTCTCTGGTAGGGAGGAGCCAGCGAGTGTGGGAAGAGGGGGGGGGGGGGGGGGGAGTTGAGTCCATTATTTGAATGGACATTAACCAGGCGACTGTATTTTTCTTAAATATTAATTGTGTGAGCATACCATCATAAAATTAAGATGTTATTTTTACTACAACATAGGTATTGTGTCGGAAAAAGTGTAGTTTGGGGGTCGGCCCAGTCTCTATTTCAATTAATCCCATATGTTCTGTTATTTCGTTTACGCGTTTCTCGTTTCATGCGGACCTACACGGGTTCAATTGACTGAGTAAATCCAGACTATAATGTACATTACACCTTTTCACATATCCATTGAGACATTGTGACATAACTACAGACAGACCCTGACTTACGACTGCTACGACTTAGGACCGTCGGGACTTACGACCGCCTCAGATTTTTAGATTAATTTTTTTTTTTTTTTTTTTTTTTTTTTTTTTTTTTTTTTTTTCTCCTCAAATGACACGAATTTTCTATACCGAAACGTTTCCAGTTAATGTAGTCTCCATGTATAATTAGAAAATTATGGGGGCCCCATGTGCATTCAGCTGACTACATTAAAGGTAAGTGCTCAGTCACACTGTAACCATTCCTTATTATTTATTACTTTCACTGTACTGTATCCATTCCTCATTATTCATTACTTTTACTGTACTGTATTTCATTGTAGATTATTTATTTCATTTTTTTTTTTTTTTTTTTTTTTTTTTTTTTTTTTTTTTTTTTTATCTATGTCGGACTTACGACCTGGATTTGGGTCCCTAACCCCGTCGTAAGTCGGGGTCTATCTGTATTTGACAAATTTCATAACCGAATTACAGACAGAACACATATTGAATGACAATCTAAAATAACTGTTCGTTCATGTTAACGGAAATGATTGTTATAAGTTATGAAGTTGACAGACATGAACAATAAACTGACAGTCTACATATAGTTTGAGAATGTATCAATTGAAGAATGACATACCACCAACAGTTATTTTAGATTGTCATTCGATATGTGTTCTATCTGTCATTCGGTTATGAAATTTGTCAAATAGTTATGTAACAATGTCTCAACGGATATGTGAAAAGGTGTATTTATATTAGTAATAGTACTAATAAATATATATGCTGGTATTTCTCAGTTTACACTATCTTTTCGTCTAAATATGAATGCTAGTGCACACACCCCTCCCCACCCCCACCCCGGAGCAGAAATACGCCGCATCAACCGTCACTCGTTCAGTCTCGTTGTGTTCATGTTCGATCGCCAAGTACCTGCTTGGGTGTGTTGTGTGAGAGCTGCTCGGCGTGACACTCATTGAATCATATTTATCATTGGATTTGTTGTCTTTACTAAGTTTACTGTGCATTGGGTGAATATGATTCTATGCTTTAGAGTTATGATATAAGGTGAATTTGGGGAACTGCAAACATCTACCAGTTTACCTATGCATGAAATTTGTGAATTTATGATATTTATCATATTCTATTCTGGCTTTCAGTTTCAGTTATTAAAATAATGAATGGCAAAGGTTTAAGTGGAGCTGCTGAACTTAAAAAATACGATTTTTTTTATTTTTGTTTTTTTAAATATCAACCAAGGTGAGGAAAAAAGACTTGCCATACTGTAGTACCTCGTCTGCTGATGCTACACCTACAACTGACCAACTAAAGGGAGAGGACTTACCTGGCTGTAGCACCTCGTCTGCTACACATACAACTGACCAATCAAAGAAAAGTGGTGAAATTAAAAGGCATGATATTCAGTACTGTACATTGAAACTGGTAATGGGAAATGGAGAAGACCAATATCACTGGTCAAAGGCTGGGCCAGATACTTATCAGCATCATGACTGAGTTTAAAGGAACATTAAGAACGTTTGGTTCAGGTGAGCATCAGAAACGCCGTTTCCTCTCTTAAGTCTGCATTCTTCAGAACTTTGAGTAATGGTAAATCAGTAAAGAAAGAATGGTTACTCTTCTCTAAATAACAAGGTAAACTACTGTTTCATATGTTTGCTCTTCTCTAGTACATCTACAAGTTCACCATTTGTGCATGGTTTCAATGACTGGGCACACACCAGCAGAGCTCTTGGGGAACACGAATGTTCAATGGATCACAGAAAACAACTCTAGCCTATGTACAGCAATCAAAAATTGGTAATTGTATTGACAGTGGACCCTGTCATCAAATTGAAAATGAGAGGAAATATTGACGTTCATTACTTTTGTGTTTAGTAAAGGTAATAAAGTTTTTGAGTGAGCGTGGGTTAGCGTTCAGATAATCTGATCAAGTCATAGGATCACCCCATAATGGTAACTTCCTAGGTATTCTTGAATTAATAAGCAAGTTTGATCCATTTCTGGCTGATCACATTTCATGATTTGGAAATAAAAGCAAAGGAAATCCAAGTTACTTGAGCTCCACCGTTTGTGATGAACTCATTTTGGTAATGGGAAATTTTTTTTATCAACTGTTTGCAAAGAGATTCATAGTGCAAAATACTACTCCTTATGTTTAGATTTTACACCCGATACTTCAACAACTGATCAACTTGCATTCAATATTCGGTATGTCTCTTCGTCTGGTGAACCAGTGGATCGTTTTTTTTTTTTTTTTTTTTGCTTTACCTTCCCTTCAGTAGTCACACAAGAGAAAATATGTGTGATAAGGTCCTGGACTCATTGAATGAATTGGACATAGATATTCAAAATTGTCGTGGACATTCGTACGATAATGATGCCAACATGTCTGGGAAATATGAAGGTCTCCAAAGAAAAATCTAAGATGTAAAAAATCTCATTGATTATGTACCTTGTGTTGCCCATTCACTGAACCTGGTAGGAGTACATAGTGTTAGTTGTTGTTAGGAAGCCATAAAAATTTTGGTTTGCTGAACAAATTTTATGCTTTCTGCACAGGATCAACACATTGTTGAGCTATCTTGACAAAGGGTGTTTCTCCAAATGAAAACAACAAGATTTTAACTTTAAACGCTTGCCAACTACGCGATGGTCTTGCCATGCTGAGGCTACAAAAGCATTGTGCCTGAACTACAAAAGCCTTTATGAAAACCTGAAAGACTTTGTGGCTAATGATGATGAACCCGAGTCTATGAGGTCAGAGGCAAATGGATTAATTGCTGGCCTAGAAAAGCTTGAACATAAGAATGGAGGAAATGCAGTGGGCCTATTGGCTCATGCTGGGCAGTCCCATTTACATCCAACCCCTATTGCTCATATATCCATCCAACCTATGTTTGAAGCTATCCAGTGTATTCGAGTTAATGATGATATTTGGTAACTTGTTCCACTCGTCCACTACTTCCAAACCAATGTTTACCTATTTCCCGCCTAAATCTAAATTTGTCTAATTTAAAACCATTGTTATGAGTCCGCTCCTGGTTGGATAGTTTGAGTACCTTTGTAATGTCCCCTTTGTTTAGCCCTGACTTCCATTTATACACCTCTCATATCACCCCTCACTCTACGTCTCTCGAGGGAGTGCAAATTAAGATGCTTTAGCCTGTCTCTGTACTCAAGGTTCCTAATGCCCGGGATTAGTCTTGTCATTCTCCTTTGAATTCTTTCCAAGGATTCTACAGGTATATCCATTCTGTAGTACGGTGACCAGAATTGAACTGCATAATCCAAGTGAGGTCTCACAAGCGCAAGATATAGTTTTAAGATGACCTCGCTAGTTCTTGTAACTAACACTCCTTTGTATGAACCCAAGTACTTTATTAGCCTTGTTTCGAGCAAATACACATTGTTTACTTGGTTAAGACTCCTACTTATCATTACTCCTAACTCTTTCTTGCAGTCGGTTTTCTCAATAACATCGTTGTTCATCTGGTAACTGGTTTCCATGTTTACATCTATACTGAGCACTTTACATTTGTCCACATTGAATTTCATCTGCCATTTTTCAGACCATTCAAAAAATTTGTTTACCGTATATCTCGGCTTATAAGACGGAATTTGAACCATAAAAAAATCAGCCCAAAGTTAGGGGGTCGTCTTAAGAACCAGATATAAAATTCTTACCTCTTAAATATTGCGGTTTAGCGTGTCAAGAGTGGTGTGTAAACCACTCACAAGGTCCTACGACTAATTATTTTATACTGAAACTTACATTTGGGAAGCTGGATTAAAATGAAGATTACCGGTATATTAAAATAATAAAAATGTATTATAAACCAGTCTAACATACCGTAAAAGAACAATATAGCCCGGTAGTAAACACAGCTGCTATCATCACCCCCCCCCCCCCCCCCCCCCCTATTTGCCAGTGACAAGACAGGGAAAGTGACCTTGACTGTGACCGCCTGTGGCTATTTTTAGCCGTCCTTGTGTTCGGAGGTGGTCAGTAATGCATATCTGTATATTTACTGATCATGATACTTATCTCCTATAAATAATTAATTTAAAATTTATTTTTTTACAAAGAATATTCAGTAAATGACTGCGTTAATTCTTGAAACTACCGACAGCGGTAAATTTAGGATGAGAATGATTAACAGATGTGACGTCATGGATTCGGAGTTTGGTCCTTAATGATCACCATAAATGTCTGGTCAACTTCACCTACCAGGTATAATGGTAGCCTCCCTTTTTTGCAAAACAAGTATATAAATTAAAGAAAATACTTGCAGTATGTTTAATGTATTACAATATATTATAAATAAATAAATAAATAAATAAATAAATCGGCAAATCTATTTCAAGTAAATGGAAATATTTTACTCACACCAACATTAGTTCCAGTTAAATAACTGACCTTAAGTGAGTCACTAGTGTACACCAGCCGGTAAAATTTGATGCCAATACTTGAAGTGAATTGGCATTATTTTAAATAACCAACCATAAATAAATGGAAAAAAGATCAAAGGTGAGAAACATTATATTGTATGTATGATGTGTTGTCAAAGGAAGAGAAACAATTGAAACTCTGATATTGTGTGTAAATGAGGCAGAAAGATAAATCAGCAACCTAAGACTTGGTCACAATTTTCGTGATGCCATATGGAAGTAGGGTCTACCATTAGACAATACTGTACATGATGCTTCCAATATCTTCCCAGGCAGTAGAATCTCCCTGTTTGGTAGCTGCCTAAAAACTTTTAGTAATATTACTTTGATACAACATGATAAATTAGACAAACAATGAAAATAAACAAACAAAAGTTATTTACCAAGACCTCTCTGAGAACTGAGGGATGGAGGGGGAGGGAAGGAGGGAAGATAAGATGGCTATTTATAGCCTGTCTTTGTGTAGGAAGTCGACCACACTAGAAATAATTTATTTAAAATTTATATTTTTTACATAGAATATTCAGTACATGACTGCATATACCGTATATACTCGTCTATAACCCCCCTTCGTATATAGGTCGACCCCGATTTTATGATCAAGAAATCGTTAATTTATGATATTCCTCGTTTATAGGTCGACCCACGTTTTTGAGGGTAAAGGAACAACAAAACCTTCAGGAAAACACTACGTCCTATAAACTTGTTTACCATTTATTATCACGACACTTTACACTGAAACGCGGGTAGTTTCAACAAAAATATTGTATATTTCCATTCAAGTATTTATTCAAGTCAATTAGGAGGGAATATTATTGTAATACAACAGTTTTTTAACTAAACCATTCGAAAAGCGATTACGGTAACATCTTTTGAACGAAAGAAAAGCGAAAGTCATTGTTTTCGTCACGATTTGATCCCACTTTCCACTTTAATACATACGTCATTTCAGCAAAAATATTACATTCCCGTGAGTGTATTATATCAAGCACAGTATGAATAGAATATCATTGTAATATAACAGAATTTTAACCGAAAACTATTAAAAAAACGAGTAACATCTCAAGAACATCGGAAGCTTAGGTAAAGTCTTTTGTTTTCGTCATGTATTTTATCCTATTTTACATTGAAATACATCACGTTTCAGCAAAACTACTATTTATTTCCGAGAATATATTCATTCAGGCGCAGTTTAGGTAAAATATACGTGTGATGTAATAGTTTTTTAATTGAAAACGATTCGAAAAACACGTACCCTCTAGCCCTGTTCAAGGAGAGGACTGGGAGAAGCTGTTTGGTGCTGCAGACGATGACAAGGAAAATGATTTGGATGGATTTTAATGAAAATATTCAGAAATATGGTATCGTAATATTTATTCAAGTCAATTAGGATATTATTGTAATATAATACAACAGTTTTTTAACTAAACCATTCGAAAAGTGATTACGGTAACATCTTTTGAACGAAAGAAAGCCAAAGTCATTGTTTTCATCACAATTTTATCCCACTTTCCACTGTAATACGTATGTCATTTCAGCAAAAAATATTACATTTCCGTGAAGGTATTATATCAACCACAGTATGAATAGAATATCACTAATATAACAGTATTTTAACCGAAAACTATTAAAAATACGAGTAACATATCTTGAACATCGGAAGGTTAGGTAAAGTCTTTTGTTTTCATGTAGTTTATCCTAATTTACATTGAAATACATCACGTTTCAGCAAAACTACTATTTATTTCTGAGAATATGGAAATGTAATATTTTTGCTGAAATGACGTACGTATTATAGTGGAAAGTGGGATAAAATCGTGACAAAAACAATGACTCGCTTTCTTTCGTTCAAAAGATGTTACCGTAATCGCTTTTCGAATGGTTTTCAGTTAAAAACTGTTATATTACAATAATATTCTATCCTAATTCACTTGTGATGTAAAAGTTTTTTAACTGAAAACGATTCGAAAAACACGTGTACTGTCTAGCTGATACGGCAGAGCCCTGGTCGCGGAGGCTTTGTGTTTGTATCGGCCCTTCTTAAGCAGCTTTTAATTTTAGCGTACGTTGAAATTGTGTTTACCGGTGTATTCTTATTTTCTTGCTTCTTATTTTCCAGAAATATGACAAGTTTTTATATAATACAATGTTACGGTACTTTTAATTTACAAGTATTCATTTTTAAAAATATAGAACACACCAAACAAATACTAGTACGGATATTTGCGTGACTCTCCCGCCAAAAAAGACCAAACAGCTGGTACTCTCTCCCTCAGCCCTACCAAAAATAGCCCAACATCTTTCTTGTTTATTCTCTTCCAATTTCTCACTTTAACTGGTATTTTTTACTTCATATTGCCTACATCAGATAAACTACAGTAATTGAGGTTAGATATTGTTATAAATTTGATTACCGGGTCCTGGCAGGTACCGTTAGAACCACCTGACCCTACCAACAGTGTTGCAAGTCAGACAGCATTTTTTTTTTTTTTACATTTTTGGTGTCTCCATTTGTTAATTTTTTTTCTGTGGGGTTTGCACAATAGTATACTGTTTTACCTACAGTATTGTAAAACGATTTGGGAAAAGAAATACTCGGTAACTTAAAATTTTAAAAGGAAAATTTTGAAACTGGCAACTGTGTGTAGATGATCTGACTCACATCATATTATGTCATCACGATTAGCCCACGTGTATACTTTATGTTTTACATCCTCCTGTGCATACCATACCATGCATTTGGCTACTTTGGGCTTGCTATGATGACGCAAGAGATCTGCCCTGGCAACTGTACCGACACTCACAGCTGGTGGTGCGTTGGTGCGTCGTTTCCATTGTTTACTGGTAAATATTTTTCAACCTAACGAAACTATTACCCGTATAGAGGTCGACCCCCAACTTTTTGCCAAAAAATTTGGTCTTAAGAACTCGTGCTATACACGGGTATATACGGTATATATATATATATATATATATATATATATATATATATATATATATATATATATATATATATATATATATATATATACAGTTAACTCTCACTTTACGCGGTTAATGTAACCCGGAGGGTACCGCGGAAAGCGAGAAACGCGTAAAGTGAATAACATAACATATGGGATTAATTGAAATGGAGTCCGGGCCGATCCCCAAACTCCACTTTTTGACGACACACAACTATGTTGTAGTAAAAATTTTATCTTAACTTTATGATGGTATGAAAAAACAAGTAATATAGAAGAGGTTAGGTTAGGAAAGATAAAGGTTAACATAGGAAAAATAAAGGTTAGGTTAGAAAACTAAAAATTTGGTGTAACACTTACGGTAGTAGAAGAGGTGGGTCGGCATACGGGGATGGAGGCTGGTTCCGAGGCAGAGGGCCGATTTCTGGCCCTCAGGTGAATCACCATCACTGTCACTTACAGTTGTCAGGGCTTCCCTGACAAATCCCTCAAAGTCATCTTCACTGCCACTATCACTGGCTTGGGCTGGCTGTGGTGGGTTGCGGGCGAAGAAATCTGTTATGCTTTGCTGACGGCTGGCGTTGATGTTGTCGTGATACACCTTGATGTACGGCTCCATAGCCTGCACCAGCCGGGTATGGAAGACTTCATAGCGGTCATCGTCATTGTCGCGGGAAAGGAAGGACTTCATCTTCTCTGCACACTCCATGGCACCCTTAATATCACTATGACTTAAATTGTGTTCTTCGGAGAATGACGCACCTTCCTCCTCTTCACTGACGTGTTTTTCTTCCAACATCTCGTCGGCAGTCACTTCAGGATCTCTGATCACCTCCAGGATGTCGTCGTTGGTGGTCTCGGAGAAGCCTGGAACTCTAACAGTCTGCGCAGCTTCTCTGGCAAGGTCCACTGCTACTGCAATATTCTGAACCTCACCAGTCACAGATTGACTCCTCCTCTCACCTGGTATTCCATGCAACACATGTCTCCATGCGTGACGAATTGTAGCAATAGACAGCTGATCCCATGACTCCACCAAGAAGTCCACAGCTTTCTTGATGTTAAATATTCTCCAGAATTGTTTGAAGAGTATTTTTTGCTGTTCCAACTGTTGATCCTCATCTTCTTCGCTCTTGCTATCGGTGGTGGTGTCACTCAGGTTACGCAACTCTTCCCTGGTGTTGGTGTAGTCGTTCAGGAGCTGGAATTTTTTTGTTGAGAATGCAGTTTTCACATTGCAAATCAACTCCTGGTCCATGGGCTGGATTAATGACGTAGTGTTGGGAGGAAGGAAGACCACTTTTACGTTGGGGTGACAATCTAACATTAGGGGCGAGTGTCCGGGTGCGTTGTCCAGCAGCAACAAAATATTGAATGGCACATTCTGTCGCTCACAGAAATTTTTTACATCGGGAACAAAACAGTCATCAAACCAGGAGAGGGACAGTGTAGAGAACATCCACGCCTTACGTGCGGTCAGCCAGTGGACATTTAGCTTGGTCATGTCCATGGTTTTGTAGGCGTGCGGCTTGCGGGCTGTGTGGATCACCGATAACTTGAGCTTACAGGTACCGGAGGCATTGGTGGTAAACAGGACGGTGATGCATTCCTTCTGCATTTTCCGGCCCCGAATCCTGCTGGCATTCTTCACAACGAAGGACTTGGAAGGTAGCTTTTTCCAGAAAAGACCAGATTCGTCCATGTTAAACACCTGGTCGTCACTGTACTGTCCTTCCTCCATAATCTCACGTAAAAACGGAGGAAATTCCCGAGCCGCAGCACGATCAGCACTCGCTTCTTCACCACCAATGTTTATATTAGTGATCTTGTTCCGGATCTTAAACCTCTGTAACCACCCAGAGGAAGCATTAAAGGGTTTGGGCTCTGTAATTCCCATCTTTCGTGCCACTGCCATGTACAGTTCACGTGCGTAGTTCTTAACAGAGCGCTTGTCGACCGCCATGTTCCGTCGCGCCTGACGCACCAAGTACCTCACAAGTAATTTTTCTGTCTTGAGAAGCACCTGGTTGTGAAAATACTTGATCATAGAAGCACCTGTAGACTTTGTGATCTTCATGTGCTCCTTTATCTTGGCTGAATCCTTCTTTATAGTCCGGATCGTAGATTCGTTCACACCATGCTGGCACGCCAAATCAACCTGCCTTGTTCCTTTCTCCAACTCTTGGATGATGGTATACTTCACCTCGTAGCTTAAGGAACGTCGTGTCTTCTTTGGTTTAGTGCCGCTGGGTCCAGGTAAGGAAAGGTTTCTCTCTGGGGGTGGTGGTCCAGCGGAAGCCATTTTACGGAACAATGGATGCGCGTTTGCACGGAGTGCCCTTGAGGGATGAAACTGCCGCGGCTAGGTCAAGCGCCGTCTTTCCTCCCTCCCTCCCTCCCTCCCTCCCCCGGGTGGACACGTCATAATACTTTAAGCCAATTACAGCTAGCAGCAGAGGGGGGTAGGGATGCATGGCCAATCACAGGTCTGATACGTCATATGACGTCAGTGATAACGCAACAAAGACACACTGCGCAACCTTACTGCGCCGCTTGCCCAAGCGGAGGGAGGAGGAGAGAGAGGCAGGCAGGCAGGCGGGTGGCCGGGTGGGGCGAATCTAAAAATAGCGTCGCGCCGGACACTCTCCGCGTAATGGGGTTCACGTACCGCGTAATGTGAGCACGTGAGGTTCTGGCAAGGCACCTCGTTAACTTGGAAACGCGGAATGCGGGACCGCGTAAAGTGAGGGTTAACTGTATATATATATATATAATATATATACAGTATATATATATATATATATATATACTGTATATATATACAGTTGTACCCCACTTAACGCGGTCAATAGAACCCAGAGGGTCCCGTGTTAAGTGAAATCCGCGTTAAGTGAACAACAGAACATATGGGATTAATTCCAATAGAAACCAGCCCGACCCCCAAACTCCACTTTTTGACGACACACAACTATGTTGTAGTAAAAATTTTATCTTAACTTTATGATGGTATGAAAAAACAAGTAATATAGAAGAGGTTAGGTTAGGAAAAATAAAGGTTAACATAGGAAAAATAAAGGTTACGTTAGAGAAACTAAAAGTTAGGTGGAACACTTACGGTAGTAGAAGAGATGGGTCGACATACGGGGATGGAGGCTGGTTCCGCGGCAGAGGGCAGATTACTGGCCCTCAGGTGAATCACCATTACTAGGTGAATCACCATCACTGTCACTTAAAGTTGTCAGGGCTTCCATGACAAATCCCTCAAAGTCAACTTCACTGTCACTATCACTGGCTTGGGCTGGCTGTGGTGGGTTGCGGGCGAAGAACTCGGTTATGCTTTTTTGACGGCTGGTGTTTATGTTGTCTTGGTACACCGTGATGTACGGCTCCATAGCCTGCACCAGCCGGGTATGGAAGACTTCATAGCGGTCATCGTCATTGTCGCGGGAAAGGAAGGACTTCATTTTCTCTGCACACTCTATGGCACACTTAATATCACTATGATTTAAACTGTGTTCTTCGGAGAATGACGCACCTTCCTCCTCTTCACTGACGTGTTCTTCCAACATCTCGTCGGCAGTCACTTCAGGATCTCTGGTCACCTCCAGGATGTCTTCGTTGGTGGTCTCGGTGAAGCCTTCAGCTGTAATATTGAGCGCAGCTTCTCTGGCAAGGTCCACTGCTACTGCAACAGTCTGAACCTCACCAGTCACAGGTTCACTCCTCCTCTCACCTGGTATGCCATGCAACACATGTCTCCATGCGTGACGAATCGTAGCAATAGTCAGCAGATCCCATGCCTCCACCAAGAAGTCTACAGCTTGTTTAACGTTAAACTTCTTCCAAAATTGTTTGACGAGAAGTTCTTGAGTCACCGCCTCTTGTTCCTTGTCCTCGTCGCTTTTGCTCTCGCTGTCGGTGTCACCCAGCTTACGCAACTCATCCTTGGTGTTGGTAGAGTCGTTCAGGAGCTTGAACTTCTTTGCAGAGTACGCAGCTTTAACATTGCAGATCAACTCCTGGTCCATGGGCTGGATTAATGACGTAGTGTTGGGAGGAAGGAAGACCACTTTTACGTTGGGGTGACGATCCATAAGTAGGGGCGAGTGTCCAGGTGCGTTGTCAGGAGCAACAAAATATTGAATGAAACATTCTGTTGCTCGCAGAATTTCTTCACGTCGGGAACAAAACAGTTGTCAAACCAGAAGAGGGACAGAGAAGAGGACATCCACGCCATACGTGCGGTTAGCCAGTGGACATTAAGCTTGTTCATGTCCGTATTCTTGTAGGCGTGCGGCTTGCGGGCTGTGTGAATCACCGATAAATTTGGTTTACAGGTACCGGAGGCATTGGTGGTAAACAGGACGGTGATGCGTTCCTTCTGCAACTTCCGACCCCTTACTTTGCTGGCAGACTGGACAACGAAGGTCTTGGAAGGTAGCTTTTTCCAAAAAAGACCAGATTCGTCCATGTTAAACACCTGGTCGTCGGTGTACTGTCCTTCCTCCATAATCTCACGTAAGAACGGAGGAAAGTCTCTAGCCGCCACACGGTCAGCACTCGCTTCCTCACCACCAATGTTGATGTTGGTGATCTTGTTCCTCTTCTTAAACCTATGCAGCCAACCAGAGGAAGCATTGAAGGGTTTGGGCTCTGCAATTCCCAGCTTACGTCACACTGCTGCGTATAGCTCACGTGCGTACTCCTGCACTGAGCGCGTGTCCACCGCCATGTTGTGTCGCGCCTGACGAATGAAATAACTCACCAGCAAATTTTCCACTTTTGCCAGCACCCTGTTCTGGCAATACCTGATAGATGAAGCACCTGCAGACTTTGTGATTTTCATGTGCTCTTTGATCTTGGCTGCATCCTTCTTGATCGTGCGAATCGTAGATTCTTTGACGCCATGCTGGCGCGCGAGATCAACTTGCCATGTTCCTTTCTCCAAGTCTTGAACAATTTGGTACTTCACCTCGTAGCTTAAGGAACGTCGTGTCTTCTTTGGCTTAGTGCCGCTGGGTCCAAGTAAGGAAAGGTCTCTCTCTGGTAGCGGAGGTGGTCCGGCGGAAGCCATTTTACGGAACAATGGATGCGCGTTTACACGGTGTGGCTTTGAGAGATGAAACTGCCGCGGCTAGGTCAAGCATCGTCTTTCCTCCCTCCCTCCCTCCCCGGGGTGGTCACGTCATAATAGTTTAAGCCAATTACAGCTAGCAGCAGAGGGGGGTAGGGATGCATGGTCAATCACAGTCCGATACGTCATATGACGTCAGTGATAACGCAACAAAGACACACACTGCGCAACCTTACCGCGCCGCTTGCCCAAGCGGAGGGAGGAGGAGGGAGAGGCGATGAACGCAGGCGGGCGGGTGGCGCGTGGGGCAAATCTAAAAATAGCGTCTCGAGCCGGACACTCACCGTGTATATGTGGAAGAATCCGTGTTAAGTGAAAGTTCAGCTCTGGCAAGGCACCGCGTATATGGTAAAACGCGCTAAGCATATATGCATACAGTATATATATATATATATATATATATATATATATATATATATATATATATATATATATATATATATATCTTGATAAAGTCACACGGGAAAATGGAAACAACGGAGTACCTTAGCTTTCGTCTTTATTCAAGACATCTTCAGAGGCAACTGGATTACATGGACAGAGAGAGGCTTAAATATACAGGGTGACCTAAAAAACATGAGGTCAGGTCAAAATGATGACATCCACTAATCCCCACACCAACACACACGTAGAGGAGCTTAAGAGAAGGGTGGTGACGTGACTAGTCAAGTCAGGTCAGAAGAAAGGGGGCCCACAAAATAACTATCATACATCTAGATCAAAGATTTTAAAGCATTTTTAACCTTGGGCCACTGACAAATAAATTTATGTAACATATTATCGGTTTTGAACTGACCATCACTAAGGTTTATTGATTTTAATTCCTTAATCAAACTAGCTTCAACCAGAAGTCTTTCTGTGACACAAGATGATTTGAAAACTTCTAAGCTTTTTTCCCAAGCAGTGGGGTGATTATTATTCCTAACATGAACGAACAAGGCACTGCTTTCAGATGCAGTTCTAATATTATACTTATGTTGTTTGATTCTAAGCTGCAGTGTTTTTCCTGTCTGACCTACATAATTACAATTACATTTGCTACATGGAATACAATAAACACTACCATTGACATTCAAACTTGGGCTATTCCTTATTCTCTGTCCATGTAATCCAGTTGCCTCTGAAGATGTCTTGAATAAAGACGAAAGCTAAGGTACTCCGTTGTTTCCATTTTCCCGTGTGATTTTATCAAGATTTATCTTATCCACGTTTTCATTATGGATTTTCATAAAATATATATATATACATATATATATATATATATATATATATATTTCGGAATTTTTCGGTTTTCAGAATGGTTAGTTTTTTTTTTTTTTTTTTTTTTTCCCACCCGGGCATAGATCACTGACCCACATCCGGGCCTGGGGGAGGGGGCGAAAATATAATAATAATAATAATAATAATTATAATAATAATAATAATAATTATAATAATAATAATGTAATAATAATTCATAGGTCTCACTTTTTATCTTTTTTTTTTCATTCTTGTATTTCTTTATTGTTGTTATTATTATTAATTTTATTATATTTTATTATTACTATTATTATTATTGTTATCATTATTATTTTATTTTGTTGTACAGTATTTTAAATAAAAATTTTATATACAGTTGGTCCTCCTATTACGCGGTCCCACAATCCGCGTTTCACCGTTAACGCGGTGCCTTGCCAGAACCTAACATTTTCACATTCCGCGGTCGTGAACCCCATTACGCGGAGAGCGGCTGGCAAGCCGCGCCATTTTTGGATCCAAACCTCCCGCCATCCGCCATGTTGTGTAAGAGGCGCGAAAATGGTGCGCACAAGGTCGCCCAGTCATCAAAACATGACCAGTTCTTCACCCGCCACCCACTACAGCCGGCCCAAGTCAGTGATAGTGATAATTATAGTGAGGATATGGACTTATATGAACTTTGGGGGGTTTGACAAAGAGGCCCTGCAAGCCTCTGTGGTGGATAGTGATACAATTGATACAAGTTATACAGGTGAGGGCCAATAATCTGCCCTCTGTCTCGGAACCAACCGCCCATCCCCGTGTGCCCAGCCATCTTTTCTACTAATGTAAGTGTTTAAAAACCTAATATTATTGATATTTCTCTTAATTATTAATTGTGTGTGCATGCCATCATAAAGTTAAGATAATATTTTTGCTACAACATAGTTGTGTGTCGTCAAAAAGTGGAGTTTGGGGATCGGCCCGGACTCCATTTCAATTAGTCATATATGTTATGTTATTCACTTTACGCGTTTCTCACTTTCCGCGGTACCCTCCGGGTTACATTAACCCCGTAATACGAGGACCAACTGTACTATGAATAATTATTATTATTATAATTATTATTACTATTACATTTCCGCCCACCAGGCCCCAATGTGAGTCAGTGATTTATGCCCGGGTGGGCTAATCCCTGTTTAAAAAAAAAAAAAAAAAAAAATTGCCCCACAAAAAAACTTTCGGTTTTTAGAGCTTTTCGGTTTTCGGACTTTCGGATAAAGGGTTGTCAACCTGTGTGTGTGTGTGCACACACACAGTCGACCATCGTTAATTCGGACCCCTTTAATCCGGATTTCCGATAATTCGGACAAAATCTGAACAAACTTTTTTTTTTTTTTTTTTTTAAGATTTGTAGGAATATTACCTATGCGGACCTTAACCTAAAATGCTGGTCCACCCACTGCTGGGATAAAACACCAGCGTCTTTTTGGTCAAATGTAACATCTCCACCACTAGTGTGGGGAGGGGGGGATGCAGCTTTTAGCTTCAGACATGAAAAATATTTA
Source organism: Homarus gammarus (assembly GCA_958450375.1). Lineage (NCBI taxonomy): Eukaryota > Metazoa > Arthropoda > Malacostraca > Decapoda > Nephropidae > Homarus > Homarus gammarus. The sequence continues at coordinate 69,136 of CAUDMG010002927.1, forward strand.
CCATTTACTGCCAGTAAACAATGGAAACGTAAAATTTGTACCAATTAGTAATGAAAAGTTGTGCAGTTCCTTCAGCAAATGAAGCTCACCAACTTACAATAGGCTAAATTACCTTACAATGTGTTTTCAGTAGTCTATGTTGATGTTCTTCACACAGGCTAACTTATCTTATCATATATACGGTATCACAGTTCTCATTGATCTACAAAAAATACCGGTAATAAAAATATTTTTGATATTTCACACTTAATATAATACCCAGTAATCTACTTCAACCTCCTGTTGTTTACAACGACACATGTTGCACCACCAGCTGTTGAGTATCAGCTACACGGTACACTTGTTTTTCGAATGGTTTTCAGTTAAAAAACTGCTACATCACATGTATATTTTACCTAAACTGCACCTGAATGAATATATTCTCGGAAATAAATAGTAGTTTTGTTGAAACGTGATGTATTTTAATGTAAAATAGGATAAAATACATGACAAAAACAAAAGACTTTACCTAACCTTCCGATGTTCTAGAGAAGTTACTCGTTTTTTTTTAATAGTTTTTGGCTAAAATACTGTTATATTACAATGGTATTCTATTCATACTGTGCTTGATATAATGCATTCACAGAAATGTAATATTTTTGCTGAAATGATGTAGGTATTAATGGAAAGTGGGATAAAATCGTGATGAAAACAATGACTTTCGCTTTCTTTCGTTCAAAAGATGTTACCATAATCGCTTTTCAATTGGTTTTCAGTTAAAAAACTGTTGTATCACATTAATATCCTATCCTAATTGGCTTGAATAAGTACTACGATACCATATTTCTGAATATTTTCATTAAAGTTCATCCAAATCATTTTCCTTGTCATCGTCTGCAGCACCAAACAGCTTCTCCCAGTCCTCTCCTTGAACAGGGCTAGAGGGTACACGTTTTTCGAATCGTTTTCAGTTAAAAAACTGTTACATCACACGTATATTTTACCTAAACTGCGCCTGAATGAATATATTATTGGAAATAAATAGTAGTTTTGCAGAAACGTGATGTATTTCAATGTAAAATAGGATAAAATACATGACGGAAACAAAAGACTTTACCTAATCTTCCGATGTTCTTGAGATATTATTCGTTTTTTTAATAGTTTTGGTTAAAATACTGTTATATTACAATGGTATTCTATTCATACTGTGCTCGATATAGTGCATTCACGGAAATGTAATATTTTTGCTGAAATTACGTACGTATTACAGTGGAAAGTGGGATAAAATCGTAACGAAAACAATGACTTTGAAATATAATGCAATATTAACCCCTAAATCGGTTAATTCGGACAATCGGCTAAAACGGACACCCTTCCCCCCCTATTAGTCCGAATTAACGAGGGTCGACTGTAGCAAGTATGTACAGTAATCTTTTTCACTCAAATCCTAATGAAACGCTATTGAATTAGAATACTGTAGCTGGTTGAAGCAAGCTTATAAATTAAAGAAAATACTTGAGCAGTGTGTTTAATATATTACAGTATGTTATAAATAAATAAATAAACAAATAAATCGGTAAATCCATTTCAAGTAAATGAAACATTTGTATTTGACACTGACTTTAGTTCCAGTTAAATAACAGACGTTTATGTGAGTCACTAGTGTTTACACTACACCAACCGGTAACATTTGTTGCCATTACTTGAAGTGAATTGGCCTTATTTTAAAAAACCAAGGATGTGTAAACTGCACTGGTCAATGGGATGGTTGGTAAAGGACTACTGGGTCAGTAAGCTCCCAATGGTTAAGTGTCACATTTGGGGTACCGGTCTTATACAGCGAATAGAGCTCAAAAGATACTTTTTAAATGGACATTTTTGGGGTCGTCTTATACACCCCGTCGCCTTGTAGCACGAGATATACAGTAGATCTTCCTGTAGGTTTGCGGAGTCCTCGTCAGATTTAATTACACGCCCTATTTTAATGTCATCAGCACATTTACTTCTGCTGCTGTCTGTGCCGATATCGATGTCGTTTATGTACAGTCAACCCTCACTTTACACGGTTAATTCAACCCACAGGGTACCGCGTAAAGTGAACAACATAACATATGGGATTAATTGAAATAGAGACCAGGCCGACCCCCAAACTCCACTTTTTGACGACACACAACTATGTTGTCGTAAAAATATTTTCTTAACTTTATGATGGTATGCACAAACAATTAATAATTAAGAGAAATATCAATAATATTAGGTTTTCTAGCACTTACATTAGTAGAAAGGATGGCTGGGCACATGGGAATGGGCGGTTGGCCCTCACTTGTATCAATTGTATCACTATCCACCATAGAGGCTTGCAGGGCCTCTTTGTCAAACCCCTCAAAGTCCATATAAGTCCATATCTTCACTATAATTATCACTATCACTGACTTGGGCCGGCTGTGGTGGGTGAAGTACTCGGTAATGTTTTGATGACTGGGCAACCTTGTGCGCACCATGCTCGCGCAGCTTACCCAACATGGCGGATGGCGGGAGGTTTGAATCCAAAAATGGCACGGCTCGCCAGCCGCTCTCCGCGTAAAGGGGTACACGCATCGCGGAATGTGAGCATTCCTGTTTCGGCAGGGTACCGCGTAAACGTGGAAACGCGGAATGTGGGACCACGTAAAGCGAGGGTTGACTGTATATAATAAATAACAATGGTCCGAGTACTGAGCCTTGGGGAACTCCACTAGTGATGTTGCTCCAGTGGGATTTAGTGCCGTTAATGCTCACTCGCTGTTTCCTGTCCTATAACCACTCCCTAACCCATTTTAGAATACAGGTAGTTCTGCTATAACGCGATAATTGTGTTCTTGTAAAATATCGTGTTATAGAAAATCGCGTAATAGAAATAACAGGGCTTATGGAGAAAATAGGGTTAGGTGCAGATTACTCGAAATCTAAAAAATTTAGTAGTTAGCCTAACACAAAGGATAGCACAGTCTAAATAAAGGTTACATTCATATCTAATAATGAAATCATACAGTAAATGTAACACTTTACCTTGAAAAAATATGAATGTAACTTGATGGGGAAGAAGGGTGATTTTGAGGTTGATAACATCGAGCTTCTCTTCATGTGTTATAGCCTTTCTTTTACGATCATCACCGGGAATTCTATCACCAGAACGCTTCTTGGAGATATTCTTCTTTACCATATTCACAGTTAATACCACAAAATTGGAGAAATAGTAAGCAAAAATCGCGTTATAGCAAACAAGCGTTCGCGTTACACAAATATCGTTCCTAATTCATAAATCGCGTTAGAGCAAATTCGCGTTATCAAAACACGCGTTATAGCAGACCTCCCTGTACAGTATCTCCTTTAATGCCATGAGCCTCCACTTTTCTTATTAGACTTTCGTGGGGGATTCTGTCGAAGGCTTTGCTAAAGTCGAGATGTACCACATCATAATTGTGCCCCTCGTCCACCGATTCGAAAACAGATGAAAAGAATGTTAATAGATTAGTTAGACATGAATGCCCGCTTGTGAGGCCATGTTGGGAATCATTGATCAACTTGTGCTTCTCCAGGTGATTTTGAATAGATTTTAAAATGCTTGCTTCAAGTAATTTGCCTACAATTGATGTTGGACTGATTGGTCGGTAGTTAGAGGATAGTGATCTATCTCCTTTCTTGAAAATCTGTATTACATTCGCTATCCTCCAGGATTCTGGCACTACACCCGTTTTTAAGGACATGTTAAACAACTTTGCTAAGGGAATACTAAGCTCTTCCTTACATTCATTTAATACTCTGGCAAATATCTCATTGGGACTTGGTCACTTATTAGGCTTTAGTTTGTCTATTTTTTTTTTTTTTTTATTTTACGGGCATTAGCCCACCCGGGCACAGGTAATGACCCACGTCAAGGCCTGGGGGGCGAAAATATAATAATAAATAATAATTATAATAATAATAATAATTTCTATTATTATTATTATTATTATTATTATTATTATTATTATTATTATTATTATTACAACAATTAATAAAATTAATAGCAAATTAATACAAATAAAATAATAAAAACAATAACCATAAATAAATACAAAATTGAAAAAAAATAAATCAAGAGTGAGAAATTTTATACATTATGTATGTTGTGTTGTCAATAGTAAGAGAAACAAATGAGACCCTGCAATTGTGTGTAAATGAGGCAGAAAGTCAGATCAGCAACCTGGGACTTGGTCACAATTTTCGTGATGCCATATGGCAGCAGGGTCTACCATTAGACAACACATTAGACAAATTTAGATTTAGGCGTGAAATAAGTAAACATTGGTTTGGAAACAGAGTAGTGGACGAGTGGAACAAGTTACCAAATATCATCATTGACTCGAATACACTGGATAGCTTCAAACATAGGTTGGATGGATATATCAGCAATAGGGGTTGGGTGTAAATGGGATTGCCCAGTATGGGCCAATAGGCCTGCTGCATTTCCTCCATTCTTATGTTCAAGCTTTACTAGTCACTGCTATCTCGCTTAATTTATTTTCTTCACTATCTCTGTCTAGAGTCGGTGCCTCGGTTATCATGTTTAAATTTTCAGTGGTGAAAACTGTAGAAAAATATTTACAGTAGAAGTCCAAAAATCCGGACTGCTTGGGGATTGGGTAGGTCCAGATTTTCGGATTTTCCGGATTCTCAGGCAGTACTTTTAAAATTCAAATTTAAAGAGGAATAAAGAAGAGATGAACAGGTACATTTTGATAGTTTATTCACTAGCAAATATAGGATGCTTCATTTATCAAAACGAGCAGTTTTAAAAAAAAAGCTGTGAATTCTAGAATTTTATTCTTTACCTTTTTTATATCATAAATTGTAGACTTTCCAATGTCGTATGTTTCCATTAGAACAGTATTGCTCACACCACGTTCTAGTTTCTTAATTATTTCAAGTTTGTCACTCAATTTCAACGTGTTCTTCTTTCTCTTCACACAACGAAGTTTATCTACTTTAGGAGCCATTATTGTGGGCTTGTACAGTACTCTCTAAATGGAAAGAGTAGGACTCAAAATTACATATGTTGTCACAGTTTGATTGCTCGTTTTAAAGTGGTGACCACGTGGTTGTTTGTTGTCGCTGTGCAGCTGTGGCGCTCACGCATGCGCACATACCCACAAAAGCCCGCTAAAAAAAAAAAAAAAAAAGTTTGAGCTTTCGAAAAGTCCGGATTTCTGGCATCCGGATTTTTGGACTTTTACTGTGTTCAGATTATTGCTCATTTTTCCGTCGTTATCAGTTAGCTCGCCGGTATCTGACTGTATTGGTCCAATCTTTTCTCATGTTTTAGTTTGATACAATTGATAGAATCCCTTGGGGCTTGACTTTGCCTCCCTTGCTATCTTCAGTTCATTATTCTTCTTTGCTTTTCTTATCTCGGTCTTAACTCTACAAGCCAATACCTTATAATAATCTCGGAGGTAAAGTTCACCATGATTTATTCTCCTACCTATAGCCTTCCTTTGTCCAATAATATTCTTTAAATAATTATTTATCCATATCGGGTCATTGTTGTTTGATCTGAGTTTTCTGTATGGTATGTTCTGCCTTTGTGCTTTAAGTAACTCATTATTTAAATTGTTGTGGAACTCGGCAACCTCAGATCTCGTTATCAGGTCATCCCCAACCGTCAGGTCTCCAGGGAGGGTGAGGTCGCCCTCTCTGGGTACATTGAGTGAGGTCACCCCATGTGAGGTCATGTAATTCACTCCCAAGCGTGATACCACGTCTCTCAGCTGCCTCTTCAAACTATCAAAGTTTGCCCTTCTGAATTCTGGGACTTTAGTGGAATTTTCCTTGCGTCTGCTCTGAAATTCTAACTGGAATCTAATCCAATCTATTTGGTTAAAGTTAAAGTCGCCTACTATACAGAATTTGCTATGTATGGAAGCCCTGCGTATTTCATCCCAAATAAGTCGCTCATTAACTCTTATCAAGATTAGGAGGTTTATCTATTACTCCTGTGATTAATTTTTCCCTACCATCGGTTAATTCTATCCAAATTGTTTCTGTATTCCGCTCTCTTTTTATTTCCTTATTTATTTCACACCAGATTATCCCTGACATAAATTGCTACTCCACCTCCTTTCCTAATCTGCCTAACGGTATGGAATACAGGTGCCCCCAGACTTACGACGGGGTTAGGGACCCAAATGCAGGTTATAAGTCGGAATGGTCGAAGGTCCGAGGTAGATTAAAAAAAAAAAAAAAAAAAATATACAACGAAATGCAGTACAGTAAAAGTAATAAATAATGAGGAATGGATACAGTGTGACTGAGCACTTACCTTTAATGTAGTCAGCTGAATGCACACGGGCCCCCCATAATTTTCTATTTACAGGTATACATGGAGACTATATTAATTGGATGAAGCAGAGGAGGAGACAGGGCTATGTGGGTCATCAATGTCGCTTTTTTCAGACAGGTTTATGTACTGTGGAAACTTGCTGGTTGAAGGTATTGGATCATCTTGAGGGAGTGAAGAGGCAGCACTGGTGGGGCATGAGGAGACAGCACTGGGGGACTTCTTAAAATAGATGTCCTATTTATACTGCACAGTTTGCTTTTTCTTTTCATTGTAAATTTCTCTGTACCAAGCAAGTGCATCTTGGATCATTCTGTCAACTTTGGCATAACGCTCATAATTTTGATCCATGCCATCAAACATTTGCATTCCTTTATTAATTGTAGCAAATGCCTCTGCCATTTGCTTCACTGAAAACTTTTTGGGGGGTGCAGGTCCTTCTTCTATATTTAGACTGGTTTCTTCCTCTGCATCTTTGTGTGCTTCCAGTTCGATGAGATCTTTGTTGTTGAGCTCCTCTGCTACACTTTCAACCAAATGTTCAACATCTTCATTATCAATTTCTAACTGAAGCTGCTTACCTAACTCCACTATCTTGTTTCTAATATCCGAAATAACTTCGTTTTCATTAAACCCTCTAAAACTGTTCACATATCTTTTCAGGATTTTCTTCCATATTCCATTCATGCAATGTTTTGTAACCTGATCCCATGCTGCACTAATGTTCTTTATACTTGACAAAACGTTGCACTCCTTCCAAAACTCTCTGAGCGTTTTCTCACCTTCAGTAGCAGCAACAGCCTGAGCGAAGGTCGTACATAAATAATACGCTTTAAAGGCAGCAATAGCACCTTAATCCGTGGGTTGGATGACAGGTAGTGCAAGGTGGAATGTACACTACCTTAACATCACGGTGCATGTCGTCCAGGTGTGGTGGGTGTCCCGGAGCATTATCCAAAATCAGCAAAATCTTGAATGGAATGGAATCCGTTGTTGCAGGTAATTCTCTTTGGCTCGAGGAATGAAACAATTCATGAACCAATCCTCAAACAGTACAATGGTCATCCAGGCTTTCTTGTTACTGCGATAAAACACTGGCAGTGTGTGCTTGCTGACATGTTTAAAAGCCCTGAGGTTCTCTGAATGATAGATCATGAAGGGGTTTAGCTTGAAACCAGCAACATTCCCCCCCAACAGAAGTGTAATTCTGTCCTTGAATGCCTTGAATCCTGGCATTGTTTTTGCCACTTTGTGGATGTATGTCCGCTCAGGCATGCGCTTCCACAATAATCCAGTCTCATCCACATTGAATATTTGCTCAGGCAAATAATTTCCTTCCACAATCACATCATCTAACTCCTCCTTAAAAGCTTCGGCAGCACCAACATCAGCACTAGCTGCCTCTTCACTCACCTTAACATTGTGTAAACTGTAGCATTTTTAAAATCTATTAAACCACCCATCACTTGCTGTAAAGGTTTGCTCACATTCATCTCTTGCCTGCTCCTTCAGGCTTTGGAAAAGGCTTCTTGCTTTAGCCTGTAAGGTTAGAAGGCTTAAGGGTAAACGCTTCTGTGTTTGGTCTTCTATCCATATCACCAATAATTTTTCCATATCGTGAATAGGACCTTGTCTTTTCTTCGAAATTATAGTTCCCTTTATAGGTGTTGTTCCTTTCACTACATCACGAATACGTTCCTTGTCCTTCAGAATAGTGGATATGGTCGAGTGCGAGAAACCTAGGTCACGTGAGATTGTTGCTACAGTTTTTCCATTCTCATACTGCATTATTATCTTCATTTTCATCTCAAAAGTAATTGCCTGTCTCCTTTTCTTCGGAGCACCACCAGCACTCTCACTTGTACGCTTTCCAGTCATTATAAAGTCAATTAAATTTGATAATAACGTAAGTACACAGCTTGACCAGTATAGGATATGATAGCCAACTACCAACTAAGCGCTGTACTGAGTGAGTGTAACTATGCGGTGACCCAAGCCAGCCATGCTCTCGCTCAGGACGGAAACGTTTCGGTATAGTAAATGCGCGCGTCATTTGAAAAAATTTTTGGTCACGACTGCGGCGGTCGTATGTGCGGACGGTCGTACGGTCAGAGCAGGTCGTAAGTGTGGATTGACTTAAGTTGAGTCAGTCGTAAGTCGGGGACTACCTGTAATTTGTAACCTGCAATTTGGTATTCGACAGGTAACTCATGTGAGTCTAGGTTTATCCATTTTTCGGTGAATGCTATTATATTGATTTTTTCGGTACATACTAACGCCCTGATTTCATCCATTTTGTTTCTCATATTCTACTGTTAGCGAAGTAGATATTTAAGTTAGTCGTGTTCTGAGTCCGCTCTTTGTCGCTTTTAGGTTTTTACTCCCTGCCTAATTTAGTTTTGTCATAATTCCTAGCACTATTTCCCTGTAACATTTCACTTTGTTTACCCACTCCCACTGCAGTCTCCTCCACCCCCGTGCTCATATGTTCTAGCAGTTTAAAGATTTCAACATCTTTTGAATTGCCCTCTCGAGAGACCCAGCCAGGGTTGCCACCCTATCCCTAGACAGAAGCACCCCCATCCCTAGCATAAAGGTCCCTTCTGCCATAGAAGTTGTCCCAGTTGTCAATGAATGGGACTGATATTCCCTTGCAATATCTGTCAAGACTGCCGTTGACACCAACTGCCCTTGACAACCTTTCATTGCCAACCCTCCTTCTAGGCAGGACACCACATATGATAGGGATCCCTCCCTTCGACCTAATACGTTCTATAGCTGTCTTGAACTTATCAAGAAGCTCCTCACTCCTACACCGGCCAATATCATTGCCTCCTGCACTAAGGCAGATAATTGGTTTTTTCCCATTACTAGACAAGATATTGTCCATCCTGTCAACTATATCCCCCACCCTAGCTCCTGGCAAGCACACCCTCATCCTATTTTTATTTTTACCACAAAAAGCTCTGTCCAGGTACCGAACCTGGGAATCGCCAACAATTAAGGTTTTCGTACCTTCCTTGTCAGCCTTGTCCCTGACTATGCTAACGTCCAATTGGTCTATCAAAGGACTGAAAGAGTTGGTACACTTAGCTGTTGTTGTTGTATCCTTGGTGGGTTTTTTCACCACCAGTTTGGTCGTCCCTCCCCTCACAACCTTCCATTCGCCTAACAGCTTGAGTCTTTTGAGGAGTTCACTGAGAAACTGCGTGAAAAATTTGACGAGCTTGAAGATGATGCAAAGAACACCATGCCATGCATAAACCAACAATATCAGTCTGAAGAAAAACGTCACGAGAAAACGAGAGAGATATTTTGATGAAAGTAAATCACAAGATGAAGAATTCACAGAATCCCCAGGTCATATGTTCAGAGTGCAAACTTTCACTCTAATCATAGATAAACTGTGGACTTGTCTTGCACAATGTAAAGAAGCTTATAGAGGGCTAGCAGATGATTTTGCATTTCTAAAAGTTTCTCAGATCAAAATAAAGAGCATTTGCCAGCTAGAGAAATCCATCTCACATCAAAATACAGAGATGATTTTGATTCTGATTGTGCGGATGAATTTGAACATTTTTATAATTTTATTATCAGATGCTCAAGTTCAGAAAACATCAGAATTTGGAAGCAACTTTTCCAAATGTCAGCATAGGTTTGAGAATATATCTGTCATTGCATGTCATAGTGTGTGAAGCAGAACGCAGCTTCTCAAAAATGAAACTGGTAAAAAGTGAAAGGCGTGCTACAATGAGCCAAGATAAGCTGAACTGCCTTGCCATCATGTCCATTGAAAGCGATCTAACACGAGTGATTGACTTTGAAGATGTGGTTTCCCAGTTTGCTGCTATGAAAGCTCGAAAGGCTAACTTTTAGTTTAATACATCTATAAAGTACTGTACTTCATCTCGTTACAGTTGTTTCTTCCAGTAAATTAATTTAAATCAGACATTCTGATTACTACAATTTTGTCAGATTTTATTTTATTGAAAGGTAAATTTCTGAGTAATCTAATTACAACTGCTGGTAATGAATGTATGCAACTTAAAACTTAAAGAGAAAACACTTGAAATAGCCTTATAGTTTATTTTATAAGTTGAATTCACCCCCCCCAAAAAAATAATAATAATTAAATAAACTTTTTATTTTGAATTTACTATGTCTTTCTTTTTCCTGACAAAAGGTAGAGGATGGGGTAGGGGGGGGGCCCCTTCTCAATAAAGTGCCTGGGGCCCTAGATTGTTTTGATGTGGCCGTGACTGTAAGTAATTTCTGTAGATTTTTATTTTTTATGTGTTTACACTGTTCTAAATACTTACAGGTCTTGGCTCGCCCACTGTTCAGTCCACATACACCGGGAATCAACAGGTCTTCAACAAGTGAGGAGTGGAGCCCTTGCCTTGGCATCATTAAGTGTCACTCTCCTCCACCTGTGTTTAATAATAAGCTGGTGACATCTTCAGCTGCCAAAAGTTCAAGGGAAGAGGATGATTGTAATGGAGGTTTTCCTGGTAATGACACACAATGGTTCAGAGTAAGAGCTGTTGCAGGTAGGAGAGAATCTATTAATGAGGAGGATTGTGAGAGGATGAATTTCTCTGGAAGTAGAAATGATTGTAATGTACATTTAAATGAAGGGAATAGACACCCCCAGGACACCTCAGTGGACATTCAATACAGTTGGACTAAAAAGCGACCAGAGAGAACAAGCACACCAATACCACAGCCAGTAAAGACTTCATTGTGTGCGCAACAGCTGACTCACTCGGGTAATTCCCCAGAATCGCTACAACACTCGCAGGCATTTAAGGTAACCCAAATAGATTTACCTGATAACAAGATTAAAGGTACAGACATTATGGAGACTCCTAGGAGAAATATGAATATGAGGGATTGTGTTGGTTCTAACAATTTACACATACCTGTTGAGTCAGATGCTGAAGAAGACTCATGTGACTTTAAGGAAAATCCCCTTGATCTAATATGTTCACCTGTTAAAAAAGTGAAGCCCAGGAACAGTATGTGTGTGTTGAAGCGACCAGAGAGAACAAGCACACCAATACCACAGCCGGTAAAGACTTCATTGTGTGCGCAACAGCTGAGTCACTTGGGTAATTCCCCAGAATCGCTACAACACTCGCAGGCAATTAAGGTAACCCAAATAGATTTACCTGATAACAAGATTAAAGGTACAGACATTATGGAGACTCCTAGGAGAAATATGAATATGAGGGATTGTGTTGGTTCTAACAATTTACACATATCTGTTGAGTCAGATGCTGAAGAAGACTCATGTGACTTTAAGGAAAATCCCCTTGATCTAATATGTTCACCTGTTAAAAAGGTGAAGCCCAGGAACAGTATGTGTGTTTTGAAGCAGAAATACTGTACAGAAGATGTCAATATTCAAGAAGACCAAAAACTGCATAATGTGTATGATCGTGATGATAAAAACTTGCTCAAGATAGTTGATGAGAAACCACCAGTCAGGAGTGAATCCACAAAGGAAATTTTGGCTGCAGGTAAGGTATCAGAATTAGGGAGAGGTGACAGTGAAAACACAAACAGTCTCAGAAAGAGCGACAGGTCCAGCGCTCAGAAATTTCCAACACAACAAAATATTTGTGAAGGAAATGTGGCTTTAAATACAGAACCATTGAGCAAAAATGTCGATGGAGATAAACTTGAAGTTGTTGCTTTAAAAAATGTATTCTCTGCTGCTAAGAATCAAAGTGCAGACAGTGGTCAGTATCCCTCAGACATGGAGACACCATTCAAAATTTCTAGATTGTCTAGATTGTTCAGAAAAAGACAAGTGCCTCCAGGATCTTATTCAGTACCACTGTTTAACAGAATTCCATCTTGTAAGAATATGGACTCAAACCAGGATTCTCCTGACACCTTGAACACTGTATCTTCCGTGTCTTCTGACGCTAAAAGTATTTTGAACAAATTATCTCTACCCAAGAAAAAAAGATCATCTGGTAAGTTCATGTATCCCACAAAGCCAGAAGAAGGTTATGAAACACTTCAGATGAAGTACATAGAATCAATTGGATTGACTGAAAGTAATAAAAGTTCAGTAACAGAACTTGAACCTTCCCCTGCCAAAATACACACTGCCAGTACAGAGAGCGCATCCTCCTCATTTGTGACTGACATTCATACCATTGCCAAGAGGCAATGCAATTTCCTCTCTCTCACAAACCTTGAGAAAGATTTAAGATTTGAAAGTGGTTATATGCAAAAACAAATTGTAAATTCTCATTTGGACAAAGAAAACAGGACCACACCACCTCCAGGATACCATGAGGTGCCTGTCAAATTGAACGGAAGACATCAAGTTGAAAGCCAGCAAAAAGACTCGAGATCACCACCCATTGCACTGCTGGCTGTTAATAGTGCAGTGAGTACAGGACCTGTGATTAAGTCTGACCTTTTATTTGATGGTGGTGTTTCTGTCAGGATCAAGGAAGATAAGAAATTGGCCACAACACACACAAATCTGCCAAACATTACAACTTGTGAAAGCCATAAAACATTGAATTTTGTTCAGGGTTATTCAAAGATGGTGATGTCAGGGTGTGAACACCAGATGCCTTCCAAAGTGTTATCAGCAGACATGATGCAAAACAGGGAAGAACGGCAGAAAAATGAGGAGCCAGAAATGGTCATCTGTGAGGCTCGGGTTGTACCTCAGAAAGAAGAAAGTGTTTTAACAGTTTCACAATGTCCCGATAAGAAAGAACAACATGGAGTCTTGAAAGAAGAAGAGACAGGTGAGATTATGAATGACAGTCTCAATGATATTGATTTTTCAGAAATAGAAGAAAACTTTAGTGTCCCAGTAAAGGATGAAGGACTCACTGAGAGAAACAATGATTTTATCAAACGATCATCACAGGGGTGTAATACAGCTGGCCTTGAAGTTGATGATGGATCAAGAAACAGTAATGGTGGCAGGGCAGAAAAAGCTTACTCTCACAATACTAATTTTTGTGGCTTTTTAACAGGTAACGGAAAGCCGACAAAAGTGAGTAAAGAAGCCTTGAATTATGGTAAAAGGTTGTTAGATGAAATTACATTTGATGATGAGTCACATACTACAGATGACCAAGAAAATTGTGGCCATGACACTCATAAAAAAATAAAGTCCAATAAAATGAATCATGAATCCTTCGCATCGTCATCCAGTCTAACTAACTTTAGAGGCATGTATGGCTTCAATACTTGTAGTGGTTTTAGAGTGAAGGTGAACCCAGTTGCTGTAGAGAGAGTACAGAAGTTGAGGGAAGAGAGTGAGCGAGAGGGATCTGAAGTGAAAGGCGCTGATCACTCCAAACACTTGAGTCACGTGTTAAGAAAAAAAAATTTAGGAATTGTACCTGATGATGGAGGCAGCAAATCACTGAATACTAGTAAAGGTGCCCATGTTAAAATTAATGAGTCTTCACTGAGTGCAACTGATGGAACACATGATAATGAAAACCATGTAGACAATAAAACAGAATCTGTTAATACAAATAATAGACAACTTTCCTGTCTGAAGACATCTTCAACCACTGTGAGAGGATTCCAAGGTTTTTCTTTAGCCTCTGGGTTAAGAGTCAACACTAGTCAGCAGGCTTTAAAGAGGTCACGGTTGTTGTGGAGGGAGTTTTATGAAGATGAAGCTAAACAAGTAAATACAAATACTGATAAAAACTCAGAGACTGGAAAAAGTTTGCAAAGTTCATTAAAGTCACAAGGGTTTGACAAAGCATGTCTGGGTGTTCCCGCTCCCAGATCTGAACAGCAAGTTATACAGTGGTCAGAAGAGGCTGTTAGTGTGTTTGGAGGGAATTCTAAAATTGCTAACTGCAGAGCTTCACCTGTATTCCAGGCAGGTCAGGGAACAAATATGAAGATTAGCCAGAGTGCCGTAATGAGGGCTAAAGCACTAAAGAATAGAACTGAAGACTTGGGAAGCTCTGGGGAATCTATCCATGCTGCACAAAAAATGTCACAGAAATGTATAGGAAGAAATATTGAACCAATAGTAAAAAATGGAAATTGTTCATCAGAGAAAATGGAGCAACACACTGCTTTATGTATTAGACGTAAAGACATGAACCTAATTGAGACAGGGAGCAGTGTTGATCAGAGTGAACAGTTAAAAGGAGAAAGTTTCAGAAGGGTGTCAATGAGAGTAGCCGCCAGTGTCAGAGCCAAGAAACTGTGGCAAGAAAGGAACAGTGTGTCTGCTGTCCCAGAGAAGACAAGTAGATTAAATTTAAACAGTGGAAACAAATCCTCATTCAAATCTGAGCAACCTTTTACTGAGCAAGTAATGGAAAATCCCATTGACTTTGTTAGTACTAAGGGAAGTATGGGTACAGTATTATCGCCAAGGGAGGAAGTCAAGCTAACTGAAGGAAGAAGTGATATAAGGAGATCATCACTGATGTCTGACACTGTCGTTCAGAACAACAATGGATTACTGTGCTCAACTGACTTAACTAGAAGAAGCCAAGAAAGTGAAGAACCTTCCCTGGAAGGTAGAGGGTTCATTACAGAAAAAAGGAATATAATGGCTTTAGTTCAAGATAGTTCAATAGAAAGAAGGGATTCAGACCAAGAGATTGGTGAGTCAAAGGAAGTAAAGACAAATAATGAACTTTCTAAAAGAGAAAGATCAATGATGACAGCAGAGAATAGGTTGAATGCATGTGTGAGAGGCTCTGTAACACCAGCATTATTAGATAATAAACCAAGACCTGCCTGTAACATAGACACTCTCAAAGTCTCCAAAGACTTTGTAGAAGAAAAAGGTTGTAGTACTGAGAGTATAGGGCCAAGTATTAGTGGTGAGATGGAAGTATCTATGCCTGTTGGTGGGAGCAAAGCAGCAGTTGAAGAGCCTCTTAGTAAACCCATCACTCCTGAGGAAGATTCGCTCAGAAGTCCCTCACCCATATTAGGCTCACAGAAAATTAACTGGAAATATATAAAAAGTGATGGTAGTGTTCATAAATATACTATTGTTGATATCGGAGCACCAGCACAACAAGAGTTTAGGGTTGTTAAGCCAGAGTATGATCATTCAGAGGAAAACAGAGAGCACTCTATTATAAAGCCAGATTCCATCACCAGATCATCACCAGAAGCTAAAAGATACAGAATTATAAGAGATCATGTACTAGATACCAAAAGGTCAAATACAGATTTAAAATACCAAATTTTAACAGGTCGTTCGCAGCCCAACCCAGTGACAAAGATACATTATAGCCCAGTTATAAGGCCTCACTCACAGCTAATTTTACGAGAAATTGGGGATTGCTCCAAGACCGATGCTCTGAGGGACAGAGGCAAAGAAACTCTCACATTAGACACCCAAGAAATTACTGAGATCACTGAGGCTTTTTTGAAGGATGATCCATGGGAACAGGAGGAAGCAGAGGAGGATCAAGTGACTGGAAGGAAACGGTCACAAGAGAGAGTACACGAGACCATTGTCGGGCAGCCAAAGAGGCAGAGAACAACTGCACCTGTTGACCACACACTAGTACCAAGAGGAAGCACGAACTTACAAGGTAATAATTACAAGTTTTATATTTTGGTTTAATTCGCTTCAGTGTGGGATTATAGGTGTTATATCAGTAGTATTACCTTAGTGTTAATTTTTTCTTTGTTTAGCTGGATATTTTTGCATTATTTAGTAAATGAAGCAGTTGAAGCTGAGAGAGAGATGTTAAGGAAGACACAGGCCAAGTTGATCCAGTATAAAGAGAAGCATCTTGTCCACCCCATCCCAGGATCTCTGTATAAGATGAGAAGTGAGAATAAGAAGAAGAGGATAAAACTTTCTTCACTTGGAACCCTAAAGGTAAATGTTCACCAGCACTTGATAAATGTAGATGCCATGTTATCATTTACTATTTGAATATACGGTACTGTACTGTACTGGTCCTGACACAAGCATGAGACTTACATAGGCATAAGATGTTCATTATAAACTAGCCACTGATCCAGGTTCGCTTGGTTGATGGATTCAACTGAAACAAAGGCCACTTAATACTTTTCTTAAGAAAATCCTAATAGATAAATTATTTACCCACATTAAATATCAATGTATGTACTGTATCTGTATTCATTTCATCATCTGAGTACTCTAATTTATCATGCCTTTTTGACATTTAATTATCAGTAATATTGTATTAGAGTGAATCCCCTTTAACCCAGACTTAATAAGGTCCAGGTTTAGTGAAGTATCAGATTTTTGGGGACTGTTTCCAAAGGACATAAAATAGAACCATTCATGACTATTTCAAGTACTGTTCAGGGTATAAATTTACTGCCAGCTTATGAGCTTTAACTACATGAAAAAAATACATTGACGTATCATTACATTACATTAGCATACTAAAACAAGTCCCAAGGCCAGGGTGTAGGGAGTGTAGTGTGAGACTCAGAAGACAGTAGATTTCTTGTGGTGGGTTAAATGGTGTCTATTAAACCTGAAGTAAAGACACTTCATCTTACAGTATACTCTCGATTTAACAGAATCCAATATAACGAACCCTCAATTTAGCAGAAGGCATTTTTTCATAATTTTTTGCTTGATTTAGTGAACTAGTTTGCTAAATTGAGATTAATTCTGTTAATACGCTCACACCTACAGAGACACCTCAAACACAAGATACAGTAAAACCTACTTCAGCCTTCGACAAATGTACTAAATGTATAAAAACGATAAATAATGATATAAAGCAATTACTGGAAGAGCTGAGAAAATAACGATAAAATCACTCCACACCTTTCTGCTCTGGGCCTGGGGACAAAGGCTCCCAGCGTTATGAAAGACTGCACCATGTTTAGCTGCATCCTCACATGGTTGGTGCTTTGGGTGGGAAGAGAGAGGTGACATGCCAAGACACTTACACAGCACATTAACAGCACTACTAAACTATTGTCTCATATCATTTGACTATAATTTTTATTTTAAAATTAATTGATACATGATGGCTCAATTTGCTACTTTTGCACTTAGACAACTGCTCAGTGAATAAACCAGGGCCTATGGAGACACATTATACATTAGCAATGTCACGAAGCTTTGCAACTGCAACCACAATACATAAATTATCATAATCTGTATGCAAATGTACTAAGTTAATTACTAAAAATTTTATGTCTAGTGTAAACTATGGGATGTTTATACTTAAATTAATATGAATCACACAAAATCATGAGAACTAAAATGATGGACGATTCAATACAGTGACCCCTCGTTTAACGAACACCTCGGTTAACGTAATTTCGATTAACGAACTGCCTTCCATAAGGATCTTCAATTCGGTTAACGAAAAAAATTTCGCTTAACGAACTTCTTACGAACCGACCTCAACCTGTTTTCGCTTGCACTGACCGGGCAACCAGCTTTAGTGTCAGTCCGCCAATACATTAATCGGTTCTAGGGCTTAAATTCCTTACTATTTTAGTAAATATCAAGAAGTTTATACTATTCAATAATTTTAAAAGTTTAATATTCAATTTTTTAGTCATTTTAACAATTATTGAGCAAAATTGAAGGTAAAGTGACTAGTTTAATGCGCGGCATCCAGCCTCTTAACACAGCAAACAGGCGTCAGTCTCTCTCTGTTTTCACTGGAGGTAACATCTTGCTTGAGACTCTCTTCAACTAAACGCTTTTTTTCTGTGTTTCCAAGCAAATTATTGGTCATTTTGAAAATTATTTTACATATTGACAATATATAGTGCAGTGCAGTGTTATTTTAAAGAAAATATTCTTTATTTACAGCTAGTTTAACTTTGAAAAACACGTGTTGCCATTGTTTGAATCCAGCATGGGGCCTAAGAGATCAAGAAAAGCGATTTCAATCCAAATAAAGTAGGAAATAATAAAAAAACACGAACAAGGTATTAAATCAAATGCGCTATGCAAAGAATATGGCATGTCGGCATCAACTGTGTCGACAATTCTTGCACAAAAAGACAAATTTAAGGAAGTGAACGTGAGAGACAAATCTACAAGAGTGTTTAAAAGTAGATCCCTAATCGTAGAAATTGAGAGGTTACTTATCATCTGGATTAGGGAAAAACAGATGAAAGGTGATTCAGTTTCTGGTGATTTCATTTGTGAAAGAGCCAGGGAGATTTATGAACATTTAAAGGCAGATCAACCTGGTTCTTCAGGAACAGAATTTGAAGATTTTCGGGCTAGCAAAGGCTGGTTCGAAAAATTTAAGAAAAGAAGTGACATTTTAAGTGTTGTTAGGCATGGTGAAGCTGCTAGTGCTGATAAAGAAGGGGCAGCAAAGTTTTTAGTTGAATTTAAAAAACTGATGGAAGAAGAAAATTATCTTCCACAGCAAGTGTTCAATGTGGACGAAACTGGGCTGTTCTGGAAAAAGATGCCCAAAAGAACATTCATCACCAAAGATGAAGCCTCTTTACCTGGGCATAAACCCATGAAAGACCGTCTCACTCTACTGCTTGGTGCCAATGCTTCAGGGGATTTCCGACTGAAGCCTATGCTTGTCTACCACTCTGAAAACCCCAGGGTGTTCAAGCAACAGAAAGTGGTAAGAACGATGCTTGGAGTTTATTGGAAGTCCAACCGTAAGGCATGGGTGACAAGACAGTTCTTTAATGAATGGGCTGTTGATGTGTTTTGCCCCTCTGTCAAGAGCTACCTAACCACCAATAAACTTCCTTTAAAGGCTCTTCTCCTCATGGATAATGCTCCTGGTCATGACCCTGACCTTGCCAGAAATTTGGAGTATCAATTTGATTTTGTGAAAGTGTTGTTTTTGCCTCCAAATACTACATCACTCATACAGCCAATGGACCAGAATGTAATCAGCAACTTCAAGAAGTTGTACATGAAGAAAATGTTTAGGAGGTATCATCAGGCAACTTCCACTGATCCTGAACTAACACTGAAACAGTTCTGGAAGACACAATTCAACGTCCTGGAGGCTGTAAAATTGATTGTGTCATCATGGCAAGAAGTCTCCAATAGAACCCTCAATTCTTCATGGAAAGCACTGTGGCCATCAGTAGTCCATGATTTTGAGGGATTTGAGGATGACACAGAGTTGGACCAGGAGATTGTGTCCATTGGTCAGTCATTGGGCCTTGAAGTGGAGGAGAAGGATGTGGAAAGGCTTGTGATGTCTCATGAGGAGGAACTTACTCCTGATGACTTGAAGGAACTGGATGAGATGTTACGGGTAGAGGCTGACAGTGGTGAGGAGGAAATTGAATGTGATGACCATATGTCAGCTAAACAGTTGAAAGATGTGATTTACCACTGGGAGAAGTTCAGGGAACTGGCTTCAAAGCACCCAGAAGTGGAAAAAACTGAACTAACTTTGTGTCATGTTGAGGACTCAGTGGTCTCCTTCTTTAAACATAAGTTAATGGTGAGGAGGACAGATGCCCCACAGACCACAATTGACACTTTCTTCAGTAAAAGGCAGAGGGAACAAGATGCTAGCCCTCAGCCTTCCACTTCAAGAAGGAGAGAGGATGTTCATGGTGGAGAATCTGTCAGTCCATAGGTCCCTGACATTTTCATGGAAGGTGACTCACCTTCCAAGAAGCAGTAAGATGCTTCTTCTCCACCTCCACTTCCTTCTCTTCTCCCTTCTCCTCCTGCACCTCCCACTTCAAATGCACATCATCACCATCATCCAGGAGCCTTCTGCATACACACCTCAAAGTAAGTAAATTTTTCCGCCATTTTTGTTGAAGTTTGGAAATTTTCGGTGAGCTGGAACCAATTACCCAAAAACCCATTGAAATAATGGTTTCGGTTATTCGGTTAACGAACGACCTTCTTGAACGGATTGAGTTCGTTAATGGAGGGGCCACTGTATAAGAAATTGGAAGATATGGGAAGCATAATGTTGTTTAATGGTAGACCCTGCTGCCATATTGTGACTAAGTCCCAGGTTTCTAATCTGACTTTCTGCCTCATTTACACACAATTGCGGGGTCTCAATTGTTTCTCTTAATATTGACAATACAACATACATATAGGGGGCACCGGTGGGTAGAACGGTACCACTTTTGCCTCTCAAGCGAGATGTCACGGGTTTGATTCCCGGTCCGGTGAAAAGTTGTTCGGACACACTTCCCAGCCTCCCTTGGTTCCTGTTCACCTAGCAGCAAAGTAGGTACCTGCTGTAAATCGAAAGTTGCAAATTCGTATTCAGGGACAAGTTGTTGGAGCTTCCAATAACTTGCTTAGCCATAAACCATTGACTCTTCAGGCTTCTACGCCCTTAACTCATGAGACATAAAAGGCAAGCATGAACTTAGCATGCTTCCCTGCTGGGCGCTGTAAACGCTTCTGCGCTTCACCTTACACAAGGATGTAGTGGGGTGGAAAAAAAACAAAAAGCCATTTTTTTTTAAAAACCAGTTTTTGTGATATAGCTCGAATGCGACGTCAGCAAATGCTACCTATGTATGTTAATTCCTAGCCAATTCGCCAGGTCAACATACAGGCAATTAAAACATCTAATAATTACTTCAGTAATATTAGGAGGACACGTCACTACCTGGCATTTAATTGCTATTTTCAAAGTCCTTCCTTCATCTCGCCACTATGCGCATCGCGAACCCCATCTCTTGCCTCAGAGAGAGCAGTAATTAAAAGTCAACTCTCGAGGGATGGAGATGGGTGGGTTATGGACGTCGCATTCGAGCTATATAACAAAAACTGGTTTTTAGAAAAAAAAACGGCTTTTTGTTCAAGCTCTTGAATGCGACGTCAGCAAGAATACCCGAGTAGGAGGTGGAGAGGGAGGTGACTTTGCATACAAGGCTCTGCTGACTGAGGTCCTGATTATATTATAAATTGTTTTGAACATTTCCAAAATTAGGAACATTTACCGGAAGGTAAAATGTTAATTTAATCAAAAAGGATACTCACTTTATTCTGATGAGGAAGGAGGTCCTGGTAGTGGAGATTGAATAGATGGGGGAAGGGAACCCAGCACCACCACATTTGAAGCATCTCTCAGAGATAGATGAAGATAGGTTGTCTTTGAAAGTTTTTGAAGATCTCCAAAAGCCCATTTCCTTGATCTGACTAAGACTCATATGCCGCAGAAAGGCCACAGACCCTGCATATTTCCTAGTGTCATGTGACAATAGTTTCTTGCCAGGGTCTGCTTGATTCACTAATTGAGATAGGATTTTGTCAATTAACTAGGAGATAATTTCTTACCATCCCTTGATGAGAAAACATAAGGGCCTCTATTAGGGAATCTGGTTAACCATTCCTGAAGATTTTTAACTGGACACAATATGTGAGGAACCCTAGTTTCATCCATTAGACATTTTATCCTAATAGGTTGAGCTTGGAAATCTTCCCTTTCATATTTTCTTAGGGTCTCCGTAAGAAAAAGGATAACATCCTCGTCAGAAAATACCAATAATGATGGATTATTGGAAATTGAAATCAGTTCACCGAGTCTCATACCTGTTGCTATTGCTAGAAGGAATGCTGCCTTCTGGAGTAATTTATCCCTGTTCAGATTTATATTGTAATTAGGCCCCATAAGAAGATTAGTAACTTTTTCCAGAGACCAAGGCGGGAATCTCTTGGGTCGAGGAGGTCTCTGAATGAAAAAGGACGATCTTAGCATTTGATAAATCCTTGGGTTCAAAGTAATATTAAAGCCCCAAGCAAGAGGGTCAACCAACGCTGATTTATAAGATGCAGTTGTCGATCCTTGAAGGCCTTTAACTCTGAACAGAAATTCTAAAAATTCTAATACAGTAGTACCCCGATTTATGCGGTCAATTGAACCCACAGGGTACCGCGGAAAGTGAAAACCGCGTAAAGTGAACAACAGGGCATATGGGATTAATTCCAATAGAGACTGGCCCGACCCCCAAACTCCACTTTTTCCGACACAATACCTATGTTGTAGTAAAAATAACATCTAAATTTTATGATGGTATGCTCACACAATTAACATTTAAGAGAAATACAGTCGCCAGGTTAATGTCCATTCAACTAACGGACTCAAATCCACCCCCCCCCCACCCCCCTCTTCCCAGCTCACTGGCCCCTACTTCTCTGAGAAATGATTGGGTGAAACACTAGATTTTAACGTTTAGTGATAAATAATACCTCAGACTAAAGTTAGGATAATATAATTGACATTTCTGGATTCCTTGCAGGTCAGGGAATATTTTGAATGTAAACAACATATATTTTGCACAAAAGATAAAATATTTGCTTTGTGTAAACCAAATTATTACATTAGATTTAAAATTTGTATGTCTAGTGCAAAATCCATGATGTTTATATTCAAAATGATCATCATATTGTAAGAATTCCAGCAATGTAAATTATATTCTGGCCGGGCAATTTGTATGAATTTTATGAGCTGAAACATATATCTTCATTAAATAAACAAAGAAATATTCTTCAAGGACACTATCTGTCAATCAAAATGCTCGGCCCTAGCTGGGTCGGTCCCTCCCTCCCTTCCCCCCACCCCCCACCTTCCCTCCCTACCAGAGAAGCTTTGGGAGAAAATAGTAATTTACATTTTTAGTAATAAATGATAACTCAGACTAAAGTTAGGATAATATAAATGACATTTCTGGATTCCTTGCAGGTCAGGGAATATTTTGAATGTAAACTTCATATATTTTGCACAAAAGATAAAATACTTGCTTTGTGTAAACCAAATTATTACATTAGATCTAAAATTTGTATGTCTAATGCAAAACCCATGATGTTTATATTCAAAATGATCATCATATTGTAAGAATTCCAGCAATGTAAATTATATTCTGGCCGGGTAATATGTATGAATTTTATGAGCTAAATAAAAAAAAAAAAAAAAAAAAAATTATACTTCACGCGTATATGAGTAGATGCACCGCGG
Organism: Homarus gammarus; assembly: GCA_958450375.1. NCBI lineage: Eukaryota > Metazoa > Arthropoda > Malacostraca > Decapoda > Nephropidae > Homarus > Homarus gammarus. Next base: position 92,392 of record CAUDMG010002927.1, read on the forward strand.
AAAGTGAAAGTCCGGTTCTGGCAAGTTACCGCGTAAATGAGAAATCGCGGAAAGTGAAACCATGTAAAGCGGGGTAATACTGTACAACTGTTTCCGATAATGAATCTGGAGTTGTTAACTTGATAAATTGTTGAAAAAGATTCCAAGCTTTCTCATATTGAATAGAAGTTTGGGGTCTATGACCTACTAATACTTGGTTAGCTTTATTGGAATTACCCAACAACCTATTTAAACTTTTTTTTTAGAAACTCCAAGCGTGAAGTGCCAAGGATATCTCGAACTGAGAACGTAGTACCTGGTCTAGACATCCTTGTTGCAATTGTAGAGGATTCGGGCACCAGTCCAGCAGATCCAGGCACCAAGGTTGTAGGATTCAATATGGTGCAATTAAGAGGACTTTGCCTTGGAAGGATACGAGTTTGTGAACCACTTTGGGCAATATTTTCACAGGTGGGAATAGATAGATTGAATTCCAAAGGTTCCAATCTAAAAGGAGAGAATTTCCTAAAAGATTTGACCCTTCCAGAGATGCGTAAATTGGCATCTTGTGATTTGTTAGGGAGGCAAACAGATCTATCTGTGGAGTTCCAAACTTCTTCACTAGACTCTTGAACTCCGATACCTTTAAGGACCATTCTGTTTCTGTCGATACTGGCCGGAGACGGGACAGCGCATCTGCCCAATTGTTTTGCACTCCCGGTATATAAGTTGCTTTGAGTTAAAGTGTTTGTGTTGCACAAATGCTGAAAAAATTTTCTGACAGTTGTAGAAGGATCCAAGACCTTGTTGACCCTTGATGATTGAGACAAAACACTGCCGTTTTGTTGTCCATGGCATACAGGATCGTCATATTTTGTAAATTTGGGTTTGCCGACAAAAAGAATAGGACCACTGCTAATTCTTTTACATTTATGTGTTTTTCCCAAAGGAAGTTGCTCCACTTTCCTTGATTGAATTCCCCTTTTGAAGAATGGTATCCCCATCCTATTTTGGACGCATCCATACAAACGACCAAACCTGTTTGAGGTGGAACCCAGGGAGAGGGACCGATTTGATTGTCCCAGTTTGTCCACCATAACAGATGATTCTTTATCTGAATAGGGAGAGAAGAAGCAACTTGTCTGATTCTGCGAAGCAACTTCGAGCCCAGATGAGATAGTTGCTTTTTCCTTAACTTTCCCAATGGAACCATTATTGTGGCAAAATTCAACAGACCCAGAAGTTTTTCCCAATCGTGCCAAGAAACCTTGTGCTTTACACTAAAGGCTTCTACTTTGTTTATCAAATCTGTTACTTTTGTTCCTGGTAAACTGACTGACTCCTGATTTGTATCCCAGTGAAGGCCTAACCAATCCAACTTTTGACATGGTATTAAATTTGATTTGACCTGGTTTATCTTTAAACCAAGGTCTTGAAATAGTACTAGTGTATGTTGGGTCTCCCTTTGACAATCTTCGAAAGAGTTTCCCATTATCCGCCAATCGTCTAGATAAGCAAAGGTTCTTATGCCCTCCTTTGCAAGGATCTTTCTGGGAATATTTGCCAGTTTTGTAAAGACTTTTGATGCAATTGTCAGACCGAATGGCATCACTGTGAATTGATAACTTAATTTCCCTACTTGGAACACCAGAAATTTTCTGTACCTGGAAGCAACAGGAACGTGATAATAGGCATCTTCGAGATCCACTTTTAAGATCCAAGCATTGGGCGGAAGTAGATGCCTCAGATGGTCGTAAGTGAGCATCTTGAAACTTCTTTTGGGAATAAATTTGTTTAGGATTGAAAGATCCGAAATCCCCCTTAAATTGTCGCTGCCTTTCTTGGGGACTGGGAATAGGTGAGACATGAAACATTTCTCTGACTGCAATGGTTCTATGACACCTCTGTTTAGTAGTTGACTTACAAATTTTGTAAGTAATGGGGTTGGTTTTTGACCCTTCTTTGGGAATGCTAGGGGAGGGTGCCTCAACCAAATCCATGTGAGACCCCCTTTGATTGTCTTGTAAGCCCATATGGAAGAAGTCCATCTGTTCTCCCAACCCCCTAGTCGACCCAGCTGTCTGGCTTCATTGGGAGGGGGAAGTTGCTGAGGTGGTGGAATAAGGTCTCCTTCCGTTTCTGAACAAACGGCCACCTCTATTACGTCTGATTATTTCCTCCTCTAAAATTTCCCCTAGGTTTATAACTGACCCGGGCAGCTGGTCCTGTTCCCCTGTAAAACCTTCCTCTCCTTGGTTTCCGAAAGGTTTGAGGACTCCTGGGGACATAAATATTAATAGTATTCTCCAAAGATGATCTATAATTAATCAATGATTGCTCACCAAACAAAACAGGAGAAAGAGGAGAAGAACGTATCAACAAATAAGCGCTACCACTTGAAGCATTATTTGTTGCTTGTTTCCTTAGCTGGACTTTCAGTCTTAGGGCTTTCAACAAATGATCTAAAAATGAGTTGTACAGGGAATATGAGATTCCTTGTAGAGCAGCAGCAAAACATTTGTCCACTTCTGAATTTTCTTCATAGTCCAGCACAAACTTAGTTAATAACTGACACATCATAATTGCAGACCAAACATCTGCTGCCAATTTCCTAATTTTAAATTCTTCAAGCAGCAGTGCAGGGGCAACTGGTTTCAAATTTTTTTCATAATTTATATCAACATATTTTGAAACCGACAAATATTGGGATAGATCATATAAGGAACTCTTTTCGTCATTAAATTGGAACTTCAAAAAACTAAACCTGTGAGCATTCCTGTCAGCGGGAATGAATGTTAAGTCTTTCAATAAATTAGCCCAGACTTCGTCTATTTCAGAGATCATCTTTGGGCAAATATCAGGCCAAGAAAGTGTAGTATCACCCTCCAAAAACAAAGAATGATGACCCAAAGTTGCTTGTCCTTCCTGTCTCTTTGTAGTTGCTGAGATATCAGGAAGCTTAGAGACATTTTCAGAAAATATCTTGAATAAGGAATCCACAGATTCAGATGGATTAGTGAACAAAGAAGACTTAGCTCTTACCAATGTTATCCATGGCCTGTTAGAATCACCCTTACACTCAATATTATCCAGCAGCTGCGTGTCAGTCGACAGCAGCCTGTTTCCACTCGCAGTAACCAACACTTTTGCCCCAGGTGGAAGTGGTTGCCAAGATGTGGATAGGATGAAGTCAGTCTCAACAGGTTCTTCCTGCTCAAGAGACTGAATACTATGATTAGAACCAGCCTCATTGTCCTGATCCTGGAATCCACTGAAATCAGATTGAGTAGATAGAGGTTTTTGTAGACTTCCTACTGCCCCATTGTCTGGAGGGTCCAATAATTTATTTTTCTTAGCAAAAGCAGTCTTGTATAAGTGGGGATTAAGTCTTTTACCTAACACCAATAAACCTAAACTTTCTGCCAACTTGGGATCCTTCCATTGTTGTACACTCAAAAATTTACTCTTCAAGGCCTTTATTCCACCTATTTTTAATTTGTATTTGCAATAAATCTTTCTTATCACCTGTAGCTTGATGAAATTGAAAAATTTGATCATAAGAAACTGCACAATCCATTGGTGAAAATAGGTTATTTGAGACACAGCTGCCATGAATTATGCAAGGCACATGAGGATCTATCTTAGTAATCCAAGTCGCTTTAAATTTTTTTATAATTACATGTACAGGTAGTCGTCGACTTACGACCTATGCGACTTACGTCTGTTCGACTTTACGACCGGCGGTACGACAGTTTTGGCCCCAGCCTCCTGGCGCTGCCGGGAGCTGGAGCCGCGCGCATCCCCGCGCTCAGTTACAAACACGCTCGCTGGTACAGCACACTTCCCTCCGTGTCTGTTTGCCTTGTGCCTTTCTTTTGTCTTGGAAATTTTTCTTGAACCACCACCCCCCCCAAGATGTCTACCAAGAGGAAACTGTCTTCATCTACTCCTCAACCTGCCACTAAGGGATTATCAGAAGGTTTATCTCTACTGAATAAACTTCTTGCCCATTTTGAAGGAATGGACCCAAACATCGAACGATTTGCAAGGATTGAGCGGATGGCACGCAATTCGTTTCGTCCGTATCAAGAAATTTACGAGGAGAAGAAGAAACGAACAATTCAGACAAAGCTCACCATGTTCATGAAAAAAACAACTCCTCCGGCTACCCCAAAGGCTGCCCCAGCTGACGACATCGACGAGCCACAGCCAAGTACCAGCGGCCAATAAGATGTTTTTTGTATGTTTGTATGTTTTGCAACTAAAATGTTTTATATGTTTTGCACCTGTATTTTTTTTTTTGTATGTTGTGTAAATAATAAACCAATTGTACTGTAGTATGCAGTGATTTACTTAAACCTGACGACCGTAACAATAATGAACAAAGAAAATGTTGATAAAATATGACTTAAAGATGATTATATTATCATTACACATTATAATATACGTAAGGTAATTATAACATAGGCCGACTTACGACCAGATCAACTTACGACCGGGCGGCCGTAACCAATCTAGGTCGTAAGTCGACGACTACCTGTACTATGGCCCCCTTGGGTCTTGGGTGAAACTACTACTACTGAATTCAAATTCTCTACTGACAGACAATTCCTTGAATGTAGTGCCTGAGCTGAACTTTCTAGTCCTTGTAGCTCATCACTCATTAGTATCTCCTCAGGGACAGTTCCATAGTCTCCTCCATCATCCATAGACCCGGACTCTTGACCTTCATCCTCCAGTTGCACATCACTCATCTGAACTAGGAGGATGCCATGAGTCACATTATATCATTATACAGTAACACAAAGTAATAATAATAAATAATAAGGGAGAAAGCATTTTGTCCCAAACTTAATCAATATGACTCATAAATGTTATATTATTCGTAAGTTAATGTTATACAAGTCACTCCTATGACAAATATAAACAATAACTCACTATTTCGTATCTGTCTCCTGACTCTTATTTATCAAGTATCCCTTGGCTCAATGAAACTTGTTTATTTAAATTGTTTTTATAAAATAATTTCATTCAGAACATTTATTGAGAGGGATCATCAAGATCTTTATTTGTTGCCAATCAGGGGCACAGACATTATCCCCCAAGTACAGGTAGTCGTCGACTTACGACCTATGCGACTTACGTCTGTTCGACTTTACGACCGGCGGTACGACAGTTTTGGCCCCAGCCTCCTGACGCTGCCGGGAGCTGGAGCCGCGCGCATCCCCGCGCTCAATTACAAACACGCTCGCTGGTACAGCACACTTCCCTCCGTGTCTGTTTGCCTTGTGCCTTTCTTTTGTCTCGGAAATTTTTCTTGAACCACCACCCCCCCCAAGATGTCTACCAAGAGGAAACTGTCTTCATCTACTCCTCAACCTGCCAAGAAGCAAAGAAAGGCCATTGATTTAAACACTAAAATGATGGTGATTAAACAGCACGAAGGGGGTAAGAAAGTGAATGAGATTGCACGTGATCTGACGCTATCACACTCTACTGTGTCGACGATTTTGAAGGATAAAGAAAGGATTCGTGAAGCTGTGAAAGGTTCTGCACCCATGCAAGCGACAGTTATAACGAAGCAACGGACTGGGCCTCTCCACGAAATGGAGAAATTACTTTACATTTGGATGGAAGATCAGATCCAGAAACGGACACCGTTAAGCCTTTTTACTGTGCAGACGAAGGCTAGAAGTCTATTTCAGACTTTGAAGGAGCGCGCCGGAGAAGACTACAGTCAAGAATTTGCAGCAAGTACTGGCTGGTTCAAGAGATTCAAGAAAAGATTTCAATTTCATAATGTTCGAGTGACTGGGGAAGCAGCGAGTGCAGACGAGGAAGGAGCACGCAAGTTTGTTGACAGTCTGGATGAATTAATTACGGATGAGGGATATCTAGCAGAGCAGATATTTAATGTGGATGAAACGGGATTGTATTGGAAACGGATGCCAGAACGCACTTACATCCAAAAAGAAGCCAAAAGCATGTCTGGATTTAAAGCATTTAAGGATAGGCTTACTCTGCTGCTTGGCGGGAACATCGCGGGGTTTAAGCTGAAACCTTTCCTAATCTTCCATTCAGAAAACCCGCGGGCGTTGAAAAATGTAAACAAGCACACGCTGCCCGTTTACTTTCGTTCTAACCGTAAAGCATGGATGACACAGGCACTGTTTGAAGACTGGTTTGTAAATTGTTTTATTCCTCAAGCTCGTGAATATTGTTTGACGAAAGAAATTCCTTTCAAGATTTTATTGCTACTGGACAATGCGCCTGGACATCCACCTCATCTATCAGATATTCATCCGGACGTGAAAGTGATTTTTATGCCGCCAAACACGACTTCAATTTTGCAGCCTATGGACCAAGGTTCAATTGCTACTTTCAAGGCTATCTATCTCCGAACCACCTTTGCCCAAGCCATAGCCGCTATAGATGCCGACCCAGAACTATCGTTGCGTGACTTTTGGAAACAGTACAACATTCTTATGGGTATCAAGAATCTGGCAAACGCCTGGGAGGCTGTGACGGAGAAGTGCATGAATGGCATCTGGAAAAAGTGTGTTAAGCGCTATGTTCATACTTTTGCAGGATTTGACAGTGAAAATGAGCTTGAAGTTATTCGGGAAAAAATAGTAAAACTGGCAAAAGATCTTTCTTTGGAATGTGAAGTGGAAGATGTTGAGGAGTTGCTAGACCAAGAATCAGAAGAACTTACAAATGAAGAGCTAATCGAATTGGAAGAAGAAAATGTAGCAGAAGAAGAAAGGAGAGAAGCAGCGGATAACGAAGAGGAGGAGGAGCCACAAAGGACGTTCACCACTAAGGGATTATCAGAAGGTTTATCTCTACTAAATAAACTTCTTGCCCATTTTGAAGGAATGGACCCAAACATTGAACGATTTGCAAGGATTGAGCGGATGGCACGCAATTCGTTTCGTCCATATCAAGAAATTTACGAGGAGAAGAAGAAACGAACAATTCAGACAAAGCTCACCATGTTCATGAAAAAAACAACTCCTCCGGCTACCCCAAAGGCTGCCCCAGCTGACGACCCCGACGATCCACAGCCAAGCACCAGCGGCCAATAAGATGTTTTTTGTATGTTTGTATGTGTTTGTATGTTTTGCAACTAAAATGTTTTATATGTTTTGCACCTGTATTTTTTTTTTTTTGTATGTTGTGTAAATAATAAACCAATTGTACTGTAATATGCAGTGATTTACTTAAACCTGACGACCGTAACAATAATGAACAAAGAAAATGTTGATAAAATATGACTTAAAGATGATTATATTATCATTACACATTACAGTATAATATACGTAAGGTAATTATAACATAGGCCGACTTACGACCAGATCAACTTACGACCGGTCTGCCGTAACCAATCTAGGTCGTAAGTCGACGACTACCTGTACTCATCTATAACCCCCCTTCGTATATAGGTCAACCCCGATTTTTTAACCAAGAAATCGTTAATTTATGATATTCCTCGTTTATAGGTCGACCCAAGGTTTTGAGGGTAAAGGAACAACAAAACCTTCAGAGAAACACTACGTCCTATAAACTTGTTTACCATTTATTATTACGACACTTTACACTGAAATGCGGGTAGTTTCAACAAAAATATTGTATATTTCCATTCAAGTATTTATTCAAGTCAATTAGGAGGGAATACTATTGTAATACAATAGTTATTTAACTGAAAACCATTCGAAAAGCGATTACAGTAACATATTTTGAACGAAAGAAAACAAGTCATTGTTTTTGTCACAATTTTATCCCACTCTCCACTGCAATACGTACGTCACTTCAGCAAAAAATATTACATTTCCGTGAATGTATTATATCAACCACAGTATGAATAGAATATCACTAATATAACAGTATTTTAACCGAAAACTATTAAAAAAACGAGTAACATATCTTGAACATCGGAAGGTTTGGGAAAGTCTTTTGTTTTCGTCATGTAGTTTATCCTAATTTACATTGAAATACATCACGTTTCAGCAAAACTACTATTTATTTCTGAGAATATGGAAATGTAATATTTTTGCTGAAATGACGTACATATTATAGTGGAAAGTGGGATAAAATCGTGACAAAAACAATGACTTTCGTTTTCTTTCGTTCAAAAGATGTTACCATAATCGCTTTTCGAATGGTTTTCAGTTAAAAACTGTTGTATTACAATAATATTCTATCCTAATTCACTTGTGATAAACAGTTTTTTAACTGAAAACGATTCGAAAAACACGTGTACCGTCTAGCTGATACGGCAGAGCCCTGGTCGCGGTGGCTTTGTGTTTGCATCGGCCCTTCTTAGGCAGCTTTTAATTTTAGCGTACGTTGAAATTGTGTTTACCGGTATATTCTTATTTTCTTGCTTCTTATTTTCCAGAAATATGACAAGTTTGTATATAATACAATGCTACGGTACTTTTAATTTACAAGTATTCATTTTTAAAAATACAGAAGACACCAAACAAATACCAGTACTACGGTTATTTGCGTGACTCTCCCGCCAAAAAAGACCAAACAGCTGGTACTCTCTCCCTCAGCCCTACCAAAAATAGCCCAACGACATCTTTCTTGTTTATTCTCTTCCAATTTCTCACTTTAACTGGTATTTTTTACTTCATATTGCCTACATCAGATAAACTACAGTAATTGAGGTTAGACACTGTTATAAATTTGATTACCGGGTCCTGGCAGGTGCCGTTAGAACCACCTGACCCTACCAACAGTGTTGCAAGTCAGACAGCATTTTTTTAATCATCCATGTGCACGAGAAAGGATGGCTGGATGAAGGCATAAAAATATAACAAGTCTTGTCCAACCACTGGATGTTTCCATAAACAAACCATTTAAAGATGCGGTAAGAGTGAAGTGGAACAACTGGATGATAGAAGGCGATAAGACATACACAAAGGGAGGCAACATCCAAGCTCCATCACTAGCAACATTATGTGAATGGATTGTAGAGGCCTGGGATGCAATCAGACCAGAAATTGTGGTGAAATTTTTTAAGAAATGTGGGATTTCGATTGCTCTTGATGGAACAGAAGACGACTTGTTTTGGGATTATGAGGCTAATGAGAGCGTGAATGAGGATGAAGATATTGATGATCCTATGGCTGATGATGGTGTTGATCCATATGACGATGCTGTTCAAGGAGAGGACTGGGAGGAGCTGTTTGGTGCTGCAGATGATGACAAGGAAAATGATTTTGATAGATTTTAATGAAAATATTCAGAAATATGGTACCGTAGTATTTATTCAAGTCAATAAGGATAGAATATTATTGTGATACAACAGTTTTTTAACTGAAAACCATTCGAAAAGCGATTACGGTAAAATCTTTTGAACGACGAAAGAAAGTGAAAGTCATTGTTTTCGTCACAATTTTATCCCACTTTCCACTGTAATACGTACGTCATTTCAGCAAAATATTACATTTCCATATTTATTTCTGAGAATATATTCATTCAGGCACAGTTAAGGTAAAATATACTTGTGATGTAATATTTTAATGAAAATATTTATAAATAAGGTATCGTATTTTTCTTTTGTTTCAAATTTAATTAACAAAGATTGATGTTTCAAATTTAATTAACAAAAATTTATGTATCTATAAATAAACTTTTAAAAATGAATACTTTATGTTTTACATCGTCCTGTGCTACCATACCATGCATTTGGCTACTTTGGGCTATGATGACGCAAGAGATCTGCCCTGGCAACTGTACCAACACTCACAGCGGGTGGTGCGTCGTTTCCATTGTTTACTGGTAGTTACTGGTAAATATTTTTCAACCTAACGAAACTATTACCCGTATAGAGGTCGACCCCCAACTTTTTGCCAAAAAATTTGGTCTCAAGAACTCGTGCTATACACGGGTATATACGGTAAATGGAAAAATTTTACTCGACACAGACATTAGTTCCAGTTACCGGTAAATAGCAGACCCTTCAGTGACGTCACTAGTGTTTACACTACACCAACGGGTAACATTTGATGACATTACTTGAAGTGAATTGGCCTTGTTTTAGAAAACCAAGGATGGTTGGTAAAGGACTACTGAGTCAGTGGGTAAGTGTCACATTTGGGGTACTGGTCTTATACAGTGAATAGAGCTCAAAAGCTACTTTTTAAATTGAAATTTGGGGGGGCCGTCTTATGCACCCCGACGCCTTATAGGCCGAGATATACTGTAGAAACCCAAGGGCGGAAGCCCCAAGGTTTTGTGAACGAACATAAGAGTATGGAGAGAGATAGTCTAGTATTCAATTAGCACGTGAATAATTGGGACAAAGATCGTAAATAATATACATATATATGTATACAGTATATATAAATAGATATATTCACATATTCTCTTTTAGTGAAGACGAGCCCGGGAGGGCGCAGCGACATTCACTGAGTGACTTATAGGCAAGGGATAGTCACAACGGTCTAAACGACTCACAAAGAAAATGTGTGTTGCCATGCTGACCCAAAGTCGTATAAGAAAATGTTCCAAATACAATAAATGAGAGACATAACAAAATAAAAGTCACTCTACTTCATCACTGTGCTATTTAAGTACAAATACCGTATATACAGTAATATCCTTGTGGAGGTGAGTATTTCAGCAATTAGAACACAAATTCGTGGAGCTTCCCTTTGTGTGTATTATAGCTGAATCGCCAGGCAAGAGATGAGGTTCGCGATGCGCATAGTGGCGAGATGAAGGAAGGACTTTGAAAATAGCAATTAAATGCCAGGTAGCGACGTGTCCTCCTAATATTACTTATTAAGTAATTATTAGATGTTTTAATTGCCTGTATGTTGGCCTGGCGAATTGGCTAGGAATTAACATACCTAGGTAGCATTGTGGGGTTTGGGTTGTCTGGGTTCACACTCAGGATGGGATGGAGAAAGGAAACTCACAATGGGCTCTCTGTATACATGTTGTATTGGATGTACAATGCAGCTTGGTGCTGGGAAGTGGCAGTGTGGTTACAAGCGTGATGTAGAGGGAGCTGGTTGGTGAGGATGCTCAGAGGAGGACAGCTTGTGGGTCGCCATGCTCGCCAGCAGGAGCGAGGGCCGCCAGGCAGCAGCGGAGGAGGTGGTGTTGCTTGCTGTGGCTGTAGCTAGAAGAAGAGCGAGGTAGGTCACCACGAGGTCGGGTCTTAAATAGCGGAGGTAGGCGTGGCTTAGTAGTTGACCTCCGCCATGTAAGGCGGCGTTGGTTGACCTAGACCACGAGGCATACACTGGGGAATTTGCGGGGTCGGCTACTCAGCGACAAACAGCGTTTGTAGGGGAGAAATCCACTACAATACTCACCCCTTCCCTCCAGGCGGCGTAGGAGACTTGTTGTCTGCAGGGTTGCATGGCACATGTGAGACAGAACGGGCGGTGCATGCCACATGTGAGCCATAACGGCGATGGCGTGGATGAGCCAGCCGCTAGAGGAGACAACTGTCTAGATACACAATATCTGTGGGAGTAGAGAGGGAGGAAAAGGGTGTGTGGAGGCGATGAATGTTGTGCTTCCCTCACGGCAGGTACAGAATCGTCAGATGCCCCTGCTGGGGTATGTGGGCCTGGGTCAGGAGCAGGGGCTGCGTCAGCAGAAGCGGATGAGGGCTCGTGACAGCAGCTGGGTCCACGACAGCAGCAGGGTGCAGGAAAGTAGCAGGGAGTACCTGAGGGAGAAAAGATGGGTGTGTTGGTCCGCACTCAGGCACAGGGGCTGCATCAGGAGGAGCGGCAGGGGGTACTGCTGGGCCGGGGGCTGCGTCTGAGGCAGGACGGGTGTGCTGGGGTCGGTAGGACGTGGTGCTTGGGGCAGGAAGAGGAGCTGGTGTCTGCTTAGAGAAGCAGTGCTGCTCTAGGGTGTCTAACCTGCGGTGTAGAGACAGTAGCTGTAGAGCCGATGAGAGCTGCTTCTGGGTGGATAAGCCAGTCTTCCATGTTTCTTGAAGACTGGGAGAGTGATCGGTTTCTCCTCCATCCTGTGTGAGTGCGAATCTCCGGGGGTCACCATTTGTGGGGTACGTAGTTTGGTTCGCTCACAGGATGGGATGGAGAAAGGAAACTCACAATGTGCTCTCTGTATACATGTTGTATTGGATGTACAATGCAGCTGGGTGCTGGGAAGTGGCAGCGTGGTTACAAGCGTGATGTAGAGAGAGCTGGTTGGTGAGGGTGCTCAGAGGAGGACAGCTTGTGGGTCGCCATTCTCGCCGGCGGAAGCGAAGGCCGCCAGGCAGCGGCGGCGGAGGAGGTGGTGTTGCTTGCTGCGCAGGGCCGGCGCTACCCACTAGGCGATCGCCTAGGGCGCCAACATCTGGGGGTGCCACAAATTCAGGGCAAACTTGGATAAAATTAAAAATGAAGGGAAAACTGTGGTGGACACTGTGGTGGAGCCATGGAGGGTCGGAGCAGGATGTTAGAAGGGGGGGGGGGGGGTCGGAAGGAGGCGAGGGTAGGTAGACGGTAGCCGACTGTGTTTTCTTTTTTAATATTATTCGTTATCCCCCTGGAGGGACTAACTGTTACATCTCTCCATTAAGCTTTTTCTATTTATACTTAAGATGTCAATTTAATTTATTGTCCGACCAATGACTGGTCACAACTCACAAGTAACTTATTTTGCACTACATATATACTGTATAATAATGATGTAATAATAGTAGGTTATAACTTGCAGGAGGCTGGAGTGAGCTAAATGCTTATATGTTATTATTTTTTAAAGATTACCCTAAAACAAAAAAAATAACTAAAAATTGTTTCATTGACGTTTACGTCAAGGATTTATTGACTTAATGTACTAACAATAATTGGTTATTTGCATGGATGAAGTAATAAAGCCACAAGATGAAAATTATGTTATCAGTGGTGTTTCGAGAATTAGAAACAATGTAGTCATGGGCTACTGTACATACATTAGCTTATCAAAACTTTCAAGGGGGCGCACATCTAAAGGCTTGCCAAGGGTGCCAAATCATCTTGCACCGGCCCTGTTGCTGCGGCTGTAGCTAGAAGAAGGGAGAGCTGGTTGGTGAGGATGCTCAGAGGAGGGCAGCTTGTCGGGTCGTCATGCTCGCCGGCGGGAGCGAGGGCCGCCAGGCAGCGGCGGAGGAGGTGGTGTTGCTTGCTGTGGCTGTAGCTAGAAGAAGAGCCAGGTAGGTCACCACGAGGTCAGGTCTTAAATAGTGGAGGTAGGCGTGGCTTAGTAGTTGACCTCCGTCATGTAAGGCGGCGCTGGTTGACCTAGACCACGAGGCATACACTGGGGAATTCGCGGGGTCGGCTACTCGGCGACAAACAGCGTTTGTAGGGGAGAAATCCACTACAGCATTTGCTGATGTCGCATTCAAGAGCTTGAACAAAAACATACACATGTTTCTCACTTTTGATAATTTGTTAATTTTTGTATTTCTTTATGGTTCTTTTTTATTATTATTGTTATTATTATTATTACAGTGGGGTATGCTATAACGAATCTAATTGGTTCTAGAACCTTGTTCGTTATAGCATTCGTTCGTTATAGGATTAATCCGTTCCAGGCCCCCAAATACAACCACTTAACACCGAAAAATATAATATTAAATTGTAAAAATTGTAAAAAAGTGCATAAATATGCATCTAAACCCTTGAAATAAGGAATATCATTAATACTTGTAATACAGAAACAATAAATTAGTAAAAAAAAAAAAAAAAAAAAATTATAACGTTCGTTGTAGGAGTTTCGTTCGTTATAGCAGTATCAATTTTATAGGTAAAACCGTTCGTTATAGGAATATTCGTAGTAGAATCCGTTCGTTATAGCATACCCCACTGTATTATTATCATTGTTATTTTATTGAATCAAACATTTTTTATTATAAATTCTATTTACTGTGCATTATTATTTTTATTATTATTATTATTATTATTATTATTATTATTATTATTATTATTATTATTATTATTATTATTATTATTATTATATTCCCCCTCCCCCCCCAGGCCTTGATGTGGGTCAGTGATCTGTGCCCGGGTGGGGTAATGCCCGGTAAAAAAAAAAAAAAAAAAAAAAATCATTCAGGTATCAACTTAAAATAAAAATCAATAAGGTATCAAGTTAATGAAAATTATTCATAATAAAGTCTCTCTTATGAAAAACAAAAGGCAGAAACAAATGTATATAGAAGATGGATTTTTTCTCTCTTTGGTTTTTATCAAAAATCAATTTTTCAACTCTTCATGAATCTTCAGCATCAATATTCAAAATTACTAACATTTCAATAGTGATATCCCCATTAGCCGGAACAATTGGTGCCGAGCACTTCCAGGGATGAGAGATTTACGGGTAACAAGACGACTCTCTCAAACCCGGAATAATTCCTTTTCTCCGGAACCTTTTCCGGTTACTGGGAAAAGTTTCCGAGTGTCTAAACTAGACATCTTGCACAGATGCACACTAGCCCACTTCCCCAGAATGTTTCTGGATGCTGGGGATATTTTCCTGAAGTCTAAACTACTGGAATCCGTAAATACAGTTCTAATTAAGTTAGAAACTTCATTTCTTTACTACAGTATAATAATCCAGAATAGTTTATCTAAAAGTTTGGTTATATAAATATATTAAAAAAAAAAATCAAAATCTATGGGATATGGGCATGAATGAAGGTGTGTGTTGCAGCAAAGACTGTTATTTTCCACTCCCATGGAACTGTGGGGGATTACTGGATCTCATGTAACTGACCTGACCTGATGCAATGTCAGGTGGAGGTAGGGTGGGGGATTAGTGGTCTCATATTACTGATCTGATAGAATGTCTGGTTACCTTTTCTTGGGTGGAGAATTAGTGGGTCTCCTGATCTGAAGATGTCTTGAATAAACACGAAACTTAAAGTATTTTTAGAGAGATTGTTGTATCCCTTCAACATTAAGTTACATAACATTTTAAAATATGGAGAGAGAAAGCAGAAAGGTTGGTAAATAGAGAGATGGAGTGGAAATGAGTGCTGCCAAGCACTCCTCAACAGCTGATATTTAACTCTCTACCAAGTAGTCACACACGCAGATGTGTCTTAATTCCCTTGCTGGGGGTATGTGAGTGGTGTTGGAATGTGTGTGTATGGTTGTTGGAGGGTGTGTCTGGGGGGTTGTTGGAGGATGTGTTTGTGTATGATGTAGGGTGGATGTGTGGGTGGTATTGGTGTGTTGACGGAAGCAAACCTTTTTGGGGGGTAGGGTTGCATGATCAGTCCCCCCCCCTTCCTCACTCAAGCATGGCTAATTGTGATTGGGAGATGAATTTGATACCATAATGATCCTTAATAAATTGTCTACAAAACATTTCCACTGAGATATCCTCAAACGAAATATTTCTATATGATATAGTGATGGGAATTCCATTCTTTTATTAAAAAATAAATAAACAAATAAACAAGACATATTGATATCAGAGTCAGTAAAATCAGTTCTAATTTTGTTAAACACACCATTTTTTTTTATCAAAATAATCCTGAATAATTTATTTAAAAGTTTGGTTAAATAAGTATATTTAAAAAAACAAATGCTCTATATGATACGGGCATGAATAGAGCTGTTACTTTTATCCTCTTCACCACTGATCGGCTTGTTAGTAGCGGGGGCAATCGGTCATGTCTCTGTTACTCTCTGTTGGCAAGTGTTCTTGTATACAGGTGCTCCTCTACTTACGAACGAGTTACGTTCCTGAGGCTTGTTTGTAAGTCCAACTTTACTCATGTAGATACCAAACATATTGTAAAAAATTAAAAGATTATGGATATTTAGTACAGCTATACCCTTTAATACAGCCTTAAAACCTGGCTCACTCTTTTTCTCTTAGGTAATGTTTGTTCTATCTGGAATTTTCTTCAAAATAGTCTAGTCTCATCTACATTAAACACCTGTTCTGGCAGGTAACCCCCCTCTGTGATGATGTTTGTATCTCTGAAAGTTTGTAAGCTGATCGTTCTTAAGTAGAGCAGCACCTGTATTGTAAAAACTGTACTCAAGTAGGTCCTGTCATCTGTAGCCTAGAATAGGCAGACAATTCACTCAATTGAATATACTTCATAACTAATCACATCTTAACACTTGTGATGAAGTTTGGGTGGGAGATTGTTGGGCGACGTTACTAACGTGACCTGATGCAATGTCATGTCACCCATTGTTGGGTGGGGGGATTAGTGGGTCTTTTGACCTGAAGATGTCTTGAATGTCATTTTTAACCTATGAGGTATATACATAGTACTATACTGTATTGTATATGAGGCACTCAGCATTAGAAGGGGGTGAAGCGACACCTCGGCCAAAATGCGGTTTTTTTTATGGATATCACTATTTTCACCTTTCCTCTACATGTTGGCGTTGGATGTAACCCTTAGCTAGAATAGAAATATGGTAGAAAGTCCTTCAAAAATAAGGTTTGATTTTACCTCTGGCCTGGAGCTACGTATCTGGCTGTGCGCTCAGTCAAAGAAGGTGGCAACATCCCGTTCAGAGTGAGAGGAGCTCGAGCCAATGACAGTGCGCCTCCCTCGGACCATACCCCCCTAAGGCAGCCAATCACAGTGGATTTCCCCTTGCTACGTCACAGCTCCTCGGCCAATCCGCACGGCCAGATGTTGCCTCCTTGTTAGTTTTGGCGCGTTGTATAGCATAATGAGGTTCAATGTACTTTCTACTGCTATTTTTGATAACTTTTCAGCGTAACATTGACGTTATTCATGTTCCACGGGTGTGAGAAGTGCTGTGCAATATCTGCCCGTTATTAGAGCAAGACTCGAGTGAGGCCAGGCCTTCTGGTGTGGGTTGAAGAGCCTTTTATTCCTGAGAGTGTGTTTAGTGACGACAGTGCTCACGAGGACACCCCAGGAATGCTTGGTGATAGTGATAGTGATTTTGGTACAGGTTGTACCTCTCTAGTCTGGCAATCTCGGGACCTGACCGGTGCTGGACCATGGAAATTTCCGGACCATGGAAATTCACCCTTTTCCTGGATAAATAGTGACTTGTGCTTATGCTTGGAAGCACTAGCACCACTTTCTCTGCTTCATGGTCTCTTTGAAGACATATTGAAGGGTTAAATGTTGTACAGTAGCTTCTCAAATTTTGTGAGTTTTTAATTCAACGTTTTTTATTTGAACACACAAAAAAACAAAACAATTTAAAATTTTGACGGCGGAAACTCAAATTTCGACGTGTTTTAACGGCCCACCAACGTTCAGACGACGTGCACAATTATGTAAACCGTCATTTCTCTTATGAACAAAAGATTCATTATTGTTTATTACTGAATGTCTTTTTGATTGAATTAATGTTTATGTGTGCAAAATGGGCAATTACAATTCATTAATAATACGTAGAATATTAAAACACACAAGGAAATGAAACAGCATTGTTTTCGTTGATTACAAAACCAGTGACTGACTGGTTCTACTTATAAAACTGAAGAAAATAAGACCTTGGTTGTAGCTGTAGTAAAATTAATATGTTTTTTTTTTAGTGCAGCTAGACCCCGACTTACGACGTGGTTAGGGACCCAAATCCAGGTCGTAAGTCCAACATAGATAAAAAATCTACAGTGAAATACAGTATAGTAAAAGTAATAAATAATGAGGAATGGATATAGTACAGTGAAAGTAATAAATAATGAGGAATGGATACAGTGTGACTGAGCACTTACCTTTAATGTAGTCAGCTGAATGCACATGGGGCCCCCATAATTTTCTAATTATACTTGGAGACTACATTAACTGGAAACGTTTCGGTATAGAAAATGCGTGCGTCATTTGAAGAAAAAAAAAAAATGGTCACAACTGCGGCGGTCGTAAGTCCCGACGGTCATAAGTCGAAGCAGTCGTAAGTCGGGGTCTAGCTGTAATGTTATTTAATGTGAATTAATGGAACAATAGAAGTAGCTAACGATAATGGTAAAGAAAAAAGAGAGATCGCGTATGTAAGTGCGCACATGTGAAAACATATCGTCATTACTCTATACAGTAAAAGTCCAAAAATCCGGGTGCCAGAAATCCGGACCACCCGAGTATCCGGACTTTTCGAAAACTTTCAAACTTTTTAAATCTAGCGGGCTTTTGTGGGTTACTTGAATGAATGGAGTTGCTTTAAAAAAATTAATTTGCATAATTCTAATAATAAAAGTAATTGTAAAAAAAAAAAAAAAAAAAAAACTGCTTATCTACCTATTGGATAAACTAAGATCGTTCCGAACCACGGGAGTTTCCGGACCACAGAATGCCAGACTAGAGAGGTACAACCTGTATACTCATAATACAAAAAGTGACTGTTATGTGTTCCGGTACAGGGTTACGTGACATGCACTGATGGCAATAATGACGATGAAAGTGAGTCTAGTGGTAACAATCAGTGACACTAGTGTATCACAACAAGAACATACAGACTGTGAGGAGGTAGAAGTGGACAGTGATGAGACATAGTGATGAAAGTGAGCCTGACCCAATGAATGCTAGTGAATGTGAGCCCATAACTCAAGTCTTATAATGAAACTGAACTGTTGCTAACATCAGTAATCTAATTATTTAGTTGATGAATCGCAGCACTGCGTCACTTTTGAGGTCAAGATTTTCTCAGCGGTTCTTATATGTTTTTTGAATGCTGAATTCAGAAATGTAACTCATTTCGCTCAATCAGGTCAGGTTTTTATGCTATCTAAATTTTAAGAAAATAAATATTTAAAAATAATATTTTTTAAATTCGCATTTCTATTTTTTCAAATCAAACTTACATTGACAGAAAATGTACAAACTACTGTACAGGTATACATAAAATGGTACACAAGTACAGTTTATGTGGAAGAAAGTGCTATCTCAAAGACCTTATGTTACTTCAATTTCAGAAAAAAAATAGATAAATCGTTATGAAATTAGCAACATCAGTGTTGGACACCGCCCTCCAGTGGCTGCATGACTCAGTCTGGCGTGAGCTGTCCTCGTCGGTGCGTGTGTACGGCAGTATTTCCTGCGTAGCTTCCTTCTTACCACGACATAACTGTGTTTCACGATGAATCGAAAGTGCAAGAATGACCAAAACAAATTATGCTATATCTGTGGTAAAATGGCTATGTCAGACCGGCAGTATAACATCACACGTTTTGTGAGGAAAAGCTATCACGCATACTTTGGAGTGAAACTTGGTGACCAGAACAAAGCCCTTGCCCCTCACATATGCTGCAAAACGTGCATTGAAAGTCTGCGGCGCTGGAGCCACAAGAAGATTGAGTGTCTGCCCTTTGGTGTCCCAATGATGTGGAGGGAAGGAATAGATCATACTACTGACTGTTATTTTCTGTATGACACACCTACAAGGTGAGTTTGTAAGAATTTAGTTTGAGTTTAACTTTATATGTTTAATAAATTCCCAAACATTCTATTATGTTTAACTTTATATGTGATATGTCAACCCCCCTGACCGTACTGTATGTCCTTATCTCTCTCATTTTAGGCATAAATAAAAAAGTAAAAAACTCTTAAAGTATCCAGACGTGCCATCTGCCATGAAGTCAGTGCCTCATGGACCAGGAATTCCAATTCCAACACCGCCCCAAAACTGCAGAGATTCGCCGTCCGATTCCGATGAAGAAATGGATGATGGTGACATCTGGTACCTATCAACCTACGGCCGAGACAAGTCAACCCAATCTCCTGAGCCAAGCTGAGTTGAACGATTTGACACGAGATTTGTGCTTGTTCGAAGAATCTGCTCCGTGGCTAGGGTCACGTCTTCGCGAAAATCGTTTGTTAGCTCCAGAAACGACATTCTCCTAGTACCGCAGCCGTGAAGAAGAGTTTCGAGAATATTTCAGTTCGGATGAAGAAGTTTCGCTGGTTTACTGTAACAACGTCAACGGCCTCATTGCAGCTATGGGTTTAGAGTACGAACGTGTTGTCGAGGAGCTCCTGCAAAGGTTCCAGACTCTTGGTGCACGCATGTCCATAAAGATGCATTTTCTCAGCTCGCATTTAGACTACTTTCCGGAAAACTGCGGTGATGTCAGCAAGGAGCAAGGAGAGTGCTTTCACTAGGATATTCAAGTGATGGAAGAGAGGTACCAAGGCCGCTGGGATGTGAACATGCTCGCGGACTACTGCTGGTGCCTCAAGAGCGACGTTACAGATGCGGAACACAGACAAAAATCTTTGCGAAAGCCGTTTATTCCACATTCATTTTTTCTTCTTCCTTTTTAATATTGAAATTCACATTAACTGTACTTGTGTACCATTTTATGTATAGTTTGTACATTTTCCGTCAATGTAAGTCTGATTTTAACAAATAAACATGCTAATTTAATAAATATTATTTTTTGATTCTTTATTTTCTTAAAATTTAGACAGCATAAAAACCTGACCTGATTGAGCGAAATGAGTTACATTTCTGAATTCAGCATTAAAAAAACATATAAGAACCGCTGAGAAAAAACCTTTCAAATGCATCCCAGTGATCTGTGTAGCAATTTTTAGGAGTGTAGAGAAAGACTTTGATCAGTACGTGACTGATTATGACTAGGCCATTAAAGTTATATGCACTTCAAGTTACTACGGTCTTCGGGGATAATAAAAAGAAGGAACTAAACAGAGTAAGATTGTACAGGTACTCCCCGACTTACAACGGGGTTAGGGACCGACATCCAGGTCATAAGTCGAAATGGTCGTAAGTTGGAAATGCTTAAATAACAGAGAAAATCGAAAATTTGGGTTTCTTTTTCTTCTCAGCACCACAAAGCACTCACTTTTAAGCTTGCCAGCCATTTTAACGTGAATTACAGATGAAAATTTTGTCTGTGTACTGACTTTGGGACTAAAAAATACATAATTTGACCACATTTTGGTATGACGTAAGTCGAGTCGGTCATAAGTCGAGGAGTACCTGTAATACTATTATAATACTGTTTTTACCAAAAATTCTGCAAATTTTCTTCGCCTTTGTATCCATATGTTAATTCTGTTGGGGGGGGGGAGTGCAATGGTGTTTTCTTATTATTACACACTATTATACTTAACAATATTATAAATCTTTGGCTAATAATAGAGACGATAAGATAAATACTGATAGGGGTTGGGGGGAGTGTAAGACGAGTGCTGTTTTTGGTGATCATTAACTTGTTTTACAGTATTAGCCCACAATAATAAGAAAATTTTGCAGAAAAATGCAATTATTGTTTGTTTGAAGATCAAACAACTGTACATCACGGGTAGTTATTCTCATTCAACTCGCGATAAAATAATAACTGTTCACAGTACTAACTTGCAATTTTCACAGTTCGCTAGGAGAGGAATTGAGCTGTACAATAAAATAATTAACCCTCTAGCTTAAAAAACAAAAAAGTTATGGTTGTTTGAACTTCGAAAAACTTTAAACAAGTTTTTCTCAGCTTTATGAATTTGGCGCTTCACCCCCTTCTATGAAGGGTACAGTTATTAATAAGCACAGATTATTACAGTAATGTATCTTCACTAATTAATGAAAAACAAATAAACAATATTGTATCATGAATGAGTCAGTACAGTAGACAAACAGTGAGGCGACCCTTTGTAGGAGAGGGGTGACACAGTCACATTTACCCCTCAATGGAGCCTTGTCGCTCTGGCTGGGAAGAGGGGGGGAGAGGGGTGTTGACAGCCAGGAGGGGATATTAACACTTACTCAATGATTATGAAGGGCAGGGGGTTTAATTTTTTCACTTATAAAATACCACTCACTTGACTTAGGAGAATATAACTTGCATTGCTGGAATTCTTGTAAGATATTGATCATTTTGAGTATGTATGAAAATCCCTTATTTTGCTCTAGACATAATAATTTTAGTAATTAACTTAGTACAGTGGTCCCTCGGTTAACGAACACAATTCGTTCCAGAAGGTCGTTAGTTACCGTAACCGAAAATTTTGTTAACCGAAACCGTTGTTTCAATAGGATTTTGGGTAAATGGTTCCAGCTCACCGAAAATTACATACAAACTAATAATAATTGCAGTAAAGTACACTTATTTTGAGGTGTGCATGTAGAAGGCTCATGGTTGATGATGATGATGGGAATTAGAAGTTCACTTGGTGTAATTCAAGATTATTTTCTTTAAATCAACACTGCACTGCACTATATATTGTCAATATGTAAAATAAATTTCAGAATGACCAATAATTGTACTGTAAAAATGTAAAAATATTTTATGTTCAAGAGAGTCTCAAGCAAGATGCTTCCTCCACTGAGCAGAAACACTGATGCCATTCTGATTGAGTCAAGTGGCTGTTTGGTGCGCTAAAAAATAGTTCCCTGTACTTCAGTTATATTAAATAATTGTTAGAATGACTAAAAATTTTAATATAAGACTTTGAAAATTATTGAATAGTACAACCTTCTTGATATTTACTCAAATGGTAACGAATTTAAGCCGTAAAACCGATTACAGGTTGTACCTCTCTAGTCCGGCAACCTCGGGACCTGACCGGTGCCGGACCATGGAAATTGACGGACCATGGAAATTCACCCTTTTCCTGGATAGATAGTGACTTGTGCTTATGCTTGGAAACACTAGCACCAATTTCTCTCATTCATGGTCTCTTTGAAGACATATTGAAGGGTTAAATGTCGTATAGTAGCTTCTCAAATTTCGCGAGTTTTTAATTCTTAACATATTTTATTGGAACCCAAAAAAATAAATAAAAAAAATTTTTGACAGCGGAAACTTGAATTTCGACGGGTTTGAACGGCCCGCCAACTTGTAGACGACGTGCATAATCGTGTAAACAGCGTCACTTCTCTTATGTACAAAAGATTCATTATTGTTTATTACTGAATGTCTTTTTTATTGAATTAATGTTTATGTGTGCAAAATGAGCAATACAATTCATTAATAATACGTAGAATATTAAAACACACGAGGAAATAACACAGCATTGTTTTCGTTGATTACAAAGCCAGTGACTGACTGGTTCTACATATAAAACTGAAGAAAATAAGACCTTAGTTGTAGCTGCAGTAAAATTAATATGGTTGTTTTAAGTAATGTTATTTAATGTTAATAAATGGAACAATAGAAGTAGCTAACGATAATGGTAAAGAAAAAAGAGAGATCGCGTATGTAAGTGCGCATGCGCACACGTGAAAACATATCGTCATTACTTTACATAAGAATATGAAAGCATCACTTATTTACTGTTCATATACATTTTAATTAATGTTTCTGAATTTGTTTTTATTAAATTAATGTGTGTGTGTGCAAAATTAACAATACAATTTATTAATAATACGTGGAATATTAGAGGAGACAAGACGGCTGCCGGCATTGTTTATGTTAAAGCTTACAAAACCAGTGACTGATTGGTTCTACATATAAAACTGAAGAAAATAAGACCCTGATTTTAGCTGTAGTAAAATTAATGTAAAAAAATTAATATGGTTGTTTGAAGTACCTGTAATGTTATTCAATGTTAATAAATGTAACAATATAAGTAGCTAACCATTAATGGTAAAAAAAAGTGAGACTGCGCGTATGTAAGTGCGCACATGTGAAAACATATCGTCATTACTCTACATAATAATATGAAAGCAACACTTATTTACTGCTCATATATATTGAAGGGTTAAATGTTGTACTCTGTATAGACAAGCAGAGAGAGCAGCCGAACTGCC
This sequence comes from Homarus gammarus, assembly GCA_958450375.1. Lineage (NCBI taxonomy): Eukaryota > Metazoa > Arthropoda > Malacostraca > Decapoda > Nephropidae > Homarus > Homarus gammarus. The sequence goes on from CAUDMG010002927.1 coordinate 116,052, forward strand.
GGATGTAAACAAACCTTAATTTCCCGCTGCTTTGATTTTTTTTTTTTTTTAGGGGATTAGCCCACCCGGGCATAGGTCACTGACCCACATTGGGGCCTGAGGGGCAAAAATTTAATACTCCTGTAATAATAATTCAGATTAAAAAAAAAAAGCAGCCTACTGGTAGTTCTGCTATAACGCGATAGTTGTGTTCTTGTAAACCATTGTGTTATAGAAATTCGTGTTATAGAAATAACAGGGCTTATGGAGAAAATAGGGTTAGGTGCAGATTACTCCAAATCGAAAAAAAATTTCGTAGTTAGCCTAACACAAAGGATAGCACAGTCTAAATAAATGTTACATCCATATCTAATAATGAAATCATACAGTAAATGTAACACTTTACCTTGAAAAAATATGTATAACTTGATGGGGGAGAAGGTTGATGTTGAGGCTGAGGAGTCATGAAACATCAAGCTTTTCTTCAAGTGTTATAGCCTTTCTTTTACGATCACCACCGGAAATGCGATCACCAGAGTGCTTCCCAGAGATATTCTTCTTTTCCATAGTCACAAAATTGGAGAAACAGTAATCAGAATTCACTGAGGACACTTAAAAACTTCACGTGTTTCAAACAAAGTGTGGAGTAAACAGAGAGTGCGGGTCTAAAACGCCATGTATTTTGTTTTTCTTTTATTTAAAATTTTCCATTTTACATATACAGTAAAAGTCCAAAAATCCGGATGCCAGAAATCCGGACCACCTGAGAATCCGGACTTTTCGAAAACTTTTTTTTTTTTTTTTTTTTTTTTTTTTTTTTTTTTTTTTTTTTTAGCTGGCTTTTATGTGTATGTGCGCATGCATGAGTGCCACAGCTGCATAGCGACAACAAGCAACCACGCGGTTGCCACTTTAAAACAAGCAATCAAACTGTGACAATGTATGTAATTTTGAATCTTACTCTTTTCATTTACAGAGTACTGTACAAGCCCATAATAATGGCTCCTAAAGTAGATAATCTTCGTTGTGTGAAGAGAAAGAAGAACACATTGAAAATGGGTGACAAACTTGAAATAATTAAGAAACTAGAACATGGTGTGAGCAATACTGTTCTAATGGAAACATACGACATTGGAAAGTCTACAATTTATGATATAAAAAAGGCAAAGATTTAAATTCTAGATTTCACAGCTTTTTCTTTAAAACTGCTCGTTTTGACAAATAAAGCATGCTATATTTGCTAATGAATAAGCTATCAAAATGTACCTGTTCATCTCTTCTTTATTCCTCCTTAAATTTGAATTTTAAAAGTACTGCCTGAGAATCCGGAAAATCCGAAAATCCGGACCGACCCAATCCCCAAGCAGTCCGGATTTTTGGACTTCTACTGTACTGTACAGGTATACTGTATACATAAATATTACATAAATTATTTCTGCAATTCTTCACAAACAAAACACATAAATCAATTGAACATGTGATGTCGAACATGAACTGTAAACACTGCATAACCCCGCGCCAAGCCACAATGTACAGTACACTTTAAACGCTACTTATTTTGTTTTTCTCTCTTATTTAAAATTTTACAATTAACATATACTGTACAGGTATTTCTTCACAAACAAAACACATAAATCAATTGAACAAGTGATGTCGAACGTGAACTGTAAACATTGAGCCAAGCCACAACACTGTACAGTACACTTTAACACTTTAAACACTACGTATTTAGTTTTTCTCTTTTATTTAAATTTTTACAATTTACATATATATATATATGTATATATATATATATGTAACCGGTCGGAATTTACTGGACTTTAATTTCTCGCTTGACTTGGGGTTTATTTAAAATTAATAGATGGTAATGGCAGTGGAAGCGCCCCTTTGAGAAAAATCCCGAACCAGCACAAGAACACTTAAAACTACTAAACAAAATAAATTGTCCGTGACCCGTGGAAGGATAGCATCTGTGACTGGGATGAATGAGACACACTGTTACATTTAGACACTTATATTCCCTCCAACACTACAAACACAATCAAATAATGCTACACCAATATGCGCACCTCTTAACTTAAACTTACAACACTACTCTGGGGAATAATAGTTGTACATGATATAGAAATTATTAGAAACTCAGGCAACAATAAATTTGGAGTATTAAGAAATGTTGCTTGCACAATGAACAGGCCTTAAGGGCTCTCACAAAATAATATCAGTCACTGAGGAAATGGTAATAAAAATAAGAAATTAAATACTCTACAATGAATAGGCCTTAAGGGCACTCAACAAAATTATAGCACCCCAACAGATGCACACTTCCTAACCTAACCTAACCACTACTCTGGGGAACAAGGTTATACCTGAGATCAGAATTATGAAGAACAATTAGAGGCATTAAAAGAATCAAATCACAGTATCACTCTGGTTCCACTTGATGGCACAAACATTCAAAACAATATTATCAAAATTATTTAGAAACTATTAAACTACACACGTCAAGATAATGTCAGTCTGAGGAATGGTATTAACTACACCCGTAATAAGGGAGGGAAAATGTTCCTCTAGGTATCTCCTAGAGACCTAGACTCACGGTCTCAGTGTGTGACCATTAGTTTACTCAGATAGCCTCAGTGTACTCCCAGTGCGTCCATAAAGCGGAAGGGAGTGAGCCAATCAGACCTTGTACAGTTGAGAGAAACTTTAGCTTTCCGTTAACAAGAGGGTTTCACTAGCTGCTCGGGACATGTGGGGTTGTGCGCCGGAGTGGTAAGAACTGATCACCCACGGCTGATGCTGGTCCCGTGTCGTTTTAGTTGTCGGGAGCACTCGTTCACTCAAGAGATCCTTTGCTACCCCGCTAAACAGTGACAGGCCTACACTGATCGGGCCAATGGCAACAATCGCCACCCTCAATCATCAACGGCAGTCTCAAACGGCAGTCAATCTCTCGCAGTCAACTCCGGTCAACTCCAGTCAAGTGGGTTCTGACGGAAACCCTGAAATGAACTCACTGTTAGCTGTAGTTTACTTTATCACTGCCCTATCTAACCCTGTCTGAGATCGAATGAGACTTACTTGTTATACTGCAATAATGCAGCACAGGTGACTAGGCCACGTGACTATTTCTGTGACGGACGCGCAGGAACGTCTTGTCTCTGTGAATGCTCTCCGGGACTGGGCCTAGCCAGCGTCGCGTCTCTTCTCAAGGCGTTAGCTTAGGTCTACGTGACATATTTTCCGCCTAACTAATAACTCCTTGGGACACCCGTAACATTATTCAGACGGATAAACGATCTATAATAATTCAAAATTCAATAATAGTCCCTTACTTCATGAATCGCATCATTATTAAATCGGTAAACTACATTTAATATCATATAGGCCTAGTTCCACCATCTCTCGCTATGAGCAGGAAGCGCTCTCTCCCCTCAGATGACCTTGAACGCTCAGTATCGCTAATGGCGGGGCATTTGAAATTACTATATATATATATATATATATATATATATATATATATATATATATATATATATATATATATATATATATATATATTGTAATTTACATATTCATATTATGCTAGAGCGCCCACAAAACATGAGAAACGTTTGAGTCCCCCAGTAGAGATGTCCGTTCTCTATCCACTTCAGGATGTCCTAGTCTTCCGTTTTCTTTTTGTGTACTCGCTCAGGGACTCAAGTATTTCTGTATATAACACAGGATGATAAGGGAATTTGAAATTATGAGTGAATGAATTTATTATACAGTGATCAATTAACATAGTATTGATGTGTTTAAGTAGTAGTATTCACTCACTCTAAACCACGAATTCCATTCATGCAGAGAGAGAGAGAGAGGCCAAGCGCTCTGTTTACATCACACACACATAAATATTACATGAATTATTTCTGCAATTCTTCACAAACAAAACACATAAATCAATTGAATATGTGATTTCGAACGTGAACTGTAAACACTGTGTGTGATGTAAAGAGAGCGCGGGTTTAAAACGCTACCTACAGTATTTTGTTTTTCTCTCTTAGTTAAAATTTTACATTTTACATATACTGTACAGGTATACTGTATACATAAATATTACATAAATTATTTCTGCAATTTTTCACAAACAAAACACATAAATCAATTGAATATGTGATGTCGAACGTGAACTGTAAACACTGTGTGTGATGTAAGGAGAGCGCGGGTGTAAAACGCTATGTAATTTGATTTTCTCTTTTATGTAAAATTTTACAATTTACTTATAATATATAGGTATACTGTATACATAAATATTACATACATTATTTCTGCAATTGTTCACAAAGAAAACACATAACTCAATTGAACATGTGATGTCGAATGTGAACTGAAGCCACAACAACCGATCGAGTGGAATCGCGTTAGAGTAAACGAGTTCGCGTTTTACAAATATCGTTCCTCAATTCATAAATCGCGCTCGAGCAAATTCGCGTTGTCAAAACACGCGTTATAGCAGAACTCACTGTATCTACCTTTTGGACAAACTAAAATCGTTCCGGACCATGGGAGTTTCCAGACCACAAAATGCCAGACTAGAAAGGTACAACCTGTACTGTATTGGTGGACTAATACTCCAGGTGGTGAGCAGGCGAAAACATGTTGACACGATTTCGTAAGGATTTCGTTAACCGAATTTTTGTTTGTTAATCGAGTTGAAGATTCTTATGGAAGGTAATTTGTCAACCAAGGCGTTCGTTAACCGAGGGATCACTGTACAATAGAGTACAGGTTGATAATTTATGTGGTTGCTCAGAAGTTGTGGTTGTAGTTTCGAAGCTTCGTGACATTACTTGTGTATAATGTGTCTCCATAGGCCCTGGTTTATTCATTGATCAGTTATCTAAGTACAAATGTAGCCCTGTCGAGCCATCGTGTATCAATTAATTTTAAAATACCATATATACCCGTGTATAGCACGAGTTCTTAAGACCAAATTTTTTGGCAAAAAGTTGGGGGTCGACCTCTATACGGGTAATAGTTTTGTTTGGTTGAAAAATATTTACCAGTAACTCCCAGTAAACAATGAAAACGACGCACCAACGCACCACCCGCTGTGAGTGTTGGTACAGTTGCCAGGGCAGACCTCTTGCGTCATCATAGCAAGCCCAAAGTAGCCAAATGCATGGTATGGTAGCACAGGACGATGTAAAACATAAAGTATTCATTTTTAAAAGTTTATTTATAGATACATAATTTTTTGTTAATTAAATTTGAAACATCAATCTTTGTTAATTAAATTTGAAACAAAAGAAAAATACGATACCTTATTTATAAATATTTTTATTAAAATATTACATCACAAGTATATTTTACCTTAACTGTGCCTGAATGAATATATTCTCAGAAATAAATATGGAAATGTAATATTTTTGCTGAAATGACGTACGTATTACAGTGGAAAGTGGGATAAAATTGTGACGAAAACAATGACTTTCACTTTCTTTCGTCGCTCAAAAGATTTTACCGTAATCGCTTTTCGAATGGTTTTCAGTTAAAAAACTGTTGTATCACAATAATATTCTATCCTTATTGACTTGAATAAATACTACAATACCATATTTCTGAATTTTCATTAAAATCCATCAAAATCATTTTCCTTGTCATCATCTGCAGCACCAAAGAGCTCCTCCCAGTCCTCTCCTTGAACATCATCGTCATATGGATCAACACCATCATCAGCCATAGGATCATCAATATCTTCATCCTCATTCACGCTCTCATTAGCCTCATAATCCCACAACTAGTTGTCTTCTGTTCCATCAAGAGCATTCGAAATCCCACATTTCTTAAAAGATTTCACCACAATTTCTGGTCTGATTGCATCCCAGGCCTCCACAATCCATTCACAATATGTTGCTAGTGATGGAGCTTGGATGTTGCCTCCCTTTGTGTATGTCTTATCGCCTTTTATCATCCAGTTGTTCCACTTCACTCTTACCGCATCTTTAAATGGTTTGTTTATGGAAACATCCAGTGGTTGGACAAGACTTGTTATATTTTTATGCCTTCATCCATCCATCCTTTCTGGTAGGGTCAGGTGGTTCTAACGGCACCTGCCAGGACCCGGTAATCAAATTTATAACAGTGTCTAACCTCAATTACTGTAGTTTATCTGATGTAGGCAATATGAAGTAAAAAATACCAGTTAAAGTGAGAAATTGGAAGAGAATAAACAAGAAAGATGTCGTTGGGCTATTTTTGGTAGGGCTGAGGGAGAGAGTACCAGCTGTTTGGTCTTTTTTGGCGGGAGAGTCACGCAAATAACCGTAGTACTGGTATTTGTTTGGTGTCTTCTGTATTTTTAAAAATGAATACTTGTAAATTAAAAGTACCGTAGCATTGTATTATATACAAACTTGTCATATTTCTGGAAAATAAGAATATACCGGTAAACACAATTTCAACGTACGCTAAAATTAAAAGCTGCCTAAGAAGGGCCGATGCAAACACAAAGCCACCGCGACCAGGGCTCTGCCGTATCAGCTAGACGGTACACGTGTTTTTCGAATCGTTTTCAGTTAAAAAACTGTTTATCACAAGTGAATTAGGATAGAATATTATTGTAATACAACAGTTTTTAACTGAAAACCATTCGAAAAGCGATTATGGTAACATCTTTTGAACGAAAGAAAACGAAAGTCATTGTTTTTGTCACGATTTTATCCCACTTTCCACTATAATATGTACGTCATTTCAGCAAAAATATTACATTTCCATATTCTCAGAAATAAATAGTAGTTTTGCTGAAACGTGATGTATTTCAATGTAAATTAGGATTAACTACATGACGAAAACAAAAGACTTTCCCAAACCTTCCGATGTTCAAGATATGTTACTCGTTTTTTTAATAGTTTTCGGTTAAAATACTGTTATATTAGTGATATTCTATTCATACTGTGGTTGATATAATACATTCACGGAAATGTAATATTTTTTGCTGAAGTGACGTACGTATTGCAGTGGAGAGTGGGATAAAATTGTGACAAAAACAATGACTTGTTTTCTTTCGTTCAAAATATGTTAACGTAATCGCTTTTCGAATGGTTTTCAGTTAAATAACTATTGTATTACAATAGTATTCCCTCCTAATTGACTTGAATAAATACTTGAATGGAAATATACAATATTTTTGTTGAAACTACCCGCATTTCAGTGTAAAGTGTCGTAATAATAAATGGTAAACAAGTTTATAGGACGTAGTGTTTCTCTGAAGGTTTTGTTGTTCCTTTACCCTCAAAACCTTGGGTCGACCTATAAACGAGGAATATCATAAATTAGCGATTTCTTGGTCAAAAAATCGGGGTCGACCTATATACGAAGGGGGGTTATAGACGAGTATATACGGTAGTAATTATAATGTAAAATGTTATAAGACAATGGTTTGGTAGTACTGTTAATGTGTGTGCTGTGTAAGTGTCTTGGCATGTCACCTCACCACCTGACTCCTGAACTAACTCTTCATCAACTTTTTCAAATCTACGATGTACTTGGCAAGCTCAAAACACACACGCACACACTTGTCAACCACCAGCGAGACAAGACGTGCCCCGAAGGCGCTCCCAGTTTAAGCAGCCAGGCCGAGTCTGTTTGGCCCCCCCCACCTCCCCCTGCTGCATCCCAACGCCCTACCAGCCTTATTACACCGGGATTTATTCAGCAGAACATTCAAGTGATGAGTGAACGATTGACTACCAAACATTGTTCCTATAGTGCACTCCAAGGAAAAGCACATATCACAGCAGTGTAATACTGAGTGTGGCTGGATCTGACCTAACCTGACCTGACCTCACGGCTTCACCTGACCTAACCTGAAGAATGGAGCACACCTGCATTACCCCAAGCTACTATCCTGGCCATGTGGCTACACACCTGCCCAACCGCATCCAGCCCATACGAGGACGAACTGATTGCTATAACAACAGCCCAGTCCCAACCATTGTAAAAATTATCAATACCCAATTATTATTTATCATATTTGCATCACTTGTTACTTGTACATCATTTGTAAATCAAGAGACCCATTCCTCAATTATGTAAGTGTATATTTTCAGCCTTCCGGCTGCCATGCTCTTTCAATATACCGTTAATCATTATTATTATTAAGACACACACACACACATACACACACAAATACACACACACACACACACACACCAACACACACACACAAACAACACACACACAAACAACACACACACACCAACACACACACACACACCAACACACACACACACACACCAACACACACACACACCAACACACAAACACAACACACACACACAAACACAACACACACACACAAACACAACACACACACACACACACACACACACAACACAACACAACACAACACACAAAGCACACACACACACACACACACACACAGAGACAACACACACTCACACACACACACACACACACACAGACAACACACACACACACACAGGCAACACACACACACACACAGGCAACACACACACACACACACAGACAACACACACACACACACACACACAGGCAACACACACACACACCACACACACACACACACGACACACACAACACACACACACACACAGACAACACACACAACACACACACACAACACACACAACACACAACACACACGACACACACAACACACACAACACACAACACACACACACACAACACACACAACACACACACAACACACACAACACACACGACACACACAACACACACACACACACAACACACAAAACACAACACACAAAGAAAAAAAGAACTATACCCGTCATGCCTGGATGTTCTAGTCCCAGCTGATGTGAAGGCATTCTGGGTATGGGTCGTGCCACGGGCCCACCTACGCCACACTGCTTCTATCATATATAGCAAGTTGTTGCTTAACGTCGTGGTTCCGTTCCTGAAAACCGCAACATTAACGGAATCAATTTTCCCCATAAGAAATAGATAAAATACGGGAGTTACATTCCTGAGCCTCCCTTTGCCCCATGAAATACATTACACATACAGAAATTCAATGGCATTTTAATAGAAAATAGTATATATTATACATCAAAAAGATAAATAAACTAAATCATTTTGTATTGTACTCACTGATGGACGGAGGTGGTGGAGCAAGTGTGTGGTAGGTACTGCAGTGGAGCCGAGGAGGGTGGCGAGTCACTGAGACTCGGCTGGTGGCTCCTCCTCTCGGTTTAAAACCTCCATTTTCGTAGCAAAGTTAATGGTCTTACATTGCTTCTTCAGAACACTAGCATCAGTAGCAATTGATGGGCGCTTGGAAGCCATTTTGAATTGTTAGAGTACAGTATTAAGAGCAAAAACACGCACGAACGCTGTGGAAGTCAAACAAAGACTGACGTTCCGCAAGTGAGAGGTAGCGCACCAAGATGAGAAAGGGTGATGCACCATAAAAAGTAGTCCGTGACGACGCTAAAAAGACGTTATATTGAGTCGTCGGGATATTAACCGAATTATTGGTATCCAAAGAGTAGCGACTTTATAACGAAACAATGTTATCTGGGGTAACGTTAATCGAGGGTTTACTGTACTGTGTGGCGTACCATCCGCCTCTCCGACGTTGTCCCACCCTTTCCATTACTTTAGGCCCCAACACACTCCAGGTTGTAGACTCCACTAAGCTCCTCGGTGTCACTATAGACAACAAACCAAATTGGAAAACACACGTCAGTGAAGTTGTCAAATCCTCCAGTTTTCTTCTCCACCTCCACCGCCGACTCAGTCCCTTGGAGTTCCTGTGCCCTTGGAGTTCCTGTGCCCGAGCTCCTCAGTGTTTACTCAACATTCATGCTTCCCAAGCTCACCTATGCCTCCCCTGCCTGTTCTCCCCCCCTAAATGCTACACGACATAAACAACTTCAGAAAGTGCAAAAATGGGCAAGCAAGATTATTCTCTCCCCTTCCTACTCCACAGCATTTTCTTTAGCATCCCATTGAATTGCTCGCATAGTCCTTGCAATTCGGGTGGTAGGGTGATGTGCGTAGTCCTTTCACCGACAGCAGACGGAATACTTCCTCCATCATGGTGGAGGTAAACTGACTACCTCTGTCGCTTAGCACTTGCTTGGGAATGCCAGTTCTGCAGAATATTTCCATCATTGCTTCAGCAACGGTTACAGCCTCAATATTCTTCAGCGGTACAGCTTCGGCCCACCTCGTGCTGAAGTCAATGAGTGTGAGGATATACTTTGACCCGTCACTTGCCCTAGGGTTGTTGGGCTCCACAATGTCAACGGCAACCTTCTCAAAAGGCTCAGAAATAACTGGCAGAGGCTGTAACGGACTAGGTCTCACTCATCCACGATCACAGTGACCCATCTTAAACACTTCCTTACGGTATTTTGCGGGAACCACAAACTGTAGACATTCCTCCTGGTGTGGTGTCACAAACACACGATACAAACGGTTCCTTTTCTTGTCAAATCTTGTTCGGTTGCCATAAGAATTTCTGACGGTCCCTGCCAGTAAGTTCTTCGTACCGTATTGAGCGTCGGGTCTGTCTCTTGTTCTCTCAGTACGTCTTGACTGTCCATGAGGTCGAAAGGTGCCGTAACGACCAGTGGAATTGCATGTGGTTGTGTTCGAGCCACCTGTCGGGTCACGGCGGCAGCAGAAGTCTGGGTTGTCGCATCCATGAAGCAGCTACTCCTAACCCCTTCAATGTTCCCAATTATCACTTCAGAAATTGGCTTGGACATAACTGCTGCATTAATTCAACCAGTGAAGAACGGGGATTCCATGTGTACTCTTGCTTCAGGCACAGTTGTGATAGATCCACCAATCATCTTGACGTGAATCTGCCCACCGGTGAACTGATGGCTTAGTACCAAGGTCTTCTTCACCACGCAGCCTGAGGATCTGTTGTCCCTCATAACACTGACTGCTTGGTTTCCTACATACCCAGGCTGGATAAGGAAGTTGGCTTCCCAGTGACAGTGTGTGTGGAGGCGGATGCTAGTCAAAAACTTGTGATTCCTATGTTCTGAGTCATCTTGAGGTGGAGGTTGTAACTTCTGAAGGGGGGTTCAGGATCCTCGTGGTGGAACGCAGCGGCGGCGGGTTTCTGTTGTCAGATATCACTGTGATTAAACCCTGAACACCACTTAGTCTGGTCCCTCTTGTAAGTCTGATATGACGGATGTTGGTGATAAAGATGCTGGTTTCCTTGCTGTGACTGATCTTTGTACTGGGGAGGTGCTAATGATTTCTTACCTTGCCACTCTTTCCTTGTTTGGTAGCCATATGCAAAAAAATGAGCATCTGCTTTTTCAGCCATCTGTGAATCTTGAACTGGGAGATGAGCTCAGGTGGGTAAGAATTTTCAAATTGAGGATCTTAACATTAAATCCTTCATTCCCTCTTTGGTATCTGGTGTTTTGTCCATGCTAATACACTGGTTTAAATAAGCAGTGAGACGGCCTGCAAACTGAGTAGCGGTCTCCTTGTCCTGCATCGTAGCACTAAGAAACTGGGATCTTGCTTGGTTCTCACTACTGCTGATAAGATGCAGGATTTCCAGTGGCTTTCCCTCGAACAGGCTCATGAAGTGGAGACATTTCATAGACTCGCTGAAACTGTAGAGCTCTGCCACATCCTCAAACCATTGTATGCAGGGCTGTCCCTAGGAGGGTGCGGGGCCCCACACTAGTGTCATATTATGCGGTCAGAGGAACCCACTCCCACCAACCCCCATGTGACTGTTGCTATGGATGGTAAGGTCACGTTTGCGATGGTGGCGTAAGCCCTCAGGTCAGTTTAATCAGTCAACAGGTAATGTCCGAGGTCACTGGGTCTAGTGCTTGGTCCCGTGGCCCCGGGCGGTTGCTCCTGTTCGCCCTCCCTAAAGGACGGGCCTGATTGTATGTATGGTTCTATGGTTTGTTGCTCGTTGAACATTGGTAGTTTTACGCGAGGAAACGAGGCTACAGCAGGCGTCTGGGCGGGGGAATCTTGTTTAACTGTTGTGATCTCCAGTTCGTGTTTCCTGGCTTTGTATAGCTACCTCACTTCCAATTCTCCAAACTTCAAGTTCGTGAAGGCGTAGCTTTTCTTGCTCTTCCCGTTCTTTGGCTCGTTTTTCCCGTTCCTTGGCTCTTTCGTCACGTTCTTCGGCTTGCCTTGTCAACACATACAGTATTACCCCGCGGTTTCACTTTCGGTTTCAATTTCCGCGATTTCTCATTTATCTCATTTATGTGGTACCTTGCCAGAACCGGACTTTCACTTTCCGTGGTGCATCTACTCATATACGTGGGTGAAGTATAATTTTTTATTTAGCACATAAAATTCATACAAATATCCCGGCCAGAATATAATTTACATTGCTGGAATTCTTACAATATGATGATCATTTTGAATATAAACATCTTGGATTTTGCATTAGACATACAAATTTTAGATCTAATGTAATAATTTGGTTTACACAAAGCAAATATTTTATCGTTTGTGCAAAATATATGAAGTTTACGTTCAAAATATTCCCTGACCTGCAAGGAATTCAGAAATGTAAATTATATTATCCTAACTTTAAGTCTGAGTTATTATTTATTACTAAAAATTAAAATATACTATTTTCTCCCAAACATTTCTCCAGTAGGGAGGGAAGGTGGGGGGCAGGGAGGGAGGGACCGACCCAGCTTGGGCGGAGGTGGAGTATTTTGATTGACAGATAGTGTCCTTGAAGAATATTCTTTGTGTATTTACTGAAGATATTTGTTTTAGCTCATAAAATTCATACAAATTACCCGGCCAGAATATAATTTACATTGCTGGAATTCTTACAATATGATGATCATTTTGAATATAAACATCATGGATTTTGCATTAGACATAATGTTTTACTCTGAGTAAATATGTTATCTTTTGTGCAAAATATATGACATTTATATTCAAAATATTCCTGGTCTTACAAGGAATCCAGCAATGTCAATTATATTATCCTAACTTTAGTTTGAGGCATTATTTATTAAAATCTAGTGGTTTCCCCCCCAAAATTTCTCAGAGAGGGAAGAGCCAGCAGTGTAGTGTGAGAAGAGGGGGAGGGAGTTGAGTCCATTATTTGAATGAACATTAACTTGGCGACTGTATTTCTTTATTTCTCTTAAGCATTAATTGTGTGCATGTACCATCATAAAATTATGATGTTATTTTTACTAGAACATAGGTATTGTGTCGGAAAAAGTAGAGTTTGGGGGTCGGGCCAGTCTCTATTGGAATTAATCCCATATGTTCTGTTGTTCCATTTACACGGATTTCACTTAACGCGGTACCCTGTGGGTTCAATTGACCGCGTAAATCGGGGTACTACTGTATATCTTTAGTGGGTCTAAATGTTCGTAAAATGGGAAAGTTGGGGTTGGGTCTTGGGTGCCTGGAACCAATTAGAATAAACCCCATAGGTTCTGTACTTTCGTTATCACGCACTTGGCGCTGTCCCAATTAGTCGTGATAGCCAAGGGATGACTGTACATCATTTCTTGAACCTGGAAAATATCACCCATCCCCACAATTTTCTGGGCACTAAAAACTTTTTCTCAATATTTTTGGAAAATGTGCCTGATTTTCATTTCTCAAACCCTGGAAAAACTCCCACATGCCCAAAATTTTCCAGGTACTGGGAAATTTTTCTAAGAATTTTCCAGTAAATGTGCCCCTCGGAATATTGTTTTCAAAGCCGGAATTTTCCGGAAAATTATGGGTTTGGGAACGAGTTTCTGAGAAAATTTCAATTACTTCTCAGAGAGTTCCGGTTAAGATGGATTCTGGTTAGTGGAAATACAGTGAACCCTCGAAGATGCGGACTAAAAGGGCGGACCACCTGTCTGGAAAAGCCGATTGTCTGAATCTTCTGGCGAATGTACAAAATGTATAAAAATGATAAATAATAAAAAAAACAAAAAAAAACACCAAAAATACAGTACATATTTTCCCGACAACTGGGGTTAGTTATACAGACTTTTTCTTGTGAAAAAGCCATAACTTTGAGCAACACATTACTGTACTCGGTTTGTATTCAATGTTCTACATTACAGGACTACAGTATAGTCTCGATTTACACGGATTTGGTTTACGCATTTGGCCATTTACGCGGCACCTTGGCAGACCGACAATTTTTATTTACACGGTTCATTCCACCATTTGCGCGCGAAGCGGCACGGGCAGGGTGCGCACAAGGTTGCCCAGTCAACAAAACATTACCGAGTTCTTCACCCGCCACCCACCACAGCCGGCCCAAGTCAGTGATTGTGAGGATATGGACTTTGACGGGTTTGACAAAAAGGCCCTGCAAGCCTCTGTGGTGGATAGTGATGCAATTGATACAAGTGGTACAGGTGAGGGCCAATAATCTGCCCTCTGCCTTGGAACCAACCCCCCATCCCCGTGTGCCCAGCCATCTTTTCTACTAACATAAGTGTTAAAAACCTAATATTATTGATATTTCTCTTAAATATTAATTGTGTGCATACCATCATAAAATTAAGATGTTAATTTTACTACAACGTACGTATTGTGTCGGAAAAAGTGGAGTTTGCGTGTCGGCCCAGTCTCTATTTCAATTAATCCCATATGTTCTGTTATTTCGTTTACGTGTTTCTCGTTTTACGCGGACCTTCACGGGTTCAATTGACCGCGTAAACGAAGACTAGTGTAAAAAAAAATTTATTTTTTACAAAATATGTAATGTCTATACTCAAATTATATGCTATCTTTCAAGGATTCCAGCAATGCAAGTTATATTCTGCTAAGTTTGGTCTGAAATTTTTTTTTTAAGATAAAAAATTTAAGCCTAAAACTATCTTCACCCCTGGGAAGGGGGAGGTGAAGCTGACAGCCAGGCAGGGGGGGGTAAGGTGTGGTGAGGTATTAACCAGCCAGCGACGAAGGTTACCCAGTGCGTTTTTATTTATCTGTCTTATAGAGAGAGTTTAAGTTTTTCGCTTATAAAATGTCACTGAATTGACTTGGGAGAATATATAGGTACTGTAACTTACATTGTTGGAATTCTTGTAAGATAGTGATTAATTTAAAGATAAACATGCTATTGTTTGCACTAGACATAACAATTTTAGTAATTTTTTACAGTATAGTCTGCATTTATGCGGTCAATTGAACCCGTGGAGGTCCGCGTAAAACGAGAAACGCGTAAACGAAATGACAGAACATATGGGATTAATTAAAATAGAGACTGGGCCGACCCCCAAAATCCACTTTTTCAGACACAATACCTACGTTGTAAAAATAACATCTTAATTTTATGATGGTATGCACACATAATTAATTTTTAAAAGAAATATCAATAAAATTAGGTTTTTTAACACTTACGTTAGTAGAAAAGATGAGTCGGCACACGTGGATGGCAGCTGGTTCCGAGGCAGAGGGCAGATTAGTTGCCCTCCGGTGAATCACTTTCACTACTCGCAGAGGTTTACACAGCCTCCCGGACAAACCCCTCAAAGTCCATATCCTCACTGTCACTATCAATATCACTGACTTGGGCTGGCTGTGGTTGTGGCGGGCTGCTGGCGAAGAAGTCCGTAATACTACGTTGACGACTAGCATTGATGTTGTCGAGATAGATCTGGATATACGGCTCCATAACTTTCGTCAGATGGTTATTAGACACTTCATACTGATCCTTGTCTGGGTCATTGTCAAGGATGAGCTTAATTTTCTCCCCCAACTCGATGATTTCCTTCACATAATCATGGCTTGGTCCAGGTAATTCAAGGTTTTTTTCGGGTGGTGGGGGTCCAGCTGAAGCCGTTGTGAAGGGAATAGCGGGCACAAGAGAGAACTGTATACGCAGACTGAGAACAATGAGACTGGCCCTGCTAAGTCAGCGATTTCTGGTGGCAAGGCACGTCATGTTACATTAGACCAATCACAGCTAGTGGCAGAGGGAATGCGTGTGTGGTAAGGATGCGTGGCCCAATCACAGTCCGATAAGTCATATGACGTCAGCGATAACGTAAGAGCAACCTAATGCGCACCCCTCACTGCGCCGCTTCCAGCATATGGTGAAGAATGGACCTCGTAAGTAAAAAATGGCGCTGCGCGTCTGGATCTCTCCAGCCGCTCGCCGCGTAAATGATGAAATTTACCACGTAATTAAAACATTTCATTCTGGCAAGGCACCGTGTAAACAAAAACCACGTAAATCCAGACTATACTGTAGTACATTAGAGTACAATACAGGTTTGCCCTTACAACACTTATTTCTTTTACACTTTTCACAATATGGATTTAGGATGGTGTGTGCATGTACAGTGATGCGACGTTTAACGTCCTAGATACTTTCTTGGAAACGTGACGTTAGCCGAAATGGACGTTATCCGATCATCACATAAACTTTTTATTTATACTTACGTGTATGTGGAATACTATATACGTACATATACACTTTTACTCTTAAATCACTACTGTAATGTGATACAGGTGATTAATTTTTATCTCGTGCAAAATACATGACGTTTACATTAAAATTATTCACTGTTTTACAAGGATTCCAGCAACGCCGGGCAGATGGGGGAGAGAGAGGGAGGGAGCGAGCGAGGGGGCTTGGGGGAAGGAGAGGTAGTACGCTTGATAGTTGGCACAGGCCCAGGTCTTACACGTGTATATTTATCAGTTCTTAGGTGACTAAGCTTCTCTCTTATAAAAAGCCAGTGAAATGACTTGGGTGAATATAATTAACATAGCTGGGATTCTTGTAACATACTGATTAATTTTAATATAAACATGCTATAATTTGCACTAGACAAAACAATTTTAGTACCGTAATCAAATTAGTACAGGTGCACTCCAGCTTTGCACTAAGAAATCCATGTAAATGTACCCAAAAATACAGTTGAAAAACTTTTTTATAAAATGTACTACAGTACTGTACACTAATGTGCAACAATTTTTATCTCTTGAGCAAAATATATGACGTTTATATTCAAATTATTGGCTGTCTTGCAAGGATTCCAGCAATGCAAATTATAATCTCCTAACTTTAGTCTGAGATATTATATAAGATAAAAACTGTAAGCCTCAAAGCCTGGCTGGGGGGGGGGGGAGGAAGGGAGGGAGGGACTGACGGAACCAGCCGTGCCACCCAGCGAGGGGTTGGGGAGGGGGTTGAGGTGATAAGTTTGAGGCGAAGGTCTCTGTGTTTATTTAACAGTCCTACTAAGCTTCTCTCATTTTAAAATGCCAGTGAAATGACCTGGGAGAATATGATTAACATAGCTGGGATCCTTGTATGATACTGATTTATTTGAATATAAACATGTTGTAATTCGCACTAGACATAGCAATTTTAGTACCGTAATCAAATTAGTACATGTGCACTAAAGCTTTGCACTAATTTATTTTACCTTTATTTTAGTATGGTGTGTGAATGTAAATGGGTGAAAATAAATGAATAAATTTATGTAAATCTACCCAAACATACAGTTGAAAAACTTTTTATAAAATGTACTACAGTATTGTACACTAATGTACTTCATTTTTATATCTTGAGCAAAATATATGACACTTATATTCAAATTAATCTCTGTCTTGCAAGGGTTTCAGCAATGCAATTTATATTATAGTAACTTTAGTCTGAGATATTATATAAAATAAACATAAATAAATCACCAATCTTTTGTCTTGAACACGAGGGTGGTGGGAAGAGGGGGCGGGAGGTGAGGTGACAGAATGTCTGGCGTTTGTTTGTTTATTTATTTGAGATAAGATTTGACAGTTGGCGCTGAAGGCCTGCCTGCGTGTTTATTTATCATTACTTAAGAGTGACTAAGCTCTTCTCATAATTTTCCACCCAAACGACCTGGGTGAATATTACTTACATTGCAGGGATTCTTGTAAGATAGAAATTTATTTGAATGGTTTTTTTTTTTTTTTTCAATTTAAATTTTAATTATTTATTCCTTGATAAAGGAAGCGGGATCCTAGTGCTGTCACTTGGTACCCCTGTACCATAACACCAGAAGCAACTGGCCAGTGTCACAAGTATATACAGTCATCCTTTGGTTATCGCGCCTAATTGGGACCCCGCTGATAACAAAAGTACAGAACCTATGGGATTTATTCTAATTGGTTCAGGCACCCATTTTACGACCATTTAGACCCACTAAATATATATATAATGTTTTGGTAAATATCATAAATGCACATAGGTATGGCTAGGTTTATTACAAAGTGATGAAAGGGGTACGCTTAATACTGTAGTCCACAAAACATGTAGCTATGCTTTTTTTTATTTGGTCCCCAGTCATATGAGTCCGTTTTCTCTCACATCAGGATGCCCGAGTCCTCCGTTTTCTCTCTTAATCTTAGAGTGCACCAGAAACTTTACTATTTTTAGTAATGCCACAGAATTTGAAATTGCAACCCCAATTGCAACTTGCAATTGTTGAGGCAACTAGATATGTCTGATTACAGCAAATGTGTTATTGTCAATTTGTAGGTGAAAGATTTTATCTTCAATAGATGTAGGTTAACATTTCACCTGTAGGCAAATGCTTAGAAAAGCCAAAGTAAGGAAGCATATTCCTTTAACACATAATATCTGACCAGTATGGGGAGGCATCACTTTTTTTTTTTTTTTTTGGGTGGGGGATGTGGGGGCACAGACGTATAGGCGATCGGACATTGTTCAGTCAGATGTTAACCGGCGTATGACTGTAAATGAGTCAAAATAAATGGAGAAATTTATGTATATCTACCCAAAAATACGAGTTGAAAAAACTTGTATTAGAGTGCACTACACTAATCGACTAAAATTTTTATCTCCTCTGTAAAATACAGTATATGATGTCTATATTCAAATTATCTGCTGTCTTGCAAGGATTCCAGCAATGCAAGTTATATTCTCCAAATTTTTTGTCATTGACATTTTATAAGATTAAAACTTTAAGCCTAAAATTACCTTCACCCTGGTTTGGGAATGCTTCTTAATGAGACTACTTCGCCCAGAACCCCCAATTTTTTTTGTCCGAATCTTCCGAAATCCAGGTTTACCAGGTCCGGATCTTCGAGGGTTTGCTTTATTACTTATCTGAGATTTTTTTTTTCTTGAATTTAGATCAAAGGTTTTTGATGCCATCCACTATATTTACAATGATAAATGAGGCCCAGAGCTTACAAAAGGTTGGGTACCACTGCCTTGGGGTTTGATTTCACCTTCCTTACTACTTTTAGCTTATTATTTCACTTTACTTTTCTTATCTCGGTCTTAATCCTATTGGCCAACACTTTATAATAATCTCAGAGGTAAAGTTCACGACGATTTATTCTACCTATAGCCTTCCTTTGTCCAAAAATATTCTTCAAATTAATATTTGTCCATTTGGGGTCATTGTTATTTTATCTGAGTTTTCTATATGGTATATGGTGACTTTTTGCATTAAGTAAATCACTATT
The DNA here is from genome assembly GCA_958450375.1 of Homarus gammarus. Classification (NCBI taxonomy): domain Eukaryota; kingdom Metazoa; phylum Arthropoda; class Malacostraca; order Decapoda; family Nephropidae; genus Homarus; species Homarus gammarus. The sequence continues at coordinate 135,510 of CAUDMG010002927.1, forward strand.
TAAATTGTTACCTTCTTTTTCTGTGTTACAGATGTTCAGGAGAAAGAGTGAAGTAACGTCAAAGAATGCTGTGCAGTATCGCTTTGAAGTGGATGACAAGAGGTTTGTCTAACTCAAACTTATTGGTCTAGGTTAGGTTAGTTAAGTTAAGTTTGGTTAGGATAGTTTAAATAAAATTTTCAGCATTGGTTTTTAGTGAGTGATAGTCAGTTTTTCTATAACGCGATAGTTGTGTTCTTGTAAAACCTCGTGTTATAGAAATTCGTGCAATAGAAATAACAGGGCTTATGGAGAAAATGGGGTAAGGTGCAGATTACTCGAAATCGAAACAAAATTTAGTAGTTAGCCTAACACAAAGGATAGCACAGTCTAAATAAATGTTACATTCATATCTAATAATGAAATCATACACTAAATGTAACACTTTACCTTGAAAAAATATGAAGGGTAATTTTGAGGTTGATAACATCGAGCTTCTCTTCAAGTGTTATAGCCTTTCTTTTACGATCACCACCGGGAATGCGATCACCAGAATGCTTCTTGGAGATATTCTTCTTTACCATATTCACAGTTGATACCACAAAATTGGAGAAATAGTAAGCAAAAATCGCGTTACAGCAAACAAGCATTCGCGTTTTACAAATATCGTTCCTCTATTCATAAATCGCGTTATAGCCAATTCGCGTTGTCAAAACATGCGTTATAGCAGAGCTCACTGTACACACATTGTAGATAGAAGCTGGAGGAGAAATTTATTTACAAATATCTGTTCTTTACGTACGCCATAGCTCAATTTTGTAACCTGTGCAGGTTGGATTGCTGTGGTTCTACCCACACTCCACCTTTCTGCTTTCTCACCACCAGCTCCATGATCTCCACCACTACCTCTATTATCACCACCTAAATCATAATTTCACCTTCCACCCACTGCAACTCACCCCAACACTGCCCCTCTCACTCATTCTACTGTAACTGTCATTCATAATACAATAGTGTACAGTATTGTTTATAATTTTTTTTACTCCATAATTTGAAATTTATGTAACGTAACAGTAAATCCAATGAAATATGGCAAGGAGGGAGGAGAGTTAAGTGCAGACAACACACTCAACTAGCAGCAGTCACTCACTCGACTCACTCTCTTACTGGCACCAGTTGCCAGGCGTATGATCGAAATACAGTAAAACCTCGATTAACCGACTTTCGGATTAACCGTCGATCCCAGACCCCTAAAATAAATAAATAAATGTTATTTTCCATATCCCAGTGCATATAGTGCTTAGAATAAATTTTCTTTTGTTTACTCAGTGCATATAGTGCATGAAATAAACAAATCTCATACAGGTTGATAATTCTTTATCCAGAATTATGAAAACCGAAACGCTCTGAAAACTTAAAGTTTTTTTTGGTACATCACTCGTGTGATATCGAACATGACTTGGACCTGATGCTACCGGGCGCTTGACTAACACGGGACAGCTGGTGTGAGTGAGGCATCACTCACAATAATATGCATTTTATGGAAAATTATATATTGCACGTATATATTTTTTTTTGTACTGTACTTACACAGATTTCAAATTGGGCGCATTTTTGTTTTAATTGGGCGCCATGAGTACCTATCGACCTGGCAACACTGATCGGGCCTTAGTCTTCGTCAAGATACTGCAGAGTAAGCAACTCCTTCTGAATGCGTATTTGTGCTTCCATGTGTTTGCTAAAGTGACAATGACGCCAACTAAAGCTTGTTGTGCCTAGCATTAATGATAAGTTGAAAATACTAAACCAATTGAAGGAAGGAAGATCAATAGCAAGCCTTGCGGCTGAGTACAGTAGTACCCCGCTTAACGCGGTCAATAAAACCCACAGGGTACCTTGTTAAGTGAAAACCGCGCAAAGTGAACAACAGAACATATGGGATTAATTCCAATAGAAACTGGCCCAATCCCCAAACTCCACTTTTTGACACAATACCTATGTTCTAGTAAAAATAACATCTTAATTTTATGATGGTACATGCACACAATTAATACTTAAGAGAAATAGAGAAACACAGTCGCCAAGTTAATGTCCATTCAAATAATGGACTCAACTCCCTCCCCCTCTTCTCACACTACACTGCTGGCTCTTCCCTCTCTGAGAAATTTTTGGGGGAAAACCACTAAATTTTAATAAATAATACCTCAAACTAAAGTTGGGATAATACAATTGACATTGCTGGATTCCTTGTAAGACCAGGAATATTTTGAGAGGGCGGGTCACTGTCCCATCTGACCCAACCACCAACCGTTGTGTGCCATTTAAAGATTTGTAGGGTCATTACCTAAATACCTGACCATTGTGGACCTGGTCTCACCCTCCTCTGTATATATTCATCTTGTTTTGCATTACTATCTCTAGTCTCTACTCACCCCTGAAGATGTGAATTGCACGAAAGCGCTTGGGAGCTTCGTGTTTTCTTCTTTCCTGGTGGTTGTCAGCATATACCTGGGTCACGCGCGCCTACAGTGATTTACAGTGCTTTATTGGGCTAATGAAATATATATATATATATATATATATATATATATATATATATATATATATATATATATATATATATATATATATATATATATATATATATATATATATATACAGAGTACAACATTTAACCCTTCACTATATATATGAGCAGTAAATAAGTGTTGCTTTCATATTCTTATGTAGAGTAATGACGATATGTTTTCACATGTGCGCACTTACGCGCAGTCTCACTTTTTTTTTACCATTAATGGGTAGCTACTTATATTGTTCCATTTATTAACATTAAATAACATTACAGGTACTTCAAACAACCATATTAATTTTTTTACATTAATTTTACTACAGCTAAAATCAGGGTCTTATTTTCTTCAGTTTTATATGTAGAACCAATCAGTCACTGGTTTTGTAAGCTTTAACATAAACAATGCCGGCAGCCGTCTTGTCTCCTCTAATATTCCACGTATTATTAATAAATTGTATTGTTAATTTTGCACACACAAACATTAATTCAATGAAAACAAATTCAGAAACATTAATTAAAATATATATGAACAGTAAATAAGTGTTGTTTTCATATTCTTATGTAAAGTAATGACGATATGTTTTCACGTGTGCGCATGCGCACTTACATACGCGATCTCTCTTTTTTCTTGACCATTATCGTTAGCTACTTCTATTGTTCCATTTATTAACATTAAATAACATTACTTAAAACAACCATATTAATTTTACTACAGCTACAACTAAGGTCTTATTTTCTTCAGTTTTATATGTAGAACCAGTCAGTCACTGGTTTTGTAATCAACGAAAACAATGCTGTGTCATTTCCTCATGTGTTTTAATATTCCACGTATTATTAATGAATTGTGTTGCTCATTTGGCACACATAAACATTAATTCAATAAAAAAGACATTCAGTAATATACAATAATGAATCTTTTGTACATTAGAGAAATAACGCTGTTTACATGATTGTGCACGTTGTCTGCACGTTGGCGGGCCGTTCAAACCCGTCGAAATTCAAGTTTCCGCCGTCAAAATTTTTCTTTATTTATTTTTTTGTGTGTTCCAATAAAATACGTTAAGAATTAAAAACTCACGAAATTTGAGAAGCTACTATGCGACATTTAACCCTTCAATATGTCTTCAAAGAGACCATGAATGAGAGAAATTGGTGCTAGTGTTTCCAAGCAAAAGCACAAGTCACTATCTATCCAGGAATAGAGTGAATTTCCATGGTCCGGCATCGGTCAGGTCCCGAGGTTACCGGACTAGAGAGGCTTTGTGTGAAATATAACAGAGTCTAGAACTGCTTTTAGTGTCCTTGTGGCCTAGCCGGTAAGCGTTCCCTAGTCACACCCAGTAGGTCGAGGGTTCGATTCCTTGCTGGTGAGGTCGTTGATTATATGTTCAAAGTCCGCGTGTTAATTGGACTAAAAATGAAGTATATATATGTACCTCGCGTTTCATACCAGCTGGATTCGGTAAAATGCTACTGACACCACATAAGAGGCACGGGCAGTTTCCCAATGAGGTTCACGGCGCCATCAGCTCGATGAACAGGCTTTGTGTGAAATATAACAGAGTCTAGAAGTGCTTTTAGTGTCCTTGTGGCCTAGCCGGTAGGCGTTCCCTAGTCACACCCAGTAGGTCGAGGGTTCGATTCCATGCTGGTGAGGTCGTTGATTATACGTGTGTGTTGGTGTGTGGATTAGTGGATGTCATCATTATGACCTGACCTCCTGTTTTTAAGGTCACCCTGTATATTTAAGCCTCTCTCTGTCCATGTAATCCAGTTGCCTCTGAAGATGTCTTGAATAAAGACGAAAGCTAAGGTACTCCGTTGTTTCCATTCTCCCGTGTGATTTTATCAAGATATATATATATATATATATATATATATATATATATATATATATATATATATATATATATATATATATATATATATATATATATATATATATATATATATATATATATTTGTGTAATAAGTGTATGTAGTAAGTATGTACAGTAATCTTTTTCACTCAAATCCTAATGAAACACTTATGAATTAGAATACTGTATCTGGTGTATGCATTCGGAACAGTCCCACCACCGATTGTCTCTCATGAAGCAAGCTTATAAATTAAAGAAAATACTTGCAGTGTGTTTAATATATTACAGTATGTTATAAATAAATAAACAAATAAATCGGTAAATCCATTGCAATTAAATGGAAAAATTTTACGTATTACAGTGGAAAGTGGGATAAAATCGTGAGGAAAACAATGACTTTGAAATATAATGCAATATTAACCCCTAAATCGGTTAATTCGGACAATCGGCTAAAACGGACACCCTTCCCCCCCCCCCCCCCTATTAGTCCGAATTAACGAGGGTCGACTGTAGCAAGTATGTACAGTAATCTTTTTCACTCAAATCCTAATGAAACGCTATTGAATTAGAATACTGTAGCTGGTTGAAGCAAGCTTATAAATTAAAGAAAATACTTGCAGTGTGTTTAATATATTACAGTATGTTATAAATAAATAAATAAATAAACAAATAAATCGGTAAATCCATTTCAAGTAAATGAAACATTTGTATTCGACACTGACTTTAGTTCCAGTTAAATAACAGACGTTTATGTGAGTCACTAGTGTTTACACTACACCAACCGGTAACATTTGTTGCCATTACTTGAAGTGAATTGGCCTTATTTTAAAAAACCAAGGATGTGTAAACAGCACTGGTCAATGGGATGGTTGGTAAAGGACTACTGGGTCAGTAAGCTCCCAATGGTTAAGTGTCACATTTGGGGTACCTGTCTTATACAGCGAATAGAGCTCAAAAGTTAATTTTTAAATGGAAATTTTGGGGGTCGTTTTATGCACCCCGTCGTCTTGTAGGCGAGAGATATATGGTATACTGTACAGTAAAACCTCGATAAATCGGACTTCAATAAATCTGAATTCGCTTTTTTCGGACTGAGATGCTCTGTTCACCAAATATACAGGTAGTCGTCGACTTACGACCTAGATTGGTTACGGCCGACCGGTCGTAAGTTGATCTGGTCGTAAGTCGGCCTATGTTATAATTACCTTACGTATATTATACTGTAATGTGTAATGATAATATAATCATCTTTAAGTCATATTTTATCAACATTTTCTTTGTTCATTATTGTTACGGTCGTCAGGTTTAAGTAAATCACTGCATACTACAGTACAATTGGTTTATTATTTACACTGGGGCTGGGGCCAAAACTGTCGTACCGCCGGTCGTAAAGTCGAACAGACGTAAGTCGCATAGGTCGTAAGTCGACGAATACCTGTACTGCACTTAAAAAAAAAAAAATAAATATAAAATGGGGTAGATTAGATAAAAAAATCTTATGAAATGAACAACACTTACTGAATACTGTACAGTGGTCTAATCAGATTTGCAATGGGCCTACTGAGAACTAAGACTGTAAGCAGACTGGGGCTGATCAGGTGTTGCCACATTTGTCAGGTTTATTTATTTATTGATACGGTATTATATTCTCATATGATTGGCCTCTTATGGTTTATGGTTCAACATGATTAATATAACGTCTTCATTAATAGAGAAAATACAATACTGTATGTAATTTGTAACATGACTTGAAAATAAAAGGATAAGCTGTATCTGAAGGTTGTTTACTCAAGATGCGTTCGTGTGAGAGCTGTCAGTAGACCAGCTTACAACAGGGGTCACTATAACACACTATATAGTTTTTCTCTTATAAAATGTCACTGAACTGACTGGGGAGAATATAATTCACATTACTGGAATTCTTATAAGATACAGGTTGACAATCCCTTATCCGAAATCCTTGAGGCCAGAGGCATTTTGGATTTTTTCGGTTTTCAGAATTTTTTTTTTTCTTTCCTATAAGCCCACCCGGGCATAGATCACTGACCTACATTGGGGCCTGGGGGGGGCGAAAATATAATAATAATAATAATAATAATAATAATAATAATACGTAATAATAATTATACTGTAATAATAATTCATGGGTCTAGGTCGCATTTCTCACTTTCAATCTTTTTTTCATTCTTGTATTTCTTTATTATTATTATTTTATTACATTATTATTATTATTATTATTATTGTTATTATTATTTATATTTTTATGTTTTATTATTACTATTATTATTGTTATCATTATTATTTTTTTTTGGTGTACAGTATTTTAATTAAAAATTTTATTTACTATGGATAATTATTATTATTAAAATTATTATTACTATTACATTTTCGCCCACCACTTCAGGACGCCTGAGTCGTCCGTTTTCTCCCAATCTTAGAGTGCACCAGAGACTTCATTATTTCTTAGAAGTGACACAGAATTTGATATTGCAACTGGGGTTGCAATTGTTGAGGCAACTTAGGTATATCTGATTACAGTTGGAATATTCAAGATCCATTGTGAGTGATGTTTAAAGCTTCAACTGTCTTTATGGTTGGTAAAACTTGTCAAGTCTGTCACACTGAGTGGCATGTGTGAGTCCTTGTGTTTGTACAACCGCTTTCATTCAGTCCCACTAAAGATATAATGTTATGGTAATTATCAGAAACACACATAGGCATGACTAGTAGGGTGTGTCATACGGAGGCGAATTTTTTTTGTTTGAGTTTGAAAAATCGGCCCATGGTATTAATGATGTAGTTCTATGTGCAGAATCATGTGATATCTTCAGATTTGAAAAGTTTTCATTTTTTGCTAGGTAAATTTTAACTTGAAATCTTATGAAAATTCAGTATTCCCACCCTTTTACCAACACCACTAAATAGCTTATTTAAAGTAAAGTAAATGTATCAGGTTAATTTATTAGGATGAAAATGATCCAGAATAGTGAAACGAATGATCTTGACACATTTATTAAATTTAATATTCCTTTAGAAAACAAAATCATCAAATACAAAAACCGGTTTTACTACTACGACCCGGTGTTGCTGCACACCATAAAGAACATGTCTTTCTTGCTCGGATGTAGCCTTCCCTCCTCTCCTGGCTGTACACGTGACTGCTGGCCTCGCTCACTTGCTGTACACAACGCTCTATACTCTGGGTGTGCGAGGGCCAGGCAGGGACATGCATGGGGTTGTCCAGGAAAGCTCTGACTTGAACATTGGTGAGGCTGCAGGTAAGAGGGGGCTCACTGCCAGCCTGGATGTTATCCAGATCTATGAGATCAGTGAGGGTCTTGGCACCTAGATTGACTTCAGGAGTCTTCCTGACCCTGAAGGAATCGTCACCAACTGATTCGTCATGCCCAGATCCTCTCATAAGTTTCATATCCAAGATCTTTTTGACTGCCACTCTTCTCTCCTCCTCATCCTTACTGCAGAGCATTGTCTGCAGAACTGCCTCGGGATGAGCATACCAGGAAGATCTCCTCACAGTCTGCTCCACAATCTGAACAACCTTCCTTGGCTGACTCCTCAGGAGCTCAAGCTGGAAGAGAACATGCCTCGGACCTTCGGAGAACGATGACTTGACCTTGGTGTTGAACCAATTTGGCAAGTAGACACTCACAATGAATTGGACAATAAGTCTCAGGTTGTGAAGCTGGTTCCCTTTCAGTTTATAATGAGCGACCCAAATTCTGCAGAACTTGAGAGCCGTTGTGAGCCACCTAGAATGTGAGACTGGACCTATCTGCAGGTAAGCAAGTCTATCAGGCATGACCCCAGTTTTGATGGCACTGCAAATCATGTAACCATAGTACTGGTCAGTACTCAGGTCGTCAATGACAGTATGTGCAAGCTCAACGAGTGGAGGGCCAACTGTGATTTTTTCAAAGCTCGGATTTATTTCTAACTCAGTGGCAGAGTCCAGCATCTTGCCAAGAGGACCAGACCATCTGTTGTTTGAAAGAGTCTTGCCATCCAGCTCCTGGATCAGATGTCTGAGTGGCAACTCGTTGGTGTGGAGGTCACAAACAATCCAGACCAGCTTCCTCCCAATCTTCCGCTCTATCCACTGTATGACCCCCCCTTGCCACCCTGTGTTCGTGTTGGTGCTGTCCCCTCCAATGGCCTGCAGGGTCTGGTCTACGTTCCTCTCTCTCTGAGCCAGTTCACAATGTTATCTGCCACTATCTCAGCTGGTTTCCTGATGTCATCTTTCTCTGGAGTGAAATGCCACAAATACTTCCCTCCTGGTTCACTGCAGCAGGAGTAGTGTTCCTCCTTCACCATGGCAGGGAACAACTTGTCAGAATCTCCAACTTTCATGAACACTTTAGTGTCATCCCTTCTCCCATCAAAGAACAAACAATTGATTCCATTTTCTCTTATCCCCTTATCAAACTCCTCTTCTATGTTACTGACAAGTTTCTCCTGAGCTCTCCTTACTTTGTTATGATCTATCACCAGGTGAACATCATCAGGTGTTATCAAACCACCGTCAATCCAGGCAGCTGTTGCTATCTCTGCAGTTTCTCTGAGACCAGTGTGGTGTCGCATGCTGGCCAGAGCTATGCTCGGGATATCTTTCTTATTTCGAATCTTATGCCTGGAAGGTTTGGGATCATTATTTCCTGGGTTAGGGACAAAGTCACCATTCTCCTGGTCAGCACTCGGATCAGCCATGGGGAAGTCATTAAACTCTGAATCAGCTTGACTCCAATCATCGGCCTTTTTTTACCTCACCCTGGGCCTTCTCAAGTCTCTTTTCCTCGGCAACTCTTCTCCTCTTCTGTCTCTCTGTGGCAGCCTCCTGTCTCTTGGACTCCGGAATATCTTGGCTAGAAATCATGAGAGCCCCTATACTGCCAGTTTTCTCTCTCTGTGCTTTGACAAATGCCAGTTCGATCACAGGAATCTCTAGTTCACGCTTGCAAATACAGGAGATATGGGCCTCGGATTTACAGTCACGATCGCATCCAAACTCAGGACAGAGAACAATTGGGCACTTGCAAGTAATTATGTCAAATAACTGGTCCAGTTGCTTGGCAAAGCTGTCCTTAACTGCAAGTTTTCCTTTCCCAAGAGAGATATCTCTTGCCTTTTCCCAACTGGCTAGCAGTCTCTCACTAATCTTCTTCTGACTTGTTATGACTGGAGGCTTGAACTGAGCGTTAGCCAGAGTGTACTGTGCCAAGACAGCTTTGGTCATATCACTGGCAATGTCTTTGTTTGTGTAAGTTCTTTGGTTCTTTTCACTGATTTGCCTGATTAAAACACCGTATCTCAAAGCATCTCTCAATGTAGGCAACTCTGACTTCAGGAGCTCTCTCCCAGACCCAAGATAGTGACTGAGATGGCTGGATTTTTGGTTCCTCGTCCTGACACAAGCAGCCATCGCAAATATTATCAACTTATAAATGCATCAGAACCTGAAACAGAAAAAAATATTGTTAGTTGGGTTGTTAAAGAATGAAGTCAGAAAGCAATGTTCACTATTTAATTGTAATGCACTAATGCAGCTGTACGTTAGATTTTCGATAAATTTCACGCTAAAATTTACCTAGCAAAAGGTTGCAAAATATTGAAACTGAAATTATTTTCTGTTTATATACACTAAAATCTACCAAAAAAGTGATGGGCCATTAGTTTTAGCTGATCTTCCCTCCTATGACACACCCTAATGACTAGGTTTATTACAAAGTGATGAATATGATACTGTACAGTGGGTAGTCCACAAAACATGTAGCCATGTCTCTTTATATGAACGCCCCGTCATAGGAGTCCGTTTTCTCTCACTTCAGGACGCCTGAGTCATCCATTTTCTCTTAATCTTAGAGTGCACCAGAGACTTCATTAATCCTTAGAAGTGACACAGAATTTGAAATTGCAACCCCAATTGCAACTGGGACAATCCCAGAACTAGAAATTTGATACGGACAGTTCAGATTTCCTCCGAATTATCCGAAATCCGGATTATAGGGGTCCAAATTAACGAGGGTCGACTGTATATTTTCTGAAGGAGTACAATACTTCAGGTCAACCCTCATTTATTACTTTGGAAGATGTGTTCCTTGTTTAGGAGACGAGTTGAAGACCCACACATTGTAAATGAAGGTTGATGTGTGAAATTTTATTTTATTTAAGAGGTAATAAGGTGAATGACCAAGATGGAGCTGAAGAGTTTAAGTGCAAACCCTTATGGTTGTGGTGATTCAAGACCTGTGTACTTTGCTAGAGTTCATCTCGTGTCTTGAATCCCCACCGGTTCAGAGAGAAAACTGTTTGTAGGTTAAAGCAGTTTCCGGGTTACGTATGAGTTCCGGTTACGTATGAGTTCCGTTTCTACAGATATTTTGAAGTTGAATGTACTTAAGTTGAACCATATACCCAATGTGCTTACTGTGCTTACAGAAGAATGTTTAAAATCCCACTACAGTAATACCCCGATTTATGCGGTCAATTGAATCCGCGGTGGCCCGCGTAAAACGAGAAACGCGTAAATGGAACAACAGAACACATGGGATTAATTGAAATAGAGACTGGGCCGACCCCCAAACTCCACTTTTTCCCGACACAATACGTACGTTGTAGTAAAAATAACATCTTAACTTTATGATTGTATGCACACACACACATAATATAGAAGAGAAATATCAATAAGAGAATAATTTACTGAACCAGGTGAAAGAAAAATCAAGGTTTAACACTTACGTCAGGTTAGGTTAGGTTAGAAAAAATCAAGGTCGGCGTACGGGAATGGCGGCTGGTTCCGAGGCAGAGGGCAGACTACTGGCCCTCAGGTGAGTCACCCTCACTGTCATCCACATTTGTCAGGGCCTCCCTGACAAATCCCTCAGTCACCATCACTGTCACTATCACTGGCTTGGGCTGGCTGTGGTGGGTTGCGGGCGAAGAAGTCGGTAATTCTTTGTTGAAGGCTTGTGTTGATGTTGTCGTGATACACCTTGATGTACGGCTCCATAGCCTGCAACAGCTGGGTAGTGAAGACTTCATACCGGTTATTGTTAGGGTCGTCGGAAAGGAGGGGCTTCAGTTTCTCTGCACACTCGGTGGCACCCCTAACATTACCATGCGTTAACTTGTGTTCTTCTCGGGATGACGCACCACCTGCCTCTTCACTGACGTGATCGTCTTCTAGCATCTCATCGGCAGTCACCTCAGGATCCCTGATCACCTCCAGAATGCTTTCGTTGTTGGTCTCGGAGAAGCCTGCAGCTATAACACTCTGCGCAGCTTCTCTGGCAAGGTCCACTGCTACTGCAACAGACTGAACCTCACCAGTCACAGGTTGACTCTGCCTCCCACCTGGGATACCTTGCAACACATGTCTCCATGCGTGACAAACCATTGCTACAGACAGCTGATCCCATGTCTCCACCAAGAAGCCCACAGCTGTCTTGACGTTAAATTTCCTCCAAAAGTGTTCCTCGTCCTCGTTGCTCTTGCTATCGGTGTCACCCAGGTTACGCAACTCATCCTTGGTGTTGGTCCAGTCGTTCAGGAGCTTAAACTTCTTTGCAGAGAATGCAGATTAATTCTTGGTCCATGGGCTGGATTAATGACATAGTGTTGGGAGGAAGGAAGACCACTTTTATGTTGGGGTGACGATCCAACAGTAGGGGCGAGTGTCCTGGTGCGTTGTCAAAGAGCAACAAAATCTTGAATGGAACATTTTGTTGCTCACAGAATTTCTTCACGTCGGGAACTAAACAGTCATCAAACCAGGAGAGGGACAGAGCAGAGAACATCCACGCCTTACGTGCGGTCAGCCAGTGGACATTTAGCTTGGTCATGTCCATGTTCTTGTAGGTGTGTGGCTTGCAGGCTGTGTGGATCACCGATAGCTTGAGTTTACAGGAACCAGAGGCATTGGTGATAAACAGGATGGTGATGTGCTCTTTCTGCAACTTCCGACCCCGACACTTGCTAAAGAGTGGACAACGAAGGTCTTGGAAGGTAGCTTTTTCCAAAACAGACCGGATTCATCCATGTTGAACACCTGGTCGTCGGTGTACTGTCCTTCCTCCATAATCTCACGTAAAAACGGAGGAAAACCCCTAGCATCAACACGGTCAGCACTCGCTTCTTCACCACCAATGTTAATGTTGGTGATCTTGTTCCTCTTCTTAAACTTGTGCAGCCACCCAGAGGAAGCATTGAAGGGTTTGGTCTCTGCAATTCCCATCTTATGTGACACTGCTGCGTACAGTTAACGTGCGTACTCCTCAACTGACCGAGTAACACACATTTAAATTTTCTGTCTTGAAAAGCACCTTGTTCTGGCAATACTTGAACATTGAAGCACCTGCAGACTTTGTGATGTTCATGTGTTCTTTTATCTTGGCTGTATCCTTCTTGATCGTCCGGATCGTAGATTCGTTAACACCATGCTGGCACCCGAGATCAACCTGTCTTGTTCCTTTTTCTAACTCTTGTATTATACTGTACTTCACCTCGTAACTTAGGGCACGTTGTATTTTCTTTGGCTTAGGACGACTGGGTCCAGGTAATGCAAGGTTTTTCTGTGGTGGTGGTGGTCTGGCAGCAGCCATTCTTACGGAACAATAGATACCTGTATACACGGTGTGGCCGGGAGGGATGTAACTGACGCGGCTAGGTCAAGCGCCTTCTACTCGCCAGCGGGAAGGCACGTCATATTATATTAAACCAATCACAGCTAGCGGCGGAGGGAGGTAAGGATGCCTGGCCCAATCACAGTCCAATACTTCATATGACGTCAGCGATAACGCAACAGAGGGATCCACTGCGCAACCTACTCGCGCCGCTTGCCCAAGCATGGCGGGATGGCAGGAGGTTTGAATCCAAAAGTGGCGGCAGGGCAGCCAGCCGCTCTCCGCGTATATGAGTAGATGCACTCCGTAAAGTGGGAATTCCGGTTCTGGCGGGGTACCGCGTAAACGTGGAAACGCGTGAACGGGAACCGCGTACATCGGGGTATTTCTGTACAGTAGTACCCCTCTTTACGCAGTTTTTTTGTACGCGTTTCTACATTTACGCGATACCCTGCCAGAACCGGAATTCCCACTTTACGCGGTGCAACAACTCATATACGCGGGTGAAGTATAATTTTTTATTTAGTTCATGAAATTCATACAAATTACCCGGCCAGATATAACTTACATTGCTGGAATTCTTACAATTTGATGATCATTTTGAATATAAACATCATAGATTTTGCATTAGACATACAAATTTTAGATCTAATGCAAGTATTTTGTTTACTCAGAGCAAATATGTTATCTTTTGTGCAAAATATATCACGTGTATATTCAAAATATTCCTGTTCTTGCAAGGAATCCAGCAATGTCAATTATATTATCCTAACTTTAGTCTGAGGTATTATTTATTACTAAAAATGTAAATATACTGTTTTAACCCAAACATTTCTCTAGTAGGGAAGGAAGGTGGGGGTGAGGGGTAGGGAGGGACCCAGGGAGCACGTGGGAAGAGGGGAGGAACCGGAGGTGGGGTATTTTGATTGACAGATAGTGCTTGGGTAAGTATATTTTTTTTATTTATTGAAGATATTTGTTTTATCTCATAAAATTCATACAAATTACCCGGCCAGAATATAATTTACATTGCTGGAATTCTTACAGTTTGATGATCATTTTGAATATAAACACCATTGATTTTGCATTAGACATACAAATTTAGATCTAAAGTAAGTATTTTGTTTACTCAGAGCAAATATGTTATCTTTTGTGCAAAATATATGACGTGTGTATTCAAAATATACCTGGTCTTGCAAGGAATCCAGCAATGTCAATTATATTATCCTAACTTTAGTTTGAGGTATTATTTATTACTGTACCTTAAAATCTAGTGTTTTCCCCCAAACATTTCTCAGAGAGGGAGGAGCCAGCGAGTGTGAGAAGATGGGGGGGGGGGGAGTTGAGTCCATTATTTGAATGGACATTATCTTGGCGACTGTATTTCGTTATTTCTCTTAAATATTAATTGTGTCTGCGTACCATCATAAAATTAAGATGTTATTTTTATTTGAACATAGGTATTTTGTCGGGAAAAAGTGGAGTTTGGGGGTTGGCCCAACATATGTTATGTTGTTCACTTAACGCGGGCCTCCGTGGGTTCAATTGACCGCGTAAAGTGAGGGTTCACTTTATATCGTAGTCGAACTCCTTATATACATAAAAAATCACTTAATTTAAGAGAAAGGTAGAAATAGACTGACAAAATACAGTAAATGAAAGTAAAAGATAAGTTATAAGGGAAATAAAATATATACAGTAGTACCCCGATTTACGCGGTCAATTGAACCCACGGGGTACCGCGGAAAGTGAAAACCGCTTAAAGTGAACAACAGAACATATGGGATTAACTCCAATAGAGACTGGCCCGACCCCCAAACTCCACTTTTTCCGACACAATACCTATGTTGTAGTAAAAATAACATCTTAATTTTATGATGGCATGCTCACACAGTTAATATTTAAGAGAAATACAGTCGCCAGGTTAATGTCCATTCAAATAATGGACTCAAATCCTCCTCCCCCCCCCCCCCCCTCTTCCCAGCTCACTAGCTCCTACCTCTCTGAGAAATGTTTGGGTGAAAACTCTAGATTTTAACGTATAGTAATAAATAATACCTCAGACTAAAGTGAGGATAATATAATTGACATTTCTGGATTCCTTGCAGGTCAGGGAATATTTTGAATGTAAACTTCATATATTTTGCACAAACGATAAAATATTTGCTTTGTGTAAACCAAATTACAGTCGACCCTCGTTAATTCGGACTAATAGGGGGGGAAGGGTGTCCGTTTTAGCCGATTGTCCGAATTAACCGATTTAGGGGTTAATATTGCATTATATTTCAAAGTCATTGTTTTCATCACGATTTTATCCCACTTTCCACTGTAATACGTACATAATTTGAGCAAAAATATTACATTTCCGTGAATGCATTATATCGAGCACAGTATGAATAGAATACCATTGTAATATAACAGTATTTTAACCAAAAACTCTTAAAAAAACGAATAACATCTCAAGAACATCGGAAGCTTAAGTTAAGTCTTTTGTTTCCGTCATGTATTTTATCCTATTTTACATTGAAATACATCACGTTTCAGCAAAACTACTATTTATTTCCAAGAATATATTCATTCAGGCGCAGTTTAGGTAAAATATACGTGTGATGTATCAGTTTTTTAACTGAAAACGATTCGAAAAACACTTACCCTCTAGCCCTGTTCAAGGAGAGGACTGGGAGAAGCTGTTTGATGCCGCAGACGATGACAAGGAAAATGATTTGGATGAATTTTAATGAAAATATTCAGAAATATGTTATCGTAGTATTTATTCAAGTCAATTAGGATAGAATATTATTGTAATACAACAGTTTTTTAACTGAAACCCAATCGAAAAGCGATTACGGTAGCATCTTTTGAACGAAAGAAAGCGAAAGTCATTGTTTTCGTCACGATTTTATCCCACTTTCCACTGTAAAACGTACGTCATTTCAGCAAAAATATTACATTTCCGTGAATGCATTATATCAAGCACAGTATGAATAGAATCCCATTGTAATATAACAGTATTTTAACCAAAAACTATTAAAAAAACGAGTAACTTCTCTAGAACATCGGAAGGTTAGGTAAAGTCTTTTGTTTTCGTCATGTATTTTATCCTATTTTACATTAAAATACATCACGTTTCAACAAAACTACTATTTATTTCCGAGAATAGATTCATTCAGGCACAGTTAAGGTAAAATATACATGTGATGTAACAGTTTTTTAACTGAAAACGATTCGAAAAACACGTGTACCGTCTAGGTGATACAGCTGGTGGTGCGTCATGCGTCGTTGTAAACAATAGGAGGTTGAAGTAGATTACTGGGTATTATATTAAGTGTGAATATCAAAAAGGTTTTTATTACCAGTATTTTTTGTAGATCAATGAGAACTGTGATACCGTATATGATATGATAAGTTAGCCTGTGCTAAGAATTTCAACATAGACTACTGAAAACACGTTGTAAGGTAATTTAGCCTATTGTAAGTTGGTGAGCTTCATTTGCTGAAGGTACTGCACAACTTTTCATTACTAATTGGTACAAATTTTACGTTTCCATTGTTTACTGGCAGTAAATGGTAAATATTTTTCTTGTCAGAAGCTAAAAGTTGCATCCCACCCCACACTAGTGGTGGAGATGTTACATTTGACCAAAAGGACGCTGGTGTTTTACTCCAGCAGTGGGTGGACCAGCATTTTAGCTTAAGGTCCGCGTAGGTAATATTCCTACAAATCTTAAAAAAAAAAAAAAAAAAAAAAAAAGTTTGTTCAGATTTTGTCCGAATTTTCCGAAATCCGGATTTAAGGGGTCTGAATTAACGAGGGTCGACTGTATTACATTAGATCTAAAATTTGTATGTCTAATGCAAAATCCATGATGTTTATATTCATATTGTAAGAATTCCAGCAATGTAAATTATATTCTGGCCGGGTAATTTGTATGAATTTTATGAGCTAAATAAAAAAATTATGCTTCACCCGCGTATATGAGTAGATGCACCGCGGAAAGTGAAAGTCCATTTCTGGGAAGGTACCGCGTAAATGAGAAATTGCGGAAAGTGAAACCGTGTAAAGCAGGGTAATACTGTATTAAGTATTGTAAATTTAAAGTTTAACTTTATTCGTATCGACAGATGTCCATAAGTCGGACGTACATAAGCCAGGGACTGCCTGTATAGTATGTTCTGCCACAAAATAATGAAGCTCTGTCACAGGGTGCTTAGTGGTGGTAGAACATGCTAATCTTTTTTCTCATCTCGACTGATAAATGGAATTTCACACATCAGTCATTGGCCACACATGGCTGACTCTGGTTTTTTAACGGAGAGGGCGCCCCCTCCCCAATGTGATAACTGCCTGGTCCCATTGACTGTTCGATTCCTCTTGGTGGAATGCCCCAGTCTCAGACATCTTTGTAGTAAGCACCTCACCCAATGCTGTAGGGGGGAGTGGGTAGTCTGGGAGGGGTGTTCCTCTCCTTCGTGGAGGAGACCGGCCTTCTAAACAAGCTTCAAGTCTTATTTATTTACATTAAAAAATTTATTTTTATTTTTTTTTACAAATGTTTATGTTATTTGTTACTTATGTTTTTTACTTTGCATTATTTGAATTTAGTGTTTTAAGCCTTTATTTTAATTTGGCGACAGATGACCTAAGCTGTTGTATCGCCAGGGATGTAATTAACACAATCAATCAATTCATCAATTCATCACACATCAGTCCTACATATCTGTCAATCTTCTTTGAATAATTAAGAAGAAAACTTAATTTTGAGGTCAACAGTGCATGATGTGTTCTGTGTATTTTTCAGATGTGGAAGTGTAACTTGTGAAGATGGATTTTGTGTAGTTCCTGGTGCTGATAATTGTATCGGTGTGAAGGAAATGGAACAAGGTTTCTTGGCAATGCCGGGTGTTCATCCTGGACTTGTTCCTTCAGGCTGGGTGACTAACCACTACCGATGGATTGTGTGGAAACTTGCAGCCCAAGAAAGACGTTTGCTTAATTGGTGAGAAGAGAACATTTTTGTTGCCTAATGAAGAATCCAAGACTTGAATAAGATAGCTGGGTTTAATTTTGGATCCTTTGGTTTTGCGTTTCCTTATTTGGAATTTTCAGATTACCGTATATACCCGTGTATAGCACGAGTTCTTAAGACCAAATTTTTTGGCAAAAAGTTGGGGGTCGACCTCTATACGGGTAATAGTTTCGTTAGGTTGAAAAATATTTACCAGTAACTACCAGTAAACAATGGAAACGACGCACCAACGCACCACCCGCTGTGAGTGTCGGTACAGTTGCCAGGGCAGATCTCTTGCGTCATCATAGCAAGCCCAAAGTAGCCAAATGCATGGTATGGTATGCACAGGAGGATGTAAAACATAAAGTATACACGTGGGCTAATCGTGATGACATAATATGATGTGAGTCAGATCATCTACACTCAGTTGCCAGTTTCAAAATTTTCCTTTTAAAATTTTAAGTTACCGAGTATTTCTTTTCCCAAATCGTTTTACAATACTGTAGGTAAAACAGTATACTATTGTGCAAACCCCACAGAAAAAAAATTAACAAATGGAGACACCAAAAATGTAAAAAAAAAAAAATGCTGTCTGACTTGCAACACTGTTGGTAGGGTCAGGTGGTTCTAACGGTACCTGCCAGGACCCGGTAATCAAATTTATAACAATATCTAACCTCAATTACTGTAGTTTATCTGATGTAGGCAATATGAAGTAAAAAATACCAGTTAAAGTGAGAAATTGGAAGAGAATAAACAAGAATGATGTTGGGCTATTTTTGGTTGGGCTGATGGAGAGAGTACCAGCTGTTTGGTCTTTTTTGGCGGGAGAGTCACGCAAATATCCGTACTGGTATTTGTTTGGTGTGTTCTATATTTTTAAAAATGAATACTTGTAAATTAAAAGTACCGTAACATTGTATTATATAAAAACTTGTCATATTTCTGGAAAATAAGAAGCAAGAAAATAAGAATACACCGGTAAACACAATTTCAACGTACGCTAAAATTAAAAGCTGCTTAAGAAGGGCCGATGCAAAAACAAAGCCTCCGCGACCAGGGCTCTGCCGTATCAGCTAGACGGTACACGTGTTTTTCGAATCGTTTTCAGTTAAAAAACTTTTACATCACAAGTGAATTAGGATAGAATATTATTGTAATATAACAGTTTTTAACTGAAAACCATTCGAAAAGCGATTACGGTAACATCTTTTGAACGAAAGAAAGCGAGTTTTTGTCACGATTTTATCCCACTTTCCACTATAATACGTACGTCATTTCAGCAAAAATATTACATTTCCATATTCTCAGAAATAAATAGTAGTTTTGCTGAAACGTGATGTATTTCAATGTAAATTAGGATAAACTACATGAAAACAAAAGACTTTACCTAACCTTCCGATGTTCAAGAGATGTTACTCGTATTTTTAATAGTTTTCGGTTAAAATACTGTTATATTAGTGATATTCTATTCATACTGTGGTTGATATAATACCTTCACGGAAATGTAATATTTTTTGCTGAAATGACATACGTATTACAGTGGAAAGTGGGATAAAATTGTGATGAAAACAATGACTTTGGCTTTCTTTCGTTCAAAAGATGTTACCGTAATCACTTTTCGAATGGTTTAGTTAAAAAACTGTTGTATTATATTACAATAATATCCTAATTGACTTGAATAAATATTACGATACCATATTTCTGAATATTTTCATTAAAATCCATCAAAATCATTTTCCTTGTCATCGTCTGCAGCACCAAACAGCTTCTCCCAGTCCTCTCCTTGAACAGGGCTAGAGGGTACGTGTTTTTCGAATCGTTTTCAATTAAAAAACTGTTACATCACACGTATATTTTACCTAAACTGCGCCTGAATGAATATATTCTCGGAAATAAATAGTAGTTTTGCTGAAACGTGATGTATTTCAATGTAAAATAGGATAAAATACATGACGAAAACAAAAGACTTTACCTAAGCTTCCGATGTTCTTGAGATGTTACTCGTTTTTTTAATAGTTTTCGGTTAAAATTCTGTTATATTACAATGATATTCTATTCATACTGTGCTTGATATAATACATTCACGGGAATGTAATATTTTTGCTGAAATGACGTTCGTATTAAAGTGGAAAGTGGGATCAAATCGTGAAGAAAACAATGACTTTCGCTTTTCTTTTATTCAAAAGATGTTGCCGTAATCGCTTGTCGAATGGTTTAGTTAAAAAACTGTTGTATTACAATAATATTCCCTCCTAATTGACTTGAATAAATACTTGAATGGAAATATACAATATTTTTGTTGAAACTACCCGCGTTTCAGTGTAAAGTGTCGTGATAATAAATGGTAAACAAGTTTATAGGACGTAGTGTTTCTCTGAAGGTTTTGTTGTTCCTTTACCCTCAAAAACGTGGGTCGACCTATAAACGAGGAATATCATAAATTAACGATTTCTTGGTCATAAAATCGGGGTCGACCTATATACGAAGGGGGGTTATAGACGAGTATATACGGTATATATGCTTATAGGTAAATAGTGTATAAATATGCTATTGTAGGTGGTTCAGCAAGCTATGCTCCTCTCATTAGTCTTCAAGAGTCATATGGGCATCTGGTAGGATGTTTATTTACAGATACAGTCGCTAGAACCCCAATATAACTCATGAGTGGGATTGTGAATTGTCGTGCAATATATATTTTATTTTATATCATTCTATGTATTTCAATGGAAAATATATAGTACGGTACCACGGACCCAAAATTCATTGACACCCCTTTTCCTCACTTCATCTCTTAATTCTATTATTTCAGAACACTCTTTAACAAATTAAACTCACCATGACTGTTGTTGTTCAACTTAGTTACTGATGGCACAATAGAACTTGGGGTGTCATGAATTGTACTTGAACTATGTAGATGCTGCTGGCCAGTTTTTGTCAGCTGATCGACTGTATATTTGATACTAAACCTATAAAACACATTTAGTGAAACACACTGAAAATATTTAATGCTTCTCAAAGACATGAAACACTGAAAACATATTTAATGGTCTTATAGTGAAGGTCTGACTGGCTAGAGAGCTGACCAGTGGTTGTAAGTTATGGAGAGGAATAACAAATTTCCACATGATATCATGACTGAATTATCACTGAGCAATGTGTATCAAGAGTAGCTGTTGGCAGAGCAAAGATTTAGAGGGCTGTGGCACCATTCAGTGGCATGTGCAGGAAACTTAAGTTTGTCTTCAGCTGATCACTATGAAGATACTGCATTGTATTGTACTCAGTTGGGTATGGGACCCCCAGAACATTCTCCCTTCAATTTTTTATTCAGAACTTTTATTTTTTTTACTCAGAACTTCTTCTATTTTTCTATTTTTAATTTATTTTCACTCATATTCTTTTGCCCCCTAGGGCCCGTTGTGGGTTTATCACCTGTGCCTGGGTGGGCTATTCCCCATAAAAAAAAAAAATAATAATAATAATAATGACAGGATATGATATATGAACACAGAAACTTAAAATAGTGAACAAGTATACAGTACAATACAAATGTTGGCATGTACAGGAGAGGCAAGGAAGTGTTAATTTGAATATGATAATTGATGTGTTAACAAGATGTGGGTGCCACTACAGCTCTACTCTTAATTATTACACATGATTTCTTACAAATTCTTATATTCTTGTTATTTTTTTGGTTTCATTAAAAACAATCTCAAAAAGACTCATTCAAAGCAAATCTCGATGTCCAACACTAGTTCTGAAATTTTTTTATAGTACAGTCAATCCTCATATTACGCGGTCCCGCATTCCGCGTTTCACCGTTAACGCGGTGCCTTGCCAGAACCTAACATTCTTACATTCCGCGGTCGTGAACGCCATTACGCGGAGAGTGTCCGGCGTGACGCTATTTTTAGATTTGCCCCACGCGCCACCCGCCCGCCTGCCTGCCTCTCCCTCCTCCTCCCTCCGCTTGGGCAAGCGGCGCGGTAAGGTTGCGCAGTGTGTGTCTTTGTTGCGTTATCACTGACGTCATATGACGTATCAGACCTGTGATTGGCCATGCATCCCTACCCCCCTCTGCTGCTAGCTGTAATTGGCTTAAAGTATTATGACGTGTCCACCCGGGGAAGGGAGGGAGGGAGGAGAGACGACGCTTGACCTAGCCGCGGCAGTTTCATCCCTCAAGGCCACTCCGTGTAAACGCGCATCCATTGTTCCATTAAATGGCTTCTGCCGGACCACCACCCCCAGAGAAAAACCTTTCCTTACCTGGACCCAGCGGCACTAAACCAAAGAAGACACGACGTTCCTTAAGCTACGAGGTGAAGTATACCATCATCCAAGAGTTGGAGAAAGGAACAAGGCAGGTTGATTTGGCGCGCCAGCATGGCGTGAACGAATCTATGATCCGGACTATAAAGAAGGATGCAGCCAAGATAAAGGAGCACATGAAGATCACAAAGTCTGCAGGTGCTTCTATGATCAAGTATTTTCACAACCAGGTGCTTCTCAAGACAGAAAAATTACTCGTGAGGTACTTGGTGCGTCAGGCGCGACGGAACATGGCGGTCAACACGCACTCTGTTAAGGACTGCGCACGTGAACTGTACATGGCAGTGGCACGAAAGATGGGAATTACAGAGCCCAAACCCTTTAATGCTTCCTCTGGGTGGTTACAGAGGTTTAAGATCCGGAACAAGATCACCAATATAAACATTGGTGGTGAAGAAGTGAGTGCTGATCGTGCTGCGGCTCGGGAATTTCCTCCGTTTTTACGTGAGATTATGGAGGAAGGAGAGTACAGTGACGACCAGGTGTTTAACATGGACGAATCTGGTCTTTTCTGGAAAAAGCTACCTTCCACGTCCTTCGTTGTAAAGAATGCCAGCAGGATTCAGGGCCGGAAAATGCAGAAGGAACGCATCACCGTCCTGTTTACCACCAATGCCTCCGGTAACTGTAAGCTCAAGTTATCGGTGATCCACACAGCACGCAAGCCGCACACCTACAAGAGCATGGACATGACCAAGCTAAATGTCCACTGGCTGACCGCACGTAAGGCATGGATGTTCTCTACACTGTCCCTCTCCTGGTTTGATGACTGTTTTGTTCCCGATGTAAAGAAATTCTGTGAGCAACAGAATGTCCCATTTAATATTTTGTTGCTGCTGGACAACGCACCAGGACACTCGCCCCTACTGTTAGATCGTCACCCCAACGTAAAAGTGGTCTTCCTTCCTCCCAACACTACGTCTTTAATCCAGCCCATGGACCAGGAGTTGATTTGCAATGTGAAAGCTGCATTCTCAACAAAAAAATTCCAGCTCCTGAACGACTACACCAACACCAGGGAAGAGTTGCGTGACCTGAGTGACACCACCACCGATAGCAAGAGCGACGAAGATGAGGAACAACGGTTAGAACAGCAAAAAATACTCTTCAAACAATTCTGGAGAGTATTTAACATCAAGAAAGCTGTAGACATCTTGCTGGAGTCATGGGATCAGCTGTCTATTGCTACAATTCGTCACGCATGGAGACATGTGTTGTATGGAATACCAGGTGAGAGGAGGAGTCAATCTGTGACTGGTGAGGTTCAGAATGTTGCAGTAGCAGTGGACTTTGCCAGAGAAGCTGCGCAGACTGTTACAGTTCCAAGCTTCTCCGAGACCACCAACGATGACATCCTGGAGGTGATCAGAGATCCTGAAGTGACTGCCGACGAGATGTTGGAAGAAGAACACGTCAGTGAAGAGGAGGAAGAAGGTGCGTCATTCTCCGAAGAACACAGATTAAGTCATAGTGATATTAAGGGTGCCATGGAGTGTGCAGAGAAAATGAAGTCCTTCCTTTCCCGCGACAATGATGATGACCGCTATGAAGTCTTCCATACCCGGCTGGTGCAGGCTATGGAGCCGTACATCAGGGTGTATCACGACAACATCAACGCCAGCCGTCAGCAAAGCATAACAGATTTCTTCGCCCGCAGCCCACCACAGCCAGCCCAAGCCAGTGATAGGGGCAGTGAAGATGACTTTGAGGGATTTGTCAGGGAAGCCCTGACAACTGTAAGTGACAGTGATGGTGATTCACCTAGTAATGGTGATTCACCTGAGGGCCAGTAATCTGCCCTCTGCCTCGGAACCAGCCTCCATCCCCGTATGCCGACCCATCTCTTCTACTACCGTAAGTGTTCCACCTAATTTTTAGTTTTCTAACCTAACCTTTATTTTTCCTATGTTAACCTTTATTTTTCCTAACCTAACCTCTTCTATATTACTTGTTTTTTCATACCATCATAAAGTTAAGATAAAATTTTTACTACAACATAGTTATGTGTCGTCAAAAAGTGGAGTTTGGGGATCAGCCTGGACTCCATTTCAATTAATCCCATATGTTATGTTATTCACTTTACGCGTTTCTCGCTTTCCACGGTACCCTCCAGGTTACATTAACCGCGTAAAGTGAGGGTTAACTGTATATATATATATATATATATATATATATATATATATATATATATATATATATATATGTAACCGGTCGGAATTTACTGGACTTTAATTTCTCACTTGACTTGGGGTTTATTTAAAATTAATAGATGGTAATGGCAGTGGAAGCGCCCCTTTGAGAAAAATCCCGAACCAGCACAAGAACACTTAAAACTACTAAACAAAATAAATTGTCCGTGACCCGTGGAAGGATAGCATCTGTGACTGGGATGAATGAGACACACTGTTACATTTAGACACTTATATTCCCTCCAACACTACAAACACAATCCAATAATGGTACACCAGTATGCGCACCTCTTAACTTGAACTTAAAACACTACTCTGGGGAATAAAAGTTATACATGATATAAAAATTATTAGAACCTCAGGCAACAATAAATTTGAAGTAATAAGAACTGTTCCGTGCACACATGAAACAGGCCTTAAAGGCTTTCACACAATAATATCAGTCACTTAGGTACCAAAAAAAGATATTAACTACTCTACAATGAATAGGCCTTAAGGGCACTCAACAAAATTATATCCGTCACTGAGGAAATGGTAATAAAACATGAAATTAAATACTCTACAATGAATAGGCCTTAAGGGCACTCAACAAAATTATATCAGTCACTAAGGAAATGGTAATAAAATATGAAATTAAATACTCTACAATGAATAGGCCTTAAGGGCACTCAACAAAATTATAGCACCCCAACAGATGCACACTTCCTAACCTAACCTAACCACTACTCTGGGGAACAAGGTTATACCTGAGATCAGAATTATGAAGAACAATCAGAGGCATTAAAAGAATCAAATCACAGTATCACTCTGGTTCCACTTGATGGCACAAACATTCAAAACAATATTATCAAAATTATCTAGAAACTATTAAATTACACCCGTAATAAGGGAGGGAAAATGTTCCTCCAGGTATCTCCTAGAGACCTAGACTCACGGTCTCAGTGTGTGACCATTAGTCTACTCAGATAGCCTCAGTGTACTCCCAGTGCGTCCATAAAGCGGACGGGAGTGAGCCAATCAGACCTTGTACAGTTGAGAGAAGCTTTAGCGTCCCGTGTCGTTTAGTTGTCGGGAGCACTCGTTCACTCAAGAGATCCTTTGCTACCCCGCTAAACAGTGACAGGCCTACTTTGATCGGTCCAATGGCGACAATCGCCACCCTCAATCCTCAACGGCAGTCTCAAACGGCAGTCAATCTCAGGTCAACTCCAGTCAACTTCAGTCAAGTGGGTTCTCACGGAAACCCTGAAATGAACTCACTGTTAGCTCTAGTTTACTTTATCACTGCCCTATCTAACCCTGTCTGAGATCGAATGAGACTTACTTGTTATACTGCAATATTTCAGCACAGGTGACTAGGCCACGTGACTATTTCTGGGACAGACGCGCAGAGACGTCTTGTTTGTGTGAGTGCTATCCGGGACTGAGAGAGAGGCCGCCTCGTGTCCTCTCAAGGCGTTAGCTTAGGCCTACGTGACCTATTTTCCGCCTAACTAATAACTCCTTGGGACACCCTTTAACATTATTCAGACTGCTAAACGATCTATAATAATTTCAAATTCAATAATAGTCCCTTAACTTCATGAATCGCATCATTATTAATCCGGTAAATTACATTTAATATCATATAGGCCTAGTTCCGCAATCTCCCACTATGTGCGGGGAGCGCTCTCTTCCCTCAGACGACCTTGAACGCTCAGTACCGCTAATGGCGGGGCATTCGAAATTACTCTGAAATTTCTGAATATTACAATCGACCCCCCTAAAAAAAAGACAGCACTGTCCTCATGTGCTGAGAAGACCATTCATACGACCCCCCTAAAATTTGTTCTAAGAAACTGCATCTTACCCCTTTTGCTAAACGCAGCATTCCCGTCTTCTCTTCTCTCCTGCTAACACTCGACCCCCCTAAAAGAAAAACAGCACTGCCCTCATGTGCTGAGAGAACAACTTAGAACCCACCTTCAACTCTGTACTATTCCACTCGCAGCCAGCAACTCCATTTCTTCCCCATTTCTTCCTAGCCCAACTCAAACCAACCAGAACATCACGCTCCCCTTTTGCCTGGCCCTTAACTAGAGAACCAATGTCAAAATTAATACCAGCCCAAAACAAACATGCTCTCCTTTGGCCTGGCCCTTGAACTAAGAGGAACCAGTGTCCAAACAATACTCAGTCCAAAACAAACATGCTCTCCTTTGCCTGGCCCTTGAGCTAAGAGGAACCAGTGTCAAACCAATACACAGTCCAAAACAAACATTCTCTCCTTTTGCCTGGCCCTTGAGCTAAGAGGAACCAGTGTCAAAAAAAATACTCAGTCCACGTCTCCGAACCTCATGCCGGCAGACCAACCCTCTGACAATGTACCAGTCCATATTAGTGAGGCCCTGGACATTACAACAGCAACTCAATCCCGCTCATGACAGCGACTCAATCCCGCTCATGACAGCAACCACTACTCAACGCACATCTCTGACCTAACCATCTTTCCCATCCCCTCTGCCCTACTCACGACTCCTCCAACTCACCCTCGACAACCTGCCTTTTCTCATTACCATGCACCCTAAACTGTAATCGGTCGGCTTCGTCTTGTCTCTCAGCTGGAGGGCTCGATCAACCTCTCTGAACTACTTACGTACCCCTATATTTCCCACTTGGACCTCACACTTCCTTGACTGCTGAACGTGTGCCTGACATTCACCCCTTGTTTCCTCCCTGAACCGTTGAATGTGTGCCTGAGACTCCCACTTGAACCTGTTTACCTGTGCTTGATAATCCCTCTTTAGGTCTCGGAACTCCTCTCTCAGCTGTACCAAGGTCCCGCGGTCGTCTCTCTTCCTCCTCATACACATCTCTACTGTCAAGCCTAACCAACTCAGTCCGGGCACAAGGATGAGCATCAGTGCGAGTTCAATCCCTACCAGTACTAACCAACACATGATGGCGTTCATTATCCCAACCACAGAACTATCAGTCACGACATTAAAAACTACGCTCTGCTACCATTTGTAACCGGTCGGAATTTACTGGACTTTAATTTCTCACTTGACTTGGGGTTTATTTAAAATTAATAGATGGTAATGGCAGTGGAAGCGCCCCTTTGAGAAAAATCCCGAACCAGCACAAGAACACTTAAAACTACTAAACAAAATAAATTGTCCGTGACCCGTGGAAGGATAGCATCTGTGACTGGGATGAATGAGACACACTGTTACATTTAGACACTTATATTCCCTCCAACACTACAAACACAATCCAATAATGGTACACCAATATGCGCACCTCTTAACTTGAACTTAAAACACTACTCTGGGGAATAAAAGTTATACATGATATAAAAATTATTAGAACCTCAGGCAACAATAAATTTGAAGTAATAAGAACTGTTCCGTGCACACATGAAACAGGCCTTAAAGGCTTTCACACAATAATATCAGTCACTTAGGTACCAAAAAAAGATATTAACTACTCTACAATGAATAGGCCTTAAGGGCACTCAACAAAATTATATGTCACTGAGGAATGGTAATAAAACATGAAATTAAATACTCTACAATGAATAGGCCTTAAGGGCACTCAACAAAATTATATCAGTCACTGAGGAAATGGTAATAAAATATGAAATTAAATACTCTACAATGAATAGGCCTTAAGGGCACTCAACAAAATTATAGCACCCCAACAGATGCACACTTCCTAACCTAACCTAACCACTACTCTGGGGAACAAGGTTATACCTGAGATCAGAATTATGAAGAACAATCAGAGGCATTAAAAGAATCAAATCACAGTATCACTCTGGTTCCACTTGATGGCACAAACATTCAAAACAATATTATCAAAATTATCTAGAAACTATTAAATTACACCCGTAATAAGGGAGGGAAAATGTTCCTCCAGGTATCTCCTAGAGACCTAGACTCACGGTCTCAGTGTGTGACCATTAGTCTACTCAGATAGCCTCAGTGTACTCCCAGTGCGTCCATAAAGCGGACGGGAGTGAGCCAATCAGACCTTGTACAGTTGAGAGAAGCTTTAGCGTCCCGTGTCGTTTAGTTGTCGGGAGCACTCGTTCACTCAAGAGATCCTTTGCTACCCCGCTAAACAGTGACAGGCCTACTTTGATCGGTCCAATGGCGACAATCGCCACCCTCAATCCTCAACGGCAGTCTCAAACGGCAGTCAATCTCAGGTCAACTCCAGTCAACTTCAGTCAAGTGGGTTCTCACGGAAACCCTGAAATGAACTCACTGTTAGCTCTAGTTTACTTTATCACTGCCCTATCTAACCCTGTCTGAGATCGAATGAGACTTACTTGTTATACTGCAATATTTCAGCACAGGTGACTAGGCCACGTGACTATTTCTGGGACAGACGCGCAGAGACGTCTTGTTTGTGTGAGTGCTATCCGGGACTGAGAGAGAGGCCGCCTCGTGTCCTCTCAAGGCGTTAGCTTAGGCCTACGTGACCTATTTTCCGCCTAACTAATAACTCCTTGGGACACCCTTTAACATTATTCAGACTGCTAAACGATCTATAATAATTTCAAATTCAATAATAGTCCCTTAACTTCATGAATCGCATCATTATTAATCCGGTAAATTACATTTAATATCATATAGGCCTAGTTCCGCAATCTCCCACTATGTGCGGGGAGCGCTCTCTTCCCTCAGACGACCTTGAACGCTCAGTACCGCTAATGGCGGGGCATTCGAAATTACTCTGAAATTTCTGAATATTACATATATATATATATATATATATATATATATATATATATATATATATATATATATATATATATATATCTTGATAAAATCACACGGGAAAAGGGAAACAACGGAGCACCTTAGCTTTCATCTTTATTCAAGACATCTTCAGAGGCAACTGGATTACATGGACAGAGAGAGCCTTAAATATACAGGGTGACCTCAAAAACATGAGGTCTCGATTACATATACCGCCATCTCGAGAAACGAAAAACGTCTGTAGCTGTCGCCTTCATTGATTTCACTAAAGCGTTCGACCTAGTCGACCACAATATAATCATCAACAAAGCTATTGACCTCGGGCTTCGAAGAAGCCTCATACCATGGCTTTCAGACTTCCTCAGTGACCGACGCCAAGCTGTACGCTTCCGAGGGGCTGTCTCCACCTCTCAGTCACTCACCTGTGGCGTCCCCCAAGGCACCAAGATGGGACCACTCTGCTTCCTTATGCTCATCAATGATGCCCTAAGAGAAACCCCTGCTCGCTGGAAATATGTCGACGACTCCACCATTGGGATCCGCGTCAACAATTCTGCTCCCAACTATACCGCCCTTCAGGATTTATTGAACAGTCTCCAAAACTGGGCCACCAACAACCATGTCACCATCAACCATACCAAGACCATGGTTATGCACATCAACCTCTCCTCCGACATTGTCCCACCTCCTTCCATTACTCTAGGTCCGAACACACTCCAGGTTGTAGATTCCACGAAGCTCCTCGGCGTCGCCATAGACAACAAACTAAATTGGAAACCACACGTCAATGAAGTTGTCAAATCCTCCAGTTTCCGTCTCCACCTCCTCCGCCGACTCAAGTCCCTCGGAGTTCCTGCACACGAGCTCCTCAGTGTTTACACAACATTCATACTTCCCAAGCTCACCTATGCCTCCCCCACCTGGTCTTCCTCCCTAAATGCCACACAACGTAAACACCTAGAAAAAGTGCAAAAGAGGGCATGCAAGATTATTCTCTCCCCCTCCTACTCCACATATCAAGAAGCGCTCAACACACTGACCCTTTCGACTCTCACTGACCATCACCACGACCTCATCTGCAAATTTGGTAAGAAGCTTCTACACCATCCCCGACACCGGCTCCTACTACCACCTGAGATCCCTTGTCCGAGAATTGCTGTGCGACACCACAACCGCATCCAGCCCATACGTGCACGAACTGATCGCTATAAGAACAGCCCAGTCCCAACCATTGTAAAAATTATCAATAACTTGTAATACTGTAACACTGTCACTATGTTGAAATGAACTGTAGTTTGAGCTTTTCCCCATCTAAGTTATTATATGTCTTATTTGTATCACTTATGTTACTTGTATATTATTTGTAATTCGTAACCCATTCCCCAAATATGTAACTGTATATTTTCAGCCTTCTGGCTGCCAAGCTCTTTCAATAAACCGTTAATTATTATTATTATTATTATTTACACACACACACACACACACACACACACACACACACACACACACCTTACCAATGAAACTCTTCAAGGAGTTCTCCCCGGAGCTTGCTAAACCCCTCTGCTCCATCATCAATGCTTCTCTCAGTCAAGCCAGATGCCCAGCTGACTGGAAAACCTTTTATGTATCACCAGTGCCCAAGTCAACCAGCCCACAATCCTTAAATCAGCTACGACCTATTGCAATCACCCCAATACCCAGCCTAATCTGTGAAAGTTTTGTGTTCGACTGGGCTTATGCTGATATTGCAGGAGTCGTAGACCCTCAGCAATTTGGCAACATGAAAACTTCCTCCACCACTCACTGTCTTGTCAGCTTTCTCGATTACATATACCGCCATCTCGAGAAACGAAAAACGTCTGTAGCTGTCGCCTTCATTGATTTCACTAAAGCGTTCGACCTAGTCGACCACAATATAATCATCAACAAAGCTATTGACCTCGGGCTTCGAAGAAGCCTCATACCATGGCTTACAGACTTCCTCAGTGACCGACGCCAAGCTGTACGCTTCCGAGGGGCTGTCTCCACCTCTCAGTCACTCACCTGTGGCGTCCCCCAAGGCACCAAGATGGGACCACTCTGCTTCCTTATGCTCATCAATGATGCCCTAAGAGAAACCCCTGCTCGCTGGAAATATGTCGACGACTCCACCATTGGGATCAGCGTCAACAATTCTGCTCCCAACTATACCGCCCTTCAGGATTTATTGAACAGTCTCCAAAACTGGGCCACCAACAACCATGTCACCATCAACCATACCAAGACCATGGTTATGCACATCAACCTCTCCTCCGACATTGTCCCACCTCCTTCCATTACTCTAGGTCCGAACACACTTCAGGTTGTAGATTCCACGAAGCTCCTCGGCGTCACCATAGACAACAAACTAAATTGGAAACCACACGTCAATGAAGTTGTCAAATCCTCCAGTTTCCGTCTCCACCTCCTCCGCCGACTCAAGTCCCTCGGAGTTCCTGCACACGAGCTCCTCAGTGTTTACACAACATTCATACTTCCCAAGCTCACCTATGCCTCCCCCACCTGGTCTTCCTCCCTAAATGCCACACAATGTAAACACCTAGAAAAAGTGCAAAAGAGGGCATGCAAGATTATTCTCTCCCCCTCCTACTCCACATATCAAGAAGCGCTCAACACACTGACCCTTTCGACTCTCACTGACCATCACCACGACCTCATCTGCAAATTTGGTAAGAAGCTTCTACACCATCCCCGACACCGACTCCTACTACCACCTGTGATCCCTTGTCCGAGAATTGCTGTGCGACACCACAACCGCATCCAGCCCATACGTGCACGAACTGATCGCTATAAGAACAGCCCAGTCCTAACCATTGTAAAAATTATCAATAACTTGTAATACTGTAACACTGTCACTATGTTGAAATGAACTGTAGTTTGAGCTTTTCCCCATCTAAGTTATTATATGTCTTATTTGTGTCACTTATGTTACTTGTATATTATTTGTAATTCGTAGCCCATTCCCCAAATATGTAACTGTATATTTTCAGCCTTCTGGCTGCCAAGCTCTTTCAATAAACCGTTAATTATTATTATTATTATTATTAATGATGTCATCCACTAATCCCCACACCAACACATTCTTTAATATAATATGTAAGGCAACACACTCTAATAATATTTAAGGCAACACACTCTTTAATAATATGTAAGGCAACACATTCTTTAATATAATATATAAGGCAACACATTCTTTACTATAATATATAAGGCAACACATTCTTTAATATAATATATAAGGCAACACATTCTTTACTATAATATGTAAGGCAACACACACTTTAATAATATGTAAGGGAACACACTCTTTAATAATATGTAAGGCAACACACTCTTTAATAATATGTAAGGCAACACATTCTTTAATAATATGTAAGGCAACACACTCTTTAATAATATGTAAGGCAACACACTCTTTAATAATATATAAGGCAACACACTCTTTAATAATATGTAAGGCAACACACTCTTTAATAATATGTAAGGGAACACACTCTTTAATAATATATAAGGCAACACACTCTTTAATAATATATAAGGCAACACACTCTTTTATAATATGTAAGGCAACACATTCTTTTATATAATATGTAAGGCAACACATTCTTTAATATAATATATAAGGCAACACACTCTTTAAAAATATGTAAGGCAACACACTCTTTAATAATATGTAAGGCAACACACTCTTTAATAATATGTAAGGCAACACACTCTTTAATAATATGTAAGGCAACACACTCTTTAATAATATATAAGGCAACACACTCTTTAATAATATGTAAGGCAACACACTCTTTAATAATATGTTCGGCAACACACTCTTTAATAATATATAAGGCAACACACTCTTTAATAATATGTAAGGCAACACACTCTTTAATAATATGTAAGGCAACACACTCTTTAATAATATGTAAGGCAACACACTCTTTAATAATATGTAAGGCAACACACTCTTTAATAATATGTAAGGCAACACATTCTTTAATATAATATATAAGGCAACACATTCTTTTAGATAATATGTAAGGCAACACATTCTTTAATATAATATGTAAGGCAACACACACTTTTATAATATGTAAGGCAACACACTCTTTAATAATATGTAAGGCAACACATTCTTTAATATAATATGTAAGGCAACACACTCTTTAATAATATATAAGGCAACACACTCTTTAATAATATATAAGGCAACACACTCTTTAATAATATATAAGGCAACACACTCTTTAATAATATATAAGGCAACACACTCTTTAATAATATGTAAGGCAACACACTCTTTAATAATATATAAGGCAACACACTCTTTAATAAAATTATTGACAATTGTGTCTACAGGAGTATGATAAGTATTATTATTCAATGTTTATGACATCCTATTCTTAAATTAGGTCTCTCACAGTCTACACTGTTTGTAAATGTATATAGTAGTTTTATAAATATGACGTGTGTAATACAACCCTTATTCTAACTTACTTTCAGTCAAGCTTTGACTCTGGGTAATGTTGTTGATAGACTGAAGTATCGATATGATCGAGAAATTGACGATGCAGTGCGTCCCATACTAAGAAAAATAACAGAACATGATGATATTCCTCTCAAAACCATGATCCTGTGTGTGGCAGATATTACGGTAAGAGTTCTTATTGTAGTAGTAATAGTATACTGTATTACTATACGTGAAGGACTGGAGTGTTGTATTAACTGATGTTTGGGGATGTGATGCTGAAGGCTTGTATGAAATGATGAGTAACTCAGATGCTGTTCAGTAAACCTTCATTGATCTCCTTGGTCTTCATTTGTGTCAGGTCCCCTCACAGAGAGGTGGTTGAGTCAGCTAAAATTTAGGTACTTGATTCTCCTATGCTACAGTTTGGTATGATGACCCCCCCCCTCTCTCTCTCTCTCTCTCTCTCTCTCTCTCTCTCTCTCTCTCTCTCTCTCTCTCTCTCTCTCTCTCTCTCTCTCTCTCTCTCTCTCTCTCTCTCTCTCTCTCTCTCTCTCTCTTGTGCTTTTCCTTGACTGATCTGGTTTGAACTAATCTTATAACCTAAGTTTCCAGTCATGAGGTAAAAGTGTCGTAATTTATGGCCATTGATGTGCCTGGAAACTAACCTATTTATCCCCTTACAGTACAGCTCCTCCCCGACTTACGACGGGGTTAGGGACCCAAATCCAGGTCGTAAGTCGGAAATGCTTAAATAATACATAGAAAATCTAAAATGGGTGTCTCTTTTTCTTCTCAGCACCACAAAACTCTCACTTTTAAGCTTGCCAGCCATTTTAAAGTGAATTACAAACGAAAATTTTGTCAGTACACAGCGCAATCACTGACGTTGGGACTCGAAAATACGTAATTTGACAAAATTTTGGTACGACTGAGGCAGGTCGTAAGTGCAGGTGGTCGTAAGTCGAGTAGGTTGTAAGTCGGGGAGGAGCTGTAGTTTGTATACAGTATATGCATATTTTATATTTAATTTTTACACACCCCTTGGGAGTAACTCCTCACTTATAGACAAGGGTCTATTGTAGATATTTATGGTGGTACAGTATTGTTGTGGAAGGAGAGTATCATGGTAAAGTGATTAGTTACAGTTGCCTGGTCTGTTGCCATGTAGCAGGTTCCTATAGTGTGTTTCTTGCCAGCTGAGAAGATACTCCCCGCCCCTTCCTCAAGAGTTGCAAATTCACGCTTTCGGAGGACACACTTAATATATGGTGGCCAGTAATTTGATTCCCGGTAATTTGACACCTAGTAATTTATCTCCCAGTCACTTTCACTCCTGGTAATTTCACCAACATTTAAAACATTGCATTTTATTTATAAAGACAATTATTAATGATGCAGGTTATGAGCTATTACTCGTAAAAAGTCAAAGTTGTTCTCTGAATTTATTAAAATGTTAGAAGTCACTACAATTAATAACACAGGTTATTTATACAAACATTTAAACATGATGCAGGTTAAGATCTATTGTTCTCTGTATTAAAAATATCTATTAAAAACATTTATTAAAACATTTATAAAAACTTTAGAAGTCATTACATTTAATAATGATGCAGGTTATGAGCTATTGCTCGTAAAAAATCAATCTTATTCTCTGGTTTAAATCTAGCAAGAATAACCTGCAGCCGTTTGTTCAAATCTGTATACTTCTTTCCAAATATTGGGATGTATGCACATCACTGAACTTTGAAGTGCATTATGGTACCCTTCCAAGTTGTTATTGGTACGAGGCATATCTTGTTCTGTTCTGTTATGGACATTCCAACTGGCAATAGGAAATATAGGAGTAATTCTTCGTCGTCGAAGACCTCGACCTCCTTTGCATCCAATATAGAACATTTCAAAATAAGACACTAGATCTTGAGGTACGTCGTCGTCATCTACGAGCTCCTCGAAACCATCAATGACATCAGCAGTTGGAAGAAATTCAAGAGATGAAAAAATCTGACCTTCAAGCTAGATTCATTATCTTGATGATATTTTTCTTTCAAGTCAATCTCAACTACTTTTTTTTATATATTTTGAAAAAGGTGAAACAGACAAGATGAAGCAGAAGTAATAGGAAAGATTGATATGAAGCTGTTAATATGAGCCTTTTCAAAACCCATCATTAAACATTCTGGGTTCAATCCGGGACGTGGTTGTAGTAGCTTTGTGAATAGTCGAGTGTACGTTTCTTGTGTCTTGTTCGGAAGAAGTGCAAATAATCTTGGAACACTGAATTTCCCATCCTGAACATGAAGGGTATACAACTGATAAAATATATTTGGACAGCATTTAAATGTTCCATCACCTGCCCAATGTTTTACTTGCACCAAGTCATCCAGACTCTTATCCGTTGCAAACACAAGTAATCTACTTACTTAATTTTCACCACTATCAAACTGCAAGAGAAGTTCGCCAGTATCAAGGAATCTGTATTCATCAGGAATCTTATAGCCAGACCGATTCTGGGGAATTGGAGGGGCACTCACTTTTGCTTGACGCCATTTCCTTATATTCCGACTTAAACATGAAGTGGATGGTAACTCTGCCATTTCATTTTCATCCAAGTTTGCACTAGTAGCAGTAATAAGTGAACGAGAACATTCCTGGGAGGAGATTTCTGCAACCTTCAAGTCAGCTAAATTTTTACGAACTTTGGGTTTAGCAACAGAAGAACTATGATGATGTTCACCGACACGTTTAATTATGCCGTAATCCTCATCATGCGTCAGGGTGTGGACTCGAGCTTTGCAACACTTCACTTCACATTTCCAATAAGTCTTAGATCCATCAGCATTTCTTTTCTGTGCTTCGTATATGTAATTCATATCATCTACAAGTTTCACCCTTCCCCGGGTGCTGGTAATGACGTGAGGCATGGTAACAGGGGTATATGAATGAGTTATGATCAACCCTCACCTGGCAGCAACAGTTGGACGACTAAACGGGTCAACTGGGCCTCACCTCTGGTGGTGCCATCTTCTGGATTTTTAAAATTCTAAAATTTAAATGCTTGCTTAAACTAGATTTCAAAACTACTTAAATTAAGTCTTTAATTTTTAACTACTTACATCAAACTATATTTATGTTAAATTTATTACCATTACTATTATAATTATTTATTGAAACAGGATTTGATTATCCAACCTCTGGCAGCTACTGCAACCAGTGTTTCTAATATATTTTTTTATAAATGTTTTTAATAAATTATTTAAATTATTATTTTTTAATGCTGGTGAAATTACTGGGAGTGAAATTGACTGGGAGTTACCGTATATACCCGTGTATAGCACGAGTTCTTAAGACCAAATTTTTGGGCAAAAAGTTGGGGGTCGACCTCTATACGGGTAATAGTTTCGTTAGGTTGAAAAATATTTACTAGTAACTACCAGTAAACAAGGGAAACGACGCACCAACGCACCACCCGCTGTGAGTGTCGGTACAGTTGCCAGGGCAGATCTCTTGCGTCATCATAGCAAGCCCAGAGTAGCCAAATGCATGTTATGGTATGCACAGGAGTATGTAAAACATAAAGTATTCATTTTTAAAAGTTTATTTATAGATACATAAATTTTTGTTAATTAAATTTGAAACATCAATATGATGTGAGTCAGGTCATCTACACACAGTTGCCAGTTTCAAAATTTTCCTTTTAAAATTTTAAGTTACCGAGTATTTCTTTTCCCAAATCGTTTTACAATACTGTAGGTAAAACAGTATACTATTGTGCAAACCCCACAGAAAAAAAATTAACAAATGGAGACACCAAAAATGTAAAAAAAAAAAATGCTGTCTGACTTGCAACACTGTTGGTAGGGTCAGGTGGTTCTAACGGTACCTGCCAGGACCCGGTAATCAAATTTATAGCAATATCTAACCTCAATTACTGTAGTTTATCTGATGTAGGCAATATGAAGTAAAAAATACCAGTTAAAGTGAGAAATTGGAAGAGAATAAACAAGAAAGATGTTGGGCTATTTTTGGTAGGGCTGAGGGAGAGAGTACCAGCTGTTTGGTCTTTTTTGGCCGGAGAGTCACGCAAATATCCGTACTATTATTTGTTTGGTGTCTTCTGTATTTTTAAAAATGAATACTTGTAAATTAAAAGTACCGTAACATTATATTACAGTATATAAAAACTTGTTATATTTCTGGAAAATAAGAAGCAAGAAAATAAGAATACACTGGTAAACACAATTTCAACGTACGCTAAAATTAAAAGCTGCTTAAGAAGGGCTGATGCAAACACAAAGCCTCCGCGACCAGGGCTCTGCCGTATCAGCTAGACAGTACACGTGTTTTTCGAATCGTTTTCAGTTAAAAAACTGTTACATCACAAGTGAATTAGGATAGAATATTATTGTAATATAACAGTTTTTAACTGAAAACCATTCGAAAGGCGATTACGGTAACATCTTTTGAACGAAAGAAAGCGAGTCATTGCTTTCGTCATTTTCCACTGTAATACGTACGTCATTTCAGCAAAAATATTACATTTCCATATTCTCAGAAATAAATAGTAGTTTTGCTGAAACGTGATGTATTTCAATGTAAATTAGGATAAACTACATGAAAACAAAAGACTTTACCTAACCTTCCGATGTTCAAGATATGTTACTCGTATTTTTAATAGTTTTCGCTTAAAATACTGTTATATTAGTGATATTCTATTCATACTGTGGTTGATATAATACCTTCACGGAAATGTAATATTTTTTGCTGAAATGACGTACGTATTACAGTGGAAAGTGGGATAAAATTGTGATGAAAACAATGACTTTCGCTTTGTTTCGTTCAAAAGATGTTACCGTAATCACTTTTCGAATGGTTTAGTTAAAAAACTGTTGTATTGTATTACAATAATATCCTAATTGACATGAATAAATATTACGATACCATATTTCTGAATATTTTCATTAAAATCCATCAAAATCATTTTCCTTGTCATCGTCTTCAACAGCTCCTCCCAGTCTTCTCCTTGAACAGGGCTAGAGGGTACGTGTTTTTCGAATCTTTTTAAGTTAAAAAACTATTACATCACACGTATATTTTACCTAAACTGCGCCTGAATGAATATATTCTCGGAAATAAATAGTAGTTTTGCTGAAACGTGATGTATTTCAATGTAAAATAGGATAAAATACATGACGGAAACAAAAGACTTTACCTAAGCTTCCGATGTTCTTGAGATGTTATTCGTTTTTTTAAAAGTTTTCGGTTAAAATTCTGTTATATTACAATGATATTCTATTCATACTGTGCTTGATATACTACATTCACGGAAATGTAATATTTTTTGCTGAAATGACGTACGTATTACAGTGGAAAGTGGGATGAAATCGTGACGAAAACAATGACTCGCTTTCTTTCGTTCAAAAGATGTTACCGTAGTCACTTTTCGAATGGTTTAGTTAAAAAACTGTTGTATTACAATAATATTCCCTCATAATTGACTTGAATAAATACTTGAATGGAAATATACAATATTTTTGT
The DNA here is from genome assembly GCA_958450375.1 of Homarus gammarus. Classification (NCBI taxonomy): domain Eukaryota; kingdom Metazoa; phylum Arthropoda; class Malacostraca; order Decapoda; family Nephropidae; genus Homarus; species Homarus gammarus. Next base: position 174,873 of record CAUDMG010002927.1, read on the forward strand.
TGAAACTACCCGCGTTTCAGTGTAAAGTGTCGTAATAATAAATGGTAAACAAGTTTATAGGACGTAGTGTTTTTCTGAAGGTTTTGTTGTTCCTTTACCCTCAAAAACTTGGGTCGACCTATAAACGAGGAATATCATAAATTAACGATTTCTTGGTCATAAAATCGGGGTCGACCTATATACGAAGGGGGGTTATAGACGAGTATATACGGTAAATTACCGGAAGTCAAATTATCTAGAACCTTAATACTGTATATACTTATTTTTACCCACAATAAGGCATACTAAGACAAATCACATTGAAATATTACACGGCTGTCAGCAAAGGCGGGAAATATGACTGCGAACAGCTTCGTATTTCCCGCCTCTGCTAATGGTTAGAGCGGCCAAGGTCCCCAGTCTGTCACACTCATCCACCAACTTTTTGAGGTCGTGTAATATTTCAATGCGTTTCTGATCCTTTAAATGTTAGTTTTTGCATAATGTAGTATTAAAGATATGTAATTTATCTGAGTACAGTATGCCTTATTGTGGGTAAAAATAAGTATGCAGTCATGCGCCGGTTAACGTCCTAGATATGTTCTTGGAAACGTGACGTTAACCGAAATGGACGTTGTCCGATCATCACATAAACTTTTTATTTATACTTGTGTATATGTGGAATACTATATACGTACTTATGCACTTTTATTGTTAAATCACTACTGTAATGTGATACAGGTGATTAATTTTTATCTCTTGTGCAAAATACATGACGTTTATATTAAAATTATTCACTGTTTTACAAGGATTCCAGCAATGCCGAGCAGATGGGGGAGAGGGTGGGAGCGAGCGAGGGGGCGAGGAGGGAGGGAAAGTAGTACGTTTGACAGTTGACACAGGCCCAGGTCTAACGCGTGTATATTTATCAGTTCTTAGGTGACAAGCTTCTCTCTTATAAAAAGCTAGTGAAATGACCTGGGTAAATATAATTAACATAGCTGGGATTCTTGTAACATACTGATTAATTTGAATTTAAACATGCTATAATTTGCACTAGACAAAACAATTTTAGTACTGTAATCAAATTAGTACATGTGCACTCCAGCTTTGCACTAAAAAAATCTATGTAAATCTACCCAAAAATACAGTTGAAAAACTTTTTTATAAAATGTACTACAGTACTGTACACTAATGTACAACAATTTTTATCTCTTGAGCAAAATATATGATGTTTATATTCAAATTATTGGCTGTCTTGCAAGGATTCCAGCAATGCAAATTATAATCTCCTAACTTTAGTCTGAGATATTATATAAGATAAAAACTGTAAGCCTAAAAGCCTGGCCGGGGTGGGGGGGGGGGACGTAGCCAGCCACGCCACCCAACGAGGGGTTGGTGGGGGGGGGGGGGGTTTGAGGTGATAAGTTTGAGGCGAAGGTCTCTGCGTGTTTATTTAGCAGTCCGACTAAGCTTCTCTCATTTTAAAATGCCAGTGATATGACCTGGGAGAATATAATTAACATAGCTGGGATCCTTGTATGATACTGATTTATTTGAATATAAACATGTTGTAATTCGCACTAGACATAACAATTTTAGTACCGTAATCAAATTAGTACATGTGCACTCCAGCGTTGCACGAAAGTCATTTACAGTATTTCTTTTACGTTTCTTTTAGTATGGTGTATGCATGTAAATGTATGAAAATATATGAAGAAATTTATGTAAATCTATCCAAAAATACAGTAGAATTTTTTTTTTTATAAAATGTACTACAGTATTGTACACTAATGTACTACATTTTTTATATCTTGAGGAAAATATATGACGCTTATATTCAAATTAATCTCTGTTTTGCAAGGATTTCAGCAATGCAAATTATATTATCGTAACTTTAGTCTGAGATATTATATAAAATAACATAAAGAAAGAAATCACCAATCTTTTATCTTGAACACGAGGGTAGTGGGAAGATGGGGGGGGGGGGTGAGGTAGGTGACAGAATGTCTGGCGTTTGTGTGTTTATTTATTTGAGATAAGATTTGACAGTTGGCGCTGAAGGCCTGCCTGCGTGTTTATTTATCATTACTTAAGAGTGACTAAGCTCTTCTCATAATTTTCCACCCAAACGACCTGGGTGAATATAACTTACATTGGAGGGATTCTTGTAAGATAGTAATTTATTTTATTTTACAGTTCGTCCCCGAATTACGTACATCCGAATTACGTACAAACGGCCGATACGTACATCGTTTCTGAAGTCTTTAATTGCAAAAATATTGTCTTAAAAGGGCGAGCAATTTTTAAATTTGGCGGGCGAGCCAGCCGCACCGCGCCGCCACTATCACTGACCATGCAGACGACACGCTAGACGCACCAAAACAACAAGTGTGGTCATTGTGCATACAGTACTTCTCCTGTGAATTTCTGCCCTATTTTGTACACTTTACTCTGTGTGCAATGACTGGTGTAAAGCGTAAGAGTGGTGAAGCCAGTGGGAGGAGTAGTGTTCAAAAGCTTACCGTCCTCTGGCGCGCCGGTCCCAGAGAGGACGGCGCTGTACAGGACGTTTGTTTACTCCAGGTCTCGCGCACAGCGATGGTTATTTCGTTCATCTTTTCGTTTTATCCATGGAGTAAATTTAAAAGTAGACTTCGAGAAAACATTCAGTTAAAACACAAGGATATTAAAAGTTTGAGTCAATAGTACAATTTGTAGTATGTTTAATACAACATCTCTACAGAAATGCATAAACATGAAATTAACGCATCGGCGACTTTTGCCGGTCGGAACAACGCATCGGCTACTTTTGCCGGTCGGAACTCACGTCGAGTGAGGTGTGAGTGCAGACCGTCCTGTGGCGCGCCGGTACCTGGTAAGGTTTTGACCCCTGTTGTGGTGTCTCAGTATGATTCAGGAGAAAGCCCTAAGTCTTTTCAACGATCTAAAGAAAGATCACCCTGATGATACTGTGACATTCAATGCTAGCAATGGGTGGTTTAACCGATTCAAGGTGCGAAATAAGCTGCATAATGTTCGAGTGACTGGTGAGGCGGCGAGTGCTGATTGGAAAACAGCACAGGATTTTCCAGATAACCTTATAGGGTTGGGGGATTTTCGAGTTAAGTACATTTCGAGTTAAGTACAACCTTTTGGTCCCCATTATGTACGTAACTTGGGGACTTACTGTATTTATTTTATTTTTTTTTTCAATTTAAATTTTAATTGTTTATTCCTTGATAGAGGAAGCGGGATCCTAGTGCTGTCACTTGGTACCCCTGTACCATAACACCAGAAGCAACTGGCCAGTGTCACAAGTGTATACAGTACAGTACAGTCATCCCTTGGTTATCGCGCCTAATTGGGACCCCGCCAATAACGAAAGTACAGAACCTATGGGATTTATTCTAATTGGTTTATTTAACCAAGACCCAACCCCATGTTTCCCATAAACACACATAGGCATGGCTAGGTTTATTACAAGTGATGAAAAGGGTACGCTTATTACTGTAGTCCACAAAACATGTAGCTATGCTTTTTTTATTTGGTCCCCCGTCATACGAGTCCTTTTTCTCTCACATCAGGACGCCTGAGTCCTCCGTTTTCTCTCTTTATCTTAGAGTGCACCAGAAACTTTACTATTTTTAGTAATGCCACAGAATTTGAAATTGCAACCCCAATTGCAACTGGGGTTGCAATTGTTGAGGCAACTAGATATGTCTGATTACAGCAAATGTGTTATTGTCAATTTGTAGGTGAACGATTTTATCCTCAATAGATGTAGGTTAACATTTCACCTGTAGGCAAATGCTTAAAAAAGCCTAAGTATGGAAGCATATTCCTTTAACACATAATATCTGACCAGTATGGGGAGGATCATCATGTCTCCGTCAGGGGGTCGTGGAGTTGTGGTCCAGCAGGCGTCAATTTTTTTTGGGGGGAGGGGGGGCACGGACGTATATGCGATCGGACGTTGTTCGGTCGGACTTTAACCGGCGCATGACTGTACAGTCAACCCTTACTTTACGCGGTAAATGTAACCCACAGGGTACCGCGGAAAGTGAGAAACGCGTAAAGTGAATAACATAACATATGGGATTAAATGAAATAGAGACCAGCTGACCCCCAAACTCCACTTTTTCCAACACAGTACCTATGTTCTATTAAAAATAACATCTTAATTTTATGATGGTACATGCACACAATTAATACTTAAGAGAAATGGAGAAATACAGTCGCTAAGTTAATGTCCATTCAAATAATGGACTCAACTCCCTCCTCCAGTTCTCACACTACACTCCTGGCTCTTCCCTCTCTGAGAAATTTTGGGGGGAAAACCAGGTATAGTAATAAATAATACCTCAAACTAAAGTTAGGATAATATAATTGACATTGCTGGATTCCTTGTAAGACCAGGAATATTTTGAATACAAATGTCATATATTTTGCACAAAAGATAACATATTTACTCAGAGTAAACATTTTATCTAAAATTTGTATGTCTAATGCAAACTCTATGATGTTTATATTCAAAATGATCATCAAATTGTAAGAATTCCAGCAATGTAAATTATATTCTGGCCGGGTAATTTGTATGAATTTTATGAGCTAAAACAAGTATCTTCAGTTAATAAAAAAAAGAAAATATTCTTCACACCGTAGTGCCAGGTGGTCGGTCGCCGGTCCCTCCCTCCCTCCCACCCACCCACCCACCACCAAGCCTCCCTACCAGACTGGGAATACCAGACTGTTTACCTTTTTAGTAATAAATAATAAATCAGACTAAAGTTAGGATAATATAATTGACATTGCTGGATTCCTTGTAAGACCAGGAATATTTTGAATATAAATGTCATATATTTTGCACAAAAGATAACATATTTACTCAGAGTAAACATTATATCTAAAATTTGTATGTCTAATGCAAAATCTGTGATGTTTATATTCAAAATGATCATCAAATTGTAAGAATTCCATCAATGTAAATTATATTCTGGCCGGATAATTTGTATGAATTTTATGAGCTAAATAAAAAAATTATACTTCACCCGTGTAAAGGGGTACACCCACCGCGGAATGTGAGCATCCTGGGTTCTGGCAGGGCACCGTGTAAACGTGGAAACACGGAATGTGGGACCGCGTAAAGTGAGGGTTGACTGTATATTAAATGCGTCATCCGAAAGCGTAAATTTGGTACCAAAGTTTAACAGTTAATTCATGTATAAGATTTCTGATAATTTTCTATGTGGTCATGTATGAAATAATGAATGTATGTATCTTTATATAATTTAGATAAATGTCTTTCTCGTCAGAAATGGTCATCCCAATGATTATGAAAAAACTCGTTTAGAAATACTGTACTGTATATCATAACTTCAGGATGAAATCGGACAGATTTGCAACAGCCAATCAGCTGTAACTCTTTAGGAGTGGGTGGGGCATATCTTCTCAGCTGGGAAAAAATGCACTATAGTAGTTGTGTTGACAATACAGTATTACCCCGCCTAACGCGGTTTCACTTAACGCGTTTTTTCATATACGCGGTGCCTCGCCAGAGCTGAACTTTCACTTAACACGGATTTTTTCCACATATACGCTGTGAGTGTCCGGCTCGAGACGCTATTTTTAGATTTGCCCCACCCATCATCCTGCCTGACTGCCTGTTTTAGCTCATAAAATTCATACAAATTACCCGGCCAGAATATAATTTACATTGCTGGAATTCTTATAATTTGGTGATCATTTTGAATATACACATCATATATTTTGCATTAGACATGCAAATTTTAGATAATATGTTTTCTCTGAGTAAATATGTTATCTTTTGTGCAAAATATATGACATTTATATTCAAAATATTCCTGGTCTTACAAGGAATCCAGCAATGTCAATTATATTATCCTAACTTTAGTTTGAGGTATTATTTATTACTAAAAAGTTAAATACTGTATTCTGGTTTTCCCACACATCTCCTTGGGACGGTTGGTGGGGGGTGGGGGGGAGGGACGGACCGACCGACCATCTGTTACCCTGTGAAGAATATTTTTTTTTTTTATTAACTGAAGATATTTGTTTTAGCTCATAAAATTCATACAAATTACCCGGTCAGAATATAAATTACATTGCTGGAATTCTTATAATTTGATGATCATTTTGAATATAAACATCATATATTTTGCATTAGACATACAAATTTTAGATAAAATGTTTTCTGTGAGTAAATATGTTATCTTTTGTGCAAAATATATGACATTTATATTCAAAATATTCCTGGTCTTACAAGGAATCCAGCAATGTCAATTATATTATCCTAACTTTAATCTGAGGTATTATTTAATACAAAATGTTAAAATTTATTTTTTTCACCCACTCTTTCTCTTGAAGGGAGGATTGGTGGGGGGTGGGGGGAAGGGTTGGGACTGACCGCACGGTTGGAAGAGGGGGGGGGGGAGGCAAGGTGGGGTACTTTGATTGACAGATAGTGTTGTGAAGAATATTTTTTTTTTATTAACTGAAGATATTTGTTTTAGCTCATAAAATTCATACAAATTACCCGGCCAGAATATAATTTCCATTGCTGGTATTCTTATAATTTGGTGATCATTTTGAATATAAACATCATATATTTTGCATTAGACATACAAATTTTAGATAAAATGTTTTCTCTGAGTAAATATGTTATCTTTTGTGCAAAATATATGACATTTATATTCAAAATATTCCTGGTCTTACAAGGAATCCAGCAATGTCAATTATATTATCCTAACTTTAGTTTGAGGTATTATTTATTAAAACTTAGTGGTTTTCCCACAAAAATTTCTCAGAGAGGGAAGAGCCAGCAGTGTAGTGTGAGAAGAGGGGGAGGGAGTTGAGTCCATTATTTGAATGGACATTAACTTGGCGACTGTATTTTTCTATTTCTCTTAAGTATTTATTGTGTGCATGTATCATCATAAAATTAAGATGTTATTTTTACTACAACATAGTTATGTCTCTTCAAAAAGTGGAGTTTGGGGGTCGGGCTGGTTTCTATTGGAATTAATCCCATATGTTCTGTTGTTCACTTAACGCGGGACCCTCTGGGTTCTATTGACCGCGTTAAGTGGGGTACAACTTTACTCAAAACCCATACAGGTGTTAGTGGTGCTCGTCCCAGATGATGCTTTGGTTCCAGAGAAAACGATTGATTATTTTATCATAATCCCAGAACCAATAATTTTGATTTAATTCACCTGATAATGTCTTGTGCACATTTCTTGAAAAAATAGCAAACAATCATTCTTTAGTCAGACATATTTACATGAAGTGTTCACCCCACAGATATATTACATTATGTTCACCCCACAGATATATTGCATGATGTTCACCCCACAGATATATTACATGATGTTCACCCCACAGATATATTACATGATGTTCACCCCACAGATATATTACATGATGTTCACCCCACAGATATATTACATGATGTTCACCCCACAGATATATTACATGATGTTCACCCCACAGATATATTACATGATGTTCACTCCACAGATATATTACATGATGTTCACCCCACAGATCTATTACACGATGTTCACCCCACAGATATATTACATAATGTTCACCCCACAGATATATTACATGATGTTCGCCCCACAGATATATTACATGATGTTCACTCCACAGATATATTACATGATGTTCACTCCACAGATATATTACATGATGTTCACTCCACAGATATATTACATGATGTTCACTCCACAGATATATTACATGATGCTCATTCCACAGATATATTACATGATCACTCCACAGATATATTGCATGAACCTATATCTGCAGTGACACATGGGACAAGGATACAGTGAAACGATTATCCTGGCAGTCTTTGCTCGAACATTTGCATACAAAGCTCTCCTTACTTCTGGAACGTTTTGTCCAGGTCAACTGATATATTGGCGCCTCGTTGTACATTGTACCAATGTACGTCATTTCGCATGCAGGTGTCCCTTGAGATATGAATGGGTTAGGTTCCAGAAAACCACTGGTTAGGTGAATTTACGTATCAGGAATAAAGGAACATATGGGAAAAATAGGGTCCGGTTCCCCAATGACAAAAATACTCTAATATCATACCCAAAAACACAAAATTGTTTCACAAACACGAACAAAAACCTACCTGACTAATGATAAATAGTACAGAACAACTCTAATTTCCTACCTAATACATGAAATTACTTCCTAACACATAAAAATAAATCATAAAATATTGTTTAACTTTGGTATATTACCTTGTGGGAGGACATCTGTGCCCTCTCTCCAAGATGGCCATACCATTTGACTCCTGGCACATGTGTCTCAGAAAAAACAGACTTCTTTTAACAATTATTTCACTATATATAAACGATGTGGCTTAGAAATAAATAAAACATAATTTAAGACTATAAAATAAGAAAAATGAAAAGCATGGGTGTGTATGTGTGAGAAGTGAATGTGTGTGGAGGTGTTTATAACCAAGACCTTGGCTATAATATAACTACATTGCCAGCCCAGTTGCCTCATATATTGTAACTTGTAATGAAATTCCTGTAAAGTAGAACGTCGATATCACACGAGATAGGTTCCAAGAGAGGTCGCTTTAAACCGAATTCGCACTAAATCGAAGAGTTGTTTCAATGGAAAAATTTAGTTTGGTACTCGAGAGAAACACAAAATACTGAAAAGACTGAGAGCCTACCCAGATGCACCTCAACCCATCTCTTAGAATAAACAAAACATTGTTTCTTTTAGTATTATGTTAAAACAAACACTCATAAATCAACACGGCTAAAATTAAGGGATGCGAATTGATCTGTTTAATATCTGAGAAGACGGGGGCGGGAGGGAGGTGAGGTGATATGTTTGACAGTTGATGCCAAGGTCTAGTGCTTATTTATTATCAGTCCTTAAGAGTGACTTTAAGTGTTTATCTTATATAATGTCACTGAACTGACATGGGAGAATATAATTAACATTGCTGGAATTTTTATAAGATACCGATTAATTTGAATATAAACATGCTATAGCTCGCATAAGACATACAAATTTTAGTTCTAATTTAAGAATTTTATTACAGAGAGCAAAAAATTTTCTCGTGCAAAATGTATGACGTTTATGTTAAAATTATTCGCTGTCTTGCAAGGATTCGTGCAATATAAATTATATTCTCCTAACTTTAGTGTGTGACATTATATACAGTATGATAAAAACTTTATGCCTAAAACACCACACCCTGGCTGGGAAATGACAGTGACATATTTGACAGTTGGCATATTTATTTGTTTATTTATGTCCTTTAGATTTAGTTTAAGTTTTTTTGCTTATAAAATGTCACAGAAGTGACTGGGGAGAATATAATTTACATTGCTGGAATTCTTATAAGATAGTGATTAATTTAAATATAAACATGCTATAGTTTGCACTAGACAAAAATTTTAGTTATCGTTTAGTACATTATTTTGAGTACATGTACAGTACAGCTTTGCCCTGAGGACAGTGTAGCGTGCCCAGAGAAACATTAGGCGCAAAATTTTAAATATGATGTGCCAGATTGACTCGCGCAAAATCGGAAAGATTCGCTTTAAATTAAAACCTTGTCCTTAATTGAGGGTGTTGCTTTAAATCAATAATCTTAAATTGAGTCGCTTTAAATCGACGTTCTACTATATAAAAAATTTGGAAAAATCATTACAATACTGTACTCTAATATGGCTTAGAAATAAATCAAGTATAATATACAGCTATAAAATATGAAAGATAAAGAGATATGTGGGGAGTAAATGTGTTATGAGGAGGTGGGTTACTGGGCTTTAAATGTGTGATGTTACATCACGACATAAACACCCACCATGGTGGCAGCCACATGTCTGTGTGTCGGCTGGATGACTGCCTGAACTGGATTGTGGGCGGGGTGCGTGGGAGGTTTGCGTGTGGGAAAACTTATTCTTTCAAATAAAATACTGTACTGAGCCAGTAAATGTGAGAAATAAATAAAAATAGTAATAATACTAATAATTATAAGAAAAATACTGTGTTGCCATTTATCAGGAGATGGTGAGGAAACACCAGCTTTTACTCTCTTCCTCCCATCCTCAGTGCATGCTTCTACACACATGATGACTAATTCCTTTATGTATGATAATTTATTTTTTTTTTTTGGGGCACATTTTGTATAAAGATTGTGTGTGCATGTAACAAAGTAAAAAATAAATAAAATAAAAAATAAATTATATACCGTATATACAGTTGGTCCTCCTATTACGCGGTCCCACAATCCGCGTTTCACCGTTAACGCGGTGCCTTGCCAGAACCTAACATTTTCACATTCCGCGGTCGTGAACCCCATTACGCGGAGAGCGGCTGGCAAGCCGCGCCATTTTTGGATCCAAACCTACCGCCATCCGCCATGTTGTGTAAGAGGCGCGAAAATGGTGCGCACAAGGTCGCCCAGTCATCAAAACATTAGCGAGTTCTTCACCCGCCACCCACTACAGCCGGCCCAAGTCAGTGATAGTGATAATTATAGTGAGGATATGGACTTATATGAACTTTGGGGGGTTTGACAAAGAGGCCCTGCAAGCCTCTGTGGCGGATAGTGATACAAGTGATACAGGTGAGGGCCAATAATCTGCCCTCTGCCTCGGAACCAACCGCCCATCCCCGTGTGCCCAGCCATCTTTTCTACTAATGTAAGTGTTAAAAAACCTAATATTATTGATATTTCTCTTAATTATTAATTGTGTGTGCATGCCATCATAAAGTTAAGATAATATTTTTACTACAACATAGTTGTGTGTCGTCAAAAAGTGGAGTTTGGGGATCGGCCTGGACTCCATTTCAATTAATCCCATATGTTATGTTCTTCACTTTATGCGTTTCTCACTTTCCGCGGTACCCTCCGGGTTACATTAACCGCGTAATACGAGGACCAACTGTACTCGTTTATAACCCCCCTTCGTATATAGGTCGACCCCGATTTTTTGACCAAGAAATTGTTAATTTATGATATTCCTCGTTTATAGGTCGACCCAAGTTTTTGAGGGCAAAGGAACAACAAAACCTTCAGAGAAACACTACGTCCTATAAACTTGTTTACCATTTATTATTACGACACTTTACACTGAAACGCGGGTAGTTTCAACAAAAATATTGTATATTTCCATTCAAGTATTTATTCAAGTCAATTAGGAGGGAATATTATTGTAATACAATAGTTTTTTAACTGAAAACCATTCGAAAAGCGATTACGGTAACATATTTTGAACGAAAGAAAGCAAAAGTCATTGTCTTTGTCACAATTTTATCCCACTTTCCACTGTAATACGTACGTCATTTCAGCAAAAAATATTACATTTCCGTGAATGTATTATATCAAGCACAGTATGAATAGAATATCACTAATATAACAGTATTTTAACTGAAAACTAATAAAAAATCGAGTAGCATATCTTGAACATCGGAAGGTTTGGTAAAGTCTTTTGTTTTCATGTAGTTTATCCTAATTTACATTGAAATACATCATGCTTCAGCAAAACTACTATTTATTTCTGAGAATATGGAAATGTAATATTTTTGCTGAAATGACGTACGTATTATAGTGGAAAGTGGGATAAAATCGTGACAAAAACAATGACTTTCGCTTTCTTTCGTTGAAAAGATGTTACCGTAATCGCCTTTCGAATGGTTTTCAGTTAAAAACTGTTGTATTACAATAATATTCTATCCTAATTCACTTGTGATGTAACAGTTTTTTAACTGAAAACGATTCGAAAAACACGTGTACCGTCTAGCTGATACGGCAGAGCCCTGGTCGCGGAGGCTTTGTGTTTGCTTCGGCCCTTCTTGAGCAGCTTTTAATTTTAGCGTACATTGAAATTGTGTTTACCGGTATATTCTATTTTCTTGCTTCTTATTTTCCAGAAATATGACAAATTTGTATATAATACAATGTTACGGTACTTTTAATTTACAAGTATTCATTTTTAAAAATACAGAAGACACCAAACAAATACCAGTACTACGGTTATTTGCGTGACTCTCCCGCCAATAAAGACCAAATAGCTGGTACTCTCTCCCTCAGCCCTACCAAAAATAGCCCAACGACATCTTTCTTAATTATTCTCTTCCAATTTCTCACTTTAACTGGTATTTCTTACTTCATATTGCCTACATCAGATAAACTACAGTAATTGAGGTTAGACACTTATAAATTTGATTACCGGGTACTGGCAGGTGCCGTTAGAACCACCTGATCCTACCAACAGTGTTGCAAGTCAGACAGCATTTTTTTAATCATCCATGTGCACGAGAAAGGATGGCTGGATGAAGGCGGCATACAAATATGGCTTAAAAAAGTCTGAACTTTAGACCAGGGGGACTGCGCAAAGAAAAAAGTCTTCTTGTGTGGGATATGTTTCGGTCACATCTTGTTGACAGTGTTACTGCTGGGATTAGGAAGGAAAACACTGATACAGCTGTGATTCTTGTGGATTAACAAGTCTTGTCCAACCACTTGATGTTTCCATAAACAAACCATTTAAAGATGCGGTAAGAGTGAAGTGGAACAACTGGATGATAGAAGGCGACAAGACATACACAAAGGGAGGCAACATCCAAGCTCCATCACTAGCAACATTATGTGAATGGATTGTAGAGGCCTGGGATGCAATCAGACCAGAAATTGTGGTGAAATCTTTTAAGAAATGTGGGATTTCGATTGCTCTTGATGGAACAGAAGACGACTTGTTGTGGGATTATGAGGCTAATGAGAGCGTGAATGAGGATGAAGATACTGATGATCCTATGGCTGATGATGGTGTTGATCCATATGACGATGATGTTCAAGGAGAGGACTGGGAGGAGCTGTTTGGTGCTGCAAATGATGACAAGGAAAATGATTTTGATGGATTTTAATGAAAATATTCAGAAATATGGTATCGTAGTATTTATTCAAGTAAATTAGGATAGAATATTATTGTAATACAACAGTTTTTAACTGAAAACCATTCGAAAAGCGATTACGGCAAAATCTTTTGAACGACGAAAGAAATTGAAAGTCATTGTTTTCGTCACAATTTTATCCCACTTTCCACTGTAATACGTACGTCATTTCGGCAAAAATATTACATTTCCATATTTATTTTTGAGAATATATTCATTCAGGCACAGTTAAGGTAAAATATACTTGTGATGTAATATTTTAATGAAAATATTTATAAATAAGGTATCGTATTTTTCTTTTGTTTCAAATTTAATTAACAAAGATTGATGTTTCAAATTTAATTAAAAAAAAATTTATGTATCCATAAATTAACTTTTAAAAATGAATACTTTATGTTTTACATACTCCTGTGCATACCATACCATACCATACATTTGGCTACTTTGGGCTTGCTATGATGACGCAAGAGATCTGCCCTGGCAACTGCACCGACACTCACAGCGGGTGGTGAGTTGGTGCGTCGTTTCCATTGTTTACTGGTAGTTACTGGTAAATATTTTTCAACCTAACGAAGCTATTACCCGTATAGAGGTCGACCCCCAACTTTTTGCCAAAAAATTTGGTCTTAAGAACTCGTGCTATACACGGGTATATACGGTACACGCATCCCCCCATATTTGTGAATTCACAATTTCAGGAAAAATTATTAGTGGCACATTATTCAAGATTCGTGATCGAAATTCAGGAATCCGCGAGGTTGTTAGAAATTATTTGACCAACTGTTAGCAGATGCACATCTCCCACACACACTCTGAGGTTAGTCAGTTCTCTCGTGTGCTGCACCGTTCTCCCCCTCACTCCACCCATTACATGGACCCAGGAAAGGAGGTTGCTGTAGCTCCCCAATATTTTGGATATAAAGGGCTATACATTGCACTACAGAGTATCTAGGACTCCAGAATTAATATTCAGCACCCCTTGGTAAAATTTGAATCCTGCATTACTAACCCAGTAACACCCAACAACCTCCCCCATTCAAGTCAGGCCAGCCACTGTATGCAGAATGTCTCCACTGTAATGGTAAATCTATTGTAGTGGTTCTTATTTAATCTACATTGCAATTCCAACTATCTGAATCTTCCAGGTATCTGAACTTTGTCCCTTTTGGTCCTGTTCAGTAAAAATTTTAATTTAGTCAAACAATCCGAATACAATTGAAGTTAATTATTCAGGTATCTGCCACCAGTAGTACAATAACCTCATTGTTAACAAAATTTGCAATGATAAACAATAAAATTGATATACACACGTATAGCATGTCATAAAATACAATAGCACTTATTTTATGTACAAAAAATAGCTCCTTCCACACTCAAACCATTTGGGTGATGTCACACAGTTGAGCCAGGCTGTCAATCAGGCAGGTTCTGCACACCATGGTGGACAATGGGTCCTCGTTTCCAAGTCATTGATATCCGTGGTTTTGCATTTATGAGGCCAAATTATTGCTGGACTTTACATAAAAAGCCTCAGGACTTACGAGGAATAATATCCTTGGAGCTCAGAAGCCTCATCAGAGAATGATTCAAATCTCCTGCTATTCCGACGCTCATCCCCCATACCCACGTTGCACACTCGTTCTCAGTCATTTGCCCACTGTCAACAATGCCTAACTTCTATGGTTTTCTATTGTTTTTTGTGTACATTCTTGAAAAGTCATTGTTATTGATTTAGCCTTGAATTTAAATTGTATTCATACACTAGTGCTAAATTAGGTGTCGTCCCTAATAGGAAACGTAGCAGCTATGGACTGGACGTGAAATTAGATTTTTTTATGGGATAAAAAGTGGTGACCTTGTGATAGATATCTCACATGCTCTTCAGATTCCCGAGTATAAATGATAAAAGTTATAAGAATAATCCTTTTGAGTGTCATTTAGTATCTTATGGTTCCAATCAAACCTTCTTCCCATTATTTCTTATGGCCGGAAATACCCTGCTTTAAGCGGTAATTTTCCGACCCCTATTAGCCTCGGATAATAAGGACCTCCTGTACTGCTATCTGACTGAATAATAAGGAAGCATGTCTCTTTTTATACAATAGCTATCCAGAAGTGTTCTCCAATCTGAAGAGTGAGTGTGCCCCCCCCCCCTCCCTCCCTCCCTCCCCATGGTATCTAAAAAGTTGAAGCATCATGACACTAACTGGAGCACATATCGTAAGTGATTCATATGTGCAAAATTAGTCATGGACTTAGTCTCAACTTGTAAAGGTCTTGGTCTTGGACTCAGTGGTCTGGACTACATCACTGATTGATACAGTATACTGTAGCATCATACTGTATTATTAATCCTATGTTGCTGTGGTCTGGTGTTGAATAAAAATTAAAACATTAAAGTGAACTTCATTTGCAGACTAACCAGCAAGATGCCTCTGTCCCAGCCACTGAGAGGTCACAAAGTCGCTGTAAGCAGACATGTATTCTGGAGCTCACAGATGGATGGTACAGCCTTGGTATGTACTGTATGAACTGAAGAAAATATAGGTTTATTGTGTAATTTCAGAAGTTTTATTGGCAGTGTGCATGAATACTGTACATGCATGTTATAGCTTCCATTTACCTGTTGTAATCACTGATAAAAAAGTCTGTTGAGTCAGTATAAGATGCACTGTAAGTAACATTCATAAATGTTTATGGTCTTTTATCCATTTATTAAGAAAATAAACTATTGCACAATAACCGGGATATCACCGTAATTAACGCTATGAGCTGTGAGCGTTATTAAGGAACAAAGCTTATGTATAAGTAGCTTCTTTGAACACATGTCTTGCGTGGATCAGAGACGGGAGTCGGACTGGTAAGAAGCTGGCTTCTTAATTTATGACTCTGCAGTCAAGGTGTGAGCACTCAGTGGAAATACTCTGTCACATGTCCAGTTGATGACCACTCCACAGCTCATAGGCTAGTTACTGTGGGTGATGTACACTAATTATATAAACCTAATGTATATAACCCACATTTATATAAGTATTCTGTCTGTTTGACAGGGTCTAATACATGTATATATGAGGCTTACTTAGCCCATATGTCACTATAAAGTTGTGTAGATGAGGCCTGAGAAAAATTGCCTAGATTTGGGTAAAGGGCTGTGAGCTCTGGTAAGGAAGGTATAAATTGGAGGTGTTGGCTAATGATTTCTTCACATTTTGGTGACATTGCTCTCACCCAATCAGTGCATGCTAGCTGGAAACTTTACCCATGCCTCAATCTCTTGCTCTGTGGTAAACAACTGTGGCTTTGCTTTTCTATAATGTGAATTACACTTTTACTGTGATACAGATACACTAGGGTCAGGATATATCACGAGATAGGGTCCAAGGACGTTAGCTATATTCTAAATTGCGATATATAATAGTCCAAAAAACATTATGTCTATTGTGAACTATAGCATGTTTATATTCAAATTAATCACTATCTTACAAGAATTCCAGCAATGTTAATTATATTCTCTTAAGTCAATTCACTGAAATTTAATAAAAGAAAAACGTAAACTCCCCCATATGACAGATAAATAAATACCATTAGGTAACCTTGTCTGGCGGCTGGGCCAGCTGTCATAATACATCAACTCCCCCTTTACTTTTGGCAAGATTGAAAATGGTTTTAGGCTTAAAGTTTTTATCTTATAAAATGTCACAGACTAGAGTTAGCAGAATATAAATTGCATTGCTGAAATCTTTGCAAGACAGAGAATAATTTGAATATAGACATCATATATTTTGCACAAGAGAAAAAATAAATAACTCACATTTGGGGGCTATTTAGGGGATTTTCAGGAGTGTTTCTGACTTTAAACGGTTTTGGCTTTATGTGAGATCCCAAGAACATAACCCCACGTAAATTGTGAGTCTACTGTAAATAAATTTATCTCTATATATTGGAAAATTTCTATAATTTTGGTAGTAGTGATAAATTTGAAATATTTCCTGACCAATTTTCCTCGCGAAATAAAAAAATTATAGCTATGCAGTATATAGGAAAATGACGATAATTTTGGTAGCCGCGATATAAAAAACTCGTTATATAAAGTCGCTATATATCCCGACCCTACTGTACTAGCAGAGTTATGATCACATATTTCCCTTTCAGGTGGTGTTGTTGACAATGCAATGGCAGAGTTAATACATGATGGCAAGGTAGAGATTGGCACAAAACTTGTTATCCATGGAGCAGAACTGACTGGACCATTAATGGCCTGCCATCCTTTACAGGTGAGAACCATCTGCTTGAATATATATTTGAGTTGGAATAAGTGTGAGTGTCTCATACCTCAGTCAGTAGCACCAGTAACCTCACTTGCCACCAGTACAATTTTCAAACAACAGCACCCTTGATGTGAAACTCTTTCCAGAGGTCCTTAACACCATGTTTATCCTCCCCATGAATTATGTAAAACTGTTTTTAGTTATGATCCCTTGAGTTGGTAACCACACCTTATCCACTGGCTGGAGCGAGGTACAGTACTCAAGACTTAAGTATGCCCATGTGGCCTTAACAGTCCTGTGGAAACTCAACTCTAGGGATATAACCCTGGATGTGCTGATGAATTCTGTTACCTGGGTGACATGATCACTGCTGAAGCCAGCTGGATGAAGTTTAGGGAACTGCTGCCATTATTTACAGCAAGAGGACCTTCCCTCCTCATGAAAGGAAAGATGTATGCAGGTGGTATGAGAAGTGTCATGTTGTATGACAGTGAAACATGAGCAGTTAAAGATGGTGTCATGCACAGACTTGAGTGAAGTGTCTGTGTAATGTGATACTGAAAGATATGAAACCTTGTTCAAAGCTAAGAGGGCAGCTGGGTATTGCCATTGTTGGTAAAGTTGTGTGTAGAGGTAGACTGAGATGATTCAAGCTTGTGGAGAGAATGTAGGCCAAGAGAAGCATGAGGAGAGGTTGTAGGAAATGACATCAGAGATAAGGACCTGACAAAAGAAGCTGTGGAGATGATGCAGCTTGAAGAGTTGCCATCGGGCAATTATTGCAGCTTGGAAAATGGTTATAAACCATTGATGATGAATTTATCCAAAATGACTCTTGAGGACACACATAAGTCAAGAGTTCATTAGCAAAGTAATGAAAATACTCTGATCTGATTGCTGTCATTCATACAACTTAGTACAAACTGGGGGTTGCCTCACACACTGAGATAGTGTGTGTAGTTTACCTGGACAACATATTATATACTTTACAAGGTTGGATGTACTGTAAGTCTGACCAGGCTACAAGAAGATAACAAAACTCATGTAGCCAAATTTTATTCCTAAATGCTGTACAGTTCACTATCCAGAATCATACCTGATATCTTTTTCCCTCAGACTGTACAAAGTTCTTCTAAAATAACAGACTTGAGTTTTCTCATTAACTGGGATGTTTGCTAAACTGCTGTGAGTGTTTTAAGTTGGTCCCACACCCAGTGTACTGTGGTGTCTCATTTTGAGCGGGAATATCATACTGGTACACATCCGCACAAGCGATGCCATTTAACATATGTTAAAATTGCTATATTGTACTGTACTCGCCAGCCCTTTACTCTAGAATGACTTTGGGTAACCAGCTTAAGGGGAGCGTCAGGCTGAAGCATGAAATTCGTTTAGAATTGATCAATCAATATCAGTTTCCTGTCAGCAATTATGGACACCAGATATATTGTTGGTATACCTCTGAATCAGTTCTCCCTAGTCCCTGATACCAAATTTTTCTCTTATATTATTATCAATTTTCAAAATCCTATTTCTCCATAACCTGCTAGATGATGTTGAAATTCATGTGAACTATAGGTAATTTACTCCTCTTGAATGTGATTTATAAATATTTCTGAATATTGCTTTTGTTTTGAGTGCATGAATTTTTTCCTAACTTACCATTTTTTCCTCCAAATATTTATATAGATAACTCAGCAAATAATGAAAGCCAGATATAAAGAAGATCTATATGTTCAGCCATGCACAATATGTTATTCTACTACAGTAATATCTCTGTTAGCCGGAATCCTTCAAACCCGGAACACTCCAGTGGCCAGAATTTAAATTTGCTCGGAAAGTCATTCCCCAAGCGGGAATTTTCAAAAAATTTATGGCTTCAGGAACAAATTTTCCAAGGTTGAAGATCGAGAGAATTTTCTGAAAATATCTTAAATAAAGATGAGAGTTAAAGTATTTTTGGGGGGACCTGACCTGACTCAATATCAGGTGGAGGTAGTGTGAGGTATTAGTGGTCTCATATTACTGACCTTCTGATGGAATGTCAGGTCACCCTTTCTTGGGTGGGGGCTTAGTGGGTCTCATGACCTGAAGATGTTTTGAATAAACACAAAACCTAAAGTATTTTTAGGGAGATTGTGATAAGTATAAGTATAAATGAACAAAGTTGTGTCCCTTCAACATTACATTACATAACATTTTAAAATATGGAGTGAGAAAGCAGAAAGGTGTGGGTGATTAGAGAGGTAGGGTTGAAAGGAGTGTAACAAGCACCAGTGTTGCCAAGCGACAAGCTCCTCAACAGCTGATCTTTTAATTCACCTCCATGCAGTCACTGGATGTTTGTTGTCTTAATTCCCATGTGTGTGTGTGTGTGTGTGTGTGATTGCGTGCGTGCGTGTTTTTTTTTTTTTTTTGAGCTTGCCAAGCACATTGTAGGATTTGAAGAAGTTGATGAAGAGTTTGTTCAGGAGTCAGGTGGTGAGGTGACATGTTAAGACACTTACACAACACTACTAAACCATTTTCTTATCACATTTTACATTATAATTTCTATTTTAAAATTAATTGATACATGATAGCTCGACAGGGCTACTTTTGCACTTAGACAACTGATCCGTGAATAAACCAGGGCATATGGAGACTTATTATACACTAGATGTCACGAAGCTTTGAAACTGCAACAATGTAAATTATCACAAACTGTACTCAAATGTACTAAGTGAATTACTAAAATTATTATGTATGGTGCAAAATAAGGGATGTTTATACTCAAATTAATCGCTATCTTACAATAATTCCAGCAATGCAAATTATATTCTCCTAAGTCAAGTCTATGACATTGTATAAGCGTTAATCTCTCCTCCTTTTGCTTTGGGGGGTAAAAGTGACCGCGCCACCCCCCTCCCCCAAAGGGTCGCCTCACTGTTTGTCTAAAGTACAGACTCATTCATGATACTATAATGTTTGTTTTTCATTAATTAGTACGGATACGTTACTGCAATACTCTGTGCTTGTTAGTGCATGTACCCTTCATATGCAGTACAATGTCGATTTAAAGCAATTCAATTTAAGATTATTGATTTAAAGCAACACCCACAATTAAGGACAATGTTTTAATTTAAAGCGAATCTTTCCTATTTTGTGCGAGTCAATCTGGTGCATCATATTTTAATATTCACACCTAATGTTTCTCTGGGCACGCTACACTGTGCTAAGGGCAAAGCTGTACTGTACATGTACTCAAAATAATGGACTAAATGATTACTAAAATATTCGTCTAGTGCAAACTATAGCATGTTTATGTTCAAATTAATCAATATCTTATAAGAATTTCAGCAATGTAAATTATATTCTCCCCGGTCACTCTTGTGACATTTTATAAACAAAAAACAAAAATTCAAGCTAAAGGACATAAATAAACAAATAAATACTTCACTAGACCTTCGGCCCCAACTGTCAAACGTGTTACTGTCACACCCCCCCCCCCCCCCCACCCTCTTCCCAGCCAGGGTTGGGTGGTTATAAGCTTAAAGTTTTTATCTTATGTAATATCACAGTCTAAAGTTAGGAGAATATATTTTGCATTGCTAGAATCCTTGGAAGGCAGCGAATAATTTGAATATAAACGGCATATATTTTGCACAACAGATAAAGATTTTAGCCCTTTGTAATAAAATTAATTAGAACATTTCAGTTCAGTGACATGTTTTAAGAGAAAAACTTAGTCACTCTTAAGGACAGATAAATAAATAAGCACTAGACCTTGACATCAACTGTCAAACATATCACCTCACTCCCCCCCCCCCTTCTTTCCATCAGCTGATTGCTAGTAAACAGACCATTTCACGTCCAACAATTTTAGCTGTTTTGATTTATCAATGTTTGTTTTAACATAATACAGTGAACCCTCACTTTACGTGGTCAATTGAACCCACGGAGGCCCGCGTAAAGCGAGAAACGCGTAAAGTGAACAACATAACATATGGGATTAATTCCAATAGAAACTGGCTGACCCCCAAACTCCACTTTTTCCGAAACAATACCTATGTTCTAGTAAAAATAACATCTTAATTTTATGATGGTACATGCACACAATTAATACTTAAGAGAAATAGAGAAATACAGTCGCCAAGTTAATGTCCATTCAAATAATGGACTCAATATATATAAGTCATGCGCCGGTTAACGTCCTAGATACGTTCTTGGAAACATGACGTTAAACGAAATGGACGTTGTCTGATCATCACATAAACTTTTTATTTATACTTACGTGTATGTGGAATACTATATACGTACATACACACTTTTACTGTTAAATCACTACTGTTATGTGATACAGGTTATTAATTTTTATCTCTTGTGCAAAATACATGACGTTTATATTAAAATTATTCACTGTTTTACAAGGATTCCAGCAATGCCGAGCAGATGGGAGAGAGGGTGGGAGCGAGCGAGGGGGCGAGGAGGGAGGGAAAGTAGTACGTTTGACAGTTGGCACAGGCCCAGGTCTAACGCTTGTATATTTATCAGTTCTTAGGTGACTAAGCTTCTCTCTTATAAAAAGCCAGTGAAATGACCTGGGTGAATATAATTAACATAGCTGGGATTCTTGTAACATACTGATTAATTTGAATATAAACATGCTATAATTTGCACTAGACAAAACAATTTTAGTACCGTAATCAAATTAGTACATGTGCACTCCAGCTTTGCACTAAGAAATCTATGTAAATCTACCCAAAAATACAGATGAAAAACTTTTTTATAAAATGTACTACAGTACTGTACACTAATGTACAAATTTTTTTAACTCTTGAGCGAAATATATGACGTTTATATTCAAATTATTGGCTGTCTTGCAAGGATTCCAGCAATGCAAATTATAATCTCCTAACTTTAGTCTGAGATATTATATAAGATAAAAACTGTAAGCCTAAAAGCCAGGCTGGGGGGGGGGGGGGACTGACGGCTCCGCCACCCAGCGAGGTGGGGGGTTGAGGTGATAAGTTTGAGGCAAAGGTCTCTGTGTGTTTATTTAACAGTCCGATTAAGCTTCTCTCATTTTAAAATGCCAGTGATATGACCTCGGAAAATATAATTAACATAGCTGGGATTCTTGTAAGATACTGATTTATTTGAATATAAACATGTTGTAATTTGCACCAGACATAACAATTTTAGTACTGTAATCAAATTAGTATATGTGCACCCCAGCTTTGCACTAATTTATTTTATGTTTCTTTCAGTATGGTGTGTGCATGTAAATGAATGAAAATAAATTAAGAAATTTATGTAAATCTACCCAAAAATACACTTGAAAAACTTTTTATAAAATGTACTACAGTATTGTACACTAATGTACTACATTTTTTATATCTTGAGCAAAATATATGATGCTTATATTCAAATTAATCTCTGTCTTGCAAGGATTTCAGCAATACAAATTATATTATAGTAACTTTAGTCTGAGATATTATATAAAATAAACATAAAGAAGTCACCAATCTTTTATCTTGAACACGAGGGTGGCGGGAAGAGGGGGAGAGGGGGGGGGGGAGTGACAATGTCTGGCTTTTGTTTGTTTATTTATTTATTTGAGATAAGATTTGACAGTTGGCGCTGAAGGCCTGCCTGTGTGTTTATTTATCATTACTAAAGAGTGACTAAGCTCTTCTCATAATTTTCCACCCAAACGACCTGTGTGAATATAACTTACATTGGAGGGATTCTTGTAAGATAGTAATTTATTTGAATTTTTTTTTTTTCAATTTAAATTTTAATTGTTTATTCCTTGATAGAGGAAGCGGGATCCTAGTGCTGTCACTTGGTACCCCTGTACCATAACACCAGAAGCAACTGGCCAGTGTCACAAGTATATACAGTCCAGTACAACTCATCCCTTGGTTATCGCGCCTAATTGAGACCCAGCCGATAACTTAAGTACAGGTAGTCGTCGACTTACGACCTAGATTGGTTACGGCCGACCGGTCGTAAGTTGATCTGGTCGTAAGTCGGCCTATGTTATAATTACCTTACGTATATTATACTGTAATGTGTAATGATAATATAATCATCTTTAAGTCATATTTTATCAACATTTTCTTTGTTCATTATTGTTACGGTCGTCAGGTTTAAGTAAATCACTGCATACTACAGTACAATTGGTTTATTATTTACACTGGGGCTGGGGCCAAAACTGTCGTACCGCCGGTCGTAAAGTCGAACAGACGTAAGTCGCATAGGTCGTAAGTCGACGACTACCTGTACAGAACCTATAGGATTTATTCTAATTGGTTCATTTACCCAAGACCCAACCCCAAGTTTCCCATTTTACGACCATTAAGACCCACTAAATATATATATATAATGTTATGATAAATATCATAAACACACATGGGCATGGCTAGGTTTATTACAAGTGATGAAAAGGGTACGCTTAATACTGTAGTCCACAAAACATGTAGCTATGCTTTTTTTATTTGGTCCCCCATCATACGAGTCCGTTTTCTCTCACATCAGGGCGCCCAAGTCCTCCGTTTTCTCTCTTAATCTTAGAGTGCACCAGAAACTTTACTATTTTTAGTAATGCCACAGAATTTGAAATTGCAACCCCAATTGCAACTGGGGTTGCAATTGTTAAGGCAACTAGATATGTCTGATTAAAGCAAATGTGTTATTGTCAATTTGTAGGTGAAAGATTTATCCTCAATGGGTGTAGGTTAACATTTCACCTGTAGGCAAATGCATAAAAAAAAAGCCTAAGTAAGGAAGCATATTCCTTTAACACATAATATCTGACCAGTATGGGGAGAATCATCGTGTCTCTGTCAGGGGGTCGTGGAGTGGTGGTCCAACAGGCGTCACGGTTTTATTTTGGGGGGGGGGGGGGGGGCCATGGTGTCCGGACGTATATGTGGTCGGACGTTAACCGGCGCATGACTGTGTGTGTGTTTGTGTATATATATATATATATATATATATATATATATATATATATATATATATATATATATATATATATATATATATACATACATACACAGTATTACCCCACCTAACGCGGTTTCACTTGACACGGATTTTTTCCACATATACGCAGTGAGTGTCCGGCTCGAGACGCTATTTTTAGATTTGCCCCACCCCCACCCAGCCTGACTGCC
Source organism: Homarus gammarus (assembly GCA_958450375.1). NCBI lineage: Eukaryota > Metazoa > Arthropoda > Malacostraca > Decapoda > Nephropidae > Homarus > Homarus gammarus. The sequence goes on from CAUDMG010002927.1 coordinate 199,252, forward strand.
TGTTTTAGCTCATAAAATTCATACAAATTACCCGGCCAGAATATAATTTACATTGCTGGAATTCTTATAATTTGGTGATCATTTTGAATATAAACATCATATATTTTGCATTAGACATACAAATTTTAGATAAAATGTTTTCTCTAGTAAATATGTTATCTTTTGTGCAAAATATATGACATTTATATTCAAAATATTCCTGGTCTTACAAGGAATCCAGCAATGTCAATTGTATTATCCTAACTTTAGTTTGAGGTATTATTTATTAAAATTTAGTGGTTTACCCCAAAAATTTCTCAGAGAGGGAAGAGCCGGCAGTGTAGTGTGAGAAGAGGGGGAGGGAGTTGAGTCCATTATTTGAATGAACATTAACTTAGCGACTGTATTTCTCTATTTCTCTTAAGTATTAATTGTGTGCATGTACCATCATAAAATTAAGATGTTATTTTTACTAGAACATAAGTATTGTGTCGGAAAAAGTGGAGTTTGGGGATTGGGCCAGTTTCTATTGGAATTAATCCCATATGTTCTGTTGTTTACTTAGCGTGGTTTTCACTTAACACGGTACCCTGTGGGTTTTATTGATCGCGTTAAGCGGGGTACTACTGTATACCACGTTTGTCCCCAGGCCTAGAGCAGAAAGGTTTGGAGCGATTTTCTCGCCATTTTCTCAGATTTTCTGGTAATTGCTTTATATAATTTATCGTTTTTATACATTTAGTACATGTGCCGTAGACTGAAGTAGGTTATACTGTATCATGTGTCTGAAATGTCTCCATAGGTGTGAGCCTTTTAATGGAGTTAATCTCTACTTAGCAAACTAGTTTACTAAATCAAGCAAAAATTAACGATAAAATACCTTCCGCTAAATCGAGAGTTCATTATATCAGATTGCGTTAAATTGAGAGTATACTTTTCAGCACTAACGAGCTTCCATTACCTACTAGTCATCGTCTTGATTCTCTTATCTCCTCTGGTTCCTCATAATTATCACCATCATTCTGAGTCATCCTTCTTTAAGGCTTTGTAGAAGAGTTGGCTGCCTTCTGATCTATAAGGAAGGAGAGCCATGAGGTCCTTCAATTTTTGCACTTAGTCAGAGAATTATTTTTTATTTTTTCTGCTCATTTATGTATGGATGGTTGATTGTGTGTGTGCATGTAATAGAGTAAAATAAAAAATATAAAAATATACATATTGTACTGTATATCTACCCAAAATTACGAGTTGCATAATAACCATAACATAGGTCACAGCTTGCAGGAAGAAATATGTTTTCCTTTATGTTGTTGTCCTTATGATAATTATTATTAGTAGTATTATTAATAGTACTGTAGTATTATTTGTTTGTTTTTCACATTTTCTATAAAAGATTGTGTATGTATGTAACAAAGTTTAAAAAAAAATTATGTATGTCTACCTGTAATTATGAGCTGAAAAATAACCTCTGTGAGTGTTAAATCCGGCTCTTCAGGGTCTCAGGAATGGGACCTCTTTTCTCCGTATAAGTTATTAATATTGATACATGATCGGTCACATTACAATGGCTTTTTGAAGTCCCTAACCTCATCATATTATTGTCAACACCTGTATCTGAGAACATTCCGGGGATGTGGGATTTATTCCGGATTTGAGAGTCGTCAAGTTACCTGGAAACTCGTCTCCAGAAGAGCCCTTCACCAATTATTCCACCTAACGGGGATATTACTGTATCTTGTTTTCCTGAGGCATTGCATGTTCATCTTATTTAAACTTGAAACAAAACAGGTTTTAAATTCCTGTAACAGTGATGATAGGTGTTTGCAGACAGGAAAGATTTATAAATTTTAAATAAATGATGTGGATGTAGACATTTTTCTTCATTTGTGTGACAACCAGGCACCAGCCACCCTTTGTCTGCGTCTCCATACAAACATGACCCGAAGAGCACGGTGGTGGTCACGCCTTGGTCTCGCCCCTCACAGGGGTCCACTACCCACTCTCATTGGAGCAACACTCGGTAATGGAGGCCTCGTAGGACAGATGACAGCTATGTTGGCCAGGGTTTATCCTCTGGTTTATTTTGAACGCTCAAATGGCAGGGCTGTATTTAGAGGAGAAAAAGCCCACTTGAGAATACTGAAGGAAACTCAACAGAAGAAGGAAGCAGCTGTACATCAGGTAGGTGTTGATACCCTCTCATATTAGTACTGTACTTGTAAACTTAGTAAAACAATCAATTCATTTAAACATATAGATTTAGAAATTGACTGTCATTATTATTCATCTGATGGAGCTATTCTTACCTCACACTCAATACATCATGACCAGGAACCACAACCATGAGTTACTCGCTCTCTGTGTGGGTCGGGTCTAGATTGTCCCATCATCTTGGAGAAAATGTTACTTCAGGTCATACAAACTTGAGAAAACTAAAATGAGTGATGTACAGTACTGTACTTTGGTTTTGTAATAGTTTTATGATTCAGTGTTGTCAAGCTTTTTTAGCATATCCTAAAAGGTAATTTATATGTTATAGGTGTGGACAAATGCATTTGTCTTTGTTGAGATTTTTTCACAACAAAATGTCAAGGTAGAATTAGTTTATGGGAGGAATTTTGTTGGCCTTTATGTTCTATGACTTTGTTGACCAGTTGCAGTTAACAGATGATTACCCAGTACCAGCAGTACCTTAGAGCAAAGTTATAATTAGTGTTTTGATTTATCATTTCATCAGTTATCAGCTTACTAGCCATTCAGATTGTTGGTCTGTACATTTGTTACTTTGTTATGAACTTTTTAGTCCAGTGTTAATACAGTTGGAAACCTGTGATGTTTGTTGGGCCACACTGGATAATGCCCTTCCCACATGTGTCTTAGGCCAGGGCTCGAACCCATGATGTAGAAGTGAGAGATACTCACATTACCTCTGTACCACCAACACCTCATGAAAAATGGCCTGGAATTGAACTAGATGGTAATGAGTTAGACATTTGGCATATTGATTGGTAAGACCTGTTGGACTTTGTTGTGGCTTGGCTGTGGTATTGGCACTGTTTATTGATACAGGTTGCACTTCTAAAATCTGAATACAGTACTCCCGGATAATTCGCGGATTTTTATTTCATAGTCCTCGGTTATTCACGGATGACACCCTGGATTACCCAAGAATGTCTAAGGGTAATTTTAAAGTTGCTGGAATTTTCACAGCTGGGAGAGAGAGCCATTCGTTCTAGAGACAGTAATTTCCTTTACCTGTATTGTATATACTGTATGTGTGTGTGTGTGTGTGTAGACACACACACACACACACACATATATACAATACAGGTAAAAGAAATAATTGTCCTAAGGGCAAACACATAAAGGGAATATACATTTCTTTGTACACAAGTACCACTGCCCCCCCCCCCCCCCCCACCCCAGCACCTGCCAGATGTTAGGTGGTACATAAAATTCAGCTACTCATTAATTAGAATCGAAAAGTGATGTCACGACAGCCACTCCCCAATTATAGGGACAGTTCACAGTGGGTCTTAGTCAGACTCAGTCACTATGGAGGCAACAATCATCCACAAACTCCTCAACTGAAGGAGCTTGGGAGCTACTTAGCATGCCCAGGGGATGGAATGGAGCTAATGAGGTCATTCCCAACATTATGTGACTTATCTCTCAAGCTTAACACCCCACTACCTGCATCTGCTGCTTGTGAGTGTCTGTTTCATCATCCTGGGCTTATTATTAATTATTTAATTAATTTATTACACCCCAGGGGGACACGAGCCTAGTCACAAGACATGTGGTCTAACACTTATTCATTGATACTCGTGTCATGCAGTACATGCTGTGGAGACAATATTGATATGATTTAAGGACAATGGGAGTACTGTTAGCACCCACCAAAATGTGGGTAGTGTACAAGAATTAAATCTAAATTATTATGAGTAAGTAGATGGTGACATACAGGTATAGTGGTTAGTGACTCGTCTTGTGGTAGAAGGTCCCTGACAGTGGGTCAGTCATGTCAACAGCGTTGAAGGGTGTGAGCGTTGGGACAGTTACAGAATTTACAGGAAGAGAAGTGCGGGTCATCCCTGCCTCATACTTGCCAGATAGGTCTGTATCCTAACCTAATGCGAGCAGAGACAACATTATGTCTGCGGACCATAATTCCACGTCAACGATACTTGTGTCTGGATAAGGAAGAAAGTGATCATAATGTTGGATGGATATATTTTCAGCACGTTCACTATGCCTGTGATAGATTATAGGGAGAAGAGTGGCTGAACCTTTTCTCTCTCGGTAGGTCACGCTGATGCTGGGCTTATCTTTAGACCGAGAGGTTCCTGATTGGACAGCCATAATTTTGAGTATCAGTTATTGATTGATCTCAATAGAAAGATTTGCAAATAAGCATGCATAATGCTGTGTCTTATTTTTGTCTTTAGTTAACTATTTTTGTATAATTTACTGTGGATTTATTTTAACCCTCTCGCTCATGATGGCAGGATTCGCGTCATATTCATGATAAGACCAATTTCACGGTGATGCAAATCGAGTCACCAAAATTTAAAAAATTCTCCAAAAATTAAGTTTCAATAGAATTGTGTCAAATTTCGATGTCATATTAACAAGTAAGATCTATCAAATTAACTAATTGGCAACTCTTCAGGCCTATAGGGAGGGAAGACCAGAACAATAAATGCACAATATAATCTCGGCAGTCAGACCGTGAGTGTGAGCTGTGTCCACTTAAATTTCCATAGCTCCGTGCAGGCTGCCTAAACTCCTGGAATACAGTGCTTACCCTTCTCCCTGAAATAATTTCTTTTTAGTGTTAGAGAAGTGAAGCGGTGATTGTGTAATGTAATATTTTTTTCATATTTACAGAGAAAGTGTTTAGTTTTCAAAAGCCGTTACTGCATCATTCTATACAACCTCATTATAGTGACAATGTCTCCAAAAAAAAGTCTGAAAGAGGATGATTTTCTAGAATTTGTGTTTAGGGACAGTGAGGGACAAGTAGATAGTGATAAGAAAGAGCCTGGTAGTGAAAATGATCGTGATAACTACAAAGAAAGTCATGAATCTGAGGGAGAAATTGTGTCGATTGCATACATGTTATCACGCACCTCGCCACCAGAGACTCCCTCTACCACCACCCCCTGCACCAACAACATACCGCTCTCACTCTTCTTCACCAAAAACTTCCACATCCCAAGCATCTCCTTTGTATCTCCTGCATTATGCAAGCCTCATACCACCCACTACCTCCCTTCCTCACCAACCAGGTGGTCTACCACCACCACCCCACCACATGCCTCCCATGGTCACTAAGGACCTTCCACCTCCCACACTCCACTTATCAGCTATGCTACAGAATTAATTTATTTTATAATATATTTTCTGTTATTTTATATTGCATTTTATTATTAATACAGTATTGTGTTACAGTCAGTCCATAACATACGTGGGTTTAGCATACCGTATATCTCGGCCAATAAGGCGTCGGGGTGCATAAGACGGCCCCCCCCCCCCCCAAATTTCCATTTAAAAAGTAGCTTTTGAGCTCTATTTGCTGTATAAGACCAGTACCCCAAATGTGACACTTACCCACTGACTCAGTAGTCCTTTATCAACCATCCTTGGTTTTTTAAAATAAGGCCAATTCACTTCAAGTAATGTCATCAAATGTTTCCCGCTGGTGTAGTGTAAACACTAGTGACGTCACTGAAGCGTCTGCTATTTACCGGTAACTGGAACTAATGTCTGTGTCGAAGGGTCAAGACGTACCTGGCGCTCCTTTCGGAGCAGCCAGGTCAACTGTTAAGTTGGCCCATACCAACCCCCTCCCCTGAACCACTTCTCCCCACCGGAGTATCAACAGGTTCTCGCCAGAAGTTACAATTACATTTGGGAAAGGAATGGAACCAGTGTTAAACAGAGGTGAACATTGGTGAACAGTGCTTGAGTCAGTGAGAACAACTCAACAGTAAAAGTCGTATTCAAGTTAACCTTTACACAGTGAGGTCCCAGGTACCCAGTGATAACAGCCCGTGAGACCCAACAACCGGCGATGTGTTAATCCGTCTACGATAGGAAGGCCTGGGGCCACACCTCACTCATATAACACCATCTGTGAGGGAATTACTACACCACGTCAAGTCCCTCATAGCACCATCTGTGAGGGAATTACTACACCACGTGATGTCCCTCATAACACCATCTGTGAGGGAATTACTACACCACGTCAGGCCCCTCATAACACCATCTGTGAGGGAATTACTACACCACGTCAGGTCCCTCATAACACCATCTGTGAGGGAATTCGTACACCACATGATGCCCCTCATAACACCATCTGTGAGGGATATACTACACCACGTGAGGCCCCTCGTGACACCATCTATGAGGGAACTACTACACCACGTGAGGCCCCTCATAGCACTATCTGTGAGGGAATTACTACACGTGAGGCCCCTCATAACACCATCTGTGAGGGAATTACTACACCACATCAGGTCCCTCCTAACACCATCTGGGAGGGAGTTACTACACTACGTGTTTGCTGTTCAACACCTACATTAATCTGTTTGTTCACTGTATGTTCCTTCACCTTTCTCTAATGAAGGCTTTTGTTAAACCACCAATGTATGTAATAAGTCATTTATGTCCAATGTATATTTTCAGCCTTCGGGCTGCAGAACTTTTTCAATAAACCGTTAATTATTATTATTATTATTATTATTTCATACATACATACATACATACATACATATATACATATACAGTTGTACCCCACTTAACGCGGTCAATAGAACCCAGAGGGTCCCGCGTTAAGTGAACAACAGAACATATGGGATTAATTCCAATAGAAACCAGCCCGACCCCCAAACTCCACTTTTTGAAGACACATAACTATGTTGTAGTAAAAATAACATCTTAATTTTATGATGGTACATGCACACAATTAATACTTAAGAGAAATAGAGAAATACAGTCGCCAAGTTAATCTCCATTCAAATAATGGACTCAACTCCCTCCCCCTCTTCTCACACTACACTGCTGGCTCTTCCCTTTCTGAGAAATTTTTGGGGGAAAATCCACTAAATTTTAATATATAATACCTCAAACTAGAGTTAGGATAATACAATTGACATTGCTGGATTCCTTGTAAGACCAGGAATATTTTGAATATAAATGTCATATATTTTGCACAAAAGATAACATATTTACTCAGAGAAAACATTTTATCTAAAATTTGTATGTCTAATGCAAAATATATGATGTTTATATTCAAAATGATCACCAAATTATAAGAATTCCAGCAATGTAAATTATATTCTGGCCGGGTAATTTGTATGAATTTTATGAGCTAAAACAAATATCTTCACTTAATAAAAAAAAAAAATATTCTTCACAACACTATCTGTCAATCAAAGTACCCCACCTTGCCTCCCCCCCTCTTCCAACCGTGCGGTCAGTCCCAACCCTCCCCCCCCACCCCCCACCAATCCTCCCTTCAAGAGAAAGAGTGGGTGAAAAAAATAAATTTTAGCATTTTGTATTAAATAATACCTCAGATTAAAGTTAGGATAATATAATTGACGTTGCTGGATTCCTTGTAAGACCAGGAATATTTTGAATATAAATGTCATATATTTTGCACAAAAGATAACATATTTACTCAGAGAAAACATTTTATCTAAAATTTGTATGTCTAATGCAAAATATATGATGTTTATATTCAAAATGATCATCAAATTATAAGAATTCCAGCAATGAAAATTATATTCTGACCAGGTAATTTGTATGAATTTTATGAGCTAAAACAAATATCTTCAGTTAATAAAAAAAAAAATATTCTTCATAGGGTAACAGATGGTCAGTCGGTCCCTCCCTCCCCCCCACCCCCCACCAACCGTCCCAAGGAGATGTGTGGGAAAACCAGAATATTTAACTTTTTAGTAATAAATAATACCTCAAACTAAAGTTAGGATAATATAATTGACATTGCTGGATTCCTTGTAAGACCAGGAATATTTTGAATATAAATGTCATATATTTTGCACAAAAGAGAACATATCTACTCAGAGAAAACATTTTATCTAAAATTTGTATGTCTAATGCAAAATATATGATGTTTATATTCAAAATGATCACCAAATTATAAGAATTCCAGCAATGTAAATTATATTCTGGCTGGGTAATTTGTATGAATTTTATGAGCTAAAACAGGCAGTCAGGCAGGGTGGCGGGCAAATCTAAAAATAGCGTCTCGAGCCGGACACTCACCGCGTATGTGTGGAAAAAATCCGTGTTAAGTGAAAGTTCAGCTCTTGCGAGGCACCGTATATATGAAAAAACGCGTTAAGTGAAACCGCGTTAGGCGGGGTAATACTGTGTATATATATATATATATATATATATATATATATATATATATATATATATATATATATATATATATATATATATATATATATATATATATGCTGATAACCACCAGGAAAGAAGAAAACACGAAGTTCCCAAGCGCTTTCATGTAATTCACATCTTTAGTTTAACAAATTTATTGGCAGAGCTTGTAGTACAGTTTGCCTATTCTGAGTAATTCAGTCAGGTCTTGACACTGAGGGTGGTATCACTTCTCACTGTCACGCAGGACAGAGGTTCATACACAAAGAAATACATCATATTCATTAACAACTATGAATGTATAGAGGTCAGATTCATATGGATAATGTCACTGTTCACTGCCATGCAGGACAGAGGTTCGTACACAAAGATTTGCATCATATTCATTGACAGTACATATACATATATGTAAACACACACACACACACATATACATACATATGCGTATATACATACACATATACATGTACACGTACATATACATGCACACATGCACACATACATACATATACGTCGGTCAGATTCATGTGGGTAATGTCACTTTTCACTGCCATACAGGACAGAGGTTCGTACACAAAGAATGCATCATATTCATTGACACTATATATAGGTCAGATTCATGTGGGTAATGCCACTGTTCACTGCCACGCAGGACAGAGGTTCGTACACAAAGAAGGAAATACATCACATTCACCAGCAGCATATATGGGTCAGTGGATCACATACATTGGAGTCATATTCTAGTTGAAGACTAATCAGTGTGGGCTAGCAAATTTGGGATAAACAGCAAGAATGTCCTCAAGCACACCTGATTCAATGAAGTAATTACATAGTTCAAGATACAGTAAGTCAGGTGGCCTGAAGTCTTTGACAGTGTCACATTCAATAATATAGTGTTCAAGTGTATGCTTTAAAGGTTTATCACAAAGTTTACATGCTGAGTGTTCCGGTATGGGTGCAGCGTTACTAACTTGCCAGATGTGTCTGTATCCTAGCCTAATTCTGGCCACGACTACATCACATTGTCTGGTTCTGTCCTTATGCTGGCCATTCCGGTACCTCTTGTTACAAAATTTGTCATATTTACTAATGCTACAACTGTCAGGTCTCTCTGCATTTCTCAGTTCTTCTAGATCAGAGTTCATGATTCTGACTTGAATGTTTTTAATTACGGCATTGGACAGACCAAGGTCACGGTCAACATTTTCTTTCTTACACGCCTCATTGGCCAGTCTATCAGCACCTGAAAGCGCTTGGGAACTTCGTGTTTTCTTCTTTCCTGGTGGTTATCAGCATATACCTAGATCACGCGCACCTACAGTGATTTACTTGCATATATATATATATATATATATATATATATATATATATATATATATATATATATATATATATATATATATATATATACACAGTATATACAACAAAATATATGTACAAAAAATAAATGTTAAATGAATTATTTATGGTGCATTAGGGTACTGGTCACTTCAGACACAAAGACGGGCTATAAATAGCCTTCTTTATCTCCCCTCCATCTCACCCTGAGCCAGAGGGAAGGGTGATGGTAAATAACATTCGTTTGCTTATTTTCCATTTACTTGAAATAGATTTACCGAATTATTTGTTTATTTATTTAAAAGTCATTTACTGAATATTCTATGTAAAAAATAAATTTTAAATTAATTATTTATAGGAGATACCGTAAATATATGGTATTACTTGCCACTTCAGACACAAAGACGGGATAAAAATAGCCCATCTCCCCCTCTTCTTACAGCTGCCAATGGGAAGAGTCTTGGTAATTAAATTTGATGTTTATTTTCATTGTCTAATTTATCATGTATCAAAGTAATATTACTAAAAATTGTGTAGGTAGTAGGCAGCTACCAAACAGGTAGATACTACCGCGTGGGAAGATATTGGAAGCATAATGTGTTGTCTAATGGTAGACCCTGCTGCCATATGGCATCACGAAAATTGTGACCAAGTCCCAGGTTCAGCGCTGACCTGACTTTCTGCCTCATTTTCACACAATTGCAGTTTGAATTGTTCCTCTAACTTTGACAACACAACATACATACGGTATATTATTTCTCACTTTTGATCTTTTTTTTACTTTTTGTATTTATTTATGGTTAGTTACTTTAAATAAGGCCAATTCACTTCAAGTAATGGCATCAAATGTTACCAGCTGGTGTAGTGTAAACACTAGTGACGTCACTTAAGCGTCTGTATTTAACTGTCAGTAGTTTCAAAAATTAATGCAGTCATTTACTTAATATTCCTTGTAAAAAAATAAATTTTAAGTATTATTATCAGTAAATATACCGATATGCATTACTGACCACCTCCACGGCTAAAAATAGCCCAATCTCGCGGTCACTTTCCCTTTCTTGTCTCCTCACTGGCAAATGGGGGGGGGGGGGAGGGGAGGGGTGTGTGATGATAGCTGTGTTTATTACAGGGGTATAATTCTCTTTTACGGTATGTTAGACAGGTTTATAATACATTTTTATTATTTTAATATACCGGTAATCTTAATTTGAATCGAGCTTGCCAAACGTAAGTTTCAGTATAAAATAATTAGTGGTAAGACCTTGTGAGTGGCTTACGATGTTTCCATCACCACTCTTGACACACTAAACCACAATATTTAAGAGGTAAGAATTTTATACTTGGTGGTTTAGACGACCCCCTAACTTTGGGCAGATTTTTTTAATGTTCAAATTCCGTCTTATAAGCCAAGATATACGGTTCATGGATTTGCAAATACGCGGATTGCCCCGCCGGAGGAATATTCTGTACATTGAAGTAATTGAAATACATACAAATCGTGCGCCATTCAACCCTCGCGCGACACCGAACACAGGACACCGCCCGCTCCCGCAACCTCACACACACACGCATAGCTCTCCCTCACTCAGTCAGTCTCGCTGTAGCCATGCTTGTATTGACATCAGCATTGTAGTTGCAAAAATATTACATTTCTGTGAATGTATTATATCAAGCACAGTATGAATAGAATATTACTAGTATAACAGTATTTTTTATTCGAAAACTATTAAAAAAACGAGTAATATATCTTGAACATCGGAAGGTTTGGTAAAGTCTTTTGTTTTCATGAAGTTTATCTTAATTTACATTGAAATACATCACGTTTCAGCAAAACTACTATTTATTTCTGAGAATATGGGAATGTAATATTTTTGCTGAAATGACGTACGTATTACAGTGGAAAGTGATGAAAGCAATGACTTTCGCTTTCTTTCGTTCAAAAGGTGTTACCGTAATCGCTTTTCGAATGGTTTTCAGTTAAAAAACTTTTGTATTACAATATTATTCTATCCTAATTCACTTGTGATGCAACAGTTTTTTTAACTGAAAATCATTCGAAAAGCGATTATGGTAACACCTTTTGAACGAAAGAAAGCAAGTCATTGTTTTCGTCACGATTTTATCCCACTTTCCACTGGAATACGTACGTCATTTCATCAAAAATATTACATTTCCGTGAATGCATTATATCAAGCACAGTATGAATTGAATATCATTGTAATATAACAGTATTTTAACCGAAAACTATTATAAAAACGAGTAGCATCTCTTGAACATCGGAAGGTTAGGTAAAGTCTTTTGTTTTCGTCATGTATTTTATCCTATTTTACATTGAAATACATCACGTTTCAGCAAAACAACTACAGTGAACCCTCAATTTACGCGGTTAATTCAACCCACGGCTGCCCGAGTAAAGTGAGAAACGCGTAAAGTGAACAACATAACATATGGGATTAATTGAAATAGAGACCGGGCCGACCCCCAAACTCCACTTTTTCAGACACAATACCTATGTTGTAGTAAAAATAACTTCTTAATTTTATGATGGTATGCACGCACAATTAATAATTAAGAGAAATTTCAATAATATTAGGTTTTTTAATACTTACATTAGTAGAAAAGATGGCTGGGCACACGGGGATGGGGGGTTGGTTCCGAGGCAGAGGGCAGATTATTGGCCCTCACCTGTATCACTTGTATCAATTGTATCACTATCCACCACAGAGGCTTGCAGGGCCTCTTTGTCAAACCCCTCAAAGTCCATATAAGTCCATATCCTCACTATCATTATCACTATCACTGACTTGGGCAGGCTGTGGTGGGTGGCGGGTGAAGAACTCGGTAATGTTTTGATGACTGGGCGACCTTGTGCGCACCCTGCTCGCGCCTCTCTCCGTGTAAAAGGGTACACACACCGCGGAACGTGAGCATTCCGGTTTCGGCAGGGTACCGCGTAAACATGGAAACGCGTAAAGTGGGACCGCGTAAAGCGAGGATTGACTGTATTTATTTCTGAGCATATATTCATTCGGGCGCAGTTTAGGTAAAATATGCATGTGATATAACATTTTTTTAACTGAAAATGATTCGAAAAACACGTACCCTCTAGCCCTGTTCAAGGAGAAGACTGGGAGGAGCTGTTTGGTGTTGAAGACGATGACAAGGAAAATGATTTTGATGGATTTTAATGAAAATATTCAGAAATATGGTATCGTAGTATTTATTCAAGTGAATTAGGATAGAATATTATTGTAATACAACAGTAGTGACGATGTGGAGGAGGCGGAGGGATAGAGCGGGGAGGAGGTGACTGGCGAGAGCAGGGACGAGTGGAGATGCCAGCCAGCACATTACGGGTGTATTAATTGTTTTTATAGCTATTTTTGCATTTTAATATTAAATACTGTACATTACGTTTCAACAAAACTACCATTTATTTCTGAGAACATGGAAATGTAATATTTTTGCTGAAATGATGTACGTATTACAGTGGAAAGCGGGATAAAATTGTGACAAAAGCAATGACTTTCTCTTTTTTTCGTTCAAAAGATGTTACCGTAATCGCTTTTCAAATGGTTTTCAGTTGTGGGATTATAAGGCTAATGATAGGATAGAATATTATTGTAATACAGTACGAGAACAACAGTTTTTTAACTGAAAACCATTCGAAAAGCGATTATGGTAAAATCTTTTGAACAACGAAAGAAAGCGAAAGTCATTGTTTTCGTCATGATTTTATCCCACTTTCCACTGTAATATGTACGTCATTCCAGCAAAAATATTACATTTCCATATTTATTTCCTAGAATATATTCATTCAGTCACAATTAAGGTAAAATATACTTGTGATGTAATATTTTAATGAAAATACGGTATCGTAGTTTTCTTTTGTTTCAAATTTAATTAACAAAGATTGATATTTCAAATGTAATGAACAAAAATTTATGTACAGTATCTATAAATACACTTTAATAAATGAATACTTTATGTTTTACATCGTCCTGTGCTACCATACCATGGATTTGGCTACTTTGGGCTTGCTATGATGACACAAGAGATCTGCCCTGGCAACTGTACCGACACTCACAGCTGGTGGTGCGTTGGTGCATTGTTTCCATTGTTTACTGGTAGTTACTGGTAAATATTTTTCAACCTAACGAAACTATTACCCGTTTAGAGGTCAACCCCCAATTTTTTGCCAAATTATTTGGTCTTAAAAACTCGAACTACACACAGGTATATACAGTAAATAAGGATATGGGGGACCAGGGTTTTTTTTTTGGGGGGGGGGGGGGCAGCAAAAATACACGGATTTTTAACATCCAAGGGTATCTCTGTTACGTAACCCCCGCGTATGTTAAGGGCCGACTGGCTGACTGTACTTTGTTTTACTATAAGACAATCATGCAAAACAGTTCTCAACCCATTCACCTATATATATGATCTTATGAGTTTATTTTATATTATCCTATAATACAGGTTATGTTATTATGGTATATTCATTGTAATTTATGTTAATCTCATATATTATACTATACTGTATACCTGTACCATAAGTCATACGATGCGGTCAAACGCCCGCTCACGTGTATATAAAAAGAAAAACACAAGACTTGCATAAATTTTATGAGTACCATTCTCTCTGTTATAGTGTTGGCAACAAGATGCAATATAATTTATATTTATAAAAAAATATTATAAGCACAAAAATAATCAAAACAGATCAATAAAAAAATTGCCATTTGAGAATCATTTTTTTTGCTATTTTATCAAAAACTATTTGTCATATCAGAAATCTGGTTACTGCATTGGAAAGCTTATAAAATTCCACTTCTAGCAGTACTTAAAAAGTTGACTCAGACAATTTTAAGCGAGGAGGTTGTGAACATATTGGTGTGTATTTTTTTTTCTCATGTTTATTAGAAGTGACGAAAATAGCTATATACAAGAATGCTATTTCTCCATTTTTTTCCAGTTTTCCGTATTTTTTTCCATCGTTCTAGGCGACTCACGTGAATCATGTAGATCCATTGAGAAAAATGAGGGGGTGGGGGGGGGGGTTATGACCATGACGAGGGAAATGTTTGACAATAAATAACAATAATTGACCCTCTAGGGAGGGTCGATTGGTCTGCCGCGTGAGGAAGATCAGCCAGTATACTGAGTATAGTGGCCGCACTAAATGTTCATGCATTACATTATATACAGTGGTCCCTCGGTTAATGAACACAATTCGTTCCAGAGGGTCGTTCGTTAACCAAAATTGTTTTTAACCGAATCCATTGTTTCAATAGGATATTGGGTAATTAGTTCCAGCTCACCGAAAAGTACATACAAAGTTAAAAAAATAATGCAGTAAAGTACACTTACTTTGAGGTGTATATGTAGAAGGTTCCTGGTTGATGATGATGATGGGAATTAGAAGTGGAGGTCGAGGAGAAGGGAGAAAAGAAGAAAGTGGGGATGGAGGAGAATCACCTTTCAGGGGACCCATGCATGATTCAGTAATTTCACCAATAAAATTTTAAGTTCACTTGGTGTAATTCAAGATTATTTTATTTAAATCAACACTGTACTGTGCTATATATTATCAATATGTTAACTAATAATTTCAGAATGACCAATAATTTCAATGAAAAAATGCCAAAATATTAAAGAGCACAACTTTCTTGATATTTACTCCACTGGAAACGAATGTAAACATAGAACAGATTACTGAATTGGCAGACTTGCCCATCAGCAAGTCATTAACCGAATTGAAGATCCTTATGGGAGGTAATTCGTAAACCGAAATTTTGTTAATCGAACCGTTCGTTAACCGAGGGACCACTGTAGTACTCAATTTCTCATTGGCTGAGTATTAATTGATTTGCATTACATTCTTCGATTCCTAAGTATTTCATTAACCAAAGATCAATGATGTCATACAATGCTGCTATTAGAAGCTGTATAATATGCCCCTCCACCCTACACTTGATACACCCTCCCCTGCTGCCATTGGCTGGGGAGGGGCTAAGCAGTTTTCAATATAACTAAGTTACTTTCATTTGTATGTTTTATTACCCGATTTTTGCTTGTTTTTGCTGGCTTTTGACCCCAAAGATAACTTTAACCGATTTGTACAGAGTAAATCGGTATTAAGAAGTATTTTTGCAAGATTCCTCAAGTATTGCAGGCAGTATCAAATACCATTACTTCATATTTTGGAAATTAAACTCAATTTTAGGTGTTTTTGCCTCAATATCTATGTTTTTTCACCATTTTTTTGTGTTTTTTGGACTTTTCTTTGACTAATGAAATTCCAAATTAGTCTTGAGTTATTATTCCATCTTCACAGAGCCGATTTGCATCAAAAAATGACAAGTTCATGCAGTATTTTACATTTGAAAACCAATTATTCCAGAAAATTGTGATTTTTTGTTTAATTCACAGTCCGAAAATGCAATTTTCAGTTTTTCGTGGTGCTAACCGCCAAAAACGCCTAAAGTTCAAATTTTTTTGCTGATTCTGCATTGTCATATCATATTATTGTTTAAAAAAGAGTCCTATGCAAAATCTGAATACCTTCATTTTTACTGCCTACCCCTAAATTAGATGGGATGGTGCTGTTCTTATATCTATCGGTGCGGGCTCTTATGGGCTGAATTTTGTTGTAGTGGTGGACTGCGCTAGTTGGGTGGGGGACTGCAGTTGGCAATGACGAGGGTGGTGCAGTAGTCCACTGCCAAACCTTTCCAGTGTTTGGTGGTGGAGGTCACTGAGGGATGACATTTCCAGGGTGGAGAGAGCGTTGGTGTAGCCGGAGTATTCTGCATCGAGCATGATTCTGCAGGCCCTTTTCTGTACCTTCTCTAGCTGACGTTGTTGGGTGGAGTTGAGAGAAGACGACCAGGCTGGTGACGCCTATGTTAGTTTGATGAGAATAAAGGCGTTGTAGATGGTCCTCAGCTCTGGCGTGGGTGTCTCAAGTGACCAGGGCCGGATTCAGGAGTGGGCAAAGTGGGCAGCTGCCCAGGGGCCTCCACATATTACAATATTTTATTTATTTTTTATTCATTTGGATTATTTTTATTTTCATTCTTTAAAATTCATGTTTATCTATTCCATCATGTAAAACTATGTTCAGCAAGAAGCGTGATAGAAATTAGGCTAGCTACACCTTGAAATTCATGAATAATGCAAAGAATCATCTCTCTGTAACAACTAATAATATATTCTTTTCTGTGAAGTCTCTTGAATTTTTTTGACATGTGCGGTAGTAGCTATATCAAGGCTGGTCGACGAAACCACATGAATGACTCCAGTCATGTCTCACTTTTGTGTGTTGGGAATTTGAACACTATCAATAAATATACAGTTAATTAAAAATTTCTCAATGTTCTAATTTCTTCAATATAACTGCATATGGCTTCAAAATTCTCCAAAGAAGTGTTCAAATTTCAAAATTTTCCCGGGGGGCCTACAGCGCCACCCAGAACTCCCAGATGTTTAGGCTCACTTCACTCGCCACCCCACCCTCTTAGGTAGTTATAATGAGGGGGGGCCTCCACAAAGAGGCTGCCCATGGGCCTCCACAGGTCTAAATCCGGCACTGTAAGTGACCTAAGTCGTCGTAGCATGTAGAGACGGTACGAGGCTGCCTTAACTGTGTTATTTACATGGGCCTTCAGTCAAGTTTGTTGTCTATAGTTACACCCAGAAGTTTGGCAGACTGTAGGGTATGTGTGTGTGTACCCCAGGAGGTGAGGACTGTAGGGTATGTGTGTGTGTGTGTGTGTCCCAGGAAGTCAGGAGTGTAGGGTATGTGTGTGTGTACCCCAGGAGGTGAGGACTGTAGGGTATGTGTGTGTGTGTGTCCCAGGAAGTCAGGAGTGTAGGGTATGTGTGTGTGTCCCCCAGGAGGTCAGGGCTGTTGGGTATGTGTGTGTGTCCCCCAGGAGGTCAGGGCTGTAGGGTATGTATGTGTGTCCCCCAGGAGGTCAGGAGTGTAGGGTATGTGTGTGTGTCCCCCAGGAGGTCAGGGCTGTAGGGTATGTTTGTGTGTGTGTCCCTCAGGAGGTCAGGAATGTAGGGTATGTGTGTGTGTCTCCCCCAGGAGGTCAGGACTGTAGGGTATGTGTGTGTGTGTGTCCGAGGAAGTCAGGTGTGTAGGGTATGTGTGTGTGTCCCAGGAGGTCAGGACTGTAGGGTATGTGTGGGTGTCCCCCAGGAGGTCAGGGCTGTAGGGTATGTGTGTGTCCCCCAGGAGGTCAGGACTGTAGGGTATGTGTGTGTGTCCCCCAGGAGGTCAGGACTGTAGGGTATGTGTGTGTGTCCCCCAGGAGGTCAGGGCTGAAGGATATGTGTGTGTGTGTGTGTCCTCCAGGAGGTCAGGAATGTAGGGTATGTGTGTGTGTCCCCCAGGAGGTCAGGACTGTAGGGTATGTGAGTGTGTGTGTCCCAGGAGGTCAGGGCTGAAGGGTATGTGTGTGTGTGTCTCAGGAGGTCAGTGCTGTAGGGTATGTGTGTGTGTCCCCCCCAGGAGGTCAGGGCTGTAGGGTATGTGTGTGAGTGTGTGTGTGTCCCCCAGGAGGTCAGGGCTGAAGGGTATGTATGTGTGTGTGTGTGTGTCTCAGGAGGTCAGTGCTGTAGGGTATGTGTGTGTGTCCCCCAGGAGGTCAGGACTGTAGGGTGTGTGTGTGTCCCCCAGGAGGTCAGGGCTGAAGGGTATGTGTCTGTGTGTGTGTGTCTCAGGAGGTCAGGGCTGTAGGGTATGTGTGTGTGTCCCAGGAGGTCAGTGCTGTAGGGTATGTGTGTGTGTCCCCCAGGAGGTCAGGAATGTAGGGTATGTGTGTGTGTGTCCCCCAGGAGGTCAGGACTGTAGGGTATGTGAGTGTGTGTGTCCCAGGAGGTCAGGGCTTAAGGGTATATGTGTGTGTGTGTCTCAGGAGGTCAGTGCTGTAGGGTATGTGTGTGTGTGTGTGTGCCCCAGGAGGTCAGGGTTGTAGGGTATGTGTGTGTGTGTCTCAGGAGGTCAGTGCTGTAGGGTATGTGTGTGTGTGTGTGTCCCAGGAGGTCAGGGCTGTAGGGTATGCTTGTGTGTGTGTCCCAGGAGGTCAGGGCTGTAGGGTATGTGTGTGTGTGTGTCCCAGGAGGTCAGGGCTGTCGGGTATGTGTATGTATCCCCCAGGAGGTCAGGGTTGTAGGGTATGTGTGTGTCCCAGGAAGTCAGGGCCGTAGGGTATGTGTGTGTGTCCCCCAGGAGGTCAGGGCTGTAGGGTATGTGTGTATGTGTCCCAGGAAGTCAGGGCCGTAGGGTATGTGTGTGTGTGTGTCTGTGTGTCCCAGGAGGTCAGGGCCGTAGGGTATGTGTGTGTGTGTCCCCCAGGAGGTCAGGGCTGTAGGGTATGTGTGTGTGTGTGTGTCCCAGGAAGTCAGGGCCGTAGGGTATGTGTGTGTGTGTGTGTGTGTGTGTGTGTGTGTATGTGTGTGTCTGTGTGTCCCAGGAAGTCAGGGCCGTAGGGTATGTGTGTGTGTGTCCCCCAGGAGGTCAGGGCTGTAGGGTATGTGTGTGTGTGTGTGTCCCAGGAAGTCAGGGCCGTAGGGTATGTGTGTGTGTGTCCCCCAGGAGGTCAGGGTTGTAGGTTATGTCTGTATGGCCCCCAGGAGGTCAGGGTTGTAGGTTATGTGTGTGTGTCCCCCAGGAGGTCAGGATTGTTGGTTATGTGTGTGTCCCACAAGAGATCAGGGTTGTAGGTTATGTGTGTGTCCCCCAGGAGGTTAGGGTTGTAGGGTATGTGTGTGTCCCAGGAGGTCAGGGCTGTAGGGTATGTGTGTGTGTGTATGTGTCCCAGAAGGTCAGGGCTGTAGGGTATGTGTGTGTGTGTGTGTCCCCCAGGAGGTCAGGGTTGTAGGTTATGTGTGTATCCCCCAGGAGGTCAGGGTTGTAGGGTATATGTGTGTGTGTCCCCCAGGAGGTCAGGGCTGTAGGATGTGTGTGTGTGTCCCCCAGGAGGTCAGGGTTGTAGGGTATGTGTGTGTGTGTCCCCCAGGAGGTCAGGGCTGTAGGATGTGTGTGTGTGTCCCCCAGGAGGTCAGGGCTGTAGGATGTATGTGTGTCCCAGGTCAGGGCTGTAGGGTATGTGTGTGTATCCCCCAGGAGGTCAAGGTTGGTAGGTTATGTGTGTGTGTGTTCCCCAGGAGGTCAGGGTTGTAGGTTATGTGTGTGTGTCCCCCTGGAGGTCAGGGTTGTAGGTTATGTGTGTGTGTGTCCCCCAGGAGGTCATGACTGTCGGTTATATGTGTGTATCTCCCAGGAGGTCAGGGTTGTAGGTTATGTCTGTGTGGCCCCCAGGAGGTCAGGGTTGTAGGTTATGTGTGTCTATCCTCCAGGAGGTCAGGGTTGGTAGGTTATATGTGTATATGCCCCAGGTTGTCAGGGTTGTTGGTTATGTGTGTGTCCCCCAGGAGGTCAGGGTTGTAGGTTATGTGTGTGTACCCCAGGAGGTCAGGGTTGTAGGTTATGTCTGTGTGGCCCCCAGGAGGTCAGGGTTGTAAGTTGTGTGTCTATCCCCCAGGAGGTCAGGATTGGTAGGTTTTGTGTGTGTATCCCCCAGGAAGTCAAGGTTGTTGGTTATGTGTGTGTCCCCCAGGAGGTCAGGGTTGTAGGTTATGTGTGTGTGTCCCCCAGGAGGTCAGGATTGTTGGTTATGTGTGTATCCCCCAGGAGGTCAGGGTTGTAGGATGTGTCTGTGTGGCCCCCAGGAGGTCAGGGTTGTTGGTTATGTGTGTGTGTCCCAGGAGGTCAGGGTTGTAGGTTATGTGTGTGTGTCCCAGGAGGTCAGGGTTCTAGGATGTGTGTGTGTGTCCCAGGAGGTCAGGCCTGTAGGGTATGTGTGTGTGTCCCCCAGGATGTCGGGGCTGTAGGGTATGTGTGTGTGTGTGTGTGTGTGTGTGTGTGTGTGTGTGTGTCCCAGGAGGTCAGGCCTGTAGGGTATGTGTGTGTGTCCCCCAGGAGGTCAGGGCTGTAGGGTATGTGTGTGTGTGTCCCGCAGGAGGTCAGGGCTGTAGAGTATGTGTGTGTGTGTCCCAGGAGGTCAGGAATGTAGGGTATGTGTGTGTGTCCCCCAGGAGGTCAGGGCTGTAGTGTATGTGTGTGTGTGTGTGCGTGTGTCCCCCAGGAGGTCAGTAATGTAGGGTATGTGTGTGTATGTCCCCCAGGAGGTCAGGACTGTAGGGTATGTGTGTGTGTGTGTCCCAGGAAGTCAGGAGTGTCGGGTATGTGTGTGTGTCCCCCAGGAGGTCAGGGCTGTAGGGTATGTGTGTGTCCCCCAGGAGGTGAGGACTGTAGGGTATGTGTCTGTGTCCCCCAGGAGGTCAGGACTGTAGGGTATGTGTGTGTGTGTCCCCCAGGAGGTCAGGGCTGAAGGGTATGTGTGTGTGTGTGTGTGTGTGTGTGTGTCTCAGGAGGTCAGTGCTGTAGGGTATGTGTGTGTGTGTCTCAGGAGGTCAGTGCTGAAGGGTATGTGTGTGTGTGTGTCCCCCAGGAGGTCAGGACTGTAGGGTATGTGTGTGTGTGTGTCCCAGGAAGTCAGGTGTGTAGGGTATGTGTGTGTGTCCCAGGAGGTCAGGACTGTAGGGTGTGTGGGTGTCCCCCAGGAGGTCAGGACTGTAGGGTATGTGTCCCCCAGGAGGTCTGGGCTGAAGGGTATGTGTGTGTGTGTGTCCCCCAGGAGGTCAGGAATGTAGGGTATGTGTGTGTGTCCCCCAGGAGGTCAGGACTGTAGGGTATGTGAGTGTGTGTGTCCCAGGAGGTCAGGGCTGAAGGGTATGTGTGTGTGTGTCTCAGGAGGTCAGTGCTGTAGGGTATGTGTGTGTGTGTGTCCCCCAGGAGGTCAGGGCTGTAGGGTATGTGTGCGTGTGTGTGTGTCTCAGGAGGTCAGTGCTGCAGGGTATGTGTGTGTGTCCCCCCCCAGGAGGTCAGGGCTGTAGGGTATGTGTGTGAGTGTGTGTGTCCCCCAGGAGGTCAGGGCTGAAGGGTATGTGTGTGTGTGTGTGTGTGTCTCAGGAGGTCAGTGCTGTAGGGTATATGTGTGTGTCCCCCAGGAGGTCAGGACTGAAGGGTGTGTGTGTGTCCCCCAGGAGGTCAGGGCTGAAGGGTATGTGAGTGTGTGTGTGTGTGTGTGTGTGTGTGTCTCAGGAGGTCAGGGCTGTAGGGTATGTGTGTGTGTGTGTCCCAGGAGGTCAGTGCTGTAGGGTATGTGTGTGTGTCCCCCAGGAGGTCAGGGCTGTAGGGTATGTGAGTGTGTGTGTCCCAGGAGGTCAGGGCTGAAGGGTATGTGTGTGTGTGTGTCTCAGGAGGTCAGTGCTGTAGGGTATGTGTGTGTGTGTGCCCCAGGAGGTCATGGTTGTAGGGTATGTGTGTGTCTCAGGAGGTCAGTGCTGAAGGGTATGTGTGTGTGTGTGTCCCAGGAGGTCAGGGCTGTAGGGTATGTTTGTGTGTGTGTCCCAGGAGGTCAGGGCTGTAGGGTATGTGTGGGTGCGTGTCCCAGGAGGTCAGTGCTGTCGGGTATGTGTCTGTGTCTCCCAGGAGGTCAGACCTGTAGGGTATGTGTGTGTGTGTCCCCCAGGAAGTCAGGGCTGTAGGGTATGTGTGTGTGTGTCCCAGGAAGTCAGGGCCGTAGGGTATGTGTGTGTGTGTCCCCCAGGAGGTCAGGGCTGTAGGGTATGTGTGTATGTGTCCGAGGAAGTCAGGGCCGTAGGGTGTGTGTGTGTGTGTGTCTGTGTCCCAGGAAGTCAGGGCCGTAGGGTATGTGTGTGTGTGTCCCCCAGGAGGTCAGGGCTGTAGGGTATGTGTGTGTGTGTCCCCCAGGAGGTCAGGGCTGTAGGGTGTGTGTGTGTGTGTCCCAGGAAGTCAGGGCCGTAGGGTATGTGTGTGTGTGTCCCCCAGGAGGTCAGGGTTGTAGGTTATGTCTGTATGGCCCACAGTAGGTCAGGGTTGTAGGTTATGTGTGTCTATCCACCAGGAGGTCAGGATTGGTAGGTTATGTGTGTGTATCCCCCAGGTGGTCAATGTTGTTGGTTATGTGTGTGTCCCACAGGAGGTCAGGGTTGTAGGTTCTGTGTTTGTATCCCCCAGGAGGTCAATGTTGTTGGTTATGTGTCTATCCCCCAGGAGGTCAGGGTTGGTTGGTTGTGTGTGTGTATCCCCCAGGAGGTCAAGGTTGTTGGTTATGTGTGTGTCCCCCAGGAGGTCAGGGTTGTAGGTTATATGTGTGTGTCCCCCAGGAGGTCAGGATTGTTGGTTATGTGTGTGTCCCACAGGAGATCAGGGTTGTAGGTTATGTGTGTGTCCCCCCAGGAGGTTAGGGTTGTAGGGTATGTGTGTGTCCCGGGAGGTCAGGGCTGTAGGGTATGTGTGTGTGTGTATGTGTCCCAGAAGGTCAGGGCTGTAGGGTATGTGTGTGTCCCCCAGGAGGTCAGGGTTGTAGGTTATGTGTGTATCCCCCAGGAGGTCAGGGTTGTAGGGTATGTGTGTGTGTGTCCCCCAGGAGGTCAGGGCTGTAGGATGTGTGTGTGTGTCCCCCAGGAGGTCAGGGTTGTAGGGTATGTGTGTGTGTGTCCCCCAGGAGGTCAGGGCTGTAGGATGTGTGTGTGTGTTCCCCAGGAGGTCAGGGCTGTAGGATGTATGTGTGTCCCAGGTCAGGGCTGTAGGGTATGTGTGTGTATCCCCCAGGAGGTCAAGGTTGGTAGGTTATGTGTGTGTGTGTTCCCCAGGAGGTCAGGGTTGTAGGTTATGTGTGTGTGTCCCCCAGGAGGTCAGGGTTGTAGGTTATGTGTGTGTGTGTCCCCCAGGAGGTCATGACTGTCGGTTATATGTGTGTATCTCCCAGGAGGTCAGGGTTGTAGGTTATGTCTGTGTGGCCCCCAGGAGGTCAGGGTTGTAAGTTGTGTGTCTATCCCCCAGGAGGTCAGGATTGGTAGGTTATGTGTGTGTATCCCCCAGGAGGTCAAGGTTGTTGGTTATGTGTGTGTCCCCCAGGAGGTCAGGGTTGTAGGTTATGTGTGTGTGTCCCAGGAGGTCAGAGTTGTAGGATGTGTGTGTGTTTCCCAGGAGGTCAGGCCTGTAGGGTATGTGTGTGTGTCCCCCAGGTTGTCGGGGCTGTAGGGTATGCGTGTGTGTGTGTGTGTGTGTGTGTGTGTGTGTGTGTGTGTGTCCCAGGAGGTCAGCAGTGTAGGGTATGTGTGTGTGTCCCCCAGGAGGTCAGGGCTGTAGGGTATGTGTGTGTGTGTCCCGCAGGAGGTCAGGAATGTAGGGTATGTGTGTGTGTGTGTGTGTCCCCCAGGAGGTCAGGAATGTAGGGTATGTGTGTGTATGTCCCCCAGGAGGTCAGGACTGTAGGGTATGTGTGTGTGTGTGTGTCCCAGGAAGTCAGGAGTGTCGGGTATGTGTGTGTGTCCCCCAGGAGGTCAGGGCTGTAGGGTATGTGTGTGTCCCCCAGGAGGTGAGGACTGTAGGGTATGTGTGTGTGTCCCCCAGGAGGTCAGGACTGTAGGGTATGTGTGTGTGTCCCCCAGGAGGTCAGGGCTGAAGGGTATGTGTGTGTGTGTCTCAGGAGGTCAGTGCTGTAGGGTATGTGTGTGTGTGTTTCCCCCAGGAGGTCAGGGCTGTAGGGTATGTGTGTGTGTGTCCCCCAGGAGGTCAGGGTTGTAGGTTATGTGTGTGTGTCCCCCAGGAGGTCAGGATTGTTGGTTATGTGTGTGTCCCCCAGGAGGTCAGGGTTGTAGGTTATGTGTGTGTGTCCCGCAGGAGGTCAGGAATGTAGGGTATGTGTGTGTGTCCCCCAGGAGGTCAGGGCTGTAGGGTATGTATGTGTGTGTCCCCCCCAGGAGGTCAGGAATGTAGGGTATGTGTGTGTATGTCCCCCAGGAGGTCAGGGCTGAAGGGTATGTGTGTGTGTGTGTGTGTGTCTCAGGAGGTCACTGCTGTAGGGTATGTGTGTGTGTCTCAGGAGGTCAGTGCTGTAGGGTATGTGTGTGTGTGTGTCCCCCAGGAGGTCAGGGCTGTAGGGTATGTGTGTGTTTGTGTCCCCCAGGAGGTCAGGGCTGAAGGGTATGTGTGTGTGTGTGTCCCAGGAAGTCAGGAGTGTCGGGTATGTGTGTGTGTCCCCCAGGAGGTCAGGGCTGTAGGGTATGTGTGTGTCCCCCAGGAGGTGAGGACTGTAGGGTATGTGTGTGTGTCCCCCAGGAGGTCAGGGCTGAAGGGTATGTGTGTGTGTGTGTGTGTGTCTCAGGAGGTCACTGCTGTAGGGTATGTGTGTGTGTCTCAGGAGGTCAGTGCTGTAGGGTATGTGTGTGTGTGTCCCCCAGGAGGTCAGGGCTGTAGGGTATGTGTGTGTTTGTGTCCCCCAGGAGGTCAGGGCTGAAGGGTGTGTGTGTGTGTGTGTCCCCCAGGAGGTCAGGACTGTGGGGTATGTGTGTGTGTCTCAGGAGGTCAGGACTGTAGGGTATGTGAGTGTGTGTGTCCCTGGAGGTCAGGGCTGAAGGGTATGTGTGTGTGTGTGTGTGTGTGTCTCAGGAGGTCAGTGCTGTAGGGTATGTGTGTGTGTCTCAGGAGGTCAGTGCTGTAGGGTATGTGTGTGTGTGCCCCAGGAGGTCAGGGTTGTAGGGTACGTGTGTGTGTGTCTCAGGAGGTCAGTGCTGTAGGGTATGTGTGTGTGTGTGTCCCAGGAGGTCAGGGCTGTAGGGTATGTGTGTGTGTGTGTGTGTGTGTGTCTCAGGAGGTCAGTGCTGTAGGGTATGTGTGTGTGTGTGTCCCAGGAGGTCAGGGCTGTAGGGTATGTGTGTGTGTTTGTGTGTGTCAGGAGGTCAGTGCTGTAGGGTATGTGTGTCCCAGGAGGTCAGGGCTGTCGGGTATGTGTGTGTATCCCCCAGGAGGTCAGGGTTGTAGGGTGTGTGTGTGTGTGTGTGTGTGTGTGTGTGTGTCAGTAGGTCAGTGCTGTTGGGTATGTGTCTGTGTCCCCCAGGAGGTCAGAGCTGTAGGGTATGTGTGTGTATCCCCCAGGAGGTCAGGGCTGTAGGGTATGTGTGTGTGTGTCCCCCAGGAAGTCAGGGCTGTAGGGTATGTGTGTGTGTGTGTGTGTGTGTCCCAGAAAGTCAGGGCCGTAGGGTATGTTTGTGTGTGTCCCCCAGGAGGTCAGGGCTGTTGGTTTTGTGTGTGGCCCCCAGGAGGTCAGGGTTGTAGGTTATGTGTGTCTATCCCCCTGGAGGTCAGGGTTCGTAGGTTATATGTGTGTATCCCCCAGGAGGTGAAGGTTGTTGGTTATGTGTGTGTCCCCCAGGAGGTCAGGGTTTGTAGGTTATGTGTGTGTGTCCCCCAGGAGGTCAGGATTGTTGGTTATGTGTGTGTCCCCCAGGAGGTCAGGGTTGTAGGTTCTGGGTGTGTGTCCCCCAGGAGGTCAGGGTTGTAGGTTATGTGTGTGTGTCCCAGGAGGTCAGGGTTGTAGGATGTGTGTGTGTGTGTGTCCCAGGAGGTCAGAGCTGTAGGGTATGTGTGTGTGTGTGTGTGTGTCCCCCAGGAGGTCAGGGTTGGTTGGTTATGTGTGTGTGTCCCCCAGGAGGTCAGGGTTGTAGGTTATGTGTGTATCCCCCAGGAGGTCAGGGTTGTAGGCTGTGTGTGTGTGTGTGTGTCCACCAGGAGGTCAGGGCTGTTGGATGTGTGTGTGTCGCAGGATGTCAGGGCTGTAGGTTATGTGTGTGTGTGTGTCCCCCCAGGAGGTCTGGGTTGTAGGTTATGTGTGTCTATCCCCCAGGAGGTCAGGGTTGGTAGGTTATGTGTGTGTATCCCCCAGGAGGTCAATGTTGTTGGTTATGTGTGTGTCCCCCTGGAGGTCAGGGTTGGTAGGTTATGTGTGTGTATCCTCCAGGAGGTCAAGGTTGTTGGTTATGTCTGTGTGGCCCCCAGGAGGTCAGGGTTGCAGGGTATGTGTGTGTCCCCCCAGGTCAGGGTTGTAGGTTATGTGTGTGTGTGTGTCCCAGGAGGTCAGGGCTGTAGGTTATGTGTGTGTCCCCAAGGAGGTCAGGGTTGTAGGTTATGTGTGTGTCCACCAGGAGGTCAGGGTTGTAGGTTATGTGTGTGTCCCCCAGGAGGTCAGGGTTGCAGGGTATGTGTGTGTCCCCCCAGGAGGTCAGGGTTCGTAGGTTATGTGTGTGTGTCCCCCAGGAGGTCAATGTTGTTGGTTATGTGTGTGTCCCCCAGGAGGTCAGGGTTGTAGGTTATGTGTGTCTATCCCCCAGTAGGTCAGGGTTGGTAGGTTATGTGTGTGTATCCCCCAGGAGGTCAATGTTGTTGGTTATGTGTGTGTCCCCCAGGAGGTCAGGGTTGTAGGTTATGTGTGTGGCCCCCAGGAGGTTCAAGGTTGTTGGTTATGTCTGTGTGGCCCCCAGTAGGTCAGGTTTGTAGGTTATGTGTGTCTATCCCCCAGGAGGTCAGGGTTTGTAGGTTATGTGTGTGGCCCCCAGGAGGTCAGGGTTGTAGGTTATGAATGTCTATCCCCCTGGAGGTCAGGGTTCGTAGGTTATATGTGTGTATCCCCCAGGAGGTCAAGGTTGTTGGTTATGTGTGTGTCCCCCAGGAGGTCAGGGTTGTAGGTTATGTGTGTGTGTCCCCCAGGAGGTCAGGATTGTTGGTTATGTGTGTGTGTTCCCCAGGAGGTCAGGGTTGTAGGTTATGTGTGTGTGTCCCCCAGGAGGTCAGGGTTGTAGGTTATGTGTGTGTGTCCCAGGAGGTCAGGGTTGTAGGGTGTGTGTGTGTGTCCCAAGAGGTCAGAGCTGTAGGGTATGTGTGTGTGTGTCCCCCAGGAGGTCAGGGTTGGTTGGTTATGTGTGTGTGTGTCCCCCAGGAGGTCAGGGTTGTAGGTTATGTGTGTATCCCCCAGGAGGTCAGGGTTGTAGGATGTGTGTGTGTGTGTGTCCACCAGGAGGTCAGGCCTGTAGGTTATGTGTGTGTGTGTCCACCTGGAGGTCAGGGCTGTAGGATGTGTGTGTGTCCCAGGAGGTCAGGGTTGGTAGGTTATGTGTGTCCCCCAGGAGGTCAGGGTTGTAGGTTATGTGTGTGTGTGTGTCCACCAGGAGGTCAGGGCTGTAGGATGCGTGTGTGTCCCAGGTGGTCAGGGCTGTAGGTTATGTGTGTGTCCCCAAGGAGGTCAGGGTTGTAGGTTATGTGTGTGTCTCCCAGGAGGTCAGGGTTGTAGGTTATGTGTGTGTCCCCCAGGAGGTCAGGGTTGCAGGGTATGTGTGTCCCCCCAGGAGGTCAGGGTTGTTCGTTATGTGTGTGTGTGTCCCCCAGGAGGACAGGGTTGTAGGTTATGTGTGTGTCCCCCAGGAGGTCAGGGTTGTAGGTTATGTGTGTGTGTCCCCCCGGAGGTCAGGGTTGTTCGTTATGTGTGTGTGTCCCCCAGGAGGTCAGGGTTGTAGGTTATGTGTGTGTGTCCCCCAGGAGGTCAGGGTTGTAGGTTATGTGTGTGTCCCCCAGGAGGTCAGGGTTGTAGGTTATGTGTTTGTCTCCCATGAGGTCAGGGTTGTAGGGTATGTGTGTGTCCCTCCAGGAGGTCAGGGTTGTTCGTTATGTGTGTGTGTCCCCCAGGAAGTCAGGGTTGTAGGTTATGTGTGTAATGAGACAAATCTCACATGAAGAAGATTACATATAGGTAGAATATTGATAGTATGAGAGTATAAAAGAGAGGAAGACTTTGGTAGCGTGGCCGTGATAGATATTTGATGATGGATTTACACTTATCGTATCTTATACATCAATACACATCTATTACGTCTTAAAGGCGACTTCTCAAACACCGCTTCGTTACAACTCTTTATTAATTGCTACAATGACATGGACACATTAATAACACCTTCTATTGAAGTTACTAGGACATTATGTTTACGTTACTAGGACATCATATCACGTTACTAGGCACTCTGACTCTCGGACACGAACATGAAATGAATACACTTCCCACGTAAGTAACTCATCCCATGGAAAGCTCTGACAAAAACTCACGTGACCTAGGGGAGGCCTAGCAGGTGGTCCTGGGTTGTCTCTATGGGAGACTGCTTAGCTGGGCACCGGTGTGTCGAGGGCAACTCGCTCCTGACCGGAGGCGGCTTTCCTCCGGCCCCTGACTTCTCTCGAGCAGGACTCGGGACGTGGTAGCTGGTCCTTCTTGGTTACAAGACACACTCTCTCTCTGTCTCTGGCCGAGGGAGGACTAGCACGTCCTATATATTGGGAGGCGACCCGTCAGGTTGAGCTGATCGGGGGGGCGGCGAAGGGTCTCCTTACATTTGCCTTCGCTAATGTAGGGTCAGGTCTGGACTTTTTCAGAGACTATAAGTTGTATATTCTGGAGAAATCTTCAGATGCGGCCGTGTGACATGAGAGGCCCTGGTTGATTTGTGGCTCGAGGGTTACATTTGACCTGGCTAATGTGAGGTCAGGTCTGGACTTCTTCTGGGATGTAGGTTATTGTGTATATTGGGAGAGAGTCGACCGGTGCCTTCTTGCATGTTTGTTGGGGCCGTGTGACATGGGAAGGGGAGCTAGTTGATTTATAACCCTTGGGCAGCTGCGAGACTTACCCTTACACTTGACCCCCGTAATGTCGGGTCAAGTCTGGACTGTTTCTGAGATGTAAGCTGTGGTTTGACAACCCATCACTACATGTGTGTGTCCCCCCAGGAGGTCAGGGTTGTTCGTTATGTGTGTGTGTTCCCCAGGAGGTCAGGGTTGTAGGGTATGTGTGTGTCCCCCAGGAGGTCAGGGTTGTTCGTTATGTGTGTGTGTCCCCCAGGAGGTCAGGGTTGTAGGTAATGTGTGTGTCCCCCAGGAGGTCGGGGTTGTAGGGTATGTGTGTGGCCCCCCAGGAGGTCAGGGTTGTAGGTTATGTGTGTGTCCCCCAGGAGGTCAGGGTTGTTCGTTATGTGTGTGTGTCCCCCAGGAGGTCAGGGTTGTAGGTTATGTGTGTGTCCCCCAGGAGGTCAGGGTTGTAGGTTATGTGTGTGTCCCCCCAAGGAGGTCAGGGTTGTAGGGTGAGTGTGTGTGTCCCCCAGGAGGTCAGGGTTTTAGGGTATGTGTGTGTCCCCCCAGGAGGTCAGGGTTGTAGGTTATGTGTGTGTGTCCCAGGAAATCAGGGTTGTAGGTTATGTGTGTGTGTGTGTCCCAGGAGGTCAGGGTTGTTTGTTATGCGTGTATCCCCCAGGAGGTCAGGGTTGGTAGGTTGTGTCTGTGTGTCCCCCAGGAGGTCAGGGTTGTAGGTTATGTGTGTGTCCCCCCAGGAGGTCAGGGTTGTAGGTTGTGTGTGTGTGTCCCCCAGGAGGTCAGGGTTGTAGGTTATGTGTGTGTGTCCCCCAGGAGGTCAGGGTTGTTGGTTATGTGTGTATCCCCCAGGAGGTCAGGGTTGGTAGGTTGTGTGTGTGTGTCCCCCAGGAGGTCAGGGTTGTTCGTTATGTGTGTATCCCCCAGGAGGTCAGGGTTTTAGGTTGTGTGTGTGTCCCCCCCAGGAGGTCAGGGTTGTAGGTTATGTGTGTGTGTCCCTCAGGAGGTCAGGGTTGTTGGTTATGTGTGTGTGTCCCCCAGGAGGTCAGGGTTGGTAGGTTGTGTGTGTGTGTCCCCCAGGAGGTCAGGGTTGTAGGTTATGAGTGTGTGTCCCCCAGGAGGTCAGGGTTGTAGGTTATGTGTGTGTGTCCTCCAGGAGGTCAGGGTTGTAGGTTAAGTGTGTGTGTCCCCCAGGAGGTCAGGGTTGGTAGGTTGTGTGTGTCCCCCAGGAGGTCAGGGTTATAGGTTATGTGTGTGTGTCCCCCAGGAGGTCAGGGTTATAGGTTATGTGTGTGTGTCCCCCAGGAGGTCAGGGTTGGTAGGTTGTGTGTGTGTCCCCCAGGAGGTCAGGGTTATAGGTTATGTGTGTGTGTCCCCCAGGAGGTCAGGGTTGTAGGTTAAGTGTGTGTGTCCCCCAGGAGGTCAGGGTTGGTAGGTTGTGTGTGTGTCCCCCAGGAGGTCAGGGTTGTAGGTTATGTGTGTGTCCCCCAGGAGGTCAGGGTTGTAGGTTATGTGTGTGTCCCCCAGGAGGTCAGGGTTGTAGGTTATGTGTGTGTGTCCCTGAGGAGGGGGACCCTATGATATGTAGGAACATAAAACTCTCCAGCAGTAGGTATAGAAGCATGTTAAAGCAGAAGTTAAGGCAGAAAGAAAATAAGAGGAATTCTTTTTTTAAAGAAACAGTTAGAATCAAAGAAAATAGAGTGTGAGGAAATGGCTAAAAAAAATCAAGGGAGAGCAGAGAGGCCTTCCAGCAATAAAAGCAGATGCATCATTTACTCTTCCTGAAAAACAAATAGCTGATGCAAATAAAACTAAGAATAAAAAAAAAGCGAATATTATATGGGAAAGTAAATTAATTATTTTGTTTGTATATGTCATGGAACAGCTTATTTTTCTTATTTTAGTACTACATGTGCTATTGAAACCCGGTGCATTATAGATAAATCCCTTTGGTAAGTATTAAATTTTGAATTCTCGCAATACAATGCAAAAAAAGATTACATTTTAGTTTATCTTCTCTCAATTAAAAATATTAAACAAATTCGATTTTATTAGCGACTTAAATTTGTAACGTAATTATTAAGACTATATGCTTTTAAAATATTGTTGCAAAACACAAATTTGTTTGATTTTGGGTACTGTGTATTTTAACTATTAGGCGATCACGAAATGAGTAACACTGTGAGAAATTAAGTTAATAATGTATGGTAAAAACTTCACAGGTAGGTGTTTTCTCAGCTCCAAGAAAATTTTTTTATTAATTATATATATTTATTTATTTTTTTATTTATTTATTTATTTTTTTATTATTTTTTTTTTTTCCAAGACCCAATTACATCCGTGTATGTACATGTATTATTATTATTTTTTTTTTGGGGGGGGGGGGGCCTTATGTTGCAGAGCAATCAGTTACAAAGCCAAAGATACAGGTAGTCGTCGACTTACGACCTAGATTGGTTACGGCCGCCCGGTCGTAAGTTGATCTGGTCGTAAGTCGGCCTATGTTATAATTACCTTACGTATATTATAATGTGTAATGATAATATAATCATCTTTAAGTCATATTTTATCAACATTTTCTTTGTTCATTATTGTTACGGTCGTCAGGTTTAAGTAAATCACTGCATACTACAGTACAATTTAATTGCCTTACGTATATTATAATGTGTAATGATAATATAATCATCTTTAAGTCATATTTTATCAACATTTTCTTTGTTCATTATTGTTACGGTCGTCAGGTTTAAGTAAATCACTGCATACTACAGTACAATTTAATTACCTTACGTATATTATAATGTGTAATGATAATATAATCATCTTTAAGTTTCCTCTTGGTAGACATCTTGGGGGGGGTGGTGGTTCAAGAAAAATTTCCAAGACAAAAGAAAGGCACAAGGCAAACAGACACGGAGGGAAGTGTGCTGTACCAGCGAGCGTGTTTGTAATTGAGCGCGGGGATGCGCGCGGCTCCAGCTCCCGGCAGCGCCATGAGGCTGGGGCCAAAACTGTCGTACCGCCGGTCGTAAAGTCGAACAGACGTAAGTCGCATAGGTCGTAAGTCGACGACTACCTGTATATGGTTTATGCCAATACAAACAAATTTTGGGGGAAATTGATAAAGCAAAAAAGAAAAAATATTCACTGTGCGCTGTCTCACCTGCCTTGGGGGCCTCAGAGATGTGATCTTGGTACTGGAAAACTTAAAAGTTATCTCATGCATGAGAGAGTTAATATTTGAGCAGTGGTGGGCACGGTTCCGCTAACCGCTAATTAGTGAAACTAACTTTCTCGTTAGCGGATTAGCGTTTTCGCTAACTTTGGAAACCATTAGCGGACCAATTAACTTCCACTAAATTTATTTCCGCTAACAAATTTTATACATGTTTGTTCCTGTCTTTTGTAAGCGTGTGACGCCGCGATGCGTGTCTCCAACAGCCAGTCAGGCATGCTTGGCTGACTGCGTGTTAGTACAGTGATCCCTCGGTTAACGAGCGCCTCGGTTAACGAGATTTCAGTTAACGATTTACCTTCCATAAGATTCTTAACTTCGGTTAACGATCAATCCCTCGATTAACGAGTTTTTTTACGAGCAGACCTCAACATGTTTTCGCTTGCATTTGGCGGTCCACCACCTGTAGTATTAGTCCGCCAATACAGTAATCGGTTCTAAGCCCTAAATTCCTTACTATTTTAGTAAATATCAAGAAATTTATACTATTCAATAATTTTAAAAGTTTTATATTAAATTTTTTAGTCATTTTAACAATTATTGAACACAATTGAAGTACAGGAAACTAGTTTTATGCGTGCCAAACAGCCTGTCAACACACCAAACAGGCATCAGTCTCTGTCTTTTCAGTGGAGGTAACATCTTGCTTGAGACTCTCTTCTCCCTTCTCCTCCACCCACATTGTAATTCCATCATCATCATCATCATCATCATCATCATCATCATCATCCAGGAGCCTTCTACATACACACCTCAAAGTAAGTGTACTTTACTACCTTTTTTGTTGATTTTAGGCAATTTTCGGTGAGCTGGAACCAATTACCCAAAACCCATTGAAACAATGGTTTCGGTTAACGAGCAACCTTCTGGAACAAATTGTACTCGTTAACCGAGGGACCACTGTACGTGTAAACAAGACAACACATGATTTGTCGATGCCGCGCTGCAGCAGCTGAGCAGCATCGTGTAATTACGCAGTTCTGAGTTAGGTTCAATTACGACGTTGTCACGTTACAGACAGTCTAAGCAGTCTTACAGTGTCAGCAACAGCAGCGTACGTTATCGATATTTGTTATGGAAGGTGAAGACTGTCAGTGTATGTTGAAAGAATCATAGAATGTAATTGTAAACTAATGTATAACTTCATTTCTCATTTATATGTTAATTAATTAGGATTTTTTTTGTGTCAATATATTTACAGTCTACGCGGAAGGTTAAGGCACACCGTGGGGAAAAAATAAAAAAAATCATGTTAAGGCAATAAAAAAATGAAAATAACACTCACCCACCCCTCTTAGTATTTTGTTGTGTTTCCCTTCCTCTTCAGCACCTCTTTCAGTCGTTGTGGAACACTGTCTGCAATGTTTTGCAGGTGCTGTGGGGTGAAATTGGCCCACAGTTGCTTAATTGCTGTGGTGAGCTTGGGGACGGACGAGGTGTTGAGGTCACGTAGGCGACGTTTCATGAGCCCCCAAAGGTTCTCAATAGGGTTGATGTCGGGGGAATTGCCAGGCCAGCCCTTAAAATATGAAACCTGGCAATCCTCCAACCACTGAGTAACCGACTTGGCTGTGTGGCAGGGAGCACCGTCCTGCATGAATACGACAGCGCGTGTTTTCTCAAACGAGTCAGGCAGAAGGTCACAAAAGCTCGAGGTACACACCCTGGTTAACTTTAATGTTTTTTTCAAGCACAACCAACTCACCAACACCGTAATAAGTGAAACAAACCCATACCATCACTGAATCAGGGTACTTGACCGTCTTGACGGTGTACCTGGGGTCGAGCGGGTCAGAGTCTGGCCGGCGGTACACCCTATCGTGACCACAACCACTCACTGTAAATGTGGCTTCATCACTCCACAGGACGTTCCTCCAATCCTGAAGGGACCAGACACTGTACTTCTTCACAAAAGTGATCCTCTTCTTCTTCTGGGCAACAGTCAGCAGGGGCTTACGGCGTGGTTGGTAGGCGCGATAACCGAGATCGTCATGAAGAAGCTGCTGCACCGACCTTAAGGAGACGTGACCAAAGAGTCCAGGGTTAGCTTGCTTTAATTCCTGGGCCGTGAGCTTAGGATTAGCATTAACTTGCCTAGCAATCACCTTCCTGGTTCTAGGAGACGTAAGCCGTGGTCGCCCAGACCTGGGTTTAGGGGTAGGCAACTCTTCCTGGCTGTTTGCCTCAAACTCCGAGATGAATCAGTACACTGACCGGCGGCACACACCGGTTAATTCAACTATTTCAGTAACTTTATGATTAGCCTTGTATAAACCAATCGCCTGTGCAATATCCTCACGCTTAGTAACTCTCCTGGACATCTTAAAGACCCAGAAATCACACGATAAAGCACTGTAACTCAGGCGTAAAATCACGGCACGTGGCGCTCACATGGGTACAATAACCTCCACCCACGCAACCTAAACAAAGACTGAGCGGTTCCTGCTATGTGACAGCTGTCGCCTAAGGGTTCCAGATGCCGTTAGAATTGTGACTAAATATTTCTGATCAAAATTTATCCCTATCTTGAGGGTAAAACGATTTGTGCTAAAAGTGAATTTACAGCCCAATTTGTGCCTTAACCTTCTGCGTAGACTGTAGTTATGCTAAGTACTGCATAAGTTCATAACCAGGATGTCAGCCAAGGTGTGCACCAAACAAAATTTTCTAAAATTTACTCTTCATTAAAGTTTAGTTTTCTGTTTATTTACATGACTAAGACCAACAATAATTTATATAAAAATGCACTGGTATAATGTGTATGTGGTTGGTATTTCATATTTACATGAATAATGAATAAGGCCGCTAGGTTGCATGAGAATGCAAATTAATAATTTGTGAAATTGTGTACAGTGTTCACCTTGATAAGTTGATCATCATCTGATCTTGGCATGATGCTATTTGCTACCTATGTTATACAGTACCATAGTTTTTGGATTCGTTTAATACTTTCTGTCTTTTCGTACAGTAAATAAAGATTATAAAGTGTATGTTGAAACTTGAATGTTAACTAATGTTTAATTTCATTTGTTCATTTAATTATTTGTGTACACCTTGATCATCATCTGATCTTGGCATGCTATACCTTTTTGGAAAGCTCTATGTCTAAGCTTCAAGACAACATATGAAAATTTCAGCTCTCTGTTTTTAAGGGTTTTAGAGCCAAAAAACAAACAAACCGAAGCTAAATTCAAATAATAAAAGTTAGCGGTTAGCATTTGCTTCCACTAATTTTTTTAGCTGTTTAGCGGTTTAGCGTTAGCGAAGTTAACTTTTTACTTAGCAAATTAGCGATTAGCAAAGCTAACTTTTCGTTTAGCTGTGCCCACCACTGTATTTGAGACAATTTATTGTTATGTTGTTACTTTTTATTTTCAGTGCTTGAGTACTTTATGAATAAGATACAGTAAGTTCTCGCTTAATGTCAGAGTTACGTTCCTGAAAACACGACGTTATACGAAACAACGTAAAGCAGAGCAATTTTCCCCATAAGAAATAGATAAAATATGTGAGTTACGTTCCTGGGCCTCCCTTTGCCCCATGAAATACATTACATATACATAAATTCAAAGCTCCTTGTGTGATGCCTAGTGAGGTGCTTGTATGCATTACTATAAAGTCACATTCATTGAGATTTATAAGACAAACACTTAAAACTTCTCTATATGACGGATAAATAAATACCGTAAGGTAACCTTGGTGGGCCTGTGGGCTGGGCCAGCTGTCATAATACATCACCTCCCCCAACGAACTTCCGGTAAGATTGAAGGTTGTTTAGGCTTGAAGTTTTTATCTTATAAAATGGTACAGACTAAAGTTAGCAGAATATAAATTGCGTTGCTGGAATCCTTGCAAGACAGCGAATAATATGAATAGAGACATCATATATTTTGCACAAGAGATAAAAATTTTAGTCCCTTTAATACAATTAAGTATAGTGGAGTCTGCATTTACGCGGTCAATTGAACCCGTGGAGGCCCGCGTAAAACGAGAAACGCGTAAATGAAATAACAGAACATATGGGATTAATTGAAATAAAGACTGGGCCTGTGGGAGACTCAGGTGGTCCTTACACTCAGGGGTAAATGAAACACACTGATGTCAAGTCCGTAAGTTCTATTTCTGGTACAAACACAAAAAGGAGTTAAGACAGGGGTAAACAGCGTCCTGTCTTGGAATCTCTCTGGGTATCTCCCTCTGCGCATGCGCGTACAGCGCGCATGTGCCCAAAGCCTAAACTAACACTTGGTGACAAAAGGGAGTATGATTATAAAACATATATTACAGAGACCTGAATCAATAATGGTAAATAGTACAGAGATACATATTACAGCCATATTCGTCTCATATATCTACACCTCCCTCCCCCTCACGCTCGTAGTGCAATCTCGAGCGGACTCTTTTTCCAGGAGCCTTTGAGAGTGACGTGGGAAAACTGGGGGGTCACTGAATGAGGACTTACTTTTCTCGTCCAAGCAAGGGTTCACAGGGATGTGGGGGAGGGGTTCACCACTAGAGGACGGTACTGAACGAAGGAAGCGGCGATCCCGCCACCATACCCGACCAATAGGGAGACGGACCTCGTAATCCCTGGTCTTGCCGCAGCCCATGACAACCCCGACCTTGTCCCAGCGGTGAGACGTCGGGTCTTGAACCCAAACTGTTTGCCCGATACTCAACCTGGGAAGGGGTCGGGCGTGCTGATTGTACTGTGCCTTTACCTGGTCAGCATGGGCAGCTGCACGACGATCGCAGTCCTCGGTCTTGGCCTGCCACTCCCTCGAGAAGGACTCAGGATGGGCAGGGACACATGACCGTAGTGGGTGGCCGTATAACATCTGTGCTGGGGAGCGACCTGTGAAGTTGGGGGTATTCCGCAATTCCAATAAACCCCGGTCAAACTTCTCACAGTCAATGTTACCTGAGGGTGCCGTCTTGAGGATGAGATGCTTGACGGACTTTACGGCAGCCTCGGCATGTCCATTGGACTGGGGATAATGTGGCGAGGACACCACATGATGAACTCCCCATCGCTCCATGCAGTCCCGGAAGTCGTTGCTGGTGAACTGGGGCCCGCCGTCAGTCCTCAGGCGGAGAGGGACACCAACTTCCCGGAAGTAGCGACAGAACATACGTACTGTATGAGAGGCAGTAGTGTTGCCTCCGCAGGGAACGACAACAGGCCACCCTGAGAGCCGGTCGGCGATGACGAGAAAAGACTTTCCCGCCACAACGAAGAAATCCGCAGAGACGGACTCAAAGGGCCTCGTAGGGTTGTCGTTGTTCATGAGGGGTTCCTGCTGCTGACTAGGCTGCAGCACCTGGCATGGCTCGCAGACTTGAACGGAACTAGCGATGTCGGAGTCGATGCCTGGCCAAAAAACAGCTTGTCTCGCCCGGCGCTTCGTAGCTTCCACACCCCTGTGGCTGTCGTGCAGGTGGGCTAGGGTGCGGCGGCAGAGGGCAGCAGGAACCACAACTCTTGCTCCATACAAGACGAGGTCGCCATCAGCATAGAGGTCGTCCCGCATCTTCCAGTATGGGAGTAAAGAGCTGTGTAAGTCGTACCGGTTGGAGGGAAATCCCGAGGTCACGCAATTCAGTAGACGGATGTACGAAGGGTCCGCTCTTGCCGCGGCTCGGAGTTCCTGAAGAGTCCTGTCGGCGTCCTGCGGTGGAGACTCTTCTCAGATGACGGCGTTCACGGTCAATACAGTCCTGAGGTGTGCAGTAGCATCAGCACATGCGATCTCGTCCTCTGGTGTGGGGTGGCTGACTGGGGCTTGTGACAAAGCATCAGGGATGCAGAGCAGCTTGCCAGCACGCCACACAGCTCACTGGCTCCTCCCTCTCTGAGAAATGTTTGGGTGAAAACACTAGATTTTAAGGTATAGTAATAAATAATACCTCAGACTAAAGTTAGGATAATATAATTGACAATGCTGGATTCCTTGCAGGACAGGGAATATTTTGAATGTAAATGTCATATATTTTGCACAAAAGATAAAATGTTTGCTAATTTTCATCATCTCATTACATTACATCCATAATTTATATGTCTAATGCAATTTTTAAGTTGTTTATATTTAAAATGATCACCACCTTGTAAGAATTCCAGCAATGTAAATTATATTCTGGCCGGGCAATTTGTATGAATTTTATGAACTAAAAACAAATTTCTTCAGTAAATAAACAAATTATTCTTCACCCAGACACTGTCTGTCAATCAAAATACCCCACCTCCGCTCCCCCCCTCTTCCCACGCTCGCTGAGTCCCTCTCTCCCTACCAGAGAAATGTTTGGGTTAAAACAGTATATTTACATTTTTAGTAATAAATAATACCTCAGACTAAAGTTAGGATAATATAATTGACATTGCTGGATTCCTTGCAGGACAGGGAATATTTTGAATGTAAACGTCATATATTTTGCACAAAAAATAAAATGTTTGCTAATTTTCATCATCCCCTTACATTACATCTAAACTTTGTGTGTCTAATGCAAATGTTAAGATGTTTATATTTAAAATGATCACCATCTTGCATGGATTCCAGCAATGTAAAATATATATTTTATGAGCTAAAAACATACATATCTTCTGTAAATAAACAAATTATACTTCACCCACATAAATGATGAAATTTACCGAGTAATTAAAACATTTCATTCTGGCAAGGTGCCGCGTAAATGACCAAACGCGTAAACAAAAACCGCGTAGATCCAGACTCAACTGTACTGTACAGTGATCCCTTGATTAACAAACGCCTCAGCTAATGAATTACCTTCCATAAGATTCTTCACTTCGGTTAACGAAAAAATTTCGGGTAACGAATTCCTTACGAATTTTTCCCATTATGTTTTCGCTTGCATTTGGCTGCTCACCAGCTGTAGTATTAGTCCGCCAATACAGTAATCGGTTCTAGGGCTTAAATTTGTTACCATTTTAGTAAATATCAAGAAGGTTGTACTATTGAATAATTTTTATCAGTTTTATATTAAATTTTGTAGTCATTTTGACAATTATTGAACATAATTGAAGTACTGTACAGGAAACTGGTTTTTTGCACGCCAAACTAACATACCTAGGTTAAAGCTAAGCGTCGCATTCTGGATTGAACAAAAATATGATTTTATAGTGTGTGTGTGTTTTTTTTTTTTTTTTTTTTTTTTTACCCCAATTTCCGTAAGGGCGAATTTACGGGCCGTATTGCGAAATCATTGGTCATAATTTACAAATTCCGTAAGAGCGAAGTTCCGTATCCTGGGCTTCCGTAACGCGGGGGATGCCTGTAAAACTCAAGCAGCTTCTACAAAAGTGATCCTGTTGTCAGAGACAATCTTTCTCGGACATTAAAACCTTGCAGCAAAGCGTCGGAATAACATAATATAGGTGTCCACATTTAAATCCTTGGCTGCTTCTAAATGTTCTGCTTTTGTTGAAGCACAAATAAATAGACATGTATAACTTTGTGGAGCCATCTTTTCCTCCTGTTAACGTAATTGCTTCTGTGTAGTCGATGCCTACAATGCTAAATGGAGCTACATACAGTGGTCCCTCGGTTAACGAGTTACCTTCCATAAGATTCTTAACTTCGGTTAACGAGCAATCCCTCGATTAACGAGTTTCTTACGAGCCGACCTCCACATGTTTTAGCTTGCATTTGGCGGTCCACCAGCTGTAGTATTAGTTCGCCAATACAGTAATCGGTTCTAGAGCTTAAATTCCTTACCCTTTTAGTAAATATCAAGAAGTTTATACTATTCAATAATTTTAAAAGTTTAATATTAAATTTTTTAGTTATTTTAACAATTATTGAACATAATTGAAGGTAGGGTCACTAGTTTGTGGCACGCCATCCAGCCTGCCAACACAGCATACAGGCGTCAGTCTTTGTGTCTTTTCAGTGGAGGTAACATCTTGCTTGAGACTCTCTTCAACTAAATGCTTTTTTTCTGTGTTTACAAGCAAATTATTGGTCATTTTGAAATTTATTTTACATATTGACAATATATAATGCAGTGCAGTGTTGATTTAAAGAAAATAATCTTGAATTACACCAAGAGAACTAAAATTTTATGGGTGAAATGGTGCCATGGGGTGACTTCTCTTCTCCCTTCTCCACCCCCATTCTAATTCCCATCATTATCATCATCATCATCCAGGAGCCTTCTACATACACACCTCAAAGTAAGTGTACTTTTCTTCCTTTTTTGTTAAATTTAGGTAATTTTCGGTGAACTGGAATCAATTACCCAAAAACCCATTGAAACAATGGTTTCGGTTAACGAGTTTTTCGGTTAACGAGCAACCTTCTAGAACGGATTGTGCTCGTTAACCGAGGGACCACTGTATTGCATTCCATCTGTTGGCAGTGCAGGTGGACCTGGGAGAGTCAGTAATTTACCGTCATGGCGTCAACATACAACGTATCGTCGTAAGATTTTCTTGACGACCAGCCTTCCCTTAGGGATCCCAAAATTTCTCCTGACTGCATTTAAGGTGTCATTAACACCTCCATGGAGTATATTGCGGTGAGTTTGATCTACTATTAGGTATGTCAATGGACTGTTTTTATGGAGCAACATAGGGTGTGCAGTATTATGGGTTACATCAGCAGCAATATCCTGCCTCCACACTGGATTAATGTACTCCACAATGCTCAAGATATAACCCTAAGTCTTTTATCAACTTAATCGCCTTAGACTTTCTTGTCTCGCTGATTTATAGTCCATCATAATACTGTGACTGTAGCCTTCTTACCCAGTAAATTATTGGCTCAGGCCAATTTGGAATATCTCTTTTCATCGATACTGAGCACTGGCTCAGGAGCCGTGATTATAGATTCTAGAGTTGAGATAATGTGCTCTTTCTGTATCTGACAACCATGAGGGTCCCTTAAACCAAATAGTTTTGATCATTGTCTGAGGACTTGTACTCCGGCTTAGTAAATCCGCAGGATTGTCCCATCCTAACGTGTTGTTACGTAAACTCGGACCCGAGCTCCTTTATTTTAGCCACTCGGTTGCGTAGATACACAATGTCGCAATAACTTTATGTAACCAAAAAGGGGTAATTCTTTCTATATATCAGTCCATAAATGTATGCGTACTGTATTGTGAAAGGTGATCTCATCCATAAGTGTTGAATGAATGTAAACTGCCAATTTTGTAGCCAACTCCAACGCTGTTAC
Organism: Homarus gammarus; assembly: GCA_958450375.1. Lineage (NCBI taxonomy): Eukaryota > Metazoa > Arthropoda > Malacostraca > Decapoda > Nephropidae > Homarus > Homarus gammarus. Next base: position 240,983 of record CAUDMG010002927.1, read on the forward strand.
CTCCATCTATGGGAGCGTTCTAGCTTTAATTGTAGCTACTCGGGCTCTGGCAGCTACCATGTAGCTTCTGCCTTCTCCTACTAAATATGATACAGCACCGTAGGCCTTACTGGAAACATCACGAAATGCATGTACAGTAATTCAGTTTCAACATTGGATGATAAGGCAATCCTCCGAGATATTTCGATTTCGGAGACCTTTATGAACTCTTCCCTCGTATTAGTCCAAGCGGTAACATATTTACCACCAAGTGGCTCATCCCATGGTACTTTCTCCTGCCAAGCTTGATGCATCAACATCTTTCTCAGTATAGTTACTGGGCACAATACTCCCAACAGGTCAAATACCGTAGTTTAGAAACTTGACTTAAAAAGGATCTCTTTGTCAGAGTTTGGGCCATATATTTGACCTTTTTTAGCAAGATTATATCTTTATCTTACCCCAATATAAGCCCAAAACTGTTTTTACTGTCAGTATTTCATAAGCAAGATTTGAAGTGGTAAACCTGCTCTTTCACATTCTGCATTAGCTACTCTACCGGGTATTCAGATTGATGGCTCCCTCCTCTGTCCTAACACTACCTTGTAGATTGTCCTTATTAAAGAGATAACCCCACTTCCTGATTCTCTGACTGTTTAAAATGAACATCTAGGCAGGCCTGCAGTAAGAATGGTGATGACATGCAGTAAAACCTCAGTAAATTGGAATTCACTTTTTGGGGACTCTTGAGATGCTTTGGTCACGAGAAATACAAAAAAAAAAGTTTTAAGAGATGGAGAAGATTAATAAAAAAAATCTTATGAAATGAACAACACTTACTGAATGCTGTACAGTGGTCCAGTCAGATTTGCTATAGGCCTACTGAGAACTAAGACAAGATGGGGCTGATAGGTGTTGCCTCATTCATCTGGTTTATTTATTTATTGATTGATTCATTATTATATTCTCATATGATTGGCCTCTTATGGTTTATGGATCATCATGATTAATATAACATCTTCAGTAATAGAGAAAAAATACAATACTGTATGTAATTTGTAACATGACTTGAAAATGAAAGGATAAGCTGTAACAGAAGGCTGTTTACTCAAGATGCGTTCATGTGAGAGCTGTCAGTAGACCAGCTTACAACAGGGGTCACTATAACACACTGTATAGTATTTGATGTGAAGATACCTTCTTAAAAAAATTATTTACTACCTTTGAGTGTTATATGATGACTCAGTTTGGCTACTTGTATGCTTAGACAAATGATTAATGAATAAACCAGGGTATATACAGATGCATAATACAGGTACTGTACACTAAAATATTACTTATTAAGTAACGATAAATACACTACAATAGTATTTATTAAGTGGTGATAAATACACTACAATAGTATTTATTAAGTGGTGATAAATACACTACAATAGTATTTATTAAGTGGTGATAAATACACTACAATAGTATTTATTAAGTGGTGATAAATACACTACAATAGTATTTATTAAGTGGTGATAAATACACTACAATAGTATTTATTAAGTGGTGATAAATACACTACAATAGTATTTATTAAGTGGTGATAAATACACTACAATAGTATTTATTAAGTGGTGATAAATACACTACAATAGTATTTATTAAGTGGTGATAAATACACTGCAATAGTTTTTATTAAGTGGTGATAAATACACTACAATAGTTTTTATTAAGTGGTGATAAATACACTACAATAGTTTTTATTAAGTGGTGATAAATACACTACAATAGTATTTATTAAGTGGTGATGTAAGGGGGGGTTGTTGTCTGTTTCATTTTTCATTCTACTCTTATTCTTATTTCTTTTTTATCTATATATGTTTAAGACAGATTTTTCTAGTTTTCTTTTCTTTTCTTGTGTAATACTTTCTTTTCCTAAGTCTTTCTGTCTCTATGTATCTATCTTTTATTTCTTTACTTATATTTTCTAATATTCTTTTCTATGCTTCTTTTCTTCTGTCATATATATTATTTTCTTTTCTAGATTTTATATCTTTTCTTCTTTATTTCAGTGTGCTTATTTATTTCATTTCTATATTTTATCTTTCTCAATTTATTATCATGCCTTAGTTATATTCTATACCATGGATTAGTCTGGGAAATCCATTTTATTCTTACTATAATACCTATTATACTTACACTGGTAGCATGCCACCACCCAGACTTTTATTAGAATATAATATACCTCGTTAAACTGTTAGGCAGCATGATAGACTCGAGCGTTTGGCACGTGAGTTCTAATGAGTATTTTCTGAGAACCAAATGTTAGAAGGAATAGAGCGGTGATACTCGTAGTTTACGAAATCAATATTTATTAGATTATGAGTGGATAAGATGTCAATTTAACACACTCAGCTAAGACTAGACCCTAAGGTCTTACTTTACAATTCATAAAATAGATCTTCAATTACTTGTTACATCATTAAACAATTGGTCTATTATTTCTTTGACAAATAAGATGGTTATTTTATAAGCTCAGAAAGGACTGGACCCTTACGTCTTACTTTTACAAGTAGCAAAATAGATCTTCAATTCTTGGTTACATCATTAAACAATCATTATATTATTTCGTTTTCAATACACATGGTTATTTGACGCACTTGACAATATCCCAAATTAACATATGTATAACATCATGTCATTTTGGAATGAACAACATGGCACTTTTTCTAGAACTCAGTTGGTAGTACATATGAATGATGTACTCCAAACCCACATAACAAATGTTATTACTGGTTATACCAATATTTTTGGGTTCATTACTCATCATGGGACAAATATATTTCTGCTAGTTACCCCCAAGCAGGTACAACAATAATACTTTGGCCCATATACTGTAACTGTGAGGCATACACCAGGGTGTCACACTGTTGTCACCCCAACAAACGAAGAGCGTTGTTAGGTCGGTTGCAGTCTGACACTGAGAGGGAGTTCGTCACTCGGGCTTAGTTCCGAGGGTGCGAGGCTCACTCAGTTCAATCGTGCTGAATTAATGACATCCTGCAAGACAGCCAGTTGGTATGCAGCTACCGATCCCCCGGTGACTTCTGGGTATTCAGCTAACAGCCACTCTGTGCCTGTAGATGCAATGAGGAAGAGTCATGAGCTTGTTAAAAGGTCTAATCTCAACTACACATACCATACGTCTGGCAACGATACAGAAGATACTTACTTTACTTTAATTATACTTGGCACATGATCATTTCACTTTGTTAAAACATGAACACTGATGTTCACAAAATTCAACTGAGTTAAACTGACTTAACATGGCGGCAGGAAACAAACGTTCACATACCTGGAGATGCGATGAGGAAGAGTCAGGAGTGTGCGAGTCTTTCTCGTGCATTTGTTTATATATGGGCATCTGGCAACTCAGCCATGCACCAGGCATGCCAGAAAGGCTAATTACACAATGACAGTACAGTGGTCCCTCGATTAACAAAATTTTGGTTAAGGAATTAGCTCCCATAAGGGTCTTCAATTCGGTTAATGAACAAACCTTCGATTAACGAAATCCTTACGACAAACACGTTTTGTTGTGAGCATCAGCTGATCGGCGAGTCCGCCAATGCAGTAATCTGTTCTATGTTTACATTAATTTCCAGTGGAATAAATATCAAGAAGGTTGTGTTCTTGAATATTTTTGCATTGTATATTGAAATTATTGGTCATAATAAAATTTAGCCATCCAAGCTCTGTCTATATAAAGTTTTTCAATTAATATTTTTGGCTCGATTATGTAACTATTCATTTATTGAAACTCATTTACATGCACACACTGTCCTAAGGGCAAAGCTGTAATGTACATGAAATCAAAATAATGTACATAATGATTCCTAAAATTTTTGTCTAGTGCAAACTATAACATGTTTACATTAAAATTAATCACTATCTTATAAGAATTCCAGCAATGGAAATTATATTCTCCCCGGTCACTTCTATGAAATTTTATAAGCAAAAAACAAAAACTCAATCTAAAGGACATAAATAAACAAATAAATACAGTTAACCCTCACTTTACGCGGTCCCACATTCCGCGTTGCCTTGCCAGAACCTAACGTGCTCACATTACGCGGTACATGAACCCCATTACGCGGAGAGTGTCCGGCGCGACGCTATTTTTAGATTCGCCCCACCCGCCTGCCTGCCTGTGCTCCTCGCCTCTCCCTCCTCCTCCCTCCGCTTGGGCAAGCCACGCGGTAAGGTTGCGCAGTGTGTGTCTTTGTTGCGTTATCACTGACGTCATATGATGTATCGGACTGTGATTGGCCATGCATCCCTGCCCCCTCTGCTACTAGCTGGAATTGGCTTAAAGTATTATGACGTGTCCACCCGGGGGAGGGAGGGAGGGAGGAAAGACCATCCTTGACCTAGCCGCGCCAGTTTCATCCCTCCACGCCAGACCGTGTAAACGTGCATCCATTGTTCTCTAAAATGGCTTCCGCCGGACCACCACCCCCAGAGAGAAACCTTTCCTTACCTGGACCCAGCGGCACTAAGCCAAAGAAGACACGACGTTCCTTAAGCTACGAGGTGAAATATACCATCATCCAAGAGTTGGAGAAAGGAACAAGGCAGGTTGATTTGGCGTGCCAGCATGGTGTGAACGAATCTACGATTCGAACAATAAAGAAGGATGCAGCCAAGATAAAGGAGCACATGAAGATCACAAAGTCTACAGGTGCTTCTATGATCAAGTATTTTCACAGCCAGGTGCTTCTCAAGACAGAAAAATTACTTGTGAGGTACTTGGTGCGTCAGGCGCGACGGAACATGGCGGTCGACACGCGCTCTTTTAAGGACTACGCACGTGAACTGTACATTGCAGTGGCACGAAAGATGGGAACTACAGAGCCCAAACCCTTTAATGCTTCCTCTGGGTGGTTACAGAGGTTTAAGATCATGAACAAGATCACCAATATAAACATTGGTGGTGAAGAAGCGAGTGCTGACTGTGCTGCGGCTAGGGAATTTCCTCCGTTTTTACGTAAGATTATGGAGGAAGGACAGTACAGTGACGACCAGGTGTTTAACATGGACGAATCTGGTCTTTTCTGGAAAAAGCTACCTTCCAAGTCCTTCGTTGTAAAGAATGCCAGCAAGATTCGGGGCCGGAAGATGCAGAAGGAACGCATGACCGTCCTGTTTACCACCAATGTCTCCGGTACCTGTAAGCTCAAGTTATCGGTGATCCACACAGCACGCAAGCCGCACGCCTACAAAACCATGGACATGACCAAGCTAAATGTCCACTGGCTGACCGTACGTAAGGCGTGGATGTTCTCTACACTGTCCCTCTCCTGGTTTGATGACTGTTTTGTTCCCAATGTAAAGATATTCTGTGAGCGACAGAATATGCCATTCAAGATTTTGTTGCTGCTGGACAACGCACCAGGACATTCGCCCCTACTGTTAGATCGTCACCCCAACGTAAAAGTGGTCTTCCTCTCTCCCAACACTACGTCTATATTACAGCCCATGGACCAAGAGTTAATCTGTAATGTAAAAGCTGCATTCTCTACGAAAAAATTCAAACTCCTGAACAACTACACCAACACCAGGGAAGAGTTGCGTAACCTGAGTGACACCACCACCACCGATAGCAAGAGCGAAGAAGATGAGTATCAACAGTTGGCACAGCAAAAAATGCGGTTCAAACAATTCTGGAAAGTATTTAACATCAAGAAAGCTGTGGACTTCTTGGTGGAGTCATGGGATCAGCTGTCTATTGCTACAATTCGTCACGCATGGAGACATGTGTTGCATGGCATACCAGGTGAGAGGAGGAGTCAATCTGTGACTGGTGAGGTTCAGACTGTTGCAGTAGCAGTGGACCTTGCCAGAGAAGCTGCGCAGACTGTTGCAGTTCCAGGCTTCTCCGAGACCACCAACGACGACATCCTGGAGGTGATCAGAGATCCTGAAGTGACTGCCGACGAGATGTTGGAACAAGATCATGTCAGTGAAGAGGAGGAAGAAGGTGCGTCATTCTCCGAAGAACACAGTTTAACTCATAGTGATATTAAGGGTGCCATGGAGTGTGCAGAGAAAATGAAGTCCTTCCTTTCCCGCGACAATGACGATGACCGCTATGAAGTCTTCCATACCCGGCTGGTGCAGGTTATGGAGCCGTACATCACGGTGTATCAAGACAACATAAACACCAGCCGTCAAAAAAGCATAACCGAGTTCTTCGCCCGCAACCCACCACAGCCAGCCCAAGCCAGTGATAGTGACAGTGAAGATGACTTTGAGGGATTTGTCAGGGAAGCCCTGACAACTGTAAGTGACAGTGATGGTGATTCACCTACTAATGGTGATTCACCTGAGGGCCAGTAATCTGCCCTCTGCCTCGGAACCAGCCTCCATCCCCGTATGCCGACCCATCTCTTCTACTAACGTAAGTGTTCCACATAACTTTTAGTTTTCCTAACCTAACCTTTATTTTTCCTAACCTAACCTCTTCTATATTACTTGTTTTTTCATACCATCATATAGTTAAGATAAAATTTTTACTACAACATAGTTGTGTGTCGTCAAAAAGTGGAGTTTGGGGGTCGGCCCGGACTCTATTTCAATTAATCCCATATGTTATGTTATTCACTTTACGCGTTCCTCACTTTACGCGGGACCCTGCGGGTTACATTAACCGCTTAAAGTGAGGGTTAACTGTACTTCACTAGACCTTCGGCGCCAACTGTCACCTCCCCTTCCTCCCGCTCTCCCAGCCAGGGTTTGGTGGTTATGCAGTAGGCTTTAAGTTTTTATCTTATACGGTGGTCCTTCGGTTAACGAGCACAATCCGTTCTAGAAGGTTGCTCGTCAACCGAAACCATTGTTTCAATGGGTTTTTGGGTAATTGGTTCCAGCTCACCGAAAATTGCCTAAATTCAACCAAAAATGTAGAAAAGTACACTTACTTTGAGGTGTGTATGTAGAAAGCTCCTGGATGATGATGATGGGAATTAGAATGGGGGTGGAGGAGAAGGGAGAAGAGAAGGCATTGGGGTGGAAGAGAAGTCACCCCATGGTGCCATTTCACCCATAAAATTTTAGTTCTCTTGGTGTAATTCAAGATTATTTTCTTTAAATCAACACTGCATTGCATTATATATATTGTCAATATGTACAATTAATTTCAAAATTCCCAATAATTTGCTTGTAAACACAGAAAAAAGCATTTAGTTGAAGAGAGTCTCAAGCAACATGTTACCTCCACCGAAAAGACACAAAGACTGGCGCCTGTATGGTGTGTTGAGAGGCTGTATGGCGCGCATAAAACTAGTTTCATTACCTTCAATTTTGTTCCATAATTGTTAGAATTACTAAAAAAATTAACATTAAACTTTTAAAATTATTGAATAGTATAAACTTCTTGATATTTGCTAAAATGGTAAGGAATTTAAGCACTAGAACCGATTACTGTATTTAGAACCGATAACTGTATTGCCGGACTAATACTACAGCTGGTGGACCGCCAAATGCAAGCGAAAACACGTTCAGGTCAGCTCATAAGAAACTCATTAATCGAGGGATTGCTCGTTAACCGAAGTTAAGAATCTTATGGAAGGTAACTCGTTAACCGAAATCTCGTTAACCTAGGCGCTCGTTAACCGAGGGACCACTGTATAATATCATACTAAAGTTAGGGGAATATAATTTGCATTGCTGGAATCCTTGCAAGACGGTGAATAATTTGAATATAAATGTCATATATTTTGCACAAGACATAAAAATTTAGTACATTAGTTTAGTACATTTTAGTAATATAAAGTTTTTCAACTGTATTTTTGGGTAGATTTACATAAATTTCTTAATTTATTTTTATTAATTTACATGCACACACCATACTAAAAGAAACGTAAAAGAAATAAATGACTTAAGTGCAAACCTGTACAGGTAGTCGTCGACTTACGACCTATGCGACTTACGTCTGTTCGACTTTACGACCGGCGGTGCGACAGTTTTGGCCCCAGCCTCCTGGCGCTGCCAGGAGCTGGAGCCGCGCGCATCCCCGCGCTCAGTTACAAACACGCTCGCTGGTACAGCACACTTCCCTCCGTGTCTGTTTGCCTTGTGCCTTTCTTTTGTCTTGGAAATTTTTCTTGAACCACCACCCCCCCAAGATGTCTACCAAGAGAAAACTGTCTTCATCTACTCCTCAACCTGCCACTAAGGGATTATCAGAAGGTTTATCTCTACTGAATAAACTTCTTGCCCATTTTGAAGGAATGGACCCAAACATCGAACGATTTGCAAGGATTGAGCGGATGGCACGCAATTCGTTTCGTCCGTATCAAGAAATTTACGAGGAGAAGAAGAAACGAACAATTCAGACAAAGCTCACCATGCTCATGAAAAAAACAACTCCTCCGGCTACCCCAAAGGCTGCCCCAGCTGACGACATCGACGATCCACAGCCAAGTACCAGCGGCCAATAAGATGTTTTTTGTATGTTTGTATGTGTTTGTATGTTTTGCAACTAAAATGTTTTATATGTTTTGCACCTGTATTTTTTTTTTTTGTATGTTGTGTGAATAATAAACCAATTGTACTGTAGTATGCAGTGATTTACTTAAACCTGATGACCGTAACAATAATGAACAAAGAAAATGTTGATAAAATATGACTTAAAGATGATTATATTATCATTACACATTATAATATACGTAAGGTAATTATAACATAGGCCGACTTACGACCAGATCAACTTACGACCGGGCGACCGTAACCAATCTAGGTCGTAAGTCGACGACTACCTGTACTGTACATGTACTAAATGATTATGGTACTAAAATTTTTATGTCTTGTGCAAATTATAGTATGTTTAATTCAAAATAATCACTATCTTACAGGAATCCCAGCAATGTAAATTATATTCTCCCGTCATTTCAGTGGCATTTTATAATAGAAAGGCTTAGTTACTCTTAAGGACTGATAAATAAACACACATTAGACCGTCAACTGTCAACGTATCACCCCCCCCCCCCCCACGCTCCCTCCCTCCCTCTCCCCCATTTACCCAGCCAGGGTTTTAGGCTTACAGTTTTTATCTTATATAATATCACAGACTAAAGTTAGGAGAATATAATTTGCATTGCTGGAATCCTTGCAAGACAGCGAATAATTTGAATATAAACATAATATATTTTGCACATGAGATAAAAATTAATCACCTGTATCACATTACAGTAGTGATTTAAGAGTTCTAGTGTATATGTAAGTATATATACAGTCATGCGCCGGTTAATGTCCTAGATACGTTCTTGGAAACGTGACGTTAACCGAAATGGACGTTGTCCGATCATCACATAAACTTTTTATTTATACTTACGTGTATGTGGAATACTATATACGTACATATACACGTTTACTCTTAAATCACTACTGTAATGTGATACAGGTGATTAATTTTTATCTCTTGTGTAAAATACATGACGTTTATATTCAAATTATTCACTGTTTTACAAGGATTCCAGCAACGCCGAGCAGATAAGGGAGAGAGAGGGAGGGAGCGAGCGAGGGGGCGTGGGGTGAGGGGAAGTAGTACGTTTGACAGTTGACACAGGCCCAGGTCTAACACGTGTATATTTATCAGTTCTTAGGTGACTAAGCTTCTCTCTTATAAAAAGCCAGTGAAATGACCTGGGTGAATATAATTGACATAGCTGGGATTCTTCTAACATACTGATTAATTTGAATATAAACATGCTATAATTTGCACTAGACAAAACAATTTTAGTACCATAATCAAATTAGTACATGTGCACTAAGGTCATTTATTTATATTACGTTTCTTTTAGTATGGTGTGTGCATGTAAATGGATGAAAATAAATGAAGAAATCTATGTAAATTTACCCAACAATACAGTTGAAAAACTTTTTTATAAAATGCACTACAGTACTGTACACTAATGTACAACAATTTTTATCTCTTGAGCAAAATATATGACGTTCATATTCAAATTATTGGCTGTCTTGCAAGGATTCCAGCAATGCAAATTATAATCTCCTAACTTTAGTCTGAGATATTATATAAGATAAAAACTGTAAGCCTAAAAGCCTTGCTGGGGGGGGGGGGGAGGGAAGGGGGGGGGACTGACGGAACCAGCCACGCCACCCGCGAGGCGGTCCATGGCAGCAACACTAATGGACACAGTGGAGGCAGCGCGGTCAGTCCCAGCACCTGGATTTTTGGTTGTTCAAGTTGAAGATTTGCAAGAAATCATTTGTCAACATCAGCAGCAACCGACAATTGAAGAAATGGAGGGGGATGAGGAACAAGAAGAACAGCAAGCAACACAAGAGGTTGACATTACGCCGGGTGAACCTACAACACGTCATCTGATTGATGAGCTCACAAGCATCGCACGTCTCAGTGAGCAGCTACAAGAATACAATAGTAATTTTTATCCTCGGAACCTTAGCTGCCCTGTCCTTGATAAGGTTATGGGGGAATATAAGACCTTGTACATGTCCTGTGTTAATGCTCATCAGCAGGCCTGTATTACTCGGTACTTGCGCAAAGCCCAGCCTGTTATTAATGCCTTGGCAAACATCACTTTAGGAGATGATGATGGCATCACCAATGATGATATTGAAGTGTTGGCTGACTTACTGGTGAAAGAGCTGCCTCAAGACTTTGAGGGATTTGATGTTGAGGTGTAGAGGAGGGAACAGGGAGGAAGCAGTAACCAGCCCTCCTTGCCTCGGAACCCATCAAGCAGCCCCGTCAAGCATTTCACCGACTTCATCAAGGTAAGTTATTCTGCAGTATGAGTGTGTATAAATATTGTTATGAACAATATGTACAATATAAATATTTATGAATACATTACAGTAATGTCATTTTCCTGGGTGAGTTGTAGGTCATAATAGAGTGGGTTCAGGTGACACCTCAGAACCGATTAGGCTTATTTACTTGTATTTCAGCGTCACTCGTTTTGCAATTTTAAATTTCACGACGCTAAAACCGGTACCAATTAGTCTCGAAACTTGAGATCCTACTGTACATCATCTCTCCAACCCAAAAAGGTATCCACCATCCCCGGAATTTTCCGGATGCTGGTAATTTTTTCTCAGAATTTCTGGAAAATGTGCCTGATTTTCATCTCTCGGGCCCGTAAAAAATTCCGAGGATGGGGGATATTTTTCCGGGTTCAAGGGATGACATAATGGGCAATTTCTGGAACTTCCAAAAACATTTTTTCGTTACTCGGAAAATTCCGGGGTTGAGGATTTTTCTCCAGCTTTGAGAGAGTTGTCTTGTTACCCAGAAATTTCTCATTCCCAATAGTGCTCTGCACCAATTGTTCCGACTAACGGAGATATCACTGTATTCATATTGGCATAAAATGATAATTGTCAACTCTTGGACAATGGCCACTCACTTCCTTCCTCCTGTTGTGCATGACACACAAGCTGACATTCATTAATTATATGTCAAAGTAAGAATTTAATTTATGCTCTTCTACACAATTTTAGATAATGGCTGATGTAGAGAGGGAGTTGAGCCAAGAGGCGAGAGAGAGCAGTGAAGGTGGGCGGCCCATGACCAGGGAGGAGATCCTCAGCCTCACCCTGGGTAGTGATATTGCCAGACTGATGGAGAACACTGCTGACCCTTATAGTCTACAGGTTGTTCCTTTACCATTAAATAACTTAACAGATGAATATGATAAAGTAGATGTTCTTTATTTATGTTACTGTAGCTATATTAACTCACTCATCATTATAGCTTATTGAGTTATTTTGTAATTAAAGCAAATTAAGAATTGTTTCATGGAATTTCTTGCAAGAGTGAAAGTTTTAGTGAATTGTTATTATTGAAGGTGTGTTTTTAATCTGTTCTGTGTTAGTTATGATGTATGTGTGCCACAATGTTTCTGGTTTCCCTGGGAAGCTGTTCTATTGCTGCCTGGTTCTGATCATTAGAGTATTGTACCTGATATGCGAGTCTCATTTTTTCGCCCCCCAGGCCCCGTTGTGGGTCAACGACCTGTGCCCAGGTGGGCTATTCCACAGAAGAAAAAAATATATATCATGCTAAACAATGCATAGTTTAGTATAAAGGTTACTCCATGTTAGAAATAGGGTAGATATTAACTAGAGCTCTGTTGATGTATGTACACACCATTTTGGAAGACATAAGGGCAGTGCCGTACATAATAGCTGGGGATCAACCTTGCTGTGTGACTACCAGGAGACCTGTAGTCCAGTCCAATATTTTCATCTGGTGTTTCTAGAGATTCATGAGATCTTTTATTAGCAAGGTCTGGGGTATCATTGTAGGGTTGGTGTTGAGGCAGTTTTTCATGTACAGTACTGTACTACACTATGGGGAGTTACACCTTGGGGTTAATTATTATGTATTTATATACAGTATAGTACATGTGAGCAGTAAATGGGGTCTGTTCCCCAGTGAGTGAGATCAGTATGGAGTTTTGTGTGTTATGTTTTCCAGATCTGTACTTTTCCTCCCCACCAATGTGCAAATCTCTTCTGGTTAAATAAGATTTAATTTCCTTCCTTTGCATTGTTGTCATTATCATATAACAAACATGAGCTTTTATCACTTGCAATTTGAGAATTACATAGCCTGATGGCTACATATGTTATGGAGAGCTGCTACACTTATTTGACTTATGATTTTTTGTCATCTAAAATAGCAAACTTCTTTTCAGGTGAGGCTAATAAATGTTAAGAATTTTTATGCATTACGTGACTGCAGCTTTGTCATGAGCTTGGGATTTGGTAGGGTACCCAATATGACTTCTGTGTTTGGAATTTGGGATTTTTTTTGTGGGGGGGGGGGGGCGGGGATTAGGCCACCCAGGCACAGGTCACTGACCCACATTGGGGCCTGTGGGGCTAAAATGTAATAATAATAATAATAATAATAATGTAACATAAAGTGAAATATTTTTTTCTCTTCCATCTCCTTAATTGGGTGTTGAGTATTTCTCCCTGTAATGTGTGTGTTTGGACAATAGGGGAATCATTTCATCTAATATCTGGTTGTATGGCCATGTTTCATTTTCACTCTTTTGCAAAGCCTGGTAACTACTGTACAGATGCCGTAGCTACTTCACTCCTGAGCAGTTGCTCCAAGTATATAAGAGATTCATTCATCCTAACTTGGAGTACTGCTCTCATATCTGGGGTGGCTCTTCTGTCCAACTATTAGATAGGGTGGAATCAAAGGTATTTCGTCTTATTAACTCTCCTCCTTTAGTCGAAAGTCTCTCTTCCCTTTCTCTTCGCCGCAATGTTGCTTCACTCTCTCTTTTTTACACGTACTTTAACGGGCAATGTTCGGTGGATTTGGCTTCCTGTGTGCCGCCGGCAAGGCCGTGGGCTCGTAGCACACGTCTTGCCCGCGGTGCCCTCCGTTTCTCTGTGGATGTCGGTCACACGAGAATAACCCGTTATAGTACCTCCTTCTTTCCTCACACAGCCAAACTGTGGAATGCTCTGCCATCTTCTGTGTTTCCATGCTTATACAATCTGTCTCACTTTAAAAAGCTGGTTTTCCAGCATCTTCATGGTGTAGATTAATACAGTATAACCTTTTTCTTCTCTATTTTCAATTTCTTCCTGTTCTTTTTTTTTTCTCCCCCCAGGCCCTGTTGTGGGTCGTTTGACCTGTGCCCGGGTGGGCTAATTCCCGTAAAAAAAAATTTGTGTCCATCATTATATAATACTGAACCTCATGAAGCCCAGTTAACATTTTTCTCCCTGGTTGTGTGATGTGTTTATACATTACAACCACAGGGCATACTGACACCACACCAAGTAGAACTGGCTAGACTGTGGCGGCAGCGACAAGCTGATGAGAGAAGGAAAAACATTAATGCCGAGGTTCAACGTAGGCTGGCTAAGTCACACGTCCTTTATGAGCCGACACCATTGTTAAAGGTAATCATATATAGAATATACAAATCCTTCATGAAACATCATCATTTTTAAAGGTAACTAATAAAATGTGCCATTGGTCTCATACAGTTGACTGAACATGAGAGTAGCTGCAGGTAGTACAGCATGCCCTTCAAATTTGCGGATTTTTAATTCGTGGTCCTTGATTATTTGCTGATGACACCCTGGATGTACCCAAGAATGTCTCAGGGTAGTTTTAAAGTTGCTGGCATTTTTTTGTAGCCGGGACAGTAATTTTCTATCCTGTATTGCATATACAGCTACTCCTCGACTTACGACCACCAAGACATACGACCGCCCCAGTTGTACGAAAAAAATTTCAAATTACGTATTTTCGAGTCCCGACGTTAGTGATTGCGCTGTGTACTGATAAAATTTTCGTTTGTAATTCCCTTTAAAATGTCTGGCATACTTAAAAGTGAGAGTTTTGTGGTGCTGAAAAGAAAAAGAGACACCCATCTTAGATTTTCTATGTATTATCTTCGCATTTTCGACTTAGGACCTAGATTTGGGTCCTGTATTGGGTATTACTGTATAGTATATATATATATATATATATATATATATATATATATATATATATATATATATATCTATATATATATATATATAATCAACGACCTCACCAGCAAGGAATCGAACCCTCGACCTACTGGGTGTGACTAGGGAGAGCTTACCGGCTAGGCCACAAGGACACTAAAAGCAGTTCTAGACTCTGTTATATTTCACACAAAGCCTGTTCATCGAGCTGATGGCGTCGTGAACCTCAATGGGAAACTGCCCGTGCCTCTTATGTGGTGTCAGTAGCATTTTACCGAATCCAGCTGGTATGAAACGCGAGGTACATAAGGTAGTCGTCGACTTACGACCTAGATTGGTTACGGCCGCCCGGTCGTAAGTTGATCTGGTCGTAAGTCGGCATATGTTATAATTACCTTACGTATATTATAATGTGTAATGATAATATAATCATCTTTAAGTCATATTTTATCAACATTTTCTTTGTTCATTATTGTTGCGGTCGTCAGGTTTAAGTCAATCACTGCATACTACAGTACAATTGGTTTATTATTTACACAACATACAAAAAAAAAAAATACAGGTGCAAAACATATAAAACATTTTAGTTGCAAAACATACAAACACATACAAACATACAAAAAACATCTTATTGGCCGCTGGTGCTTGGCTGTGGATCGTCGATGTCGTCAGCTGGGGCAGCGTTTGGGGTAGCCGGAGGAGTTGTTTTTTTCATGAACATGGTGAGCTTTGTCTGAATTGTTCGTTTCTTCTTTTCCTCGTAAATTTCTTGATACGGACGAAACGAATTGCGTGCCATCCGCTCAATCCTTGCAAATCGTTCGATGTTTGGGTCCATTCCTTCAAAATGGGCAAGAAGTTTATTCAGTAGAGATAAACCTTCTGATAATCCCTTAGTGGTGAACGTCCTCTTGGTAGACATCTTGGGGGGGGGGGGGGGGTGGTTCAAGAAAAATTTCCAAGACAAAGGACAGGCACAAGGCAAACAGACACGGAGGGAAGTGTGCTGTACCAGCGAGCGTGTTTGTAATTGAGCGCGGGGATGCGCGCGGCTCCAGCTCCCGGCAGCGCCAGGAGGCTGGGGCCAAAACTGTCGTACCGCCGGTCGTAAAGTCGAACAGACGTAAGTCGCATTGGTCGTACGTCGACGACTACCTGTATATACTTCATTTTTAGTCCATTTAACAAGCGGACTTTGAACATATAATCAACGACCTCACCAGCAAGGAATCGAACCCTCGACCTACTGGGTGTGACTAGGGAGCGCTTACCGGCTAGGCCACAAGGACACTAAAAGCAGTTCTAGACTCTGCTATATTTCACACAAAGCCTGTTCATCGAGCTGATGGCGCCGTGAACCTCAATGGGAAACTGCCCGTGCCTCTTATGTGTGAAGTATAACAGAGTCTAGAACTGCTTTTAGTGTCCTTGTGGCCTAGCCGGTAAGCGCTCCCTAGTCACACCCAGTAGGTCGAGGGTTCGATTCCTTGCTGGTGAGGTCGTTGATTATATGTTCAAAGTCCGCGTGTTAAATGGACTAAAAATGAAGTATATATATGTACCTCGCGTTTCATACCAGCTGGATTCGGTAAAATGCTACTGACACCACATAAGAGGCACGGGCAGTTTCCCATTGAGGTTCACGGCGCCATCAGCTCGATGAACAGGCTTTGTGTGATATATAACAGAGTCTAGAACTGCTTTTAGTGTCCTTGTGGCCTAGCCGGTAAGCGCTTCCTAGTCACACCCAGTAGGTCGAGGGTTCGATTCCTTGCTGGTGAGGTCGTTGATTATATGTTCAAAGTCCGCGTGTTAAATGGACTAAAAATGAAGTATATATATATATATATATATATGCAAGTAAATCACTGTAGGTGCGCGTGATCTAGGTATATGCTGATAACCACCAGGAAAGAAGAAAACACGAAGTTCCCAAGCGCTTTCGTGTAATTCACATCTTCAGGGGTGAGTACCCCTGAAGATGTGAATTACACGAAAGCGCTTGGGAACTTCGTGTTTTCTTCTTTCCTGGTGGTTATCAGTATATATATATATATATATATATATATATATATATATATATATATATATATATATATATATATTTATATATAAATATATATATATCCCGACTTACGACGGGGTTAGGGACCCAAATCCTGGTCGTAAGTCCGACATAGATAAAAAATTTTTTTTTTTTTTTTTTTTTTTTTTTTTTTAAATAAATAATATACAATGAAATGCAGTGCAGTAAAAGTAATGAATAATGAGGAATGGATACAGTACAGTGAAAGTAATAAATAATAAGGAATGGTTACAGTGTGACTGAGCAGTGAGCACTTACCTTTAATGTAGTCAGCTGAATGCACATGGGGCCCCCATGATTTTCTAATTATACATGGAGACTACATTAACTGGAAACGTTTCGGTATAGAAAATGCGTGTCATTTGAAAAAAAAAAGAAAAAAAAAAATTTTTATATCTATATCTGAGGCGGTCGTAAGTCCCGACGGCCGTAAGTCGGGGTCTGTCTTTATATATATATATATATATATATATATATATATATATATATATATATATATATATATATATATATATATATATATATATATATATAAATATATATACACAGTAGTACCCCGATTTACGCGGTCAATTGAACCCACAGGGTACCACGTTAAGTGAAATCTGCGTAAATGGAACAACAGAACATATGGGATTAATTCCAATAGAGACTGGCCCGACCCCCAAACTCTACTTTTTCCGACCCAATACCTATGTTCTAGTAAAAATAACATCTTAATTTTATGATGGTACATGCACACAATTGATACTTAAGAGAAATAGAGAAATACAGTCGCCAAGTTAATGCCCATTCAAATAATGGACTCAACTCCCTCCCCCTCTTCTCACACTACACTGCTGGCTCTTCCCTCTCTGAGAAATTTTGGGGGGAAAACCACTACATTTTAATATATAATACCTCAAACTAAAGTTAGGATAATATAATTGACATTGCTGCATTCCTTGTAAGACCAGGAATATTTTGAATATAAATGTCATATATTTTGCCCAAAAGATAACATATTTACTCAGAGTATACATTATATCTAAAATTTGTATGTCTAATGCAAAATCTATGATGCTTATATTCAAAATGATCATCAAATTGTAAGAATTCCAGCAATGTAAATTATATTCTGGCTGGGTAATTTGTGTGAATTTTATGAGCTAAAACAAATATCTTCAGTTAATAAAAAAAAAAAATATTCTTCAGGGCACTATCTGTCAATCAAAGTACCCCACCTTGCCTCCCCCCCTCTTCCAATCGCGCCATCAGCTCGATGAACAGGCTTTGTGTGAAATATAACAGAGTCTAGAACTGCTTTTAGTGTCCTTGTGGGCTAGCCGGTAAGTGTTCCCTAGGGCCACCCAGTAGGTCAAGGGTTCGATTCCTTGCTGGTGAGGTCGTTGATTATATGTTCAAAGTCCGCGTGTTAAATGGACTAAAAATGAAGTATATATATGTACCTCGCGTTTCATACCAGCTGGATTCGGTAAAATGCTACTGACACCACATACGAGGCACAGGCAGTTTCCCAATGAGGTTCACGGCGCCATCAGCTCGATGAACAGGCTTTGTGTGAAATATAACAGAGTCTAGAACTGCTTTTAGTGTCCTTGTGGGCTAGCCGGTAAGCGTTCCCTAGGGCCACCCAGTAGGTCGAGGGTTCGATTCCTTGCTGGTGAGGTCGTTGATTATATGTTCAAAGTCCGCGTGTTAAATGGACTAAAAATGAAGTATATGTATGTACCTCGCGTTTCATACCAGCTGGATTCGGTAAAATGCTACTGACACCACATACGAGGCACGGGCAGTTTCCCAATGAGGTTCACGGCGCCATCAGCTCGATGAACAGGCTTTGTGTGAAATATAACAGAGTCTAGAACTGCTTTTAGTGTCCTTGTGGGCTAGCCGGTAAGCGTTCCCTAGGGCCACCCAGTAGGTCGAGGGTTCGATTCCTTGCTGGTGAGGTCGTTGATTATATGTTCAAAGTCCGCGTGTTAAATGGACTAAAAATGAAGTATATATATGTACCTCGCGTTTCATACCAGCTGGATTCGGTAAAATGCTACTGACACCACATACGAGGCACGGGCAGTTTCCCAATGAGGTTCACGGCGCCATCAGCTCGATGAACAGGCTTTGTGTGAAATATAACAGAGTCTAGAACTGCTTTTAGTGTCCTTGTGGGCTAGCCGGTAAGCGTTCCCTAGGGCCACCCAGTAGGTCGAGGGTTCGATTCCTTGCTGGTGAGGTCGTTGATTATATGTTCAAAGTCCGCATGTTAAATGGACTAAAAATGAAGTATATATATATATATATATATGCTGATAACCACCAGGAAAGAAGAAAACACGAAGTTCCCAAGCGCTTTCGTGTAATTCTTCTTTCCTGGTGGTTATCAGCATATACCTAGATCACGCGCACCTACAGTGATTTACTTGCATATATATATATATATATATATATATATATATAGATATATATACAGGTAGTCGTCGACTTACGACCTAGATTGGTTACGGCCGCCCGGTCGTAAGTTGATCTGGTCGTAAGTCGGCCTATGTTATAATTACCTTACTTATATTATAATGTGTAATGATAATATAATCATCTTTAAGTCATATTTTATCAACATTTTCTTTGTTCATTATTGTTACGGTCGTCAGGTTTAAGTAAATCACTGCATACTACAGTACAATTGGTTTATTATTTACACAACATACAAAAAAAAAAAATACAGGTGCAAAACATATAAAACATTTTAGTTGCAAAACATACAAACATACAAAAAACATCTTATTGGCCGCTGGTACTTGGCTGTGGCTCGTCGATGTCGTCAGCTGGGGCAGCCTTTGGGGAAGCCGGAGGAGTTGTTTTTTTCATGAACATGGTGAGCTTTGTCTGAATTGTTCGTTTCTTCTTCTCCTCGTAAATTTCTTGATACGGACGAAACGAATTGCGTGCCATCCGCTCAATCCTTGCAAATCGTTCGATGTTTGGGTCCATTCCTTCAAAATGGGCAAGAAGTTTATTCAGTAGAGATAAACCTTCTGATAATCCCTTAGTGGCAGGTTGAGGAGTAGATGAAGACAGTTTCCTCTTGGTAGACATCTTGGGGGGGGTGGTGGTTCAAGAAAAATTTCCAAGACAAAAGAAAGGCACAAGGCAAACAGACACGGAGGGAAGTGTGCTGTACCAGCGAGCGTGTTTGTAACTGAGCGCGGGGATGCGCGCGGCTCCAGCTCCCGGCAGCGCCAGGAGGCTGGGGCCAAAACTGTCGTACCGCCGGTCGTAAAGTCGAACAGACGTAAGTCGCATAGGTCGTAAGTCGACGACTACCTGTATATATATATATATATATATATATATATATATATATATATATATATACATATATACAGGTAGTTCTGCTATAATGCGATAATTGTGTTCTTGTTAAATATCGTGTTATAGAAAATCGCGTAATAGAAATAACAGGGCTTATGGAGAAAATAGGGTTAGGTGCAGATTACTCGAAATCGAAAAAATTTATTAGTTAGCCTAACACAAAGCATAGCACAGTCTAAATAAATGTTACATTCATATCTAATAATGAAATCATACAGTAAATGTAACACTTTTCTTGATGGGGGAGAAGGGTGATTTTGAGGTTGATAAAATCGAGCTTCTCTTCAAGTGTTATATCCTTTCTTTTACGATCATCACCGGGAATTCTATCACCAGAACGCTTCTTGTTGATATTCTTCTTCACTATATTCACAGTTAATACAGTGGGGTATGCTATAACGAACGGATCCTACTACTAATATTCCTATAACGAACGGTTTTACCGATAAAATTGAGAATGCTATAACGAACGAAACTCCTACAACGAACATTATTTAAAAATTTTTTTTTTTTTTTTTTCTAATTTATTTTTTTTTATTACAAATATTAATGATATTCTTTATTTCAGGGGTTTAGATGCATATTTATGCACTTTTTTACAATTTTTACAATTATATATTATATTTTTCAGTGTTACGTGGTTGTATTTGGGGGTCTGGAACGGATTAATCCTATAACGAACGAATGCTATAACGAACAAGGTTCTAGAACCAATTAGATTCGTTATAGCATACCCCACTGTACCACAAAATTGGAGAAATAGTAAGCAAAAATCGCGTTATAGCAAACAAGCGTTATCAAAACATGCGTTATAGCAGAACTCACTGTATATATATTTATATATATATATATATATATATATATATATATATATATATATATATATATATATATATATATATATATATACATATATATATATATATATATATTTATATATATACACACACACACACACACACACACACACACCTAGACCCCGACTTACGACGGGGTTAGGGACCCAAATCCAGGTCGTAAGTCCGACATAGATAAAAAAAAAAAGAAAATAATTTTTTTTTTTTTTTTTTTTTTTTTTTAATAAATAATCTACAATGAAATACAGTACAGTAAAAGTAATGAATAATGATGAATGGATACAGTACAGTGAGAGTAATAAATAATAAGGAATGGATACAGTGTGACTGAGCACTTACCTTTAATGTAGTCAGCTGAATGCACATGGGGCCCCCATAATTTTCTAATTATACATGGAGACTACATTAACTGGAAACGTTTCGGTATAGAAAATTCGTGTGTCATTTGAAGAGAATTTTTTTTTTTTTTTTTTTTTTTTTCTTTTTTTTTTTTTTTTTAATAAAAAATCTGCGGCGGTCGTAAGTCCCGACGGTCGTAAGTTGAAGCAGTCGTAAGTCGGGGTCTAGGTGTATATATATATATATATATATATATATATATATATATATATATATATATATAAGAACATAAGAAAGTGGGATACTGCAGGAGGCCGACTGGCCCATACAGGGCAGGCCCCTTTCACACCCATCCCAGCACTTCCATGTGCCTATCCAACTTCGTCTTGAAGCTCCCTAGCGTCCCTGATCCTACTATAGCACTCGGTAGCCTATTCCACATATCCACAACTCTATTACCAAACCAGTGCTTGCCTGTATCCTTTCTGAATCGGAATTTATCTAATTTAAAGCCATTTTTTCTAGTTATTTCGTTATTACTGAGCTTCAGAACATCTTCCATTTTACCCTTGTTAATCCCACTCACCCACTTGTACACCTCTATCATATCTCCCCTAACCCTACGCCTCTCTAATGAATGCAAGCCTAAGCTTTTCAGTCTTTCTTCATATGTAAGGTTTCTAATATTATGGATCATTTTTGTCATTCTTCTTTGTACTCTCTCCAAAGAATCTATGTCCATTCTATAATAAGGACACCAGAACTGAACCGCATAATCCCTGTGTGGCCTCACTAATGCTAGGTAAAGTTTCAAGATAATGTCAGCAGTTCTGTTACTCACAGACCTAGATATGAACCCTAGAATCCTGTTTGCTTTGTTGCGAACGCTAATACATTGTTTTCTGGGTTTCAAGTCGTTGCTAACAAATACACCTAGATCTTTTTCACAAACTGAGTTTTCTAGTTCCGTGTTACCTAGTTTATACTTAACGTTTGTATTCGTCTTCCCTATCTGTAGTACCTTGCATTTATCAGTATTAAAATTCATTTGCCAGTCTACTGACCACTCATGTAAGGTATCTAGATCTCTTTGAAGGTGTTCAAAGTCACTGTCTGAATTTATCACTCTCTCCATTTTGGTATCATCTGCAAATTTACTAATCCTACTAGTTATGTCTAAATCAAGATCATTAATGAATATAACAAACAGCAGAGGGCCCAATACAGATCCCTGGGGAACTCCGCTTTTGACCGCACCCCAGTCTGACTTTAATCCATTTATGCTGACTCTTTGTTTCCTACCAGTTAACCATGACCTAATCCATTTTAATAATGATCCACCTATTCCATGTGCTTCTACCTTCCTTATCAATCTCTCATGAGGGACTCTATCGAATGCTTTACTGAAATCTAAATAAATTATATCATATGACTTATCATTATCTACCGCTTCATATACTTCTGAGAAAAAGCTAAGCAAATTTGTGAGACAAGAACGTCCCTGGGTGAACCCGTGCTGAGAAGAATGAATTAAGTTGAATGTTTCAAGGTGGCTTCTGATTTTTGTAGCAATAATTGACTCTAGCAACTTGCCTATGATTGACGTGAGACTAATGGGACGGTAATTTGATGCAATTGATTTATCACCCTTTTTGAAAATCGGAACTACATTTGCAAGTTTCCAAGCTTCTGGCACTAGGCCCGATTCTAATGACTTATTAAATACAACTGCTAATGGATTACTCAACTCATCTCTACATTCTTTTAATATTCTAGCATATACCTCGTCTGGACCAGGCGATTTATGAGGCTTCAGTTTGTTAATTACTTTAAGCACATCGTTACTAGTAATATTGATATTCATCAACATATTTTCTATACTGTCGTTATATACCTTATGAACTTCTGGAAACTGTGCTAGGTTTTCATTTGTGAATACGGAGCGAAAATGACTATTTAACGTACTACACATTTCTAGCTCATCATCAGTCATTTCTCCTGTCGTAGTTTTAAGGGGACCTATTGTATCTTTAACCTTTGATTTATACAGTTGATAAAAAGCTTTGGGGTTATTTTTCGATTCGTTTGCTATCTTGATTTCATAATTTCTCTTTGCTTTCCTAATTTCTGTTTTTACCTGTCTTGTTAGGTTCTGATAGTAACCAAGTAAGTGATTTTCGCCTTTCTTAACTTTTCTATATACTCCTTTCTTTTTCCCTAGAAGATCTAAGAGTCTATTATTCATCCATTTTGGTTGGTTCCGTATCGATCTGAATTTTCTTTTAGGGATGTGTTTATTTTGAGCATTATTGATTGTCGCAATAAATTGTTCTTAAGTAGCTGCTAAATTAAATTCGGGGTTATCCCGTCCTAAGTTGACAGTTTCCGGGGGTGTGGGGGGGATTAATCTTTTGACCATAGGGTCATCCCTTAGGTCTCTCCTTAAGCTACCGTAATTAGCCTTCCTAAAATCCGGGATCAAGGCCGAATTTTCCTTCTTCCTGCCATCCCATATTATGTTAAAATATATGGCTTTATGATCACTGTTTCCTAGTTCGTCTCCAATCCCAACATCTTTTACTAGATTTTCATTATTACTGAGAACTAAATCGAGGATATTATTTCCTCTAGTGGGCGAGTTTATGAATTGATATAAAAAACTATCTTGTACTGCTTCTAGAAAATCTTCAGATTCATTATCGCTAAGTTGATTTTTCCAATCTATGCCTGAAAAGTTGAAATCGCCTAGAATACATACATTGTTTCTATCAGATGCCTTCTTTATTTCCTCCCTTAGCAATTTACCATCGTTCCTACTCAAATTAGGTGGTCTATATATAACACCAATGACTACGGATTCACTGCCCTCACCAATCTCTACCCAAATACTTTCATTGTCGCTATTTGTTTTAATGTTTGATTTATTTCAGCTTTTTAATGACACCCTGATATACACTGCTACACCGCCACCTCTCCTTCCTACTCTATCAAATTTAAATAGGTTATATCCTGGAATATGAAATTCTGCTAAAAAATGTTTGCTGTTTGAATTTATCCATGTTTCCGTTATTGCAATTATATCTATGTTCTCTTTACTAACAATGGCCCTGAGCTGGTCCATTTTGTTACACAGGCTTCTACTATTAGTATAATAAACACTCAATATATTTCTTCCATTTCTATCTGTTTTACATTTATTACTTTGATGTTTGTTATTATGACTAACTATATTTTCGGCATTATCTACTTCTGTTTCACTACTTCCCAGGACCTGCTTGTTTTTTGACTCCCATTTTCCCCGACCCCTCTCTACTGGCGAAACCCCCCCTTCGGAGTGACAATTTCACGCTCCAGGGATGCAGACAACGTCTTTACCCCCTCACGAGACAAGTGTACTCCGTCGCGACAGTACAGGTAGTCGTTGCCATAAAATCGTTGCCAGTCATCAATGAATGCCCAACCATTGTTTGCACAATGTTTTTCCAGTCGGCAATTAATAGCAATTGCCCTGGACAGCCATTCACGACCAACCCCTCTTCTAGGCAAGACACCACATACTATCGGGATCCCTCCCCTATCTCTAATCTTCCCCAGCGCCTCCCTATACCTCTTGAAAAGTTCCTCACTCCTAACCTTACCTATGTCGTTTCCTCCCACACTAAGACACACTACTGGATTGGTACCCTCCCCTGACAAAACTCTGTCTAACCTCTCGGCTACATGCCCTATCCCAGCCCCAGGAAAACATACCCTAGTCCTACGTTTCCTATCTCTCGCACAAAAAGCCCTATCCATAAACCTCACCTGGCTGTCACCAACTACCACGACCTTACCTGTGGGCAGGGTTTGTACAACTGCCCTTTCCTCTCCTTGATCCATACCGTCCTGCCTCTTCTCTTCCTCTCCAGCTTCCTGCAGCACCTGGTAAGGGTTACTGCACTCCACACCCTGGTCAGCTTTCCTAAGCCTGACCCTAGTCCCCTTGGAGACAACCACTCTCCACGCCTGCTCCTCCTTCGCAGGTGTCCTGCTAGGCAGGACACCTACCTGAAGGAGTTCCGTCCTGAGGGCTTCATTTTCCCCCTTTAGAGTGTCAACCTCACTCCTCAACAGCCCCAGCTGCCTTAACAGCGTGGCAAGGAGGTCGTCCTTCCCCACACTCCCCTCCTCTTCCCCCACGGCACAACGATCCAAAGCGGCCATTTTCCTTGGTCTCTAGCGGGAGCACAACGGCACGACCTTCTCCAAGCTGGGTCAGAGGTCAACTGAGCTGGGTCAGAGGTGTATATATATGTGTGTGTGTGTGTTTCTACACGCACACTAAACACATACAAATAAATATTAATGGGAAAATCCTCTCACAAATAAGCAGAAACAAATTTGTTAAAAATGTGACAGTCTACCCTCAAGTCCACTCCGTGCTTTGTTATTAATAACGCTCGGAGTGGACTTGAGGGTAGACTCAACATTTTTAATACATTTGTTTCTTATTATTTGTGAGAGGAGTTTCCCATTATTATGTGTTTATGTGTTTTGTGTGTGTGTGTGTCTACACACACACACACATACTGTATATACAATACAGGTAAAAGAAATAATTGCCCAAAGGGCAAACAGGCAAACACATAAATGGAATTTTTTTTTTTTTTTTTTTTTTTTTACACAAGTAAAAATGTTATTAGCGGATTTGGCGATTCGCGGCCATTCTGAGAACCTAATCCCCCACGAATTTGAAGGGCATGCTGTATTGTCATCACCTTACTATCAGTGTGTATGCTTCTCACTTGCTCCTATACTTACAAAAATAACATTCTCTATTCTCAAACAAATTAAGACATGATATTTTGTTAAGTTTTAGAGTATTAATAACATGATACTACTGTAGGTGCGCATTGTGGATAATTATGGGGCGGGAGCCATGGTGACAATATGGAGACCCTCAGAGGACCTCAGACTGGCTCTCACCGAGGGCAGCCACGTCAGCATACGTTACCTCTTGGCTGCAGGCTTCAGGTAAGTAACATGAGTAACCAGTATATCGATCCATGAAACTTGGCTTAAAAAGTGATGATAAATGTATGTATAGTGTCAACAACTACTTTTCATTTTCACTTGAAGAAAGTGGAGTACTGTATTAGAATACAATAATTTATGGTTGCTGTTGTAGCTGCATAAGGGCGTGTTTTCTTAGTGATCTTTTCTTACTATTTATCCCCTTTCTGTTACACAATTATTTTTCTTTCTTTCTTATGTTATTAATTGTCTAGGTTAGATATGTCTTAGTTAGATTTCTTCATATATTTACTCCATAACCTCTGACCTTTGGTAGCATGGCGAGGGTTAGGACACATGGGTTACTGTAATTCTGGTATTAAGCTATGAGCAAGAATGTAGGTACGTACTGCAGGAAAATGATACCCCTAACAAACAAATAGATGGTTTATTAAAATTAAAGTAAATTTAGGTAAAGTGTCATTAACATACAACTACAAGGATCAACTCCTTGGCTTTACTCATCTGCAACTCCAATTGGATGCACTATCCACTTACACCATTACTGGGTGTACCTTTAAAAGAACATACAACATAATACTTTTACCTATGGAACACTAGAGTACCATCAATACAAGGTACCAGAGATACTCAACTCTTAATCTGAAACAGGACTCTAGGAACACCACCAAAATACTACAGTACTTGAAAATTATCAGGTTGGTAGCTTCCTTCCACTATTTTCTACATTCGCCAAGAAATAAGTGGTGACCTCATACTCCTGCTATCTCCACATACTCATACACTGAGGAGATACATAATGGGTACCCGGATGAATAACACAGCCAGAGTACACTCTACTTGGAGGTGAGCTCAAAACACACAACACTGCTAATGAAAGCTGGCCATGTTTACTATGATGCATGAGATTATCATGGATGGATGGTAAACACAGGCTTGCGTGCGGCTGGTTGGCCTGGCAGGCTAGCCGGGAGGCTGGCTGGCCCGCTTGGGGCCCACCCCACGTGTCTGATGCTATTCTGTTTTGGTGGTTTTCATCCATCTCCGCTACTAGGGTTGGAGGTCGTTCTAGCATACAATTATCTCTCTTTGGCCTACAGGGATCTGTGAATAAGATGATGGCGGGGCTTAGTCTGAGATGACACGAATGTCATACATTTTTACAAGCTGAAGGTGTAATCACTTGCATATTCAAACAAAACACAACTGCTTCAAATCACTTAATAGGGCTGGGTAACCCAAAGTATCAAGCATACCTGTGAACAAGGCAATGGTGGGGCTTAGTCTGAGATGGGAGCCACTGCCTCCCGTCTCAGCCAGCGCTCCCCCATCCCTGTGTTGTCATTTACACACATATTATCAACTCTTTTACTTTACACTGACATTTGAAAATGCTACAAACTCATTTTAATTTGCTATTGTCAACTTTTTAAACTACTCAATGACTGAGTTTTCAAAGACAAAAATCAAATTGATTTCAAGTTCAAGATTGGCAGTCATTGTGGGTGGGGCTTAGGACAGGATCTCAAATTACTTC
Organism: Homarus gammarus; assembly: GCA_958450375.1. NCBI lineage: Eukaryota > Metazoa > Arthropoda > Malacostraca > Decapoda > Nephropidae > Homarus > Homarus gammarus. The sequence goes on from CAUDMG010002927.1 coordinate 268,686, forward strand.
CCGTTAAATTCTCAAGATAAAACAAGTGACGCTTCCCTTCAGGATAATTGATTCCTTTCGTAATTAACGTCCTTACAACAATTTCACTAAGAACATCAGGTTCTCTGATGTTCATAGATGAAAAAGAGGTGACTTCAGCATCAGTTAGCAATTCCTGGCATCTCTAGGGACGACAGCAATGATTCCTCATTCTTACTGTTTACTCTACTCCGACTTAAATTGAAAATTTCACTAACAGTAAATACAATTGAAGCTTTCAACATCATTCACAAAGGTTCTTGAACGCTTCATCTGTAACCAGACATATCAAATTTGACGCAAAACAATGGTGTTCTCTCTCAAATTCAGATTCCATGAACACCCTATGAGGTATTCAGGAATACCCGAGTCTCTCCTGAAGCAGTTAGAGAATGAACTCTTCAACTGGGGGCTTCAAAAGGTTCACAGGTTTTGTGGGTGTGGAGCATAATATGAATTATTAGGTGCTAACTAGACTAGCTATGCTATTGTGACCATGACAGCTGGAGGAACTGAAGTAGTCAGGACTGACAGTCACTGATTCATGAAGATCAGATTTATAAAACTCCCAAAGTTAAGAAAAAAGCCTTTTTTTTTCTAAAAACCAGTTTTTGTGATATAGCTCGGAATGCAACGTCAGCATATGTTACCTAGGTATGTTAATTCCTAGCCAATTCGCCAGGCCAACATACAGGCAATTAAAACATTAATAATTACTTAATAAGTAATATTAGGAGGACACGTCGCTACCTGGCATTTAATTTAAATTCTCAAACCCCCTCCTTCACCCCCCACTATACGCATCACGACCCTCATCTCTTGCCTCAGATCTAGCAGTAAATAAAAGCCAACTCTCGAGGGGCGGACATGGGTGGGTTATGGACATCGCATTCCGAGCTATATAACAAAAACTGGTTTTTAGAAAAAAAAACGGCTTTTTGTTCAAGCTCTGAATGCGATGTCAGCAAAAATACCCGAGCAGGAGGTGGAGAGGGAGGTGACTTTGCATACAAGGCTCCTCTGACTGAGGTCCAGATTATATTATAAACCGTTTGGAATATTTCCAAAATTAGGAACATTTACCGGAAGGTAAAATGTTAATTTACACAAAAAGGATACTCACTTTATTCTGATGAGGAAGAAGGTCCTGGTAGTGGAGATTGACTAAGTGGGGGAGGGGAACCCAGCACCTCCACATTTGAAGCATCTCTCAGAGATAGATGAAGATAGCTGTCTTTGAAAGTTTTTGAAGATCTCCAAAAGCCCATTTCCTTGATCTGACTGAGACTCATATGCCGCAGAAAGGCCACAGACCCTGCATATTTCCTAGTGTCATGTGCCAAAAATTTCTTGCCAGGGTCTACTTGATTCACCAATTGAGATCAGGATTTTGTCAATTGACTAGGGAGATAATTTCTTACCATCCCTTGATGAGAAAACATAAGGGCCTCTATTAGGGAATCTGGTTAACCATTCCTGAAGATTTTTAACTGGACACAATATGTGAGGAACCCTTGTTTCATCCATTAGACATTTTATCCTAATAGGTTGAGCTTGGAAATCTTCCCTTTCATATTTTCTTTGGGTCTCCGTAAGAAAAAGGATAACATCCTCGTCAGAAAATACCAATAATGATGGATTATTGGAAATTGAAATCAGTTCACTGAGTCTCATACCTGTTGCTATTGCTAGAAGGAATGCTGCCTTCTGGAGTAATTTATCCCTGTTCAGATTTATATTGTAATTAGGCCCCATAAGAAGATTAGTAACTTTTTCCAGAGACCAAGGCGGGAATCTCTTGGGTCGAGGAGGTGTCTGAATAAAAAGGACGATCTTAGCATTTGATAAATCCTTGGGTTCAAAGTAATATTAAAGCCCCAAGCAAGAGGGTCAACCAACGCTGATTCATAAGATGCAATTGTCGATCCTTGAAGGCCTTTAACTCTGAACAGAAATTCTAAAAATTCTAATACAACTGTTTCCGATGATGAATCTGGAGTTGTTAACTTGATAAATTGTTGAAAAAGATTCCAAGCTTTCTCATATTGAATAGAAGTTTGGGGTCTATGACCTATTAATACTTGGTTAGCTTTATTGGAATTACCCAACAACCTATTTAAACTTTTTTTTTAGAAACTCCAAGCGTGAAGTGCCAAGGATATCTCGAACTGAGAATGTAGTACCTGGTCTAGACATCCTTGTTGCAATTTTAGAGGATTCGGGCACCAGTCCAGCAGATCCAGGCACCAAGGTTGTAGGATCCAATATGGTGCAATTAAGAGGACTTTGCCTTGGAAGGATCCGAGTTTGTGAACCACTTTGGGCAATATTTTCACAGGTGGGAATAGATAGATTGAATTCCAAAGGTTCCAATCTAAAAGGAGAGCATTTCCTAAAAGATTTGACCCTTCCAGAGATGCGTAAATTGGCATCTTGTGATTTGTTAGGGAGGCAAACAGATCTATCTGTGGAGTTCCAAACTTCTTCACTAGACTCTTGAACTCCGATACCTTTAGGGACCATTCAGTTTCTGGCGATACTGGCCGGAGACGGGACAGCGCATCTGCCCAATTGTTTTGCACTCCCGGTATATAAGTTGCTTTGAGGTAAAGTGTTTGTGTTGCACAAATACTGAAAAAAATTTTCTGACACTTGTAGAAGGGGCCAAGACCTTGTTGACCCTTGATGATTGAGACAAAACACTGCCGTTTTGTTGTCCATGGCAAACAGGATCGTCATATTTTGTAAATTTGGATTTGCCGACAAAAAGAATAGGACCACTGCTAATTCTTTTACATTTATGTGTTTTTCCCAAAGGAAGTTGCTCCACTTTCCTTGATTGAATTCCCCTTTTGAAGATTGGTATCCCCATCCTATTTTGGACTCATCCATACAAATGACCAAACCTGTTTGAGGTGGAACCCAGGGAGAGGGACCGATTAGATTGTCCCAGTTTGTCCACCATAACAGATGATTCATTTTCTGAATAGGGAGAGAAGAAGCAACATTTCTGTTTCTGCGAAGCAACTTCGAGCCAAGATGAGATAGTTGCTTTTTCCCTTAACTTTCCCAATGGAACCACTATTGTGGCAAAATTCAACAGACCCAGAAGTTTTTCCCAATTGTGCCAAGAAACCTTGTGCTTTACACAAAAGGCTTCTACTTTGTTTATCAAATCTGTTACTTTTGTTCCTGGTAAACTGACTGACTGCTGATTTGTATCCCACTGGAGACCTAACCAATCCAACTTTTGACATGGTATTAAATTTGATTTGACCTGGTTTATCTTTTAACCAAGGTTTTGAAATAGTACTAGTGTACATTGGGTCACCCTTTGACAATCTTCGAAAGAGTTTCCCATTATCAGCCAATCGTCTAGATAAGCAAAGGTTCTTATGCCCTCCTTTCCAAGGATCTTTCTGGGAATGTTTGCCAGTTTTGTAAAGACTTTTGGTGCAATTGTCAGACCGAATGGCATCACTGTGAATTGATAGCCTAATTCCCCTACTTTGAACACCAGAAATTTTCTGTACCTGGGAGCAACAGGAACGTGATAATAGGCATCTTCGAGATCCACTTTTAAGATCCAAGCATTGGGCGGAAGTAGATGCCTCTGATGGTCGTAAGTGAGCATCTTGAAACTTCTTTTAGTAATAAATTTTTTAAGGAGTGATAGATCCAAAATCCACCTTAATTTGTCGCTGCCTATCTTGGGGACTGGGAATAGGCGAGACATGAAACATTTCTCTGACTGCAACAGTTCTATGACACCTCTGTTTAGTGGTTGACTTACAAATTTTGTAAGTAATGGGGATGGTTTTTTTACCCTTTTTTGGAAATGCTAGGGGAGGGTGCCTCAACCAAGTCCATGTGAGACCCCCTTTGATTGTCTTGTAAGCCCATATGGAAGAAGTCCATCTGTTCTCCCAACCCCCTAGTCGACCCAGCTGTCTGGCTTCATTGGGAGGGAGAAGTTGCTGAGGTGGTGGAATAAGGTCTCCTTCCGCTTCTGAACAAACGGCCACCTCTATTACGTCTGATTATTTCCTCCTCTAAAATTTCCCCTAGGTTTATAACTGACCCGGGCAGCTGGTCCTGTTCCCCTGTAAAACCTTCCTCTCCTTGGTTTCCGAAAGGTCTGAGGACTCCTGGGGACATAAATATTAATAGTACAGTTGGTCCTCATATTACGCGGTCCCGCATTCCGCGTTTCACCGTTAACTCGGTGCCTTGCCAGAACCTAACATTCTCACATTCCGCGGTCGTGAACCCCATTACGCGGAGAGCGGCTGGCAAGCCGCGCCATTTTTGGATCCAAACCTCCCGCCATCTGCCATGTTGTGCAAGAGGCGCGAAAATGGTGCGCACAAAGTCGCCCAGTCATCAAAACATTACCAGTTCTTCACCCGCCACCCACTACAGCCGGCCCAAGTCAGTGATAGTGATAATTATAGTGAGGATATGGACTTATATGAACTTTGGGGGGTTTGACAAAGAGGCCCTGCAAGCCTCTGTGGTGGATAGTGATACAATTGATACAGGTGAGGGCCAATAATCTGCCCTCTGCCTCGGAACCAACCGCCCATCCCCGTGTGCCCAGCCATCTTTTCTACTAATGTAAGTGTTAGAAAACCTAATATTATTGATATTTCTCTTAATTATTAATTGTGTGTGCATGCCATCATAAAGTTAAGATAATATTTTTACTACAACATAGTTGTGTGTCGTCAAAAAGTGGGGTTTGGGGATCGGCCCGGACTCCATTTCAATTAATCCCATATGTTATGTTATTCACTTTACGCGTTTCTCACTTTCCGCGGTACCCTCCGGGTTACATTAACCGCGTAATATGAGGACCAACTGTATTCTCCAAAGATGATCTATAATTAATCAATGATTGCTCACCATACAAAACAGGAGAAAGAGGAGAAGAACTTATCAACAAATAAGCACTACCACTTGAAGCATTGTTTGTTGCTTGTTTCCTTAGCTGGACTTTCAGTCTTAGGGCTTTCAACAAATGATCTAAAAATGAGATGTACAGGGAATATGAGATTCCTTGTAGAGCAGCAGCAAAACATTTGTCCACTTCTGAATTTTCTTCATAGTCCAGCACAAACTTAGTTAATAACTGACACATCATAATTGCAGACCAAACATCTGCTGCCAATTTCCTAATTTTAAATTCTTCAAGCAGCAGTGCAGGGGCAACTGGTTTCAAATTTTTTTCATAACTAATACAGTAAAAGTCCAAAAATCCGGACTGCTTGGGGATTGGGTCGGTCCGGATTTTCGGATTTTCCGGATTCTCAGGCAGTACTTTTAAAATTAAAATTTAAGGAGGAATAAAGAAGAGATGAACAGGTACATTTTGATAGTTTATTCATTAGCAAATATAGCATGCTTCATTTATCAAAACGAGCAGTTCGGGCAGTTTTAATGAAAAAGCTGTGAATTCTAGAATTTTATTCTTTGCCTTTTTGATATCATAAATTGTAGACTTTCCAATGTTGTATCTTCCATTAGAACAGTATTGCTCACACCACTTACTAGTTTCTTAATTATTTCAAGTTTGTCACTCAATTTCAACGTGTTCTTCTTTCTCTTCACACAACGAAGTTTATCTACTTTAGGAGCCATTATTATGGGCTTGTACAGTAATCTGTAAATGGAAAGAGTAAGACTCAAAATATTGTTCTATTCATACTGTGCTTGATATAATACATTCACGGAAATGTAATATTTTTGCTAAAATGACGTCCGTATTACAGTGGAAAGTGGGATCAAATCGTGACGAAAACAATGACTTGCGCTTTCTTTCGTTCGAAAAATGTTGCCGTAATCACTTTTCGAATGGTTTAGTTAAAAAACTGTTGTATTGTATTACAATAATATCCTAATTGACTTGAGTAAATATTACGATACCATATTTCTGAATATTTTCATTAAAATCCATCAAAATCATTTTCTTTGTCATCGTCTGCAGCACCAAACAGCTTCTCCCAGTCCTCTCCTTGAACAGGGCTAGAGGGTACACGTGTTTTTCGAATCGTTTTCAGTTAAAAAACTATTACATCACACGTATATTTTACCTAAACTGCGCCTGAATGAATATATTCTTGGAAATAAATAGTAGTTTTGCTGAAACGTGATGTATTTCAATGTAAGATAGGATAAAATACATGTCGAAAACAAAAGACTTTACCTAAGCTTCCGATGTTCTTGAGATGTTACTCGTTTTTTTAATAGTTTTCGGTTAAAATTCTTTTATATTACAATGATATTCTATTCATACTGTGCTTGATATAATACATTCACGGAAATGTAATATTTTTGCTGAAATTACGTACGTATTGCAGTGGAAAGTGGGATAAAATCGTGACGAAAACAATGACTCGTTTTCTTTCGTTCAAAAGATGTTACCGTAATCGCTTTTCGAATGGTTTAGTTAAAAAACTGTTGTATTACAATAATATTCCCTCCTAATTGACTTGAATAAATACTTGAATGGAGTATATACGGTATGTTGCCACAGTTTGATTGCTCGTTTTAAAGTGGAGACCACGTGGTCGCTTGTTGTCGCTGTGCAGCTGTGGCGCTCACGCATGCGCACATACACACAAAAGCCCGCTAAAAAAAAAAAAAAAAAAAAATTAGTATTCCAAAAGTCCGGATTTTTGGCATCCGGATTTTTGGACTTTTACTGTATCAACATATTTTGAAACCGACAAATATTGGGATAGATCATATAAGGAACTCTTTTTGTCCTTAAATTGGAACTTCAAAAAACTAAACCTGTGAGCATTCCTGTCAGCGGGAATGAATGTTAAGTTTTTCAATAATTAGCCCAGACTTCGTCTATTTCAGAGATCATCTTTGGGCAAATATCAGGCCAAGAAAGTGTAGTATCACCCTCCAAAAACAAAGAATGATGACCCAAAGTTGCTTGTCCTTCCTGTCTCTTTGTAGTTGCTGCGATATCAGGAAGCTTAGAGACATTTTCATAAAATATTTTGAATTAGGAATCCACAGATTCAGATGTATTAGAAAACAAAGAAGACTTAGATCTTACCAATGTTATCCATGGCCTGTTAGAATCACCCTTACACTCAATATCATCCAGCAGCTGTGTCAGTCTACATCAGCCTGTTTCCACTCGCAGTAACCAACACTTTTGCCCCAGGTGGAAGTGGTTGCCAAGATGTGGATAGAATGAAGTCAGTCTCAACAGGTTCTTCCTGCTCAAGAGACTGAATACTATGATTAGAACCAGCCTCATCGTCCTGATCCTGGAATCCACTGAAATCAGATTGAGTAGATAGAGGTTTTTGTAGACTTCCTACTGCCCCATTGTCTGGAGGGTCCAATAACTTATTTTTCTTAGCAGAAGCAGTCTTGTATAAGTGGGGATTAAGTCTTTTACCTAACACCAATAAACCTAAACTTTCTGCCAACTTGGGATCCTTCCATTGTTGTACATTCAAAAATTTACTCTTCAAGGCCTTTATTCCACCTATTTTTAATTTGTATTTGCAATAAATCTTTCTTATCACCTGTAGCTTGATGAAATTGAAAAATTTGATCATAAGAAACTGCACAATCCATTGGTGAAAATAGGTTATTTGAGACACAGCTGCCATGAATTATGCAAGGCACATGAGGATCTATCTTAGTAATCCAAGTCGCTTTAAATTTTTTTATAATTACATGTACTATGGCCCTCTTGGGTCTTGGGTGAAACTACTACTACTGAATTCAAATTCTCTACTGACAGACAATTCCTTGTATGTAGTGCCTATCTGAACTTTCTAGTCCTTGCAGCTCATCACTCAATACTATCTCCTCAGGGACAGCTCCATAGTCTCCTCCATCATCCATAGGCCTGGACTCCTGACCTTCATCCTCCAGTTGTGCATCACTCATCTAACTAGGAGGACACCATGAGTCACATTATATCATTATAAAACAAAATAATAATATGAATAATAAAGGAGAAAGCATTTCCTCCCAAACTTAATCAATATGACTCATAAATGTTATATTATTCGTAAGTTAATGCATTAAGATCTCTTATTGTTATATAAGTCACTCATATGACAAATATAAACAAATAACTCACTATGTCGCATCTCCCTCCCGACTCTTATATCAAGTATCCCTTAGCTCAATGAAACTTATTTATTTATTTTTGTTTTTTATAGAATTATTTCATTCAGAACATTTTATTTAGAGGGATCAAGATCTTTATTTGTTGCCAATCAGGGGCACAGACATTATCCCCCAAGTAAACACTTAAGGGAAAATTCCTACGTGTGCACTATCACCCGGCAGGGTTGACAGTGCTGAGACGCTAACATAACTCTCTATTGGCAGCAACGTTCACTATTACTCAAGCAATATTTATTGGGTTGAGAATTCCACCCTGAATTGTTCTCATATAACCCATAGAAGGTGTAAAGTCCATTTCAACGTAACTTTAGATTGCTAGTAAGACCGGAAGGTCAACATTCCGGAAGGAACGCTAAGTCTAGCAGCCTCGCTAAAGTTCACCTGAACCCACTACTGAGGACATCAAATAAAGTTATGAAGAGACAAACTTAACTCTGGCGTTTTTGCTGAGAAATAGAAACCCAAGGGCGGAAGCCCAAAGGGTTTTGTGAACGAACAAAAGAGTAGGGAGAGAGACAGTCATGGCATTCATACAAGCACATGAATAATTGGGACAAAGAAGATTATTAACAATACACATATATATGTACATATAATTACCGTATTTTTCGGCTTAGAAGACGCTGCATCGTGGAAGACTCACCCTGATTTTGGAAATGAAATTCTAAATTTTTTTTTCAGGTATTAGCCCACCTGGGCACAGGTCACTGACCCACATTGTGGCCTAGGGGGCGAAAATGTAATAATAATATTAATAATAATAATAATACAAAAATGAAAAAAAAATCAAGAGTGAGAAACAATATATGTATGTTGTGTTGTCAATAGTAAGAGAAACAATTGAGACCCTGCAATTGTGTGTAAATGAGGCAGAAAGACAGTCAGATCAGCAACCTGGGACTTGGTCTCAATTTTTGTGATGCCTTATGGCAGCAGGGTCTACCAATATCTTCTCAGGCAGTAGTACCCGGTACCTCCCTACTACCGACACCAGTGAAACCACCAGTGAAACCGTTGCTTGATAATTTTACAGCCCTTTTGGCACAAGTACACACACCTCTTTGAATATCATCACTTAGAACTGCTTATCAGTCGTCATTTTCATCAATTTAAAAAAAAATCTCTATAAGAAGGTGAAATCTTTAATACAGCACTCATTTTATACACCTGGTCACCTCCACATCTTAGGGGCTGTAGTGTTTACATCCTTTCTCTTATTTTTATCGGTATGTCAACGACGGGAAATATTTTCCAACAGTAGAAGGTAAGCAAATATCAACGTCTATATAAAACAAAAGATCTTTATTTAAAAACAAAATAAAAGTAAAAAACAACTCGTTTTTTGCAAAACCAGTGACTCATTGGTTCTACATAATTATAAAACTGAAGAAAATAAGTCCTCCATTGTAGCTGTATTAAAATTAATGTAGAAAAATTAATATGGTTGTTTTAAGTAATGTTATTTAATGTTAATAAATGGAACAATGGAAGTAGCTAACAAATAAGGGTAAAAAAAAAGTGAGATCACGTATGTAAGTGAGCACATGTGTAAACATATCGTCATTACTCTACATAAGAATATGAAAGCAACACTTATTTACTGCTCATATATACTCGTGTATAGTTCTAGTTTTTAAGACCAAATTTTTAGGCAAAAAATTGGGGGTCGTCCTATACATGCGTAATAGTTTTGTTAGGCTGAACCCGTGCATGATGCGAAGGGCGAGGAGCAACTTTTAGCTTCAGACATGAAAAATATTTACCATTTACTGCCAGTAAACAATGGAAACGTAAAATATGTACAAATTAGTAATGAAAAGTTGTGCAGTTCCTTCAGCAAATGAAGCTCACCAACTTACAATAGGCTAAATTACCTTACAATGTGCTTTCAGGAGTCTTATGTTGAAGTTCTTAGCACAGGCTAACTTATCACATCATATACGGTATCACAGTTCTCATTGATCTACAAAAAATACCGTTAATAAAAGCCTTTTTGATATTTCATACTTAATATAATACCCGGTAGTCTACTTCAACCTCCTATTGTTTACAACGACGCATCACGCACCACCAGCTGTATCAGCTAGATGGTACACGTGTTTTTCGAATCGTTTTCAGTTAAAAAACTGTTACATCACATGTTTATTTTACCTTAACTGTGCCTGAATGAATCTATTCTCGGAAATAAATAGTAGTTTTGTTGAAACGTGATGTATTTTAATGTAAAATAGGATAAAATACATGACGAAAACAAAAGATTTTACCTAACCTTCCGATGTTCAAGAGAAGTTACTCGTTTTTTTAATAGTTTTTGGTTAAAATATTGTTATATTACAATGGTATTCTATTCATACTGTGCTTGATATAATGCATTCACGGATATGTAATATTTTTGCTGAAATGACGTACGTATTACAGTGGAAAGTGGGATACAATCGTGACGAAAACAATGACTTTCGCTTTCTTTCGTTCAAAAGATGTTACCGTAATTGCTTTTCGAATGGTTTTCAGTTAAAAAACTGTTGTATTACGATAATATTCTATCCTAATTGACTTGAGTAAATATTACGATACCATATTTCTGAATATTTTCATTAAAATCCATCAAAACCATTTTCCTTGCCATCGTCTGCAGCACCAAACAGCTTCTCCCAGTCCTCTCCTTGAACAGGGCAAAGAGGGTACGTGTTTTTCGAATCGTTTTCAGTTAAAAAACTATTACATCACATGTATATTTTACTTAAACTGCGCCTGAATGAATATATTCTCGGAAATAAATAGTAGTTTTGCTGAAACGTGATGTATTTCAATGTAAAATAGGATAAAATACATGACGAAAACAAAAGACTTTACCTAAGCTTTTATTCTTGAGATGTTACTCGTTTTTTTAATAGTTTTCGGTTAAAATTCTGTTATATTACAATGATATTCTATTCATACTGTGCTTGATATAATACATTCACGGAAATGTAATATTTTTGCTGAAATTACGTACGTATTACAGTGGAAAGTGGGATAAAATCGTGACGAAAGCAATGACTTTTGCTTTCTTTCGTTCAAAAGATGTTACCGTAATCGCTTTTCGAATGGTTTAGTTAAAAAACTGTTGTATTACAATAATATTCCCTCCTAATTGACTTGAATAAATACTTGAATGGAAATATACAATATTTTTTGTTGAAACTACCCGCGTTTCAGTGTAAAGTGTCGTAATAATAAATGGTGAACAATTTGCCTTTGGCGCTCGTGTTTCAGGCGCGGCGAGCCTCAGTTTATAGGACGTAGAGCGTTTTTAGTGAAGGTTTTGTTGTTCCATTACACTCAAAAACGTGGGTCGAACTATAAACGAGGAATATCGTGAATTAACGATTTCTTGGTCAAAAAACCAGGGTCGACCTATAAATGAGGGGGGGTTATAGACGAGTATATACGGTATTTTAATTAATGTTTCTGAATTAAAAAAAAAAATATCTACCTATCAGTGGTAATAAAGTTGAAAACATAAGGACAGCCAATGTTGTTGTGTGTGTGTGTTTTTACTTGGATGATGAAGGTGTATTTAAATTTGGAAGATTTTAATTTTGTGGGGTTTTTACAGTCTAAATGGGTATCCAAATATGAAAGCCTACTGTAAGTAGGTGTCCAAATATGAGAGCCTACTGTAAATAGGTGTCCAAATATGAGGGCCTACTGTAAATAGGTGTCCAAATATGAGAGCCTACTGTAAATAGGTGTCCAAATATGAGAGCCTACTGTAAATAGGTGTCCAAATATGAGAGCCTACATATATAGAAACAAACATTCCTGCATTTGAGACCAGCAGACAACCTTTAGCAATTCCTCAATAGATGGCGCTGCCGCACCACTGCCATTAGTAAACAAACCACACAGCAGCAAGGGTTTTGTTTTTTTGTTTTTTTTTGCAATATATCAACAATATTAATTAAATCAATAGTTTTATAGTACTGTATAGAGAATACTTGTAATTGTTAAGTACTGTAATGAGGTAACAGTCTTTTTAAGGGGTTGATTTCAAAAACCTCTGCTACAACTCATCGACTAGCATCCTGGAAAACGCATAGTAATTTTCGAGGTATATTTTTGTCATAAAAAGTGCGTCTTTTAAGCCGAAAAATACGGTAGATATATTCACATATTCTTTTTCAGTGAAGACGAGCCCGGGAGGGTTCAACGACATTCACTTAGTGACTTAAGGGCAAGGGATAGTCATAACGATCTAAACGACTTCACAAAGAAAATGCGTTTTGGTCGCCATGCTGACCAAAGGTCGTATAAGAAAATGCCCCAAATACAATAAATGAGACATAAAATCAAAGTCACTACTACATCACTGTGCTATTAAGTACAAATACCGTATATAATATCCTCGCGGAGGTGGGTATTTCAGCAATTAGAAAACAAATTCACGGCGCTTTCCTTTGAGTACATTTATAGCTGAAGCGCCAGGCAAGAGATGAGGGTCGTGATGCGCATAGTGGGGGGTGAAGGAGGGGGTTTGAGAATTGGAATTAAATGCCAGGTAGTGACGTGTCCTCCTAATATTACTTATTATTAATTATTAGATGTTTTAATTGCCTGTATGTTGGCCTGGCGAATTGGCTAGGAATTAACATACCTAGGTAGCATTGCTGAGCGTTGCCTTCGAGCTATATCACAAAAACTGGGGATTTTTTTTAGAAAAAAACGGCTTTTTTCTTAATTTATAATTTTATATTATATTATCTTTATTTCTAAGCCACATTAGAGTATCATGAATTTTCTACAACTTTTATAGCTTTAATGTTCCAGAAATGGTTGTGAAATGTGGCACTGTGTGCGTGCATGCATGTGTGTGTGTGTGTGTGTTTGTGTCACTAGAATGGCTTGAGTGGCAAGTCAGCCACTCCACACACTTTCACTTTCCACACAAACACCCATGCTCTTCATATGTCTTAGTTTATAGTTTTATATTATGTTTTATAGATTTACGTATATTATATTATCTTTTTTTCTAACTCACATTAGAGTTTTGTAATGATTTTTCCACAACTTTTATAACATTACTCTTGAGTTTTAATAGTTGTGGAACATAACCTAATTTTTCCTATAAGATTAAGTAAACAAACATTTGTCCCCCGATTCATCCGGACATTTGCCAAATCCGGACACCCTCTCCCCCCAAATTCTCCGGAAGTGTGAGGGATTACTGTACTGTACACAGGGAGACTTACAGTGTGTTCTGTACACATGGAGACTTACAGCATGTACTGTACACAGGGAGACTAACAGGGTGTACTATACACAGGGAGACTTACATTGTGTATAGTACACAAGGAGACTTACAGTGTGTACTGTACACAGGGAGACAAACAGTGAATATTGTACACAGGGAGACTAACAGTGAATATTGTACACAGGGAGACTAACTGTGTATTGTACACAGGGAGACTAACAGTGAATATTGTACACAGGGAGACTAACTGTGTATTGTACACAGGGAGACTAACAGTGTGTATTGTACACGGAGACTAACAGTGTGTATTGTACACAGGGAGACTAACATTGTGTATTGTACACAGGGAGACTAACAGTGAATATTGTACACAGGGAGACTGACAGTGAATATTGTACACAGGGAGACTAACTGTGTATTGTACACAGGGAGACTAACAGTGAATATTGTGCACAGGGAGACTAACAGTGTGTATTGTACACAGGGAGACTAACATTGTGTATTGTACACAGGGAGACTAACAGTGAATATTGTACACAGGGAGACTAACAGTGAATATTGTACACAGGGAGACTAACAGTGAATATTGTACACAGGGAGACTAACTGTGTATTGTACACAGGGAGACTAACAGTGAATATTGTACACAGGGAGACTAACTGTGTATTGTACACAGGGAGACTAACAGTGTGTATTGTACACAGGGAGACTAACATTGTGTATTGTACACAGGGAGACTAACAGTGAATATTGTACACAGGGAGACTAACTGTGTATTGTACACAGGGAGACTAACTGTGTATTGTACACAGGGAGACTAACTGTGTATTGTACACAGGGAGACTAACAGTGTGTATTGTACACAGGGAGACTAACAATGTGTACTGTACACAGGGAGACTGTGTATTGTACACAGGGAGACTAACAATGTGTACTGTACACAGGGAGACTAACTGTGTATTGTACACAGGGAGACTAACAATGTGTACTGTACACAGGGAGACTAACTGTGTATTGTACACAGGGAGACTAACAGTGAATGTTTTACACAGGGAGACTAACTGTGTGTACTGTACACAGGGAGATGAACAGTGTGTACTGTACACAGGGAGACTGAGTGTGTACTGTACTCAGGGAGACTTACAGTGTACTGTACACAGGGAGACTAACATTGTGTATTGTACACAGGGAGACTAACAGTGTGTATTGTACACAGGGAGACTAGCAGTGTGTATTGTACACAGGGAGACTTATACTGTGTACTGTACACAGGGAGACTAACAGTGTGTACTGTACACAGGGAGGCTAACAGTGTGTATTGTACACAGGGAGACTAACAGTGTGTACTGTACACAGGGAGACTAACAGTGTGTATTGTACACAGGGAGACTTATACTGTGTACTGTACACAGGGAGACTAACAGTGTGTACTGTACACAGGGAGGCTAACAGTGTGTATAGTACACAGGGAGACTAACAGTGGATGTTTTACACAGGGAGACTAACTGTGTACTGTACACAGGGAGACTAACAGTGTGTACTGTACACAGGGAGACTAACAGTGTGTACTGTACACAGGGAGACTAACAGTGTCTACTGTACACAGGGAGACTAACTGTGTAATGTACACAGGGAGACTAACAGTGTGTACTGTACACAGGGAGGCTAACAGTGTGTATTGTACACAGGGAGACTAATAGTGGATGTTTTACACAGGGAGACTAACTGTGTAATGTACACAAGGAGACTAACAGTGTGTACTGTACACAGGGAGACTAACAGTGTCTACTGTACACAGGGAGGCTAACATTGTGTATTGTACGCAGGGAGACTTATACTGTGTACTGTACACAGGGAGACTAACAGTGTGTACTGTGCACAGGGAGACTAACAGTGTGTACTGTGCACAGTGAGACTAACAGTGTGTACTGTGCACAGGGAGACTAACAGTGTGTGTTGTACACAGGGAGACTAACAGTGTGTTGTACACAGGGAGACTAACAGTGTGTGTTGTACACAGGGAGACTAACAGTGTGTACTGTACACAGGGAGACTAACAGTGTGTTGTACACAGGGAGACTAACAGTGTGTGTTGTACACAGGGAGACTAACAGTGTGTACCGTACACAGGGAGACTAACAGTGTGTACTGTACACAGGGAGACTAACAGTGTGTGTTGTACACAGGGAGACTAACAGTGTGTACTGTACACAGGGAGACTAACAGTGTGTACTGTACACAGGGAGACTAACAGTGTGTGTTGTACACAGGGAGACTAACATTGTGTACTGTACACAGGGAGACTAACAGTGTGTACTGTACACAGGGAGACTCACAGTGTGTACTCTTAACAGGGAGACTAACAGTGTGTACTCTAAACAGGGAGACTAACAGTGTGTACTGTACACAGGGAGACTAACAATGTGTACTGTACACAGGGAGACTAACAGTGTGTATTGTACACAGGGAGACTAACTGTGTGTACTGTACACAGGGAGACTAACAATGTGTACTGTACACAGGGAGACTAACATTGTGTATTGTACACAGGGAGACTAACTGTGTGTACTGTACACATGGAGACTAACATTGTGTACTGTACACAGGGAGACTTACATTGTGTACTGTACACAGGGAGACTTACATTGTGTACTGTACACAGGGAGACTAACAGTGTGTACTGTACACAGGGAGACTAACAGTATGTACTGTACACAGGGAGACTAACAGTGTGTATTGTACACAGGGAGACTAACAGTATGTACTGTACACAGGGAGACTGTGTATTGTACAAAGGGAGACTAACAGTGTGTATTGTACACAGGGAGACTAACAGTGTGTACTGCACACAGGGAGACTAACAGTATGTACTGTACACAGGGAGACTTACATTGTGTACTGTACACAGGGAGGCTAGCAGTGTGTACTGTACACAGGGAGACTAACAATATGTACTGTACACAGGGAGGCTAACAGTGTGTATTGTACACAGGGAGACTAACAGTATGTACTATACTTAGAAACTAATTAGTGGACACATAGAATTCAGATATTGTCCATATTTGAGTGATTAAATTTAAAACACTCACTTATGCTGTTTTTGTTACCACCAGGAATGAGTGCCTTCAGTTTACAGCCGTTCGACAGACCAGATGGGAACCAGTCATGGAAGGTCCTCCGGCCAGTTCCCCCGAGTTTGATCGCTGTGTCACTCCTCTTTGTCTGCTGTCTTCAGGGGAGTTAAATCCATTGTGGAAGGAAATTGATGTTGCTGGAGTGGTATTGAGGGTTGGACTGCTGAACAAAGGGCTTCAGTTGGTGCACATTGTTGATCACCACATTAACATCCTCACTCTCAAGTTCTGGGGAGGTCTCAAGGTAACCATAACTTGTCTAACCGATATTGATTCACAAATCTTCTCCATACTGTAAATGAATTTAACTATTTGATTAGTAAGGATGACTTACATATAGTAGTCCCTCACCAACCATGGAAGTTAAGTTCCTGAAATATCCGGTGGTTGGCCAATCTGCGACTGGCAAGATTAAACTCAAATGTGAAATAGGGGCTTAGGTTCCATGGCCGCGAATAACACTCGTCAAAGCTGCAAAAAGACTCTCGGCCAGATTGAAAGAATACACCAGGACTGGTTTGATGAAAATGACCTGGCAATCAATGTACTCATTGATGATAAACGTGCTGCTGTAACCAACTGGCAGAATAACCCTCAGTCTCGGACCAAAGTTACAGTCGACCCTCATTAATTCGGACCCCTTTAATCCGGATTTCGGATAATTCGGACAAAATTTGAACCTTTTTTTTTTTTTTTTTTTTTTTTTTTTTTTTTTTTTTTTTCTTAGGAATGTTACCTACGCGGACCTTAAGCTAAAGTGCTGGTCCACCCACTGCTGGGATAAAACACCAGCGTCTTTTTGGTCAAATGTAACATCTCCACCACTAGTGTGGGGGGGGATGCAACTTTTAGCTTCAGACATGAAAAATATTTACCATTTACTGCCAGTAAACAATGGAAACGTAAAATATGTACAAATTAGTAATGAAAAGTTGTGCAGTTCCTTCAGCAAATGAAGCTCACCAACTTACAATAGGCTAAATTACCTTACAGCGTGTTTTCAGTAGTCTATGTTGAAGTTCTTAGCACAGGCTACCTTATCATATCTTATACGGTATCACAGTTCTCATTGATCTACAAAAAATACCGGTGATAAAAATCTTTTCGATATTTCACACTTAATATAATACCCAGTAATCTACTTCAACCTCCTATTGTTTACAACGACGCATCACGCACCACCAGCTGTTGAGTATCAGCTAGACGGTACACGTGTTTTTCGAATCGTTTTCAGTTAAAAAACTGTTACATCACATGTATATTTTACCTTAACTGTGCCTGAATGAATATATTCTCGGAAATAAATAGTAGTTTTGCTGAAACGTGATGTATTTCAATGTAAAATAGGATAAAATACATGACGGAAACAAAAGATTTTACCTAACCTTTCTATGTTCAAGAGAAGTTACTCGTTTTTTTAATAGTTTTTGGTTAAAATATTGTTATATTACAATGGTATTCTATTCATACTGTGCCTGATAAAATGCATTCACGGAAATGTAATAATTTTTGCTGAAATGATGTACGTATTGCAGTGGAAAGTGGGATAAAATCGTGACGAAATCAATGACTTTCGCTTTCTTTCGTTCAAAAGATGTTACCATAATCGCTTTTCGATTGGTTTTCAGTTAAAAAACTGTTGTATTACAATAATATTCCCTCCTAATTGACTTGAATAAATACGACGATACCATATTTCTGAATATTTTCATTAAAATCCATCCAAATCATTTTCCTTGTCATCGTCTGCAGCACCAAATAGCTTCTCCCAGTCCTCTCCTTGAACAGGGCTAGAGGGTACGTGTTTTTCGAATCGTTTTCAGTTAAAAAACTGTTACATCACACGTATATTTTACCTAAACTGCATCTGAATGAATATATTCTCGGAAATAAATACAATAGTAGTTTTGCTGAAACGTGATGTATTTCAATGTAAAATAGGCTAAAATACATGACGAAAACAAAAGACTTTACCTAAGCTTCCGATGTTCTTGAGATGTTATTCGTTTTTTTAATAGTTTTCGATTAAAATACTGTTATATTACAATGATATTCTATTCATACTGTGCTTGATATAATACATTCACGGAAATGTAATATTTTTGCTGAAATTACGCACGTATTACAGTGGAAAGTGGGATAAAATCGTGACGAAAACAATGACTCGCTTTCTTTCGTTCAAAAGATGCTACCGTAATCGCTTTTCGAATGGTTTAGTTAAAAAAAAACTGTTGTATTACAATAATGTTCCCTCCTAATTGACTTGAATAAATACTTTTATGGAAATATACAATATTTTTGTTGAAACTACCTGCGTTTCAGTGTAAAGTGTCATAATATTAAATGGTAAATAATTTGCCTTCGGCACTCGGTGTTTCAGGCACGACGAGCCTCAGTTTATAGGACGTAGAGTGTTTTTACTGAAGGTTTTGTTGTTCCATTACCCTCAAAAACGTGGGTCGACCTACTGTATAAACGAGGAATATCATAAATTAACGATTTCTTGGTCAAAAAATCGGGGTCGACCTATAAACTAGGGGGGTTATAGACGAGTATATACAGTATGCAAGGCTAAGGACAAACTCACTGCATTTTCTTTGAAATATAACGCAATATTAACCCCTAAATCGGTTAATTCGGACAATCGGCTAAAACGGACACCCTTCCCCCCCCCCCCCCCCCCCCTATTAGTCTGAATTAACGAGGATCGACTGTACAGTTGGTCCTCATATTACGCGGTTAATGTAACCCGGAGGGTACC
This sequence comes from Homarus gammarus, assembly GCA_958450375.1. Taxonomy (NCBI): domain Eukaryota; kingdom Metazoa; phylum Arthropoda; class Malacostraca; order Decapoda; family Nephropidae; genus Homarus; species Homarus gammarus. The sequence continues at coordinate 288,001 of CAUDMG010002927.1, forward strand.
GCGGAAAGTGAGAAACGCGTAAAGTGAATAACATAACATATGGGATTAATTGAAATGGAGTCCGGGCCGGTCCCCAAACTCCACTTTTTGACGACACACAACTATGTTGTAGTAAAAATATTATCTTAACTTTATGATGGCATGCACACACAATTAATAATTAAGAGAAATATCAATAATATTAGGTTTTTTAACACTTACATTAGTAGAAAAGATGGCTGGGCACACGGGGATGGGCGGTTGGTTCGGAGGCAGAGGGCAGATTATTGGCCCTCACCTGTATCACTTGTGCGCACCATTTTCGCGCCTCTTACACAACATGGCGGATGGCGGGAGGTTTGGATCCAAAAATGGCGCGGCTTGCCAGCCGCTCTCCGCGTAATGGGGTTCACGACCGCGGAATGTGAAAATGTTAGGTTCTGGCAAGGCACCGCGTTAACAGTGAAACGCGGATTGTGGGACCGTGTAATAGGAGGGCCAACTGTAATACCTTCTGCAAGAAGAAAACGACGGCCTAGTGCAAACTTCGCAATCTAAAGCACGATTGGTTTAAAAATAAAGAATGTGAAACACAAAAATTTGCAGATCAGCACAAGATGCGCAAATTTTTCAGTTCCACAAAATATTTTATGGGCCAATCACTCGTGGCGTAGCCCCCCTCCGCTCATCCAACAGTAACTCCCTAATTAAAGACGATGAAAGCATCCTTCAGCGCTGGAAAGAGCACTACCATTCACTGCTCAGACGAAACACTGATGTGGATGTCCTGACTACCTCTGATACTCAAAATTCAATGCTATGGTGGGTGAAATGGTATACAAAGTAAAAATGGTGGAGATCCGGACTATGCTGATGAGAAATCCGGGGGTGGCAAAGGTCTACTGTACAGGTGCTCCTCTACTTACAAACAAGTTATGTTCCTGAGGCTTGTTTGTAAGTCCAACTTTACTCTTGTGGATACCAAACATATTGTAAATATTGAAAAGATTATGGATATTTAGTACAGATATACCCTTTAATACAGCCTTTAAACCTGGCTCACTGTTCTCCTCTCAGGTTATGTTTGTTCTATCTGGAAGTTTCTTCAAAGTAGTCCAGTCTCATCCACATTAAACACCTGTTCTGGCAGGTAACCCCCTTCAGTGATAATGTTTGTATCTCTGAAAGTTTGCAAGTTGAACATTCTTAAGTAGAGGAGCACCTGTATACTAATTCAAAACTAATAATTTTTATTACAGTTTGTAGCTACAGTTGCAGACAAAATTGTCTGAACACTTGGCAATATCTGGCAACATCTGCTTGATTCGTTTATATCTTTGACAACATAACATACATACTGTATATCGTTTCTCACTCTTTATTTATTTTTTTCATTTTTTATTTATTTATGGTTATTAGTATTATTATTGTTGTTTTATTTTTTATTGAATTCTCTATTGATTATTAATTTTTAAAAAGTAAATACCCAAAAATGTTACTTGAGTGCAGTACTCAAGTAAATTTATTTAGTTACTTTACAACTCTGGATAACAGTGGGTGACATGAGTGAAGTGAATACAGATGTACAATGATGTCATGAAGAAGTGAGTGTGGTGATGCACCCGCTGATAATTTAATCAACATGACAGTCTTAACTCTTTACCCCTTCTGTGTTTAATGATATGGTTGTATCTTAAAGAGCTTTGGTTATAGTTGGAAGGAGACACTTCTGTATGGCAACTGTCAAAGCATTACAATATATGGGTTTTAATGACTGTAGATTGAGAGTGGGTTAATAATATGAGTCATTCACTTTGATATCACTCATAAAATGCAATTTCAGAATTAAATTACATTTTTTTCATGTCAGGAATATGGAGTGGAGAATATCGTTGCAATTGGGTCTGTGATATGCGTGTTGAATGGTAACTGGCGTGGGCATGCAGGTGGAAGGTTTGGAAGCATCCATGTTACAGAACTGACCTTCATTACCTCTTCACCACGAAGCGCCCACCTACTTGAAGCTGTTGGTCATCTGAAAAACAGTATAAAGGTGAGAATTCAGGATGTCTACAGTGTAACAGAAGGAAGCTTGGTGATTTGCTTATTTCCACCCACTTGTGTTTCCAAGTACTGTATCTCCAGGGGTTATGAAGCATGAGATCTCATATAGTCGAGCAGAGTTTTGATAAGCACTGAATCCTTAGGGAGAAAACTTGTAAACCTGGTGCCAAAATGGTCCCTAATACAACCACCATACTGAATTTGAATGGGAGTAAAAGCTACTGAGCATCTAGCTTGCAGCTAAACACTAACTGTATGAAAAGTATGACTGACTTTTGTCCACAGGTATTGTACTTAATGGTGATGTAGCTATTATAGGTTGCTCATATCATACCTCGCTCCATCCTGTACAGGAGATCCCCAAGTTATAAACACCTCTACTTATCAAGGTGATCCCATTACAGTACAGTGGTCCCTCGGTTAACGATTTACCTTCCATAAGATTCTTAACTTCGGTTAACGAGCAATCCCTCGATTAACGAGTTTTTTACGAGCCGACTTCAACATGTTTTCGCTTGCATTTGGCGGTCCACCAGCTGTAGTATTAGTCCGCCAATACAGTAATCGGTTTTAGGGCTTAAATTCCTTACTATTTTAATAAATATCAGGAAGTTTATACTATTCAATAATTTTAAAAGTTTAATATTAACTTTTTTAGTCATTTTAACAATTATTGAACATAATTGAAGGTAAAGAAACTAGTTTCTGGTGTGCCATCCAGCCTGTTAACACACCAGACAGGCGTTAGTCTCTCTCTGTTTTCAGTGGAGGTAACATCTTGCTTGAGACTCTCTTCAACTATATGCTTTTTTTCTGCGTTTCCAAGAAAATTATTGGTCATTTTGAAATATATTTTACATACTGACAATATATAATGCAGTGCAGTGTTGATTTAAAGAAAATAATCTTGAAATACACCAAGAGAACTAAAATTTTAGGGGTGAAATGGTGCCATGGGGTGATTTCTCTTCCACCCCAATGCCTTCTCTTCTTCCTTCTCCTCCACCCCCAATCTAATTCCCATCATCATCCAGGAGCCTTCTACATACACACCTCAAAGTAAGTGTACTTTTCTACCTTTTTTGTTGAATTTAGGCAATTTTCGGTGAGCTGGAACCAATTACCCAAAAACCCATTGAAACAATTGTTTCGGTTAACGAGCATCCTGCTGGAACGGATTGTGCTCGTTAACCGAGGGACCACTGTACAGTATATATTGAGCGCTGTACTAACCTCCAGGTAGCTTTAGGGTGGGTAGTCGTCAGGGGTCAAGGTTAATAAAACTTTTTTTCTGCATATTATTTGCAATTTGTTTTATGTATCATTTATGGGTTATAATTATATTAAGGTTTTTGCAGATAGAGATGGGGTGTATTCACATTTTATTGCAAAATTAAGATGATGCTGAGTTACAAACAAACTGAATTATGACTGGATCCAGGAATGTAACCCATTCATAACTGTACTGTTTTGTGTTGACTCTCAACGCAACCTGATTTGTGATTCATATATGTAAATTTGCCTTGCATGTACAGTAGAACGTCGATATAACACGAGATAGGTTCCAAGAGAGGTCTCTTTTAACCGAATTCGCACTAAATCAAAGTGTTGTTTCAATGAAATAATTTAGTTTGGTACTTGAGAGAAACACAAAATACTAAAATGACTGAGAGTCTGCCCAGATGCACATCAACCTATCTCCTAGAATAAACAAAACATTGTTTTTTTAAGTATTATGTTAAAACAAACACTCATTAATCAACAGCTAAAATTAAGGGATGCGAAATGGTCTGTTTACTGGCTGGGAAGATGGGGGGGGAGGGAGGTGAGGTAATATGTTTGACAGTTGATGCCAAGGTTTAGTGCTTATTTATTTATCAATCCTTAAGAGTGACTTTAAGTTTTTATCCTATAAAATGTCACGGAACTGACATGGGAGAATATAATTAACGTTGCTGGAATTCTTATATGATAGTGATTAATTTGAATATAAACATGCTATAGTTTGCACTAGACAAAATTTTAGTAATCATTTAGTACATTATTTTGAGTACATGTACAGTACAGCTTTGCCCTTAGGGCAGTGTGACGTGCCCACAGAAACATTAGGCACAAAATTTTAAATATGATGTGCAAGATTGACTCGCACAAAATAGGAAAGACTCGCTTTAAATTAAAACATTGTCCTTTATTGTGGGTGTTACTTTAAATCAATAATCTTAAATTGAATTACTTTAAATTGATGTTCTACTGTAGTTATAACCTCATTAATGCTCCCTTTGATTTGCAGGACATGAAGAGTTTTTTGTATGAAGGCGATATGAAACTAGACGGACAATTTGATAGTCGTGCATTTCTCGCTGAACCTACTTCTGCAGCTAAATGTTTACAAGGAAATATAGGTGACCAGGAATTAGTACATCACGAGAGCACTGATATTTCCAAACAAGCAGAGCGGGACGGCACAACAGATCAGAAACCTCTCTGTGCTGTAAATGGTGAGGACACTATAAACCCTAAAATGAAGCGGTTGCAGCAACGATCACAGGAAATACGCAGTAAACTTAAGGTCCTGGGACAGTACAGAACACCGTCCTCCCTGCGGAGACTTCATTCGCCGCCTACAGTAGGGGCTCGTAAGCTTTTCCAAGCTCCTTTCAAGCAGCCACAAATTTTTGATGGTAAAGGTGATAAATGTGAATGATTGTGTCACTGCACAGCTCAGGTTTAATAATTGGCTGCTGATTTGAGAGGTAGGTACTTCTTCAGTAAGACTCCAAGCATGAAGACTTAATCCTAGTCAAGTTTTAATGTGATAAATATTTTTGAATCAGTTGGATATCTAGAGAAAGGCTTAAAGCTGTTACTTTGCAACCTAATGATATAGTATGATTTCTGTAAATTGTGTTATAAGAGATGCTATTACTTTTGTATGGAAAATTTTATTGCTTTGAATGTGTTACCATCTTGTGACATGTGTTACATGGTTTTTGTGTTGCATGTAGGAGATTATCAGAAATGTTGATGCATAGTATACACAACCTGGTCCCTGAAGTGTACAGTACATGCTCCTCCTCCTGTTATGGTGCTCCACAACCTTATTTTTTTAAATACTTTAACAATTGTTAGTACAAAGTATACAGTACTATCAAGACTTTAGAACGAGAATATGATCTTATTTTTTCTTACTGCAATGAATACTGTTTATTAGTTTTTATCCATGTTATGTATAGTTTAGTTAACCACAGGTTATTTCTCCTACTGTAACTATGTAATATAAAGCTCTTTATACTGCAGGGTGGCAGCTCCACTCAATAACAGGAACCACTACACAATTTATTTATTTTTGCCCCTGAAATTTAATAAACTGAACTGATAGATATTATCATCTTTCATTATTTCTTCTTTGACCTTTATATCAATGCTAAGCTGATGTGCTAATGAAATTTTTTAAACAAATCTTAACATCCTTTTCCTGGTATGATGATGGGTTTGGACAGACTCTGATTCCCTGATTCTTAGCATGAGAGTCAGGTGGACACTGGATACAGTTGCAGTACAGCATATGTTAAGGCAACACACATTTAGTGGGGTGTGTGGAGAGTTATGCAGTACCTGACAGTAGTCTATATACAGTGAAACCTCGCTTTACGCGGTCAATTGAACCCACGGAGGCCCGCGTAAAGCGAGAAACGCATAAAGTGAACAACATAACATATGGGATTAATTGAAATAGAGACTGGGCCGACCCCCAAACTCCACTTTTTCCAGACACAATACATACGTTTTAGTAAAAATATCATCTTAACTTTATGATGGTATGCACACACACATAATATAGAAGAGAACAATCAATAAGAGAATAATATACTGTAGGTTAGGTTTAATACTTACACTAGTAGAAGAGATGGGTCGGCGTACGGGAATGGAGGCTGGTTCCGAGGCAGAGGGCAGGCTACTGGCCCTCAGGTGAGTCATCATCACTGTCATCCACACTTATCAGTGCCTCCCTGACAAATCCCTCAAAGTCACCATCGCTGTCTCTGTCACTATCACTGGCTTGGGCTGGCTGTGGTGGGTTGCAGGTGAAGAACTCGGTAATGCTTTGTTGACGGCTAGTGTTGATGTTGTCGTGATACACCTTGATGTAGGGGTCCATAATCTGCAACAGCTGGGTAGTGAAGACTTAATACCACTTATCGTCAGGGTCGTCGGAAAGGAGGAGCTTCAGTTTCTCTACACACTCGATGGCACCCCTTACATTACCATGCGATAACTTGCGTTCTTCTTGGGATGACGCACCACCTGCCTCTTCACTGACGTCATCATCATCTAACATCTCGTCGGCAGTCACATCAGGATCCCTTATCACATCCATAATGTCGTCGTTGGTGGTCTCGGAGAAGCCTTTAGCTGTAACACTCTGCACAGCTTCTCTGGCAAGGTCCACTGCTACTGCAACAGTGAACCTCACTAGTCACAGATTGACTCTGCCTCCCACCTGGAATACCTTGCAACACATGTCTCCATGCTTGATGAACCGTTGCTACAGACAGCTGATCCCATGCCTCCTCCAAGGAGTCCACAGCTTTCTTGACTTTGAATTTTCTCCAAAAGTGTTTCACAATTACTTCATGCTCTGCCAACTGTTGTTCCTCATCCTCTTCGCTCTTGCTATGGTGTTGCCCAGGTTACGCAACTCATCCTTGGTGTTGGTATAGTCGTTCAGGAGCTTAAACTTCTTTGCAGAGAATGCAGATTAATTCTTGGTCCATGGGCTGGATTAATGACATAGTGTTGGGAGGAAGGAAGACCACTTTTATGTTGGGGTGACGATCCAACAGTAGGGGCGAGTGTCCTGGTGCGTTGTCAAGCAGCAACAAAATCTTGAATGGAACATTCTGTTGCTCACAAAATTTCTTCACGTCGGGAACGAAACAGTCATCAAACCAGGAGAGGAACAGAGTAGAAAACATCCACGCCTTACGTGCGGTCAGCCAGTGGACATTTAGCTTGGTCATGTCCATGTTCTTGTAGGCGTGCGGCTTGCGTGCTGTGTGGATCACCGATAACTTGAGCTTACAGGTACCGGAGGCATTGGTGGTAAACAGGACGGTGATGTGCTCCTTCTGCAACTTCCGGCCCCGACAATTGCTGGCAGTCTTGACAACGAAGGTCTTGGAAGGTAGCTTTTCCAAAAAAGACCAGATTCGTCCATGTTAAACACCTGGTCGTCGGTGTACTGTCCTTCCTCCATAATCTCACGTAAAAATGGAGGAAAATCCCTAGCCGCAACACGGTCAGCACTAGCTTCTTCACCACCAATGTTAATGTTGGTGATCTTGTTCCTCTTCTTAAACCTCTGCAACCACCCAGAGGAAGCATTGAAGGGTTTGGGCTCTGCAATTCCCATCTTATGTGACACTGCTGCATACAGTTCACGTGCGTACTCCTTAACTGAGCACGTGTCCACCGCCATGTTCCGTCTTGCCTGACAAATCAAGTAGCTCGCAAGTAATTTCTCCATCTTGAGAAGTACCTGGTTGTGGCAATACTTGATCATAGAAGCACCTGTAGACTTTGTGATGTTCATGTGCTCACACCATGCTGGCGCGCGAGATCAACCTGTCTTGTTCCTTTCTCCAACTCTTGGATGATCTTGTATTTAATTTCGTAGCTTAGGGCACGTCGTATCTTCTTTGGCTTAGGGCAGCTGGGTCCAGGTAATGCAAGGTTTCTTTGTGGTGGTGGTGGTGGTGGTCTGGTGGCAGCCATTCTTATGAAACAGTAGATACTGATATACACGGTGTAGCCGGGAGGGGTGTAACTGACACAGGTAGGTCAACGGGCTTCAACACTCCCGCAGCGGGGTATGTCATATTACATTAAACCAATCACAGCTGGTGGTAGCGGGGGAGGGAGGTAAGGATGCTTGGCCCAATCACAGTCCGATATGTCATATGATGTCACCGATAACGCAACAAAGACATACACTGCGCAACTGACTCGCGCTGCTTACCCAACATGGCGGGAGGTTTGAATCCAAAAATGGAGCGGCGTGAGATGACTGCCAGCCGCTCTCCTCTTAAAAGAGTACACGCACCGCGTAAAGTGAGCATTCCGGGTCTGGCAGGGTACCGTGTAGACGTGGAAACGCGTAAAAAAAAACGTGTAAAGCTGGGTAATACTGTATTATATTTTTTTTTTTAGAATCTTTTTTTTTTTTTTTTTATGATATTGTATATATTTTTGGGCCTCTGATCCCAAACCTCTTATTTACATATAAATCAATGTCACAATGCCTTGCGAATATTCTCGGTCCCTATCTCACGAAACATCACGACTATACTGTACCAGGGCATAACCAACCAAAATTACTGTGTTAAAGCTGTGTTAAGACATAAAAAGTGATAAAGTTACATAATCTCCCCGCTAGGCTGAATCCCCGATCCTGGAACTCTCCAATATCCGGAATTTAAATCGGGCCGGAAAAAGTCTGGGAAAACTCTCTCCATTCCGAGTTTGCAAACAAGTTTCCGAGGATGAAAATCAGATGCATTTTCTGAAAAAAAATCCAAGAAAATCTTTCCAAACCTATCCATTTTGGGCCTAGGTTAAAATTTCCGGGAGTTCCCAGAGATTGCATCATTCTCCAACATATCCTCATGTGCTAGGAGCGTGGGTGACCAAGCTTCTTAGATTGCCTAGTTCATATTCTGCTGCCATTATAGAAGGTTGATCCCTCACTTGCTGCTGCTGCTGTTTTTGTGTACAATTTACTTTTGTGCTGTGCTGTTCAATAAGTGGGAAACACTGGAGCACCTTAACTCTCATCTTTATTCAAGATATCTTCAGGTCATGCAACCCACTAATCATCCACCCTGATAATGGGTGACCTGGCGATGCATCAGAAGATCAGTAACATGAGATCACTAATTCCACACCCCACCTCCATTGCAAGTGTTTTAAGATATAAAAAGTGATTACATATACAGTCATGCGCCGGTTAACGTCCGATCGCATATATGTCCGTGGCCCGTGAAAATATTATTTAAAAAAAAAAGCCCATTCAGATAACGGGACATAGCGGACGTAAGTGGCCTTAGAGCGGGCGCGGTCACGCATGCAGAGAGAAGATTCTTGAAGCGGTAAAAGGATCGGCTTCACTGAAGGCAACAAGGTTGACCAAGTTTCGAGAGGGGGCGATATCGAATATGGAAAAGATGCTGATGACCTGGATTGAAGACCAGACTCAAAAGCGAGTCCCACTCAGCACGCTAACCATCATGGCCAAAGCAAAAAGTTTGTTCGAGATGTTGAAGCAACAAGCAGGAGCCGATTACGACAGAGAGTTTTCCGCAAGCTCTGGCTGGTTTAAGTGCTTCAAACATCGCTATGGGCTTCATAACATCAAGGTCAGCGGCGAGTCGGCGAGCGCTGATTCTGCAGGAGCGGCAGAATTCATCGAAACCTTGGACAACCATATCGTCGAGGGAAGATATTTGCTCCAACAAATAATATATGGACAAAACCATCTTGTTTTGGAAGAGGATGCCTGAAAGGTCATTCATACACAAGGAGGCCAAGTCAATGCCAGGCTTTAAGGCATTCAAGGACCGAGTGACTGTGATGTTGGGGGGGGGGAGTGTTGCCAGATTCAAGTTGAAACCTTTTGTGGTGTGGCATAGCAAGAACCCCAGGGCTTTTAAAAAAGTCAACAAACATACGTTACCAGTGTATTATAGAGCCAACCAAAAAGTCATGGATGATGCAAGCATTGTTCCAGGATGCCCTTCTCAACTGCTATGCTAGTGACCTCGAAAGATACTGCACGGAAGAAGGGATAGAGTTAAAAATTTTGTTGATTTTGGACAATGCTCCAGGTCACCCCCCTTCATTGGTGACCTCCACCCCAACATCAAAGTGGTTTTCCTGCCACTGAATACCGCCTCTTTGATTCAGCCTATGGATCAAGAGGCTATTGCAGCTTTCAAGTCCTACTATCTCAGGAGGACCTTTGCAATGGCTATTTCTGCAACTGAGGATGGCGAGAAGACACTGAAGGAGTTTTGGAAAGAATACAACATGTACCATTGCATCAAGAACATTGCTTGGGCCTGGGATGATGTCACAAGGCAATGTATGAACGGAGTGTGGAAAAAAGTCTGAAAGAGATATGTGCATGATTTCAGGGATTTTGAGACGGTCACAGAGCTTGAGAAAATTACGAAAATCTTGTGAACATGCAAACGAGCTGAACTTCGGCGTGGATGACGACAATATAAAAGAACTGCTAGACGTTGTTCCCGAAGAACTAACCAACGAAGAGTTGTTAGAGTTACAGGAACATCGAATAGCTGAAGAAGAGGCAAGGGAGAAAGAAAGTGAGGTGGAATAGATACCGAAGAAGTTCACTGTAAAGGGGTTATCTAAGTTCTTCGCCGACCTTAACACTGCTGAAAAGTGCCAAAGAGATGGACCCCAACACTGAATGCTTCTCACTCATAGAGAGGAATGCACATGCAGTGTTTGCCGCATATCGTCAAATCTACGAGGAGAAGAATTAGCTGACAAAACAAACAACGCTCGACATTTTCATCAAGAAAGCAAGTCATCCCCACGACGAACCTCAGTCAGGCCCCTCACACACTACATATGATATCGTCATTGAAGCTGCAACTGAGGAACCTGTGTATCAAATTGATAGCAATGACAGTGATGTTGATGATCCAGGAATGGCTTAAAAATTGTGTAATGTATATGTAAATTGTATACTGTACTTAAGTTAAATAAGTGAAATGTAAAATTTTATTTTCAAAGTAAAACGTAAGAAAAGTCCATACGATTTAAGGATACGATACTGTATTTACTTCTCAATCAGTGAACAGTGTAGTGCTTAATTTTACTTTACTATACTGCACTGTACCTGTTTTACTGTATATATTTTACCTGTATTTTTTTACTACAATATATTAGCAATTGTAAACCTTATGTTATTTTATTAGCCTTCCTAACCTCTGTGTTTCATTAGTTGTGTACGTTATCTAGTCAATTTAGTCAATATTGTACCGTACACTGCAATATTCCACATATACGTAAGTATAAATACAAAGTTTACTACAGTATGTGATGATAAGACAACGTCCAATTCGGTTAACGTCACGTTTCCAAGAACGTATCTAGGACGTTAACCGGCTCATGATTGTATTGTACTGTACATTCAGCAGAGTGAACAGTGCCCACTGTAGGCTCAAGATGACAGCATCTGTTGGTGAATACAGTATATACAGTACAGGGCCCAGATTCACCACTAATGGGTTATGAACTTCGTAAGCACTTAAGTAGTTCAGAGTTGCGAAGTCCACACTTCTATTTAAAATGACTGACTTTTCTTCGTAACATATGGTGGCTCCAGAGGTCTGGTAAGCTTCTGCAAGGCAGAAATAAGGATATGTAACTCCCATTTTCTCTACTATACAAGCTATACCAAAACACACACATCTGCCAGACATACTTCAAATGTTATTAGTGAAAGTGGAACTAATGAAGGAGATAGCTCACACAGTAGTTGTTTGTTATTGTTCATATTTTCCACATCTTTTTATCATTATAGTAGGTATTTTAAAAGAGGCAACAGCTTTCTATTTTTAATGTAAGTATTGTTTTATATTTTTTAATTTTTCTCTATCTATTATCATAACTCACTTGTAGTCTGCAGGGCAAGAAGGATGCAGGAAATTGCAGGGTAAAACACAGTGAAAAACTGATCGTGTGACACTAAATTGATGTGTGTACGTGCTTTATATGTGAATAAATTATTTATTAATCATAAATACAACTCCGAAAAATCTGCAGTAATCATATGTTGTCTGTTTAATTACAATCAAACCGCTCGTCTGAGTGTTAGTCTCACGTCCACAAAAAATGGAAAATTACACCATGACGCCGGAGGGAACTAAGAGTCTCACAGAGGGACCAGCAGGAGGGAACTAAGAGTTTCAAAAGAGAAACCAGCTGAAGGGAACTATGAGTCTCGGATATGGACCAACTGGATTGAACTAAGTCTCAGACAGAACCAGCTGGAGGGAACTAAGAGTAAGAGAGCCCAGTTGGAGTGAATTAAGAGTCTTAGAGAGGAACAAGCTGGAGGGAACTATGTCAGAGAAGGGCCAGCTGGGGGGAACTAAGAGTCTCAGAGATACCAGCTGGAGGGAACTAAGCATCTTAGAGGGGAACTAAGTCTCGGAGAAGGACCAGCTGAAGGGAATTAAGTCTCATAGAGACCATCCCGAGGGAACTAAGAGTCAGAGAACGACCAGCTGGAGGGAACTAAGTTTCGCAAAGATACCAGCCCGAGGGAACTAAAAGTCAAATGAGAGGGACCAGATGGAAGGAACAAAGAGTTTCAGAGAGACCAGCTGGAGGGCACTAAGTCTTGGAGAGAGATCAGCTGGAGGGAACCTAGGGTCTCCTGGAAGGAACTAAGCCTCAGAGAAACCAGCTGAATGGAATTAAGAGTCTCAGAGAGGAACCATCTGGAAAACTAAGGGGCTTAGAGAGGGACAAGCTGGAGGGAACTAAGAGAAGGGCCAGCTTGAGGAAACTAAGAGTTAGAGAAGGACCAGCTGGAAGGAATTAAGTCTCAGAAAAGGACCACCTAGAGGGAACTAAATGTGTCAGAGAGATCAGCTGGAGGGAACTAAGAGTCTCAGAGAGAGACCAGTTGGAATGAAGTAAGAGTCATAAGAGAGAGACCAGATGGAAGGAACTAAGTATCGGAGAGAGACCTCCTGGGAGGAACTAAAAGTGTCAGAGATACAGCTGGGGAGAACGAAGAGTCTCCTGGAAGGAACTAAGCCTTAGAGAGAAACCAGCTGGATGGAACTAAGAGTCTCAGAGAGGGAACTAAGGAGCTTAGAGAGAGACAAGGTGGAGGGAACTAAGAGTCTCGGAGAAGGACCAGCTGGAGGGAACTAAGAGTTTCTAAAGAGAGACCCGCTGAAGGGAACTTTGAGTATTGGATAGGGACCAGCTGGAGTGAATTAAGTCTCAGAGAGAGAACCAGGTGGAGGGAACTAAGAGTCAGAGAAGGACCAGCTGGAGGGATACAAGTCTCAGAAAGACCAGCTGGAGGGAGCTAAGAGTCAGAGAGGAACAAGCTGGAAGGAACTAAGAGTCAGAGAGAGACCAGCTGGGGGGAACTAAGTCTCAGAGAAGGAGCAGCTGGAGGGAACTAAGAGTCAGAGAGAGACAACCTGGAGGGAATTAAGAGTCTCAGAAGGACCAGCAGGAGGGAACTAAGAGTCTCAGCTGGAGAGAATTAAGAGTCAGAAGGACCAACAGGAGGGAAATAAGAGACTCAGAAGGACCAGCTGGAGAGAACAAAGAGTCTCAGAGAGAGAAGTGCTCGAGGGAACTAAGAGTCTTTCAGAGTAACAAGCTGGAGGGAACTAAGAGAAGGACCAGCTTGAGGGAACTAAGAGTTAGAGAAGGACCAGCTGGAAGGAACTAAGTCTCAGAAAAGGACCACAAAGAGGGAACTAAATATGTCAGAGAGATCAGCTGGAGGGAACTAAGAGCCTCAGAGAGAGACCAGCTGGAATGAAGTAAGAGTCAAAAGAGAGAGACCAGATGGAAGGAACTAAGTTTCGGAGAGAGACCTCCTGGGAGGAACTAAAAGTGTCAGAGACACAGCTGGGGGGAACGAAGAGTCTCCTGGAAGGAACTAAACCTCAGAGAGAAACCAGCTGGATGGAACCAAGAGTCTCAGAGAGGGACCATCTGGAGGGAACTAAGGGGCTTAGAGAGGGTCAACCTGGAGGGAACTAAGAGTGAGAAGGACCTGCTGGTGGGAACTAAGAGTCACAGAGAGAGACCAGCTGAAGGGAACTAAGCATCTTAGAGAGGAACAAGGTGGAGGGAACTAAGTCTCGGAGAAGGACCAGTTGAAGGGAATTAAGAGTCACGGAGAGAGACCAGCTGGAGGGAACAAAGAGTCGGAGAAGGACCAGCTGGAGGGAGGGAACTATTTCTCGCAAAGATACCAGCCCGAGGGAACTAAGAGTCAAATGAGAGGGACCAGATGGAAGGAACAAAGAGTTTCAGAGACCAGCTGGAGGGTACTAAGTCTTGGAGAGAGATCAGCTGGAGGGAACTAAGGGTCTCCTGGAAGGAATTAAGCCTCAGAGAAACCAGCTGAATGGAACTAAAAGTCTTAGAGAGGAACCATCTGGAAAACTAAAATAATACTAAATAATAATAATAAACGGTGCTATTATATCTATCGGTGCGGGCTCTTACTGGCTTAGAAAGGGACAAGCTGGAGGGAACTAAGTGTCACAGAGACAGACCAGCTGTAGGGAACTAAGAGTCTCAGAGAGACCAGCTGGTAGGAACTAAGTGTCTCAGATAGGGAACTAAGGAGCTTAGAGAGGGACAAGCTGAAGGGAACTAAAAGTCAGAGAGGGACCAGCTGGAGGAAACTAAGAGTCTCATGGACCAGCAGGAGGGAACTAAGAGTTTCTAGAGAGAGACGAGCTGAAGGGAACTATGAGTATTGGAGAGGGACCAGCTGGAGTGAATTAAGTCTCAGAGAGAGAACCAGGTGGAGGGAACTAAGAGTCAGAGAAGGACCAGCTGGAGGGAACTAAGTCTCAGAGAGACCAGCTGGAGGGAACTAAGAGTCTCAAGGAGGGACCAGCTGGAAGGAACTAAGAGTCACAGAGAAGGACCAGCTGGAAGGAACTAAGAGTCTCAGAGAGGAACAAGCTGGAAGGAACCAAGAGTCAGAAGAGGACCAGCTGGAGGAAACTAAGAGTCTCAGAGAGAGACCAGCTGGGGGAACTAAGTCTCAGAGAAGGAGCAGCTGGAGGGAACTAAGAGTCAGAGAGAGACAACCTGGAGGGAATTAAGAGTCTCAGAAGGACCAGTTGGAGAGAACTAAGAGTCTGAGAAGGACCAGCAGGAGGAAACTAAGAGTCTCAGAAGGACCAGTTGGAGAGAACTAAGAGTCAGAAGGACCAGCAGGAGGGAACTAAGAGTCTCAGAAGGACCAGCTGGAGAGAACTAAGAGTAACAAGCTGGTTGAACTAAGTCTCAGAAAAGGACCAGCTAGAAGGAACTGAATGTGTCAGAGAAATCAGCTGGAGGGAACTAAGAGTCTCAGAGAGAGACCAGCTGGAATGAAGTATGAGTCAAAAGAGAGAGACCAAATGGAAGGAACTAAGTTTCGGAGAGAGACCTGCTGGAGGGAACTAAAAGTGTCAGAGAGAAACCAGCTGGATGGAACTAAGAGTCTCATAGAGGGACCATCTGGAGGGATCTAAGGGTCTTAGAGAGGGACAACCTGGAGGGAACTAAGTGTCACAGAGAGAGACCAGCTGGAGGGAACGAAGAGTCTCAGAGGGACCAGCTGGTGCAAACTAAGTGTCTCAGAGAGAGACCAGCTGGAGGGAACTAGAGGGCTTAGAGAGGATCAAGCTGGACCGAACTAAGAATCAGAGAAGGGACCAGCTGGAGGAAACTAAGAGTAGGAGAGGGACCAGCTGGAGGGAACTAAGAGTTTCAAAAGAGAGACCAACAGAAGGAAACTATGAGTATCAGAGAGGGACCAACTGGGTTGAACTAAGTCTCAGAGAGAGAACCAGCTGGAGAGAACTAAGAGTCTTTGAGAGGAACAAGCTGGAGGGAGCTAAGAGTCTTTGAGAGGAACAAGCTGGAGGGAACTAAGTCTTTGAGAGGAACAAGCTGGAGGGAACTAAGAGTCTTTGAGAGGAACAAGCTGGAGGGAACTAAGAGTCAGAGAAGGACCAGCTGGAAGGAACTAAGAGTCTCAGAGAAGGACCAATGGAGGGAACTAAGAGTCAAAGGAAGACCAGCTGGAGGGAACTAAGAGTCTCAGAGAGGGACCAGATGGAGGCAACTAAGTCTCAGAGAGAGACCAGCTGGAGGGAACTAAAAGTCTTAGAGAGGAAAAAGCTGGAGGGAACTAAAAGTCAGAGAGAGACCAGCTGGAGGGAACTAAGTCTCGGAGAGAGACCAGCTGGAGTGAACTAAAAGTGTCAGAGAGATCAACTGGGGGGAACTAAGAGTTTCAAAAGAGAGACCAGCTGAAGGGAACTATGAGAATCAGAGAGGGACCAACTGGAGGGAACCAAGTCTCAGAGAGAGACTAGTTGGAGGGAACTAAGAGTCAGAGAAGGACCAGCTGGAGGGAACTAAGAGTCTTAGGTAGGAACAAGCTGGAGGGAACTAAGAGTCTTAGGGAGGAACAAGCTGGAGGGAACTATGAGTCGTAGGGAGGAACAAGCTGGAGGGAACTAAGAGTCAGAGAAGGACCAACTGAAGGGAACTAATAGTCTTAGAGACCAGCTGGAGGGAACTAAGAGTCTCAAAGAGGGACCAGCTGGAGGGAACTGAGAGTCAGAGGAGGACCAGCTGGAGGGAACTAAGAGTCAGAGGGACCTCCTGGAGGGAACTATGAATCTCGGAGAAACCAACTGGAAGGAACTAAGAGTTTCAGAGAGGGGCCAGTTGGAGGGAACTAAGTCTCAGTGAAGGACCAGCTGGAGGGAACTAAGAGTCTCAGAGAGGGACCAGCTGGAGGGAACTAAGTCTCAGAGAAGGACCAGCTGGGGGGGAACTAAGAGTCAGAGAAAGACCACCTGGAGGGAATCAACTATACCGCCCTTCAGAATTTATTGAACAGTCTCCAAAACTGGGCCACGAACAACCATGTCACCATCAACCATACCAAGACCATGGTTATGCACATCAACCTCTCCTCCGACATTGTCCCACCTCCTTCCATTACTCTAGGTCCGAACACACTCCAGGTTGTAGATTCCACGAAGCTCCTCGGCGTCACCATAGACAACAAACTAAATTGGAAACCACACGTCAGTGAAGTTGTCAAATCCTCCAGTTTCCATCTCCACCTCCTACGCCGACTCAAGCCCCTCAGAGTTCCTGCACCCGAGCTCCTCAGTGTTTACACAACATTCATGCTTCCCAAGCTCACCTATGCCTCCCCCACCTGGTCTTCCTCCCTAAATGCCACACAATGTAAACACCTAGAAAAAGTGCAAAAGAGGGCATGCAAGATTATTCTCTCCCCTTCCTACTCCACATATCAAGAAGCGCTCAACACACTGACCCTTTCGACTCTCACTGACCATCACCACGACCTCATCTGCAAATTTGGTAAGAAGCTTCTACACCATCCTCGACACCGGCTCCTACTACCACCTGAGATCCCTAGCCCGAGAATTGCTGTTCGACACCACAACCGCATCCAGCCCATACGTGCACGAACTGATCGCTATAAGAACAGCCCAGTCCCAACCATTGTAAAAATTATCAATAGCTTGTAATAAACCAGTGTATTCACTCCCAGTAAACACTACTCCTTGCACTGTCACTATGTTGAAATGAACTGTAGTTTGAGCTTTTCCCCATCTAGTTATTATATATCTTATTTGTATCACTTATGTTACTTGTATATTATTTGTAATTCGAAACCCATTCCCCAAATATGCAACTGTATATTTTCAGCCTTCTGGCTGCCAAGCTCTTTCAATAAACCGTTAATTATTATTAATATTATTATTATTATTATTAAGAGTCTCTGAAGGACTAGCTGGAGGGAACTAATAGTCTTAGTGAAGGACCAGCTGGAGGGAACTAAGAGTCTCAGAAGGGGACCAGCTGGAGGGAACTAAATCTCAGAGAGAGATCAGCTGGAGGGGACTAAGAGTCTCAGAGGGGGACCAGCTGGAGGGAACTAAGTCTCAGAGAGAGATCAGCTGGAGGGGACTAAGTCTCATAGAAGGACCAGCTGGAGGGAAGTAAAATTCAGAGAGAGGCCACCTGGAGGAAGCTCAGTCTCAGAGAGACCAACTGGAGGGAACTTAGCATCTTAGAGAGGGATCTAAGTCTCAGAGAGTGATCAGCTAAGAGTGTCAGAGTGTCAGAGAGGGACCAGCTGGACAGAACCAAGTGTCTCAGAGATACCAGCGGATGGAACTAAGTGTCAGAGATACCAGCTGGAGGGAAATTATGGTGTCAGAGGAAACTGGAGGAAACTAAGGCCCGAATTCAGAACAGTGATTTGAAACCGCATGAAGGCTTAAACAAAGGATCAAGCGAATATTGAAGATTGCTGGCATTCAGAATGCTGGCTTGAGCCAACATAATGATTCAACCCGGGTTTGAGATCGGAATTGTCGATCCTCGCGTTAATCCAGCCTGGAGGCAGGTTTAGCGGTCGATCCTTCAAGCAAGTCAACATGAATTTTGACAGAGAGTGCGGTTTTTGGCGATATCATCAAATTAAAAAGAAGACTGATGGTAGATAGACAGAATCCTAACTATTTTTATGATGACACGCAATTTAAATAACAATATAGCTTCAGCAAGGGAGATTTCTTTGATATTTTCCGTGATATTGAGCATTTACTTGAGAGACCTGTTGGCTCTGGTTTACCTCTACCTCCCATTCATCAGCTGATGATTGCTTTGAGATTCTTCGCAACGAATAGTTTCCGGGCAAGAAAGGATCTGGTTACTGAACACACGATAAGATGCAGTTAAAGAATATTTATACATCAACCCCACAGGATGTGAGGAAGCTGGGACAAAAGCAGGGGTATAAGCCTTGCCCCGTCAGGATCACACTTGTGAGCGAGGAGGAGAAATGGGAGGTTATTCGGCAGGCAAAAAACTTAGCAAGGAGCGAGGCATCTCGGAGTGTATTCATTCACCCAGATTGCACGGCAGTGCAGAGGGAACAGCACAAAAAGCTCCTGCAAGACTTGAAGCAGAAGAGGGAGGAGTCAAGGAGGAACGGGGACGGGTGTACATGGGTCATATTCAGGGGGAGGGTAGTGGAAGCAAGTGTGCAGACACAGGGCCAGGGGGCAGCAGCGCACCCTCCACCCGCTCTACCCCCACCCGGGAGGTGGCACCAGACCAACCTACCAGACAGGAGGAGGCGTGCGCCGTGTAAACAATGAAATTTCTAACCACACTCTACAAAATACAATGTACTTAGCAAATGCTGCAGCTTCTGAGAATGGGGGGGGGGGGCTACTACTAAAAGCAGAGACGTTACCGAGAACAAATTCTGGCTTGAATGTCATGTACACTAATACTGACACGTTCCTTGATAAGAGAGAGCAGTTTGAAGCACCACTAAAGGTACACCAACCAGATATTGTAGGAGTTGTAGAACTGTTGTACAAGAACAGGAGAATCGACCCAGAGGAATGTGAGTTCAGTATTGCTAGATATGACTCACTTTACGAACCTTTCTCAAGAAACTTGCAAGAGGGGTGTGGTTATCTATGCTAGGGAAGACCTTAGAGCCAGCCAGGCGAGGGTACAGGGAGAGGATGTTTTTGAAGAGTCCAAGTGGTGTAAAATTAAATTAAAGGGCGGAGACTTAATTATCTTCGGGTGTATCTACACATCCCCAAACTGTGGCCCACTAAATCAAAGGAACTTAAACGCCTTAATAGACAATGCGGCGATGATCAACCATAGCCACCTCCTTATCATGGGGACTTTAACTATGGCGACATCGACTGGAGAAACAAGTTCACCCCAAATGACGTGAATAACCCTGCTACTCTTTTTGTAGAAACTCTGAGAGATAATTTTCTGTTCCAACAAGTTAGAGACCCGACACATTACAGAGGGGAGCAAACACCCAAGCCACTAGACCTTGTGGGGTATGAGATTGTTTGGTGTTCACTCAGGATGGGTTGGAGAAAGGAAACTCACAATGTGCTCTCTATATACATGTTGTATTGGATATACAATGCAGCTTGGTGCTGGGAAGGCAGCATGGTTACAAGCGTGATGTAGAGAGAGCTGGTTGGTGAGGACGCTCAGAGAAGGACAGCTTGTGGGTCGCCATGCTCGCCGGCGGGAGAGAGGACCGCCAGGCAGGCGGTGGAGGAGCGAGGGCCGCCAGGCAGCGGCGGAGGAGGTGTTGCTGGCTGGTTGGTGTTGGTAGAAAGAGAACAGGTCACCACGAGGTCAGGTCATAAATAGCGGGGGTTGGCGTGGCTTAGTAGTTGACCCCCGCTCCGTGGTGTATGGCGGCGCTGGTTGACCTAGACAAAAGAACATAAGAACATAAGAAAGTGGGATACTGCAGGAGGCCGACTGGCCCATACAGGGCAGATCCCTTTCACACCCATCCCAGCACTTCCATGTGCCTATCCAACTTCGTCTTGAAGCTCCCTAGCGTCCCCGATCCTAATATAGCACTCTGTAGCCTATTCCACATATCCACAACTCTATTACCAAACCAGTGCTTGCCTATATCCTTTCTAAATCGGAATTTATCTAATTTAAAGCCATTTGTTCTAGTTATTTCGTTTTTACTGAGCTTCAGAACATCTTCCATTTTACCCTTGTTAATCCCACTTACCCACTTGAACACCTCTATCATATCTCCCCTAACTCTACGCCTCTCTAATGAATGCAAGCCTAAGCTTTTCAGTCTTTCTTCATATGTAAGGTTTCTAATATTATGGATCATTTTTGTCATTCTTCTTTGTACTCTCTCCAAAGAATCTATGTCCATTCTATAATAAGGACACCAGAACTGAACCGCATAATCCATGTGTGGCCTCACTAATGCTAGGTAAAGTTTCAAGATAACGTCAGCAGTTCTGTTACTCACAGACCTAGATATGAACCCTAGAATCCTGTTTGCCTTGTTGCGAACGCTAATACATTGTTTTCTAGGTTTCAAGTCGTTGCTAACAAATACACCTAGATCTTTTTCACAAACTGAGTTTTCTATTTCCGTGTTACCTAGTTTATACTTAACGTTTGTATTCGTCTTCCCTATCTGTAGTACCTTGCATTTATCAGTATTAAAATTCATTTGCCAGTCTACTGACCACTCATGTAAGGTATCTAGATCTCTTTGAAGGTGTTCAAAGTCACTGTCTGAATTTATCACTCTCCCCATTTTGGTATCATCTGCAAATTTACTAATCCTACTAGTTATGTCTAAATCAAGATCATTAATGAATATAACAAAGAGCAGAGGGCCCAATACAGATCCCTGGGGAACTCTGCTTTTGACCGCACCCCAGTCTGACTTTAATCCATTTATGCTGACTCTTTGTTTCCTACCAGTTAACCATGACCTAATCCATTTTAATAATGATCCACCTATTCCATGTGCTTCTACCTTCCTTATCAATCTCTCATGAGGGACTCTATCGAATGCTTTACTGAAATCTAAATAAATTATATCATATGACTTATCATTATCTACCCCTTCATATACTTCTGTGAAAAAGCTAAGCAAATTTGTGAGACAAGGACGTCCCTGGGTGAACCCGTGCTGAGAAGAATGAATTAAGTTGAATGTTTCAAGGTGGCTTCTGATTTTTGTAGCAATAATTGACTCTAGCAACTTGCCTATGATTGACGTGAGACTAATGGGACGGTAATTTGATGCAATTGATTTATCACCCCTTTTGAAAACCGGAACTACATTTGCAAGCTTCCAAGCTTCTGGTACTAGGCCCGATTCCAATGACTTATTAAATAAAACTGCTAATGGATTACTCAACTCATCTCTATATTCTTTTAATATTCTAGCATATACCTCGTCTGGACCAGGCAATTTATGAGGCTTCAGTTTGTTAATTACTTTAAGCACATCGTTACTAGTAATATTGATATTCATCAACATATTTTCTATACTGTCTTTATATACCTTATGAACTTCTGGAAACTGTGCTAGGTTTTCATTTGTGAATACGGAGGCATACGGAGACCACGAGGCATACGCTGGGGAATTGGTGGGGTCGGCTACTCAGCGACAAACAGCGTTTGTAGGGGAGAATTCCACTACAATACTACCCCTTCCTCCCAGGCAGTGTAGGAGACTTGTTGTCTGCAGAGTTGCTTAGCACATGTGAGGCAGAACGGGCGGTGCATGCCTCATGTGAGACAATGGCGATGGCGTGGATGAGCCGGTCGCTGGATACAACTGTCTATATACACACTATCTGTGGGAGAAGAGAGGGAGAAAAAGGGTGTGTGGAGGCGTTGAATGTTGTGCTTCCCTCACGGCAGGTACAAAGTCGTCAGATGCACCTGCTGGGGTGTGTGGGCCTGGGTCAGGAGCAGGGGCTGTGTCAGCTGAAGCGGATGAGGGCTCGTGACAGCAGCTGGGTCCACGACAGCAGCAGGGTGCAGGACATTAGTAGGGTGTACCTGAGGGAGAAAAGAGGGGTGTGTGGGTCCGCACTCAGGAACAGAGGCCGCATCAGGGGCGGCAGGGGTTACTGCTGGGCCGGGGTCGGCGTCTGAGGCAAGACGGGTGTGCTGGGGTCGGTAGGACGTGGTGCTTGGGGCAGGAAGAGGAGCTGGTGTCTGCTTAGAGTAGCAGAGCTGCTCTAGGGTGTCTAACCTGCGGTGTAGAGACAGTAGTTGTAGAGCCGATGAGAGCTGCTTCTGTGTGGATAAGCCAGTCTTCCATGCTGCTTGAAGACTGGGAGCGTGATCAGTTTCTCCTCCATCCTGTGTGAGTGCGAATCTCCGTGAGTCACCATTTGTGGGGTATGAGATGTTTGGTTTACACTCAGGATGGAATGGAGAAAGGAAACTCACAATGTGCTCTCTATATATATGTTGTATTGGATGTACAATGCAGCTTGGTGCTGGGAAGGCAGCATGGTTACAAGCGTGATGTAGAGAAAGCTGGTTGGTGAGGACGCTCAGTGAAGGACAGCTTGTGGGTCGCCATGCTCGCCGGCGGGAGAGAGGACCGCCAGACAGGCGGAGGAGGAGCGAGGGCCGCCAGGCAGCGGCGGAGGAGGTGTTGCTGTCTGGTTGGTGTTGGTAGAAAGAGGACAGGTCACCACGAGGTCAGGTCATAAATAGCGGGGGTTGGCGTGGCTTAGTAGTTGACCCCCGCTCCGTGGTGTATGGCGGCGCTGGTTGATCTAGACCACGAGGCATACACTGGGGAATTGGTGGGGTCGGCTACTCAGCGACAAACAGCGTTTGTAGGGGAGAATTCCACTACAACCTCATCATAACAAACGAGGAGGGTATAATGACCAAACTGAAACACCTTGGCCCCAGTTGGCACCAGTCACCATATAGTATTGTCATTCAGATTTAACTGTTACCTAGTTCAAGATAAGGCCAGGCCAAGGTGCAAATATTACAAGGGAAATTACAATGGGATGAGGGAAGAGATGAGGGGTATCAACAGGCCTGACCCATTAAGGCACAAGAATGCAGACACTATGCTGAATATCATAACTAGTAAAGTGACCCATTTGATCGATAAATATATACCCAAGACCAAGCCCAGTGCCTCTAGGAATACGAGGGGATCCCTACACATGAACCATGCGGCGGTCGACAAAGTTAAGAAGAAAACCCAGAAATTCAAGACGTGGGTTGGGTCAAATGATGAGCAGGACAGGGGGCTGCATGCAAGAGCCAAAAACCAAGCAAAGATAGAGTGTAGAAGGGCTGAAAGGGAGTTCCAGAGGCTGGTTGCAAGCGAGGTCAAGTCAAACCCAAAGGCGTTTTAGTGTTATGCAAAGTCGAAATTAAAAAACGCGACAAGGAGTAACAGACCTGAGGCTTGAAGATGGTGGTTACGCAGAATATGACCAGGATAAAGCTGAGGCACTGAACAGCTTCTTTTACTCGGTGTTCACAAGAGAGGATGCGATTAACCTTCCTGCGTTTGAGGACAGACGGTTCGACACGGCACTGACCCACATTGTGTTCATAGAAGAGGGTATCAGAAATAAACTGTCAAAGCTAAAGGTCCATAAAAGTCCCGGCCCTGACATGGTGCATCCTAGAGTGCTAAGAGAGTTGTGCAACGAGCTTGCCAAGCCCCTGAAGATCCTGTTTTGTAAATGCCTGGATGAACAAAGGGTCCCAGTGAATGGAAAGTGGCTTATGTGAGTCCTATCTTCAAGAAGGGCCATTGTCACTCCACGAACAACTATAGACAGGTGAGCCTGACCAGCATAATATGTAAAAAACTTGAGAGTATTATCAGAGATGCCGCGATGGAACATCTATTACAAAACAACCTTGTAAAGGATTGCCAACACGATTTTATGCCGAGGCGCTCCTGCTTAACGCAATTGCTCAAGGTATGGATATTTGGACCCATATTCTGGAATGGGGTGGTAATATTGACAATATATACCTAGATTTTGCCAAGGCTCTCGACAGTGTACCCCACGAAAGGCTGAAAATCAAACTGGAAGGGTACGGAATTCGGGGAAATGTCCTAGCGTGGATAGAAGACTTTCTACATGACCGCAAGCAGTGTGTGGTGATTAATGGCACGAAAATCATCATCCGTACCTGTCACAAGCTGGGTACCACAGGGGAGTGCATTGGGCCCACTGTAGTTTGTTTGTTTCATAAATGACATGCCTGACGTACACTCCTCCATACAAATGTTTGCCGATGACGCAAAGTTATTTCGGGAAACCAAGAGGACTGTGAAGAGCTCCAGAAGGATCTCTGTGAGCTTCAAGAATGGTCGAAGAAATGGCTGCTGAGATTTAATGTCACAAAGTGTAAAAGGATGCATCTGGGGCGTACCAACGGTAAGGAAGCATATCATATGTCCCAACGGGATGAAGAAACTGCACTATTTGAGACTGAATGTGAGAAGGACATAGGTTTGAATGTTGACAATGAGCTGAAGTTATCGGGTCATTGCAAGAAGAAGGTAAATCAGGTAAATAAATTATTGGATCTTATAAGAAGGTTGTAGTGGACGTCTCCCCTACAAGCTGCCACGCCACCACCTGTTACCGCCTTCCCTAGCAACCAAGCGTATCCGCATTCCATTGCCCGCCGTATCTTAGCAACGGAACTAGTCACCGGCTACTTCTCGGGTTTTCCCACCATGACTCATAGCCGCTGC
This sequence comes from Homarus gammarus, assembly GCA_958450375.1. Lineage (NCBI taxonomy): Eukaryota > Metazoa > Arthropoda > Malacostraca > Decapoda > Nephropidae > Homarus > Homarus gammarus. The sequence goes on from CAUDMG010002927.1 coordinate 312,992, forward strand.
TGGGTGTATATAAGCTCTGTCTCTCCATTGAGATTCATTCTGACCAATCTTCTTGAACAAGCAACATCTCCTCCAGCAAGCTCCACACTGTTAACATTTCATTCAACCAGGAGGCCAGCAACAGGCAACATCTTCTCTAACGGAGCTCCTGCACACATACCTCCTTCGACAAGCTACTCACCGCACGTCTCTACCAAGCAGCCCCTCACCACAGCACCTCCAGCACCAGACTGTCTATCATATAACTTATATATTATACAAGAAAACCACATTAGAGTTTCCTTCCATCCTGAGTGCTAGACAACTTTAATATCTCGATACCCCTACAAGGTCGTTCAGATATCTGGACGGTCTGTCCCTCGTAGCGATCTTCAGGAGTGAAGTGCTTCCTCATCTGGAGTACTGTCACCCCGTCTGGTCCCCGAGGTATGCTAGGGACTGTCAGTTGGTTGATAATTTTCAAAGGAGGGCCACCAGACTGGTGCCTGCACTTCGGCACCTCAGCTACCCTGAGAGATTGGAGCGCCTGAACTTGTCTTGCTTATACTACAGACGGGCAAGGGGCGTCCTAATTGAGGTGTATAAGCATCTCAAGGGGCACTACTCATTCGAGTGTCCTTAATTGGAGCTGGCGGACGCTCGCCCCCCAAGGGGTCACAGCTCAAGATTGAAGAAGCTGCAAGCCCAGAAAACTGTGAGGGCAAACTTTTTTGGAGTGAGAGTTGTGAACTTTTGGAACAATCTACAAGAAAGTGTTGTGACGGCACCGAGTGTGAGCGCTTTCAAGACCAGACTTGACGAACACTGGAGTAGGTTCAGGTACATTCAGGAGCCGGTGCATGCCCGGCACTTGCCAACAGTGCTTAACAGAGACGTGACCGATCGTCCAAGAGGCTATCGAGCCGATCAGTGGTGAAGAGGATAAAAGTAAAAAGGAAAAATTAAAAAGAGAGAGAGAAAGTCAGTGACCACCACCAGGCCACCAGATGACCCATCTTGTATTTTACTTGGAAGCAGAACCCGAGTACCTTAATCGTGTCTCTCTCTCAAGGGATTTAGGTCTTGTTTCTCAGAGGGAAACATATGGTATAAATTTATACATATCACGACTATGTCTCACGGAGGTTGTTCCCTTTACACCATGCCGAAGCTCTTGCATGGCTTGACTGAACGAGAGATAGATATATAGAGAGAGTGTGTGCGTGTGCGTGTAATTTTTTTTAATTTTGCCACTTACAGCGGCTTGTTTATTGTGCGCCCCATACTCATCCTGTGGGTCAGGATATTATGGCACTGAATGTTACAGATTATTTCAAATAAATTATTTGTTTAGTTCTGTACGTAGAGGGTAACTTATTCGCAACCGCGCGCGTGTGTGTGTGTGTGTGTGTGTGTGTGTAGCGGCGTTCCTGAGGCATGCTAGTGTCTGTGTAACCTCGTGACACTCTGGGGTCATATGAGAAATGTTTTAGTTTTGTGGTGTTTGTCAGGTGCGGGGGGGGGGGGGGGGATGAGGGGGTGAGGCAAATTGTCGGGTGTTGTTTGGTTTGCAAATAGGCTTTTTTTCTTTCTCTCTGTCTTATTTTCTCTTTCGTACTCACCTTTTATCTTTCGTTGACTCGATCTCAGTCTCTTTCTTAATCTCTTTTTCTCTTTTTTTATAGCTCTCGTTCTCTCTTTTTATCTCATTGTATTTATCTCTCTCTTTTTGTAATTTCTTTCTCTCTCGTTCACTATTTATCTCTCATTATTTTTAGGATCATCGTTCATTTCTTCGTATTATTCACAAAAAATAATTGGTACTAATGATAAGAAGCTTCACAGTTACACAATCACTAACACTTACACATTCACTAACACTTACACATTCACTAACACTTACACAATCACTTACTCTTACACAGTCACTTACTCCTACACAGTCACTAGCACTTACAGTCACTAACACTTACACAGTCACTAACACTTATGTTATGCTATTTCCAATAGAACAATAGGGTTGGTATTGTGGGGTACAGGTTGTTGGGTTCACACTCAGGATGGGATGGAGAAAGAAAACTCACAATGTGCTCTCTGTATACATGTTGTATTGGATGTACAATGCAGCTTGGTGCTGGGAAGGCAGCATAAGAACATAAGGAGTCTGCAATAAGCCGGTTGGCCTGTGCATGGCAGCTCCTGTCGAGAGTTACTACCACTCTCTATCATCCATGAATCTATCTAGCCTCCTTTTGAAACTTTCCAGAGTTCCCGCACTTACTACAAAGCTGCTAAGCTTGTTCCACTGGTCCACCACCCTATTTGTGAACCAGTTTCTTCCTATCTCCCTCCTAAACCTAAACTTATCCAACTTGAATCCGTTGCTCCGAGTCCTATCCTGCTCGGATATTATAAGAACTTTATCTATATCCCCTTTATTGATTCCTTTCACCCACTTAAATACTTCTATCATATCTCCCCACACTCTTCGTCTTTCTAGGGAATGCAAGTTAAGTTTCTTTAACCTATCCTGATATGGAAGGTTTCTAAGTCCCGGAATCATTTTTGTCATTCTTCGCTGCACCGACTCCAGTGAATTTATATCCATTCTATAATATGGGCACCAGAACTGAACCGCATAATCGAGGTGCGGCGTGGCTAGCGCAAGATATAGTTGCAATAAGACCTCTGCACTCTTGTTACTTACACTTCTAGATATAAAACCCAATGCTCTGTTTGCCTTATTTCGAACATTAACGCACTGTTCTCTAGGCCGTAGGTCCGGGCTTACAAGTACCCCTATGTCTCTTTCACAAGTCGACTTCTCTAGGTTGATGTTGTTAAGGCTGTATACATTATCAGTATTTGTTCTTCCAATATTAAGTACACTGCACTTGCTGGTGTTGAATTTCATTTGCCATTTTTCAGACCACCCCTGCAGTTTATTTAGATCCTCCTGTAATGCATTTGCATCCTGCTCTGAATTAATCTGCCGCCCTATTTTGGTGTCATCCGCAAACTTGCTTATGTCACTGCTGATCCCATTATCTAGATCGTTTATGTAGATTATGAACAAGAGTGGGCCTAGTACTGACCCTTGGGGAACCCCACTGGTTACACGGCCCCACTCAGATTTAACACCATCTATGCTGACCCTCTACGTTCTATCGGTGAGCCATGATTTTATCCAATTTAAAACTTTCCCCTCGATACCATGAGCCTTAATTTTTCTCAGAAGCCTCTGATGCGGTACTCTGTCAAATGCTTTGTTAAAGTCTACAATAAGTAAATAACATCGTAATTTTCGTCATTATCTACTACCTCGAAAACTTTACATGGTTACAAGCGTGATGTAAAGAGAGCTGGTTGGTGAGGGTGTTCAGAAGAGGACCAGCTTGTGGGTCGCCATGCTCGCCGGCGGGAGCGAGGGCCGCCAGGCAGGAGGAGGAGGAGGGGGTGGTGTTGCTTGCTGGTTGGTGTAGGTAGAAAGAGAGTGGTCACCACGAGGTCAGGTCTTATGTAAGGCGGCGCTGGTTGACCTAGACCACGAGGCATACACTGGGGAATTCGCGGGGTCGGCTACTCAGCGACAAACAGCGTTTGTAGGGGAGGTATCCACTACAGTATTAACAACGTGTAAGGGTGGACTTAACTATTTAATAATTAAAACACACAACGCTGGTATGACACACGGCAGCTCTCCCACGACTCACGACAATACTCCCACAGCACATGGTTCAAGGCAGGACTCCCACAGCACTAGTCTCACTGCAGGACTCCCACAGCACACGGCTCACGGCAGTACTACCACAGCACACGGCTCACGGCAGGACTCCCATAGCACACGGCTCACTGCAGTACTACCACAGCTCACGGTTCACGGCAGGATTCCCACAGCACACGGCTCGACTCCCACAGCCCACAGCTTACGGCAATACTCTTATAGCACACGGCTCACGGCAGGATTCCCACAGCACACGGCTCACGGCAGGAACCCACAGCACACGGTTCACGGCAGTACTCCTACAGCACATAACTCACGGCATTCCTCCTACAGCACACGGCTGATGGCAGGATTCCCACAGCACACGGCTCACGGCAGTACTCCCACAGCACACGGCTCACGGCAGGATTCCCACAACACACGGTTCACGGCAGTTCTCCTACAGCACATAACTCACGGCATTCCTCCTACAGCACACGGCTGATGGCAGGTTTCCCACAGCACACGGCTCACGGCAGGATTCCCACAGCACACGGCTTACGGCAGTACTCCCACAGCTCACGGCTCATGGCAGTACTCCCACAGCACACGGCTCATGGCAGTACTCCCATAGCACACGGCTCACGGCAGTACTCCTACAGCACACGGCTGATGGCAGGATTCCCACAGCACACGGCTCACGGCAGTACTCCCACAGCACACGGCTGATGGCAGGTTTCCCACAGCACACGGCTCACGGCAGGATTCCCACAGCACACGGCTTACGGCAGTACTCCCACAGCTCACGGCTCATGGCAGTACTCCCACAGCACACGGCTCATGGCAGTACTCCCATAGCACACGGCTCACGGCAGTACTCCTACAGCACACGGCTGATGGCAGGATTCCCACAGCACACGGCTCACGGCAGTACTCCCACAGCACACGGCTCATGGCAGGACTCCCACGGCTCATGACAGTACTCCTACAGCACACAGTTCACGGCAGGACTCCCACAACACACACAGCTCACGGCAGGACTCAACAGCGCACACAGCTCATGGCAGGACTCTCAGATCACACACAGCCCACGGCAGAACTCCCACAGCACACCCAGCTCACGGCAGGACTCCACAGCACACACAGCTCACGGCAGTAAGTGTTGACCGGGCCAGCCAGGAATCCGACTCCCGGGATGATGGTTCGAGGCTACTAGCTCACTTCCGTTGCACCACTTCGTAATCCCGTCTCATTGGCCAGTCCCGGTTTGACGCACTGTGACGTGAGGTAATTGCTGCTTGAACCAGCCAACAAGTCCTTAGCCAGCTGGTCCATAGTCATGGCATGACATTCGCCCCTGCGAAAATAATTTTTTCTTTAGGAAAGGAAAAGTTCACAATTCTATGGCCCTGTTTCCGACGTTGGTTCATCTACTGATTATCTGTATCCTTTACCATTAGTCTAGAAAGAAGATCAGCTCCGACATTTGCACTTCCTCCGATATATCGAATCGTGAAATTGAATTGTTGGAGGTATAACGCCCACCGTGTTAATCTTGCATTTGAGTTTTTAGAGGTCCGGAGGCTTGTTAAGGGCATGTGATGGAAAATTTTCCATCGTATAAATAAAAATAATATTTCTTTATACCTTCCACTATGGCTAGTGTTACGAACCAAGCCACCAATTGTCCTGATCTACCTACCCAGCACCACGAGCAACGCCATCTAGGGACGAAACACGAGTATGACTCGTCTTAGTTACCACTCCCGGGTTTCCCTTCTCCATATCCTGGTTGTTGCGTCACCTCCTCAAAGTCTTCTTTGTCAGCTCCAGTTCGAGGAGAGTTCAGTTCACTCTGGGAAGTGACCACAGGATCACCTATCCTGGAAACCTACGGCACAGTGACTACCTACCGTCTTCTACAATACTCAGCCTTACTTGTCAGCCATCTCAGCTCCACACTTAAGTATGTGTTATCACATATTGCCTCCCCGCCTCCACTTGCTTCAAAATTGTTGTATAAATATGTATTTACTGTTAATGTTTAGGTTAAATATGGTTTCGGGTAAATTATAGAAAGCTGAATATTTTGTTAAGGAATTTATGGTACTTTATTATACACAACAAAAACTCGCATCCTTTGTCTACCCTTTTATAGTCCGATTGTCTTTGTTTTTTTATTGTTGTTGCCTGTTGGGATCTGGGTAGACTTTTAACTATATTCTAAATCTCCAACTCGTAACAAATGGAGACCGTGACAGGACTCAACATTAAGTGCCATATTCCTTCCCCCCCTTGTTACTCAGTGTTAATTATTCCTCCCAGTCACTTCTGTTCACAATTGCTTTACGGTGGTTTAAAGTTTCCTTCATATGTGTGTGCATATATTGGTATTATCGTACAGTAAGAGTGACAGACGTAGGATATTAGGTTCCAAGTGTCATAAGGCTTACCTGTTATTACACGTGGCAGTCGTGCAGTAAGTCTTATCGAGTGTAGGGAAGAATCCGGATCTGTTTAATGCCTTACCCTCGCTCCAGAGTAGGGTGAAGTGATATCTTGGGACGCCCAGCTCTACCAGGACCCCAGAATTATAAAGCCTCAATTATTGTTCTTCTCATTATCTCATTCGGGGTCAATAATCAAGTAACTCGAGGGTTGTTAATCCGGATCTTTATATTAATACCGTAATACGCCCTTCCTGTTTCAAGTATCTAAGGGTTGTTAATCCGGATCCTTATATAAATGCCGTAATACGCCCTTCCTGTTTCAAGTATCTCAGGGTTGTTAATCCGGATCTTTATATTAGTGCCGTAATACGCCCTTCCTCTTTCAAGTCTCTTATCCTTATCTAAGGATCTTATCAGAAGAACAATATTCACAAGTGTAATTTCCCTAGGTATAACTTGGGTAGTTTCCGGGACTTTCTGGTTATCCACTGCCGTGATATTTTCTAGGATAATCCACTTATCTTATCTTTTTGACCATTAATTAATTTATCTAGGTTTTCTTAATGGCCACCTCAGGATTTGTTAAACTTGGTAGTCCTGGAGGAGTGGAAGAGCAAGATACCATTTCACATCTTGAAGCATGTGGAGGAGCGTGGAGAGGTTAATTTAGGACGTGCAGCTGAGCTGGCTGATGCGTACGCCTTGCTGGTGGAGTCACTGTGCCGTAGGGAACGTGGTACTTTCCGGCATGTTAGGTCCTCCTCTGATGATAACCTTGGGGACGTGAGTGGTAGGTCGAAAGGTCCCACACCTACCTCCCGTGATGCAACCAAGTTTTATTGTTCTTACTGTAAAAACCCAGGCCATACGATCCAGTCTTGTAAACACCCAAATTGTCGAACTGCTAAAAGTAGTTCCCTGGATCCCAAATCCAAACCAATAGCAACCTCCAATGTGGAAAGGCCCCATCAGGATCTCTTCTCTTCATTCACCTATGAGGGAAAAATTTCAATCATAGAGGGGTCTCGTTCTTTTCCTATTCGTATACTACGTGATACGGGCGCAGCACAATCTATCCTCCTGTTTAACGTCATTCCTAATATATCTACCGCATTTACTAACGAGAGTGTTCTAATTTCAGATCTCTCATCCCATTCTTCCTATCCCTTAGCTAAAGTGCACCTCCAATGTCCCTTGATTACTGGGGAAGTGCAAATAGCCATTAGGAAAGATCCAATGCCTGTGAGCGGCATTCATATATTATTGGGTATGACTTGGCAGGAGATCTAGTGGTTCCCAACAAAAAGACAGTCGACTCTCCCTTACCTGTCAACTCCACCACTGACCTTGAAGAAACTACTCCTCACCTTTTCCCATCTTGTGCTGTCACCCGGTCACAGAGTGTGCGAAATGGGCCCTCTTCATCTAAAACCACCTCCAATATCTTCCTACCCACAGAAGATCTGCACAATAAGACCATTAGTAAGGATGAGCTCATTAAAGCCCAACAATCTGATCCATCTTTGTTCAAACAGGTGATGAAAGACCCCAGTGTGGACCATTGTACATCTTCGGCTTACCACCCACCGTCCCAAGGTTGCTTGGAACGGTTCCATGAAAACTTTCAAATCCATGCAAATAAACTATTTCCTCTCAACTATATAGTCCATACTCCTGATCGCAGAAGAGATTCACAACTTGTTCACATTAATCTCACTAAACTTTACCATTCCAGGCAGTCGGAGGATGACATCCCAGAGGCTATAAGCCTACCTGTATTGCATACGGTTTTGTCAGAGCCGGAGACAGATGATATGGATCTATTGGAGAATTTAGACTTCCCTCTACCTAAAGAAAACCCTGCTAACAGTCACATACTCAACAACTTGGATGATTATTTTTCTGTTCTAAATCCATCTCAAGCAAAAGATCTCGCTAAGTTATTATCAACATTTCCTAAAGTCACGTCAGACCTCCCAGGGTTTTGTAATATACTTAAACATGATATTAAGCTAATATCAGATGTACAACCCATTAGGCAATCAGCATATCGACTAAATCCACAAAAAAGAGATTATGAAAAAGGAGGTAGGTTTTTTTGTTAAAACATAACTTAGCTGAGCCTAGTACCTCCCCCTGGGCTTCACCTTGCCTTCTCATTCCAAAACCCGATAGCACTTTTCGTTCCTGTACCGATTATCGTAAAGTGAACCAGGTCACTGTCTCAGACTCCTACCCTTTACCTTTGATTGAAGATATAATAGACAGCATAGGTTGTGCAGAATTTATCAGTACGGTGGACATGTTGAAAGAATATTATCAAGTGGGACTCACGGATAGGGCAAAAATAATCTCGGCATCTATAACTCCATTTGGTCTTTTTCAATATTGGTTATGGCGTTTGGCTTTTTTAATGCTCCGGCCACATTCCAGAGGGCCATCAACTACCTAATTCAGGACCTAGGTGGGACGTTCGCCTACCTGGATGACCTGGTGGTGGTGTCTGACGGCTGGGACGAACATCTGGTGCGTTTGGAGATACTGTTCGCACGACTGCAAGAGACTGGATTCACCATTAACCTGGCTAAATCTGCTTTTGGCCGGGCCTCGGTGACTTACCTGGGACATATCGTTGGGCATGGTATGGTGAGACCCAAGGACGCAAACGTTAAAGCCATCTTGTCCTTCCCCACTCCAAGGACGAGGAAGGAACTCCTGCGCTTCCTAGGGATGTGCGGCTACTACCGTCGGTTCTGCAGTAACTTCTCCATCGTGGCCGGACCCCTCACAGACCTTACCAGTTCTGCGGTCCCTTACATCTGGAACCAGAGGTGCGACCAGTCTTTCCACCGCCTCAAAGCCTTCCTTGCCTCCAAGCCTGTAGTCCACCCCCCTGACTACACCTTGCCCTTCCATCTGCAAATCGACGCTAGCGGTGTCGGAGTGGGGGCTGTGCTCCTACAACCCTACCCAACCACTGATGTCCTTCACCCTGTGGCATACTACTCCGCCAAGTTTAAAAAACATCAGACCAACTACTCGACCATAGAGAAGGAGGCCCTAGCTCTGGTGTTGGCAATAAAGAAGTTTGATGTTACCTCCAGTCTTGCCCACAAACAACCGTAGTCTTCACCGACCATAACCCACTCACGTTCATCCAAACCAACAAGACCTCCAACCAGCGAATCCTCCGCTGGGCTCTCCTCACCCAGCCCTATAATCTACAAGTCTGGCACATAAAGGGGGTGGACAACCTGATTGCGGACTCCTTATCCCGAGCTCCAGTGGAAATGCAGCAGCTACTCTCCAGACGCACCAGGTGATCACCTCCTTCGCGCCTGCGCTACGGAGGTCTTTGGAGGGGGGGTGTGTTACGAACCAAGCCACCAATTGTCCTGCTCTACCTACCCGGCACCACGAGCAACGCCACCTAGGGACGAAACACGAGTATGACTCGTCTTAGTTACCACTCCCGGGTTTCCCTTCTCCATATCCTGGTTGTTGCGTCACCTCCTCAAAGTCTTCTTTGTCAGCTCCAGTTCGAGGAGAGTTCAGTTCACTCTGGGAAGTGACCACCGGATCACCTATCCTGGAAACCTACGGCACAGTGACTACCTACCGTCTTCTACAATACTCAGCCTTACTTGTCAGCCATCTCGGCTCCACACTTAAGTATGTGTTATCATATATTGCCTCCCTGCCTCCACTTGCTTCAAAATTGTTGTATAAATATGTATCTGGCAAGGCCCAAGGCGGATCTTATTTGCTTTTTCGTGGTGGGCCTCTCAGCGTCCTGAACTTTCTTGATATTGTCTCACTGGCAATTGCATCTACCTCCTCCTACAGTGTGTCCCAAAAATTTAACGGTCTCGGCCGATCTCCCATTTGCTGGGATTAATGGTAAGGTTGAAATCTTGAAGCCTCTGAAAAACTTGTGCAAGGATAATGATATGCTCTTCAATTGTGGCAGTGTGAATGAGGATATCATCCACGAAGACTTCTACTCCGCGAACATTGTGCAGGACCTTCCGCTTTGCTCTGTTGAAAAGAGCAGGACTGTTAACGAGACCAAAAGGGAGAACTGCTGAAAGCTGTGATTGGTCGGCTGTCTGGATGATGAGGGATTTGGAAAAAAAACAACCTTTTTTAGATCTAATTTGGATAATACTTTTAAGCTGGATAGTCTGGAGAATATAACCCTCTGGTCACACATCGGCTCTGCATCCACCTTGGTGATAGCATTCACCCTCCGGTAATCACCACAAATTCTCACACTTGCATCTTTCTTCTGGACTACTACCAGGGGACTGCAATACGATGAGGAGGACTTTTCAATTATGCCTGCTGCTTCCATCTGTCCAATTTCCTGCTTGACCGGCTCCACCAGTCTCCGTACAGGTTTTGAACTAATTAATTGTATGGTATGATCATCAACCAAGCCAACTTTATGCTTGTCCGAGAAAATTATCTGAAAATCGGCGTAGAAGGGTCATAAATTGTTCTTTTTCCCGGTCAGAGAGATTTGTCCCCAGGGTTATATTATCAGCTGTCTCTACCTGCTGGGCTTGTACAGTGATAAGTTCGTGTTCGTCGTCACTGGTAGGAACCACGGCGGCTGCACAAATGATGGAGTTATCCGGACAGTAGTGACCCCTCACAGTTTCTAGGTACTGTACTGCTGTTGTTCAGGTGACCATTCACGGAATCCAGGCATTCCTAAGGATGGATAATCCTGCTGGTAATAATATTCTGTGAAATCTTTTCCGATGATTTCCTACTTACATAATATAATTGTAGTCAGATACACGTTGGATAAAGTCGTAAGGGCCCTTCCACTGCGCCAGAAGTTTGTTGTGCACAGTGAGGAGTAAGACCAGGCAGTTGTCCCAAACGTTCAACTGACGAAGCTTTGTTTTCCTATCGTGTGCTGGGCGTTGATGAGCTCTTGTTTGGCCAACTCACATGTAGCTTGAAGACGGTCAGCGAGGTCAATGACATAGGCGTAAGTGGTCTTTACTTCTGGGTCAGGCTGCTTGTCATCCCATAATTCACGCAATATATGCAAGGGTCCTCAAACAGTTCTCCCATACAGCAATTCGAATGGGGAAAACTTAAGGGAACTTTGCGTAACCTCGCGATATGCAAAAAGCAAGGGAGCAACGTGGTGAGGCCATTCCTTTGGTTGCTCAGCTGCCATCTTCTTCAGCATTTTCTTTAGCGTCCCATTGAATCGCTCACATAGTCCATTGCAACTCGGGTCATAGGGTGATGTGCATAGTCCTTTTACCGACTATACTGCCAGACTTGGGGTCACTAATTCTAAGGGTAAATACTTAACTCTAATCTTAATTTCTGAGGGTGGCTGCCACCAGACCCCCTCTGGACAGCATGTAGCTCGTTAGGTAGCGTGCAGAGTGGACAAGGCATTGGGTTAGGTTTTTCATTGACCAGATCGATAAGGGGAAAGAAGGGTGAAACCATAACATGTCTTAATTAATTTATTCCTTATAAAGCATACTGGTAAAAAATATACAAATGAATTGGCCTTCTCAGAAGAATAACGAAAATGTTGGTTCCCCTGCTCGGCACCAGACGTCTGTAGTGGACGTCTCCCCTACAACTGCGTAGCCGCATTCCACCTGCTACGTCTTCCCTAGCAACCAAACTAGCGGCCCAAGGGGGGGGGGGGCGTCACCAGATGCCACAGCATCCTAGCAACAGAGTCAAAAGAGCGGGGTTTCTCATGGGTGACTCACGGGTGACTCACGGCTGCTGTGTATATAAGCTCTGTCTCTCCATTGAGATTCATTCTGGCCTCTCTTCTTGAACACGCAACACCTCCTCCTCCGCCGCTGCCTGGCGGTCCTCGCTTCTCCTCCGCCTGCCTGGCGGCCCTCGCTCCAGCCGGCGAGCATGGCGACCCACCAGTTGTCCTTCTCTGAGAGTCCTCACCAACCAGCTCTCTCATTCTGCTCTCGGTTCCTGAACACGCAACACCTCCTCCAAGCAAGCTCCTCGCTGTCCCGTTCTCATTCAACCTGGAGGCTAGCAACAGGCAACATCTTCTCTAATGAAGCTCCTGCACATCTACCTCCTTCAACACGCTACTCACCGAACGTGTCTACTGAGCAGCTCCCCACCACACGGCACCTCCAGCAGAAGACTGTCTACCATATAACTTATATTATATAAGAAAACCACCACCTTAGAGTTTCCATCCATCCTGAGTGCTAGACAACATTATAACACGAAACCCTACACGTCTTACATTAATGGCGTGTCATCCACATACTTATTGCATAACAATCTGTGACCTCCTTACCTCGGTCATTCCTTCTTACACTACCCCTTAACACATCAGACTGCTCCACCTGCATGGAGTATAGCACCGTCGGTTATCATACATAGTAGTATACTGCCAGATCTGGGGTCACTAAATTTAAGGGGATAACTTAACTCTAAACTTAATTTCTAAGGGTCGCTGCCACCAGACCCCCTCTGGACAGCATGTAGCTCGTTAGGTAGCGGGCAGAGTGGACTAGGCATTGGGTTAGGTTTTCCATTGACCAGATCGATGAGGGTACAGAAGGGGGAAACCATAACATGTCTTAATTGATTTATTCCTTATAAAACATACTGGTAAAAAAAACATATACATGAATTGGCCTTCCTCAGAAGAACAACAGAATTTTGGTTACCCAGACTCTTACATTACTGGCGGGTCATCCACCTACTTATTGCATAACAAATGGGGAACGCCGTAGCTCGGTCGTTCCTTCTTACACATCCCTTAACACATCAGACTGCTCCACTTGGGTGGATTGTAGCACCGTCGGTGATCATACATAGTAGCACCATCTCAACACACCTGTTACACTCCATACCTGCAAGTATGTGACTCCTTGTGACTTTTAGGTATACACAACGGACACCTCGTTCGCACACCGCCCTCGGTGGGTAGAGACGAGGGCTTCACCTAGAGACATACCAGCACTATTTCTACGCCTGGTATTATAGGTCGCTCCAAGTGACGACCGCCGTTTCTCACGGTCTCCTTAGTTGTGACTATTCATGTGGAGTGGTGCGCTGGGAATAATTCCCACTCGGTGTAACGCTCAAGTGGACAATGGCGGCCGGGCGGCAAGATACTCCGGCCACATGGCACCTGTGGTGACGGCAGAACGGGAAAAAACTCAGCAATAATGCCTGACGGGCGGTTATCCCACCCCTTAACACATCCCTATCACACTTATATATCCAGCAAAACTTTAAACTGTAGTAACTTCTATTTATCAACCTTAATTGTAGGGCGGGATATAGCCCGCTAGGGCACTGACCTGTGGTGACGGCAGAACGGGAAAAACTAAGGCCGGCTTCCCGCCGCTTCTCGTCACATAGGCCTACAGTTTCCAATCCTCAATTTACACTTTTGTTTCTTATGGTTCTCACCTGAACACTTTACGGTATATTGTCACTCATTTCTTAACAACACATATATTAATCCTAAATTACACACTAAGGTAAGGTCTTGGTTTGCTAGTGCTTGGGTAAATGCCTGAGATTATAATATTAATGAGGCATCTGAGGCGAGTACATGACGCGCCTTGAAACAAAAGCCGAATGATCATGGCCGGGGTGTATCAACGTCACTTAAAAACTGTAATGAGGGATCCTCCTCTCACACATTGCACTATTTGAACACAGACATAAGATTCTCTGATCACTGTACCTGTCGTGGGTATATGTCACGTGAGGCTACGAGGTGTATTAGATTCATACCGACGCATACACGATATTTCCTTTCCGGTATAGTTTCTAGATCACTGTCAACACCTCACATAGTTCTGATACATTTATCCTTTTTCCAGATCATTGTTCTCATGTATTTTCATATGATATCTGTTGGAGTTATGTTCGCTACACGCCCACAGACGTAAATAGTAGGACCTCCAAACCCGGATCCACACTTAGTCTTACGGTACACTAGTCCGGCTCAACTGGACTTTAACATTCATCTTATGCCTACCCTGAGTGATCCTTAATGCTATGAATACATACACTTGATATGATATAACTATACCTGGGTACAATACATGGTCTAGGAACCTTGAGTAGGTGAGTTGTCCTTTCTCAATGTTTCTCGTTTTCTGAGGTTCTACAAGCGCGGTGCATTTGAATGTTATGTAGCGTAATATGAATTAGATGGGATTTTTAGGGATGACAATGATGTGCGCAGTACAGTAGCACCATCTCAACACACCTGTTACACTCCACACCTGCAGGTATGGGACTCCTTATAATTTTTAGGTATATATAACAGGCGCCTCGTTCGCACACCGTCCTCGGTGGGTACAGACGAGGGCTTCACCAAGAGACATACCAGTACTATTTCTACGCCTGGTATTATAGGTCTCTCCAAGTGACGACCGCAGAGTTTCTCACGGTCTCCTTATTTGTTGCTACTCATTTGGAGTAGTGTGCTGGGAATCCACAGGTTCACAGTGGATTGGCATAGCTGGGAGTAGTCACTACCTGGTGGGACGCTCACAGGGATAATGGCTGCCGCGCAGCAAGGCACTCCGACTGCATGGGACCTGAGGTGACGGTAGAACGGAGGGTACTGAGAAATAATGCCTGACGGACGGTTATCACACACCCTAACACATTACTATTACTGGTACATCAGGCAAAGCTTTAAACTGTAATAACTTCTATATAAGCCTTAATTATAGGGCGGGATATAGCCCGATAGGACACTGACCTGAGGTGACGGTAGAACGGAGGGTACTGAGGGCAGTGCCCCGCCGCTCGTCACAGCGTAGGCCTACAGTTTCCAATCTTTAATTTTTACTTTTATTTCTTACGGTTCTCACCTGAACACTTTTCGGTATATTGTCACTCATGCCTTATAAACACATATTTTAAACCTAAATTACACACTAAGGTAAGGTTCTGGTTTGCTAATTCGTGGGTAAAATCAATGCGGCACACTCGAGGCGGGTACAGGACGCTACCTAAAACAAAGGCTGAATGTTCATGGCGTGGGTGTATCCACTTCACTTAAAACTGTAATTAGGGATCCTCCTCTCACACATTGCACTATTTGAACACAGGCAGAAGATTTTCTGATCACTGTACATGTCGTGGGTATATGTCACGTGAGGATATGAGGTGTATTAAGTTCACCCCGACGCATACAAGATATTTCCTTTCAAGTATAGTTTCTGGGTCACTTCCAACACCTCACATAGTTCTGATACATTTATCCTTTTTCCAGATCATTATTCTCATGTATTTTAATATGATATCTGTGGAAGTTATGTTCGCTACACGTTCACAGACGTAAATAGTATGACCTTCAAACCATGATCCACACTTAGTCCTACAGTACACTAGTCCGGCTCAGCTGGACTTTCCCAGTTATCTTATGGATACCCCGAGTTCTCCTTAATGCTATGAATACATACAATTAATATTATATAACCGTACCTGGGTCCAACACAACAAATGATTCAGTAACACTGAGTAGGTGAGTTATCCTTCATCAATGTTTCCCGTTTTCTGAGATTCTACAAGCGCGGTGGATTTGAATGTTATGTCACCTAATATGAATTGAATGGATTTTTAGGAATGACAATGATGTGCGCAGTACACGACAGCAGACGGAATATTTCCTCCATCATGGTGGAGGTAAGCTGACTACCTCTGTCGCTTAGCACTTGCTTGGGAATGCCAGTTCTGCAGAATATTTCCATCATTACTTTTTTTACTCTTATCCTCTTCGCCACTGATCGGCTTGTTAGTCGCTTGGGCGATCAGTCACGTCTCTTTTCATTTATATTCTTCACCAAAAGATCGGCTCGCTAGCCGCCCGGGCGATCGGTCACGTCTCTGTCACGCACTGTTGGCAAATACTGGGCATGCACCGGCTCCTGAATGTACCTGAACCCGCTCCAGTGTTGGTCAAGTCTTCTCTTGAAAGAGCTCACACTCGGTGCCGTCACAACACTCTCTGGTAGATTGTTCCAAGAGTTTACAACCCTCACTCCGAAAAAGTTTGCCCTCACGGTTTTCTGGACTTGCGGCTTCTTCAATCTTGAGCTGTGACCCCTTCTGGGGCGAGCGTCCGCCAGCTCCAAGTAAGGATACTCAACTGAGTAGTGCCCCCTGAGATGCTTATACACCTCAACTAGGTCCCCCCTTGCTCGTGTGTAGTATAAGCTAGGCAAGTTCAGGCGCTCCAATCTCTCAGGGTAGCTGAGGTGCCGAAGTGCAGGCACCAGTCTGGTGGCCCTCCTTTGAACATTTTCAACCAACTGACAGTCCCTAGCATATCTCGGGGACCAGATGGGGTGACAGTACTCCAGATGGGGAAGCACTTCACTCCTGAAGATCATTACGAGGGACGGACCGTTTAGATATCTGAACGACCTTCTTATAAGACCCAATAATTTATTTGCCTGATTTACCTTCCTCTCACAATGGCCCGAGAACTTCAGCTCATTGTCAACATACACACCTAGGACCTTCTCGCACTCAATCTCAACTGGTGCATTTTCTTCATCCCGTTGGGACATATGATACGCCTCCTTACCGTTGGTACGCCCCAGGTGCATCCTCTTTCACTTCGTGACATTGAATCTCAGCAGCCATTTCTTCGACCATTCCTGGAGCCCACAGAGGTCCTTCTGCAGCTCTTCACAGTCCGCTTGGTTCTTAATTTCCCGAAATAACTTGCTGTCATCGGCAAACATTTGTATGGAGGAGTGTACAACGTCAGGCATGTCATTTATG
Source organism: Homarus gammarus (assembly GCA_958450375.1). Classification (NCBI taxonomy): domain Eukaryota; kingdom Metazoa; phylum Arthropoda; class Malacostraca; order Decapoda; family Nephropidae; genus Homarus; species Homarus gammarus. The sequence continues at coordinate 329,918 of CAUDMG010002927.1, forward strand.
AAACAAACAAACAACAGCGGGCCCAATACACTGCCCTGTGGTACTCCACTTGTTTCAGGTACAGATGACGATTTCGTGTCATTAATCACCACACACTGCTTGCGGTCATGTAGAAAGTCTTCTATCCACGCTAGGACATTTCCCCGAATTCCGTACCCTTCCAGTTTGATTTTCAGCCTTTCGTGGGGTACACTGTCGAAAGCCTTGGCAAAATCTAGGTAAATATTGTCGATATTACCACCCCGTTCTAGAATATGGGTTCAAATATCCAATACCTTGAGAAATTGTGTTAAGCAAGAGCGCCCCGGCATAAAACCGTGTTGGCAATCTTTTACAAGGTTGTTTCGTAGTAGATGTTCCATTGCGGCATCTCTGATAATACTCTCAAGTACTTTACATATTATGCTGGTCAGGCTCACCGGTCTATATTTGTTCGTGGAGTGGCTATCGCCCTTCTTGAAGATAGGACTCACATAAGCCACTTTCCATTCACTGGGGACCATTTGTTCATCCAGGCATTTACAAAACAGGATCTTCAGGGGCTCTGCAAGCTCGTTGCACAGCTCTCTTAGCACTCTAGGATGCACCATGTCAGGTCCGGGACTTTTGTGGACCTTTAGCCTGGACAGTTCATTTCTAACACCCTCTTCTGTGAACACAATGTGGGTCAGTGCTGTGTCGAACCATCTGTCCTCAAACGCAGGAAGGTTAGTTGCATCCTCTCTTGTGAACACTGAGGAAAAGAAGCTGTTCAATGCTTCAGCAACGGTTACAGCCTCGATATTCTTCAGCGATACGGCTTCGGCCCACCTCGTGCTGAAGTCAATGAGTGTGAGGATATACTTTGACCCGTCACTTGCCCTAGGGTTGATGGGCTCCACAAGGTCAACGGCAACCTTCTCAAAAGGCTCAGAAATTACTGGCAGATGCTGTAACGGACTAGGTCACACTCATCCACGATCACTGGTTTTCTGGCAGATATCGCACGAACGCATCAGTCTATCTCCTTCCTCTTGCCAGGCCAGAAAAATACGGCCTGTATGCGATCAAGAATTTTTTGTACCCCATGTGACCACCGAGAGCAGCACAGTGACCCATCTTAAACACTTCCTTACGATTGTAGTGGATTTCTCCCCTACAAACGCTGTTTGTCGCTGAGTAGCCGACCCCACGAATTCCCCAGTGTATGCCTCGTGCTCTAGGTCAACCAGCGCCGCCCACGGAGCGGAGGTCAACTACTAAGCCACTCCAACCCCCGCTATTTAAGACCTGACCTCTTGGTGATCGCTCTCTTTTCTACCTACACCAACCAGCCAGCAACACCTCCTCCTCCGCCTGCCTGGCGGTCCTCGCTCCCGCCGGCGAGCATGGCGACCCACAAGCTGTCCTCCTCTGAGCACCCTCACCAACCAGCTCTCGCTACATCACGCTTGTAACCATGCTGCCTTCCCAGCACCAAGCTGCATTGTACATCCAATACAACATGTCTACAGAGAGCACATTGTGAGTTTCCTTTCTCCAACCCATCCTGAGTGTGAACCCAAACATCCCATACCCCACACGGTATTTAGCGGGAACCACAAACTGTAGGCGTTCCTCCTGGTGTGGTGTCACAAACTCACGATACAAACGGTTCCTTTTTTTGTCACATCTTGTTCGGTTGCCATAAGAATTTCTGAAGGTCCCTGCCAGTAAGTTCCTTCGTACCGTATTGAGCGTGGGGTCTGTCTCTTGTTCTCTCAGTACGTCTTGACTGTCCATGAGGTCGAAAGGTGCCATAACGACCAGTGGAATGGCATGTGGTTGTGTTAGAACATAAGAACATAAGAAAATAAGGAGTCTGCAATAGGCCGGTTGGCCTGTGCATGGCAGCTCCTGTCGAGAGTTACTACCACTCTTTATCATCCATGAATCTATCTAGCCTCCTTTTGAAACTTTCCAGAGTTCCCACACTTACTACAAAGTTGCTAAGCTTGTTCCACTCATCCACCACCCTATTTGTGAACCAGTTTCTTCCTATCTCCCTCCTAAACCTAAACTTATCCAACTTGAATCCGTTGCTCCGAGTCCTATCCTGCTCGGATATTATAAGAACTTTATCTATATCCCCTTTATTGATTCCTTTCACCCACTTAAATACTTCTATCATATCTCTCCGCACTCTTCGTCTTTCTAGGGAATGCAAGTTAAGTTTCTTTAACCTATCCTGATATGGAAGGTTTCTAAGTCCCGGAATCATTTTTGTCATTCTTCGCTGCACCGACTCTAGTGAATTTATATCCATTCTTTAATAGGGGCACCAGAACTGAACAGCATAATCGAGGTGCGGCCTGACTAGCGCAAGATATAGTTGCAATAAGACCTCTGCACTCTTGTTACTTACACTTCTAGATATAAAACCCAATACTCTGCTTGCCTTATTTCGAACATTAACGCACTGTTTTCTAGGCCGTAGGTCCGGGCTTACAAGTACCCCTAGGTCTCTTTCACAAGTCGACTTCTCTAGGTTGATGTTGTTAAGGCTGTATACATTATAAGTATTTGTTCTTCCAATATTAAGTACGCTGCACTTGCTGGTGTTGAATTTCATTTGCCATTTTTCAGACCACCCCTGCAGTTTATTTAGATCCTCCTGTAATGCATTGGCATCCTGCCCTGAATTAATTTGCCGCCCTATTTTGGTGTCATCCGCAAACTTGCTTATGTCACTGCTGATCCCAGTATCTAAATCGTTTATGTAGATTATGAACAAGAGTGGGCCTAGTACTGACCCCTGTGGAACCCGACTGGTTGCACGGCCTTACTCAGATTTAGCACCATCTACGCTCACCCTCTGCGTTCTATCGGTGAGCCATGATTTTATCCAATTTAAAACTTTCCCCTCGATACCATTAGCCTTAATTTTTCTCAGAAGCCTCTGATGCGGTACTCTGTCAAATGCTTTGCTAAAGTCTAAGTAAATAACATCGAAATTTTCGTCATTATCTACTACCTCGAAGACTTTCCTTAAAAACGTTAGCAGATTTGTTAGACAAGATTTTCCCTTTGTAAACCCATGTTGAGAGTCGTAGATTAATTTGCTTTTCTCTAGATGCGATCGGATGCTATCTGCTATAATTGATTCAAGAAATTTCCCCACTACTGACGTCAAACTGATCGGCCGGTAATTTGACGCTGGTGCTCTGTCTCCCTTTTTGAATATGGGTACTACATTTGCCTGTTTCCACAACTCTGGCACAACTCCAGTGTCTAATGATTTTGTAAATAAGTTTACGAGGGGTACGCTAATCTGTTCCCTACACTCTTTTAAGACTCGAGGGAAAATTTCATCCGGCCCTGGGGATTTTGTATTCTTTAGTTTATTTATCTTCTTAAGAACATCCTCTTTTCTGATAGTGATATTCTTTAATTTCTCTTCTTCCTTTCCCTTAAATATCAGTTCCACCTCCGGAATTTCATCACAAATTTCTTCTGTGAAAACTGATAAGAAGTAGCTGTTCAATGCTTTGCTTATTTCTTCACTGCCATTTATCAATTCTCCCCTCCCTGACTTTAAAGGCCCAACTTTGTCCTTGACCTTTGTCCTATATACCTGGAAAAATCCCTTGGGATTCGCCTTGGATTCTCTTGCTATTTTGATTTCATAGTCTCTCTTTGCTTTCCTTACATTTTTCTTAACATTCCTAGATAGTTCATTATACCTGTTTCAGAGCTGCTCCTCCCCTCCCTTTAATTTCTTATATATTCCTTTCTTTATTCCTATGTCATGTTTAAGTTTTCTGGTAATCCACCTTGGCTCATTCTTATTTGACCTAATTTTTCTGTATGGTATATTTTGTTCTTGTGCTTTATGTAGTATACTAGTGAATATATTATAGTCATGATCAATTGTTGTGCCATCTATGACCTCACCCCTTCCTACTGGGAACTGACGTCAGGGTGCGATAGCACCCTAGGTTATTATACATTGTAGCACCATCTCACCTCCTTACAGCACCATCTCACCACACCCGGGTTACACTCCACACCTGCAAGTATGGGACTCCTTGTGATTTCTAGGTACACATATCAGGCACTTCGTTCGCACAACCGCCCTCGGTGGGTAGAGAGGGGTGTTCCATCCGTAAACATACCAGTACTGTTTTTACGCCTGGTATTATAGGTCACTCCAAATGACGACCTCGAATCTTCTCAACATATTAGTAGAGAGTGATAGGCAGGGAATCCACAGGTTCACAGTGGATGGGCATAATGGCATCCCAGCACTTCACATGGGGCTCTCACAGGGGAGTAATGGCCGACGCACAGAAAGGCGCTCTGACCGCGTGGGACCTGTTTCGGTGAAAAGACAGGAGGATAATGAGGCCGCTGCCCTTCCGCCTCTCACCGCGTAGGCCTACATTTTCCAATCTTTAATTTTCACCTTGATTTCCCATGGTTCTCACATGAAGACTTTCCTGTTTATTGTGACCTTATGCCTTATAAATACATATTTTAATCCTACGGTAACTTACATATTAAGGTACGGCTCAGGTTTGACAATTCCTGGGGAAATTACTTGGGCTATATCATTAACTCAAACCTGCAGTCCAGGTACAAAGGACTCTACCCTGAAACAAAAGCCGAGTGTTCATAACGTGGGTATATCCACTTCGATTAAACTGTAATTAGGGATCCTCCTCTCACACATTGCACTTGCTTGAACACAGACATAAGATTCTCTGATCACTGTACATGTCGTGGTTATATGTCACACGAGATAACGAGGTGTATTAAGTACACACCGATGCATACAAGATATTTCCTTTCAAGTATAGTTTCTGGATCACTTCCAACACTTCACATAGTTCTGATGCCTTTATTTTTTTTCCAAGTCAATGTTCTTATGTATTTTCATCTGATATCTGCAGACGTTGTGTTCACTAAACGTTCTCAGACGTACACTCAGAAACCATATTCTCTAGCCCACCTGGGTCGGTGCTGGACGTTAGTAGAGTGTCCTTTCTGGATGGGGGCCCACTCTAACTATCACGAGGCAACACACGCACGAACACACACAGTCATAGTGTAACGGGCCGAGTTTTCTCTTTTCAATAATTTACCATCCAGCTATTCTTTTCTGTTAGTATTCTATTTACTCATATACTTATTTGTTCTGTGAAGTACTCTTTCCAATGAGTACTTTGTTTTATATACTTATCCTTCTTCCACTCTTTACATACTTATATATATATATATATATATATATATATATATATATATATATATATATGTATATGTATATATATGTATATATATATATATATATATATATATATATATATATATGCTGATAACCACCAGGAAAGAAGAAAACACGAAGTGCCCAAGCGCTTTCGTGTAATTCACATCTTCAGGGGTGAGTACAGACTAGATAGAGTAATGCAGAACAAGATGAATATATACAGAGGAGGGTGAGACCAGGTCCACAATGGTCAGGTAATGACCCTACTAATCTTTAAATGGCACACAACGGTTGGTGGTTGGGTCAGATGGGACAGTGACCCGCCCTCTCACCTGATCACAAATCTTCTTAATTACAAAGTTGTCCAGCTTGTACAAGCCGTTACTCAAATTCATGTTGAATGCTTCGGTATGTTTAATAAGACTAGATTCTATGATGTTCCTACTATCAATTGAATTACATGGTAATATTGAGGAGGCATTATCCCAGTCAATGCAATGCTTGTTATCCCTCAAATGAACAAACAGAGCATTGGATTCCTGGCCTGTCCTGACACTGTATTTGTGTTGTTTAATTCTAGTTACAAGATCTTTACCTGTCTGGCCTAAGTAAAACATATTACATTCCTTGCAAGGAACTTTATAAATGCAACCAATTGTGTTGCTGGGGGAGTTCTTGATTAACATTTGTTTAACAGTGCATGAGTTTTTAAATGCCACATTGACGTTCCAAGATTTTAGCTGTGCCGGAATGTGTGAGAAATTTTTGTGAAATGGTAATATTAAGATATTCTTATGGTCATGGGTGGGCTTGGGATCAGTTCTATAAAAAGTTTTCTTAGTAATGTTTAAGCATTTGTCTATGAAAGATCTAGGGTATTTAAGGTTTGAGCCAATATTATATATATATTTGTATTCCTCATCGATGAATTCCGGACTGCAAATTCTCAAGGCACGTAAAAACATTGTTGTAAATACTGACTGTTTGACTTTATTATGGTGGGCAGAATAATAATGAATGTATGAACACACATAGTGATTGGACTAAGGATGCCAATAACAACTGTGTAGTGAATCTCTCCTCTAAACAACTAGACAATGATACCTTGTGTGCCCTCGGCTATGGCTTAAGTTTTGATGGTTCCAACAAGGGAGTCGACAGTGTTGACATAGCCAGAGCATTTTGCAATTTGGAGAAATTCAGTAATTTGACAAGTGAAGAAGTGAACATGTGTAAAGGTGTTGTGTATGCATCTATGTCCAAGCCTTGTGTTTCAAACTGTCCAGAAAGATTCACCAAAGCACTCCAAGCCCTTAAGAAAAATAAGGATCTACATGTCACTAAAGCAGATAAAGCCAACACAGTAGTGATTTTAAACAAAGATGACTATATCTCAAAAATGAATGACCTTTTATGTGACACTACAACATATTCTAAACTCATAAATAATCCTCTCAACACTGTCAACACCCAGTTCAACAAAAAACTTAAGTCCCTATTGAGAGGCAAAGCTACTCTCATTAAACATCTTACTTCAACGTCCCCTCCACTGCCTTACATGTACGGTTTAATCAAGACCCACAAGCCCAATAACCCAGCAAGACCCATCATTAGCTCTGTTGGGTCAATCTCTTATAAACTATCGAAATGGTTAGTTTCCTTACTAAACCCCCAAGTTGGCAACATTTCTAACTCCAATATCAAGAATAATATGGATCTGGTTGATAAACTCAATAACTCGCACATTAATCATGATTTTAAACTGGTCAGCTTTGATGTAACGTCACTTTTTACAAAGGTCCCAGTTGATGATTTACTAGAGTTCCTCATAGATTCCCTGGATAACATTTCACTGCCCGTCTCGAAAGATGACTTCATCGAACTCATCAAACTATGTATTAAGGATTGCAAATTCGAATTCAATGGGGAATATTATGCTCAAAAATTTGGTATGGCAATGGGTAATCCACTCTCACCTGTATTAAGCAACCTATATATGGAATTCTTTGAAAAGAAACTATTAAGTAATATTTTACCACCCTCAGCAGTCTGGTTTAGATATGTTGATGATGTATTATGTCTCTGGCCTTGTAATGAGGACCTAAAAGTTTTCCTACCACAACTTAACAACTTAGCCCCCTCGATCAAATTCACTGTGGAATTAGAGCAAGACTGTAAATTGCCATTCCTAGACTGTCTGATACACAGAATGGGTAACACTTTCAAGTTCAGTATTTATAGAAAACCAACCAATGTGTGTTCATACATTCATTATTATTCTGCCCACCATAATAAAGTCAAACAGTCAGTATTTACAACAATGTTTTTACGTACCTTGAGAATTTGCAGTCCGGAATTCATCGATGAGGAATACAAATATATATATAATATTGGCTCAAACCTTAAATACCCTAGATCTTTCATAGACAAATGCTTAAACATTACTAAGAAAACTTTTTATAGAACTGATCCCAAGCCCACCCATGACCATAAGAATATCTTAATATTACCATTTCACAAAAATTTCTCACACATTCCGGCACAGCTAAAATCTTGGAACGTCAATGTGGCATTTAAAAACTCATGCACTGTTAAACAAATGTTAATCAAGAACTCCCCCAGCAACACAATTGGTTGCATTTATAAAGTTCCTTGCAAGGAATGTAATATGTTTTACTTAGGCCAGACAGGTAAAGATCTTGTAACTAGAATTAAACAACACAAATACAGTGTCAGGACAGGCCAGGAATCCAATGCTCTGTTTGTTCATTTGAGGGATAACAAGCATTGCATTGACTGGGATAATGCCTCCTCAATATTACCATGTAATTCAATTGATAGTAGGAACATCATAGAATCTAGTCTTATTAAACATACCGAAGCATTCAACATGAATTTGAGTGACGGCTTGTACAAGCTGGACAACTTTGTAATTAAGAAGATTTGTGATCAGGTGAGAGGGCGGGTCACTGTCCCATCTGACCCAACCACCAACCGTTGTGTGCCATTTAAAGATTAGTAGGGTCATTACCTGACCATTGTGGACCTGGTCTCACCCTCCTCTGTATATATTCATCTTGTTCTGCATTACTCTATCTAGTCTGTACTCACCCCTGAAGATGTGAATTACACGAAAGCGCTTGGGCACTTCGTGTTTTCTTCTTTCCTGGTGGTTATCAGCATATACCTAGATCACGCGCACCTACAGTGATTTACTTGCATATATATATATATATATATATATATATATATATATATATATATATATATATATATATATATATATATATATACACACATATATATATATACGTTTACTCATATATATTCTTACTTATATTCTTATATAACTAACTCTTTGCTTATTTACTGTTTTCCAAGTCAATGTTCTTTCTTTTCATTTCCTTTCATATAGATTGTATTCTTAGTTTCAATGTTCTTACCGTTCTGAAGTATACTTTGTTTTATGTCTATTCTTATACATGGGTTAGTCTGGGGAACCATGTTATTCTTAGTACAACACTTTTTATACTTACAAAGGGGAGCTGCCACCACCCAGACTTTTCATTATATAACAGAACTCATGGAAGGGTTTTGGGTAGTGTGGTAGATGTATAGGCACGTGAGTAAGTATTATTTTCTGGGAACCAATGTTTAGAAGGAGTAGAGTGGTGATACTCAGATTACTAATTCAATATTTATTAACACAGTGAGTGGAGAAGATGCATCTTAGATTCACTCAGGCTAAACAGAACCAAAATTAACTTATTAAGTCATCAAGCACTTCAAGAACTTATTACCTCAGTAAATACCTCCCAATACTTATTACTTCATTAGACAATTGTGGTATTAATCCTCTGACAAATGAGATTCAGTAATTATACACAAGATATCACTGGACCCTCAGGTCTTACTTTGCCAAGGAACAAATTACCTTCTCAACTCGTGGTTAGAACCTCATACTCTCAGGTTATTCTTTCATGGGTACTACAGATGAATACATAACACACTGGGCAATTCCACAATTAGTAACATACCATATTTCTTATCCCTTTACAGGGAACCACCTGGTACCTTGAACTCTCATTCAGGGGTTCAATACTTAACCCGGGATACTATATTTCTGCTAGTTATCCCTCCAAACATGGGCGGACACAGCTCCATGCCATAGATGAAGCACAGTCTCCAGGTGGAGTTAGCGGGCACAGTTGTTTACAGCGGCCGCCCAGCTGAAGGCTCGCTCGCTAGGTGGACTCAGGGAGGTTGACTCGTTACACACTGGCAGAGTGGTGAGGGCGCTTCCAGGGGGAATCGTGTCCTGGGGTTCTAAATGCGCCCTCTTAGAGACAGTCTTCAATAACCATCTTGCCCATAGGTAGCTATCGACCCTCAGGAGAGTGGCTAACACATCCGCGTCTGTAGACGTGGAAGAAGAGTCACGAAAGCGTGAATATTTAACTTCACTATAAAAAACATACGTCTGGCACCGGTTCAGACGATAGCTAGAGCTCTACTTTACTTGACTTAATTGGCACTGAAGGTACTATGTTGAAACATGAACACTGATATTCGCAAAAATGACTAAGTTAAACTGAGTTAATATGGCGGCGTGGAACACACGTGAACATACCTGTAGACGTGGAAGAAGAGTCACGAATGCGTGATTCTCCCTCGTGTAGAGGTATATACGTGCCTCCGCTGGGCAGCTTGGGCCTCCCTATTCTTGCCAGAAAGGTCAATCTCACCAACAACATACCTTCTCTACCATGTTGGATCACCGTATATTTTATTATGAACTCCGGTGTTCCTGATCAGGGTAATTTCCTATGTCTATTCATATAATCTAATCAGAGGTTGAGCTTGCCAGGAAAAGGTGGAATATACACGTTGATAACAACAACTCTGCAAGCTCAGGCCTGCGGCGAACAAGGAGTTATTCACAGGGAGACGTTAGATCTTGGAGATTATACCAGTTGACAGAATAGCTCAGGAAATTAATGACTTTCTTAAATAGATAACTGACACTAATTAAACTATAAACATCAGATTCTCTGATGTCGGGGCGACAAAATGATCTAACTTCAGGCGCGATCAGAAACTCATGGATATCCTTAGGGAACGAAACCGATAGGTATCGTTGGTCCTGGCAGACTCAACACTCACTTACTTGACACGTCTTATTAACAATAAGGACAGTTGAAGCGTTCAACACCACTCACAATGGATCTTGAATGTTTCAACTGTAAACAGACATATCTAAGCTGACTCTAAACCAGGGTGTTCTCTCTCACATTTAAATTCATTAAATAGAGAGGTTGGTTTCAGTAAGTCAGAGAAAATGGGATAACGGAGGACTGAGGCGTCTTGAAGTGACGAGAAAACGGACTCCTCAGATGGAGGACTCAAAATAAGCAGAGGTACATGTTTTGTGGGCTATTGAGCGTAATATGAATCATTTGATTTTGGCGTTAACTGACGTGTACGACCGTGGTCGTTACAATAGTAGGGCTGTATAGATGACATATGTATAAATATTGTATATGGCATTTTATACTCTGCATTATCTTCATTATATATGAATACGAAGAAAAATTACCATAGGTTGTAGTTACGAAAGTATGAATGGAAATAAACACTTCCAAACCACCCAGTGAGTCCACACAACGTTTACAGCGCTTGTGTGTGTGTGCCAGACCACGATGCTTCCACCACACCCCATCATTCGCGTAACTATATGAAAAATCTTGTTTAATTTAGCTAAATATTTCAAAAACCTTAAATTACATGTGGATCAGTCACTCCTCATTTGACACACTTATAGTGCAATACTTTGACCATCCCACCTGGGCACATGGAGGCCCACGATAACTCTCACGGGGCAACATACGCACGAACACATAAGTTATGATATGAACCCTTCCAGGCTTCACTATCATTATCATCTTATGTTCATCGTGCTCTGTATCTTGGTAACTAGTCAAAGTATCAATACATGACAGTGTTATTAGTAAAATATTGTAACATTTTACCTACAGTTATTGTTGTATATCATGGACAGGAAGGATACATAAATTGTAATATCAAGTGTATGTTTCCCTCAAAACCACCCCAAGTCAGACAACGTGTCACACAAAGTTGCACTGTGTGTGTGTGTGTGCGTTTGTTCTGTAACATTAAGCTTCATCCTTAGTAGGTAAGATGTTTCATAAAGAGGTTTTTCCTGTAGTGGATTTCTCCCCTACAAACGCTGTTTGTCGCTGAGTAGCCGACCCCGCGAATTCCCCAGTGTATGCCTCGTGGCCTAGGTCAACCAGCGCCGCCCACGGAGCGGGGGTCAACTATCTACCCACGCCTACCTCCGCTATAAAAGACCTGACCTCGTGATGACCTCCCTCTCTTCTTCAAACTACAGCCGCAGCAAGTTACACCTCCTCCTCCGCCGCTGCCTTGCGGCCCTCGCTCCCGCCAGCGAGCATGGCGACCCACAAGCTGTCCTCCTCTGAGCATCCTCACCAACCAGTTCTCTCTACATCACGCTTGTAACCACGCTGCCACTTCCCAGCACCAAGCTGCATTGTACATCCAATACAACATGTATACAGAGAGCACATTGTGAGTTTCCTTTCTCCATCCCATCCTGAGTCCGAACAAACCACCCATACCCCACACTCCCATTCGTCAATGTGAGCACATCCCAGAGCACATTGTTTCCATCAAAACCATGGTTCATCCTTATTTCTCTTCTTCCGTGTAACTATATGCATATGGCTAAGTGCTTGCTTTTCATTTCTTTATTTACCCAAATAATATGGATCAGTTACTCGTTATTTAACACATACATGCACTTAGAGTTAATTGAAACCCCAAAAATGTGGTTTTACGTCACTTCACATAAATATGCTTAAAAAATCTATGCATTAATATGCATAACTCTTGGGAATCTGTCCAGACATTAAATATATGTTATACACTACAATAATCAAATAGATATGTTTACAATGTTTATGCATAATAAATGTGAAAAATATTTTTGGGGTTTCAATTAACCAATAGTCATGCCTACAAAACAATCTTGATGCTCTAAGTGCATGTATGTGTTAAATAACGAGTAACTGATCCAAATTATTTTCGTAAATAAAGAAATGAAAAGCAAGCACTTAGCCATATGGATATAATTACACGGAAGAAGGGAAATAAGGATGAACCATGGTTTTGATGGAAACAATGTGCTCTGGGACGATGCTCACAATGACGAATGGGAGAAATCCTCTTTATGAAACATCTTACCTCCTAAGGATGAAGCTTAATGTTACAGAACACACACACACACACACACACACACACTGTGCAACTTTGTGTGACGCATTGTCTGACTTGGGGTGGCTTTGAGCGAACCATACACTTTATATTACAATTTATGTATCCTTCCTGTCCATGATTTACAACAATAACTGGAGGTAAAAAGTTACAATATTATACTAATAGCACTGTCATGTATTGATACTATGACTGGTTACCAAGATACAGAGCACGATGAACATAAGATGATAATGATAGTGAAGCCTGGAAGGGTTCATATCATAACTTGTGTGTTCGTGCATATGTTGCCCCGTGAGAATTACCGTGGGCCTCCATGTGCCCAGGTGGGATGGTCAAAGTATTACACTATAAGTGTGTCAAATGAGGAGTGACTGATGCACCTGTAATTTAAGGTTTTTGAAGTATGTAATTAAATTAAACACGATTTTTCATATAGTTACATGAATGATGGGGTGTGGTGGAAGCATCGTGGTCTGGCACACACACACAAGCGCCGTAAACGTTGTGTGGACTCACTGGGAGGTTTGGAAGTGTTTATTTCCATTCATACTTTCGTAACTACAACCTATGGTAATTTTTCTTCGTGTACATATATAATGAAGATAATGCAGAGTATAAAATGCCATATACAATATTTATACATAATGTCATCTATACAGCCCTACTATGACTGTGTGTGTTCGTGCGTGTGTTGCCTCGTGACAGTTAGAGTGGGCCCCCGTCCAGAAAGGACACTGTACTCACCTCCAGCACCGACCCAGATGGGCTAGAGATTATGGTTTCCGACTGTACATTCAGGAGCCGGTGCATGCCCAGTATTTGCCAACAGTACGTGACAGAGACGTGACCGATCGCCCAAGCGGCTAAGAATCCGATCAGTGGTGAAGAGGATAAAAGTAAAAGTATGAAAACCAACTAATTGTACCTAACTTTGAAGAGGTAGCTATGAGTTACTTTTCGTCACCCTCTTCATAATCATTTTGTTAGTTTTATTGAATATTTATAGTCAATACGATTAATGTATAAAGAAACACGTATTGGTAATTTTACAAATATATTTTTTTACATTATTGGTTTTACTGCCCATATTATGACAGTGCAAAAGCTGTGTCCCCTGTCATATTAAGACTTTCGTAAAAGCTGTGCTGCCTGTCAATTTGTTATTGCCAAAGGCAAGCTGCTGGAGTCATCTCATCTTACTAACGCTCGTACTAATTTGGTAAGCACATTTGCAGTAATTTATTAAACTTTTTAGCAGTTCTATAAGTGAGTTTCTGTCAGGAAAAAATAAACTAGTGACGTTCTTGCCTAGAAATATTCCAATGGATAGACGCAAATTTCACTGGGAGAAAATCATCTCAAAACTTTATGTTGCATATACTGTATTAATAAATTAAGTCCATTTAAGTTACTTAATGCAACTTTTTAGCAGTTTTATAAGTAAGTTTCTATCTGGAAAATATAAACAGGGGAGGTTTATGCCTAAAAATATCAAAATGGGTAGAGGCAAATTTCACTGGGAGGGCATTATCACAAGGATGGTAATATTACATACAAAAACACCTTTTATACAGTGGATCATGATATAATATGTGAAATACTGCAGGCTCTAATTTTTCATCACCAATTACATTATTTCGTTTTGGTAAACATCCATTTGGCTGAATTAGGAGCATAATAAAACATGTTCACTGGAAGCTGGAGTTTGATTATTTAATGAAAATGTGCCTCAAGCATATATGATACAATATTTTGGCTAATATAGAGGACTTCACTGCAGCTTCTCCCGTCTCAGTAATAGTAAGTTCGCCCATGGCAAGTGATAATTTATGCTAGGTTAGGTTAACTTAACTTTACTTTAATTTATAAATACCTTAACACCTTTTCCAACATTTGCCATAAATACGACCGTCTTACTATAAAACATATTGAAATTGCTGTTTTTATAAATTTGTTTTCTCTGAAAACTGTGATTTCTTTCCAGGTTGTCCTGTTCCTCCAAACCTACAAGTTCTATTAGCAATACGTTGCATGGCGACTGGAAGCCACCAAATAGCAATTGGAGACTGTTATGATGTGTCTCAAGCCTGTGTCAGTTTGTATCTTGAAAGTGTTTCGAGAGCAATAGCCAGCCTTATAAACAGTTTATAAAATTTCCTGCTGGCAATGATTTACTCAAAACAGTATAGGCCTTTTATAATATTGCTACAATGCCGGGAGTCATTGGATCCATAGATTGTACTCATTCAGCAATTTTAAGGCCAACATGCAACAACCCTGAAGTCTTTCGATGTAGGAAGGGGGTTCTTTTCAATAAATGTTCAGGCTGTCTGTGGACCAGACTTATTATTTTATAATGTTGTTTCTCTTTGGCCTGGTAGTGTACATGACTGCAGGATATTTGAAAATAGTCTAATTTGTGCCACACTTGAAGAAGGCTTGATGCCTGGACATCTCCTTGGTGACAGTGGTTATCCCTGCAGGAAGTATTTGTTGACACCAATATTAAATCCTCGTGATTAACATGAGGAGGCCTACAACAGAAGTCACATAACAACAAGAAATACCATTGAAAGAGCTTTTGGGGTTCTTAAGAGGCGGTTTGCCTATTTAGGATCAACTATTAGGACAAAGCTCAACACCACCAAAGCTATAATTGTTTCATCATTTGTGCTTCACAATATAGCCATAATGACTAGGATCTTATTACCAGAATAGGTAGGAGAAGAAGAAATGGATGCTTTGCATATAAACCCAAATATGGGTCAATTAAATATGCAAGGCAGAATTAAAAGGCAACAAATCATCAGAGACCACTTTTGAATATTGGGATCATATGAAGATCCTCCCCCCCCCCCCGAACCTACTTGGGGGGGAGGATCTTCATTTGATCTAGCCTGGGGGGGAGGATCTTCATATGATCAAGCCCAGTCGCGCTCATCTGAAGATCCACCCCCCCCCTAACCTAACCTAACCAAACCTAACCAAACCAAACCAAACCTAACCTAACCTAACCTAACCAAACCAAACCAAACCTAACCTAACCAAACCAAACCAAACCTAACCTAACCAAACCAAACCAAACCAAACCAAACCTAACCTAACCTAACCTAACCTAACCAAACCTAACCTAACCTAACCAAACCTAACCAAACCAAACCTAACCAAACCTAACCAAACCTAACCTAACCTAACCAAACCAAACCTAACCTAACCAAACCAAACCAAACCTAACCCCCAAACCTACTTGGGGGGGGGGGAGGATCTTCATATGATCTAGCCTGGGGGGGGGAGGATCTTCAGTTGGATACTTTGGGGGGGAAGATCTTCATATGATCCGAATATTGTTTATACAGTGAATTACTTTTAGTTGTCCATCCTTTTAACTGGACAAGGAGGGTCATTTATGTACGTTAAGGTCTCAGCAGTCCAGAGGTATAGTAATGCCTCTATGTAATACTGTATAGAGCTACAGTACAAGGTTTTAGCTGTTTGCAATACCTGTAGTTACATTCATGATATAAAGACAGGAGTTGATTTTTTAATGTGTTATCTATATACTGTATATGTTAAGGTCCATATGGAGTTACTGTATTTATACACAGTTCTTTATTCTATTATGTTCATATGTAATTTGCAGTAAGTGTAAAAAACTCACATTTCAATAGACTTTCAACATGCATATAATAAAAATTCATACTCTTCAAAAATGATGGCATTTTCAATATTTTTAGGAAACAAATATTTTTCTCTGTAAATTGTATTTATTTTGTACATATCACACTTTTGTTTACTCAAACAATACTGTATTTATAATCAGGATTCTGCAACAATGTCAATATGTAAATTAGTACACATATATCTCGGCTTATAAGACAAAATTTGAACATTAAAAAAATCTGCCCAAAGTTAGGGGGTCGTCTTAAGCAACAAATATAAAATTCTTACATCTTAAATATTGTGTCAAGAGTGGTGAAGGAAACATCGTAAGCCACTCACAAAGTCCTACCAGTACTGTAATTATTTTATACTGAAACTTACGTTTGGCAAGCTGGATTCAAATTAAGATTACCGGTTATATTAAAATAATAAAAATGTATTATAAACCAGTCTAACATACCCTGTAATAAACACAGCTGCTATCATCACACACCCCTCCTCACGCCCCCCCACCCCCCCATTTGCCAATGAGGAGACGAGAAAGGGAAAGTGACCGCGAGATTGGGCTATTTTTAGCCGTGGAGGTGATCAGTAATGCATACCGGGTATCGGTATATTTACTCAATAATATTTATCTCCTATAAATAATTGATTTAAAATTTATTTCTTTACAAAGAATATTCCGTAAATGACTGCGTTAATTCTTGAAACTATCAACAGTTAATTACAGACGCTTAAGTGACGTCACTAGTGTTTACACTACACCAGCCGGTAACATTTGATGCCATTACTTGAAATGAATTGGTCTTATTTTAAGTAACTAACTATAAATAAATACAAAAATTAAAAAAAAAGATCAAAAGTGAGAAATAATATACGGTATGTATGTTGTGTTGTCAAAGTAAGAGGAACAATTGAAACTGCATTTGTGTGTAAATGAGGCAGAAAGTATATATATATATATATATATATATATATATATATATATATATATATATATATATATATATATATATATAGATATAGATATATATATATATATATATATATGCTGATAACCACCAGGAAAGAAGAAAACACGAAGTTCCCAAGCGCTTTCGTGTAATTCACATCTTCAGGGGTGAGTACAGACTAGATAGAGTAATGCAAAACAAGATGAATATATACAGAGGAGGGTGAGACCAGGTCCACAATGGTCAGGTAATTAGGTAATGACCCTACTAATCTTTAAATGGCACACAATGGTTGGTGGTTGGGTCAGATGGGACAGTGACCCGCCCTCTCACCTGATCACAAATCTTCTTAATTACAAAGTTGTCCAGCTTGTACATGCCGTTACTCAAATTCATGTTGAATGCTTCGGTATGTTTAATAAGACTAGATTATATGATGTTCCTACTATCAATTGAATTACATGGTAATATTGAGGAGGCATTATCCCAGTCAATGCAATGCTTGTTATCCCTCAAATGAACAAACAGAGCATTGGATTCCTGGCCTGTCCTAACACTGTATTTGTGTTGTTTAATTCTAGTTACAAGATCTTTACCTGTCTGGCCTAAGTAAAACATATTACATTCCTTGCAAGGAACTTTATAAATGCAACCAATTGTGTTGTTGGGGGAGTTCTTGATTAACATTTGTTTAACAGTGCATGAGTTTTTAAATGCCACATTGACGTTCCAAGATTTTAGCTGTGCCGGAATGTGTGAGAAATTTTTGTGAAATGGTAATATTAAGATATTCTTATGGTCATGGGTGGGCTTGGGATCAGTTCTACAAAAAGTTTTCTCAGTAATGTTTAAGCATTTGTCTATGAAAGATCTAGGGTATTTAAGGTTTGAGCCAATATTATATATATATTTGTATTCCTCATCCATGAATTCCGGACTGCAAATTCTCAAGGCATGTACAAGCTGGACAACTTTGTAATTAAGAAGATTTGTGATCAGGTGAGAGGGCGGGTCACTGTCCCATCTGACCCAACCACCAACCGTTGTGTGCCATTTAAAGATTAGTAGGGTCATTACCTAATTACCTGACCATTGTGGACCTGGTCTCACCCTCCTCTGTATATATTCATCTTGTTTTGCATTACTCTATCTAGTCTGTACTCACCCCTGAAGATGTGAATTACACGAAAGCGCTTGGGAACTTCGTGTTTTCTTCTTTCCTGGTGGTTATCAGCATATACCTAGATCACGCGCACCTACAGTGATTTACTTGCATATATATATATATATATATATAGTATATATATATATATATATATATATATTGTATGTATGTATGTATGTATGTATGTATGTATGTATATATATATATATATATATATATATATATATATATATATATATATATATATATATATATATATATATATATATATGTAACCGGTGGGAATTTACTGGACTTTAATTTCTCACTTGACTTGGGGTTTATTTAAAATTAATAGATGGTACTGGCAGTGGAAGCGCCCCTTTGAGAAAAATCCCGAACCAGCACAAGAACACTTAAATCTACTAACAAATAAATTGTCCGTGACCCGTGGAAGGATAGCGTCTGTGACTGGGATGAATGAGACACACTGTTAAATTTAGACACTTATATTCCCTCCAACACTACAAACACAGTCAATAATGGTGCACCAATATGCGCACCTCTTAACTTGAACTTAAACACTACTCTGGGGAATAAAAGTTATACAGGATCTAGAAATTATTAGAAACTCAGGCAACAATAAATTTGGAGTATTAAGAAATGTTGCTTGCACAATGAACAGGCCTTAAAGGCACTCAACAAAATTATATCAGTCACTGAGGAAATGGTAATAAAATGAGAAATTAAATACTCTACAATGAATAAGCCTTAAGGGCACTCAACAAAATTATAGCACCCCAACAGATGCACACTTCCTAACCTAACCTAACCACTACTCTGGGGAACAAGGTTATACCTGAGATCAGAATTATGAAGAACAATCAGAGGCATTAAAAGAATCAAATCACAGTATCACTCTGGTTCCACTTGATGGCACAAACATTCAAAACAATATTATCAAAATTATCTAGAAACTATTAAACTACACCCGTAATAAAGGAGGGAAAATGTTCCTCCAGGTATCTCCTAGAGACCTAGACTCACGGTCTCAGTGTGTGACCCTTAGTCAACTCAGATAGCCTCAGTGTACTCCCAGTGCGTCCATAAAGCGGACGGGAGTGAGCCAATCAGACCTTGTACAGTTGAGAGAAGCTTTAGCGTCCCGTTAGCAAGAGGGTTTCACTAGCAGCCCGGGACATGTGGTGATGTGCCCGGAGTGGTAAGAACTGATCACCCACTGCTGGTCCCGTGACGTTTAGTTGTCGGGAGCACTAGTTCACTCAAGAGATCCTTTGCTACCCCGCTGAACAGTGACAGGCCTACTTTGATTGGTCCAGTGGCGACAATCGCCACCCTCAATCATCAACGGCAGTCTCAAACGGCAGTCAATCTCTCGCGGTCAACTCCGGTCAACTCCAGTCAAGTGGGTTCTCACGGAAACCCTGAAATGAACTCACTGTTAGCTCTAGTTTACTTTATCACTGCCCTATCTAACCCTGTCTGAGATCGAATGAGACTTACTTGTTATACTGCAATATTTCAGCACAGGTGACTAGGCCACGTGACTATTTCTGGGACAGACGAGCAGAGACGTCTTGTTTGTGTGAGTGCTATCCGGGACTGAGAGAGAGGCCGGGTCGTCTCTCAAGGCGTCAGCTTAGGTCTACGTGACCTATTTTCCGCCTAACTAATAACTCCTTGGGACACCCGTAACATTATTCAGACTGCTAAACGATCTATAATAATTTAAAATTCAATAATAGTCCCTTACTTCATGAATCGCATCATTATTAAATCGGTAAACTACATTTAATATCATATAGGCCTAATTCCACCATCTCCCTCTATGAGCAGGGAGCGCTCTCTCCCCTCCCATGACCTTGAACGCTCAGTGTTGCCAATGGCGGGGCATTCGAAATTACTCTGAAATTTCTGAATATTACATATATATATATATATATATATATATATATATATATATATATATATATATATATATATATATATATATATATATACCGTATATATAAATATGTTTGTGTAATAAATGTATGTAGTAAGTACGTAATATTTTTTCACTCAAATCCTAATGAAACACTACTGAAAAACATTCCTTTGTCGCAAAACAATTTTATAAATTAAAGAAAATAATTACAGTGTGTTTAATATATTACAGTATATTATAAATAAATAAATAAACAAATAATTCGGTAAATCTACTTCAAGTAAATGGAAAATAAGCAAACAAATGTTATTTACCAAGACGCTTCCCTCTGGCTCAGGGTGAGATGCAGGGGTAGATAACAAGACTATAGCCCGTCTTTGTGTCTGAAGTGGCCAGTACCCTAATGCACCATAAATAATTCATTGAACATTCATTTTTTGTACATAGTATATTCAGTACATATATATATACATATATATATATATATATATATATATATATATATATATATATATAAATATATATATATATATATATATATATATATATATATATATATATATATATATATATATATATATATATATATAAATATGTTTGTGTAATAAATGTATGTAGTAAGTACATACCGGTAACCTTTTTCACTCAAATCCTAATGAAACACCACAATTAGAATACGTTGGTTGCTGTTCAACCACCTGTTGTATAAATAGTAGGAACACAGTCACACCACCGAGACGAGGGAACACTCCCACCACAGATCGTCTCGTGCGAAGCAAGCCTATAAATGAAAGAAAATACTTGCAGTGTGTTTAATATGTTACAGTATATTATAAATAAATAAATAAACAAATAAATCGGTAAATCCATTTCAAGTAAATGGAAAAATTTTACTCGACACAGACATTAGTTCCAGTTACCGGTAAATAGCAGACGCTTCAGTGACGTCACTAGTGTTTACACTACACCAGAGGGTAATATTTGATGACATTACTTGAAGTGAATTGGCCTTATTTTAAAAAACCAAGGATGGTTGGTAAAGGACTACTGAGTCAGTGGGTAAGTGTCACATTTGGGGTACTGGCCTTATACAGCGAATAGAGCTCAAAAGCTACTTTTTAAATGGCAATTTGGGGGGACCGTCTTATGCACCCCGACGCCTTATAGGCCGCGATATACGGGTATATAGTGAATTAAAATAAAATAAAAAAGGAAATTTGACATTACAAAGTCAATAACTAACCTATATATTCAGTCAATTACTGCTATACAGAACAAAAAGTTGGTAACCAACTGGGTGGGAATAAATATTAATGCAACATAAAATTAAGTTTCAAATTATACAATACCAACTAAAATAAATTATAATTAGGAACATAATAAAATATAATATGTAAAATAAATTAAAGCTAGGTAGTAACTATTTAGTACAAATATTTGTATGTAAATTAAAATAATGTATAGTTAGGTAGAAAATCACAATACAGCTGTAGTTATGTAGTGAATTACACCGTTTTTGTTGTTTGTGAACTGATTGCATTATTAACCCTTAAACAGCGCCAAGGGTGACTGAGAGAACACCCAATACAAAAGTCATTTAATACTATACTGTGGGGTACGAGATGTTTTGGTTCACACTCAGGATGGGATGGAGAAAGGAAACTCACAATGTGCTCTCTGTATACATATTGTATTGGATGTACAGTGCAGATTGGTGCTGGGAAGTGGCAGCGTGGTTACAAGCGTTGAGTAGAGAGAGCTGGTTGGTGAGGGTCCTCAGAGGAGGACCAACTTGTGGGTCGCCATGCTCACCGGCGGGAGCGAGGGCCACCAGGCAGGAGGAGGAGGAGGTGTTGCTTGATGGTTGGTGTAGGTAGAAAGTGAGAGGTAGATCACCACGAGGTCAGGTCTTATAAAGCAGAGGTAGGCGTGGCTTAATAGTTGACCTCCGTCATGTAAGGCGGCGATCGTTGGCCTAGACCACGAGGCATACCCTGGGCAATTCGTGGGGTCAGCTACTCAGCGACAAACAGTGTTTGTAGGGGAGGAATCCACTACAATACTCCCCCTTCCCTCCAGGTGGTGTAGGAGACTTGTTGTCTGCAGGGTTGCATGGCACACGTGAGGCAGAACGGGCGGTGCATGCCACATGTGAGACACAACGGCGAGGGCGTGGATGAACCGGCCGCTAGGGGGGGAACTCTGTCTAGATACACGAGATCTGTGGGAGAAAAGAGGGGGGAGGAGGGTTGTGGAGGCGATGAATGTTGTGCTTCCCTCGCGACAGGTACAGAGTCGTTAGATGCGCCTGCTGGGGTGTGTGGGCCTGGGTCAGGAGCAGGGGCTGCACCAGGAAGTGTGTCCATGACAGCAGCAGGGTGCATGACGGCAGCAGGGTCCACGACGGCAGCAGGGTGCAGGACAGTAGAGTACCTGAGGGGAAAAAAAAAAGGGTGTGTGGGACCGCACTCAAGCGCATGTGCCGCATCGGGAGCAGGGACTGCCAGGCAGGAGCGGAGGAGGGTCTGCGTTAGGAGGAGGGTCCAGGACAGTGGCAGGGGGTACTGCTGGGCCGGGGGCGGTGCCTGAGGCAGGACGGGTGTGTTGGGGTCGGTAGGACGTGGTGCTTGGGGCAGGAAGAGGAGCGGCTGTTTGCTTAGAGTAGCAGAGCTGCTCTAGGGTGTCTAACCTGCGGTGTAGAGACAGTAGCTGTAGAGCTGATGAGAGCTGCCTCTGTGTGGATAAGCCAGTCTTCCATGTTGCTTGAAGACTGGGAGAGTGATCGGTTTTTCCTCCATCCTGTGTGAGTGCGAATCTCCGGAGGTCACTATTTGTGAGGTACGAGTTGTTCTGGTTCACACTCAGGATAGGATGGAGAAAGGAAACTCACAATGCGCTCTCTGTGTACATATTCTATTGGATGTACAGTGCAACTTGGTGCTGGGAAGTGGCAGCGTGGTTACAAGCGTTGAGTAGAGAGAGCTGGTTGGTGAGGGTGCTCAGAGGAGGACCAGCTTGTGGGTCGCCATGCTCGCCGGCGGGAGCGAGGGCCACCAGGCAAGAGGAGAAGGTGTTACTTGCTGGTTGGTGTAGGTAGAGAGAGGTAGGTCACCACGAGGTCAGGTCTTATATAGCGGAGGTAGGCGTGGCTTAATAGTTGACCTCCGTCATGTAAGGCGGCGCTGGTTGGCCTAGACCACGAGGCATACATTGGGGAATTCGCGGGGTCGGCTACTCAGCGACAAACAGCGTTTGTAGGGGAGGAATCTACTACAATACTATACCGTACTGTACACAATTTTTTCCATCATTTCTAATTCCTTTTGTTCAACTTGAATCTTTATTTGACAAGCTGAATCTCCAAGTCTGAATGCAAGTTTTGATTATTTGCAAGTTGAATCTGCAAATCAGAATGCAACTTCTGATTACACTGGTCAACATAAAAAAAAATTCTCATGGTTCTGGATCAAAACAGTCTGATTCTAGTGTAATTGTATGTCCTGAACTCAATTATGACATTCGTATAGCTGTATCAGGCTCAGTTTTCCAGAACCAGCATATCTATATATTTAGTGTACCATGCTATTCATACAGTAATTTATATGCTCATTGGCTCCACTCAGGGCCGGCGCTACCCACTAGGCGAACTAGGCGATCGCCTTGGGCGCCAACATCTGGGGGCGCCACAAATTCAGGGCAAACTTGGATAAAATTAAAAATGAAGGGAAAACTGTGGTGGAGGCGTGGAGGGTCGGAGCAGGATGTTAGATGGGTGGGGGATCGGAGGGAGGCGAGGGTAGGTAGACGGTAGCCGACTGTGTTTTCTTTTTTAATATTATTCGTTAACCCCCCGGAGGGACTAACCCGGGTCCTTATCTTTGGCGGCCTGGAGAACTGTCGAGCAGTGACCTGAAGGAACCCTTCTCCCAACCCCACCATCCCTTCCTCTCCCTTACTGCCTGGGCGGCTGGGCCGCCCCTTCCCTGTCTTTGTCGGGATGAGGCAAGGTTACCTGACCTCTGAAGTTTACGTCAAGAATTTATTGACTTAATGTAATAACAATAATTGGTTATTTGCACGGGTGAAGTAATAAAGCCACAAGATGAAAACAATGTAGTCATGGGTTACTGTACCTACATTAGCTTATCAAAACTTTCAAGGGGGCGCACATCTAAAGGCTTGCCTAGGGCGCCAAATCATCTTACACCGGCCCTGGCTCCACTTATGCAATTATTTTGTCCTGATTTGTGCTTTTTTGTTTGTTTCAGTTTGCTGATTCATGATATTGCATATCTACACCTGCATGATTTGTAATTACTCTGAAATTAACAAAACATGGAACGTCGCAAGTGTGTGAACGGTGCTGACAGTTTTTGCTACATATGTGGTGCCTTCACTCCCGGTAGCCTCAAGAAACCAATCACAAAAGCTGTTCGACTGAACTACAAAAGTTACTTCAAATGTCATTTGGGTGACCAAGACAAGAAATGGGCACCTCATGTAGCCTGTAAGTCTTGTGTTAACCACCTGAGCGAGTGGATGTGTGGTAAACGAAGTTCAGAAATGCAGTTTGCTGTACCAATGATATGGCGTGAACCTAAAGACCACAGTAGTGACTGCTACTTCTGTCTCACAAATATGAAGGGAATAAAAATCAAGACACGAGGCAAGGTACAGTACCCCAATATTGCTTCTGCAATCCGACCAGTACCGCACAGTGCTGAACTTCCAGTCACAAATCCACCGACTGAGCAAGAATTGAGTGATTCCGATTCTACCTCTACCTCAATGGAAAACGACTACCAGGATGACTCTGAAAATACCAGGCCTAAACTATTTACTCAAGAAGCGCTTCATGATCTCATCAGGGACCTAAACTTGTCAAAAGAAAAGGCTGAAGTTTTGGGATCCAGACTAAAGCAGCGTAACCTGCTAGAAGATGGAGTGCACATCACTACAGCGCGTTACCGACATAGACAGCTGTCTGAATTTTTCAAGATGGCAAACAACCTTTGTTATTGCGAGAACGCAGTATCTCTCATGCAACAACTCTGCAAGTCTGAAACATACAAGACAGAGGATTGGAGGCTGTTTATAGACTCAGGAAAAGACTCTCTGAAAGCTGTTCTTTTACACAATGGCAATCGGCTTCCATCTATCCCAATAGCACACGCAACAAAAATGACTGAGAGCTATGAAACAATGAAAATTCTGTTGGCCGCTTTAGAGTATGAGAAACACCAGTGGAAGATATGTGGCGATCTCAAAGTCATCAGTTTACTACTGGGCCTTCAGAGTGGCTACACAAAGCACATGTGCTTTTTGTGCTTGTGGAACAGCAGAGCTGATGCAGAGCACTATGTGAGAAAGGATTGGCCGACAAGACCAAGGGATGCGCCTGGAAGGTTTAACTGTGCTCACAATCCGCTTGTAGATCCAGAAAAGATATTTTTGTCTCCACTGCATCTAAAGCTCGGTTTGGCTAAAAATTTCATCAAAGCTATGGATCAATTCGGTGCTGGGACTCTATACTTATCTCAGAAACTAGGTGGTGTGGTTTCCGTGTAACGGGCCGAGTTTTCTCTTTTCAATAATTTACCATCCAGCTACTCTCTTCTGTTAGTATTCTATTTACTCATATGCTTGTTTGTTCTGTGTAGCATTCTTTCCAATGAGTACCCTGTTTTATATACTTATTCTTCTTCCATTCTTTACATACATATTTATTCTTATACATTCTTACTTATATTCTTATATGTTCTTTATCTCTATATACCTTATATTCTTATATAAGTAACTCTTATGCTTCTCTACTTATGTTTTCCAAGTCAATGTTCTTTCTTTTCATTTCCTTTCATATAGATTGTATTCTCAGTTTCAATGTTCTTTCCTTTCTGAAGTATACTTTGTTTTATGTCTATTCTTATACATGGGTTAGTCTGGGGAACCATGTTATTCTTTGTACAACACTTTTTATACTTACAAAGGGTAGCTGCCACCACCCAGACTTTTCATTATATAACATAACTCATGGAAAGTTGTTGGGTAGTGTGGTAGATGTCTAGGCACGTGAGTAAGTATTATTTTCTGGGAACCAATGTTTAGAAGGAGTAGAGTGGTGATACTCAGATTACTAATTCAATATTTATTAACACAGTGAGTGGAGAAGATGCATCTTAAATTCACTCAGGCTAAACAGAACCGCAATTTACTTATTAAATCATCAAACACTTCAAGAGCTTATTACCTCATTCAACACCTCCAAATACTCGTTACTTTATTAGACAATTGGGATATCATTACCTTGATACATGAGATTCCGTACTATTATTCACAAGCCATCACTGGACCCTCAGGTCTTACTTTAACAAGTAATAAATTACCTCTCCACTTCTTGATTAGAGCCTGATACTCTCAGGTTATTCTTTCATGGGTACTACAGATGAATATATAACCCCCGGGACAACTCCACAATTATAGCAACATACAATATTTCTTATCATTTCACAAGGAACCACCTGGTACCTTGAACTCTCATTCAGTGGTTCAATACTTAACCTGGGATGACTATATTTCTGCTAGTCATCCCTAAGCATGGATATTAATACAGCTCCATACATATAACCAAGGACAGTAGATAGACCATTATCATACGACGGAGTCAGTGGGCCAGAGTTGTTTACAGGCTCGCTCGCTAGCTCGGAGCGCCTGGCCCGGGAAAAGTTGACTCGTGGCGGTGGGCCAGAGTATGGACTCAAATAGACCTTAATGCCAGCGACCCGGTCCTGGTGGGAGCGGTGGGATATGTTTACGAAGTTGAATGACATTCAGGCCCCACCTTGTGAGTCTTCATCAGATTCAGAACCAGAGGAAATAGAGAGGTTGGTTTCAGTAAGTCAGAGAAAATGGGATAACGGAAGACTGAGGCGTCTTGAAGTGATGAGAAAACGGACTCCTCAGATGGAGGACTCAAAATAAAAGCAGAGGTACATGCTTTGTGGGCAATGGAGCGTAATATGAATCATTTGATTTTGGCGTTAACTGACGTGTACGACCGTGGTCGTTACATCCGTAGCCAAGTTGAAAGCAGGTGTCTTGAATGGACCACAAATTCGTATACTAGTTAATGATAGCGAATTCACCAAAACATTGAACCCACTGGAGAAAAAAGCATGGGAATCATTTGTCAATGTGTCAAAGAATTTTCTTGGAAACTATCGTGCTGACAACTACAAAGAAATCGTAACAACCATGCTTCAGAATTATCATGCATTGGGAGCAAGGATGTCCTTGAATTGCATTTTTTCCATTCTCATATTGAATTTTTCCCAGGTAGCCTTGGAGACGTTAGTGATGAACACGGCGAAAGATTCAGATTCAGATTTGCCCCCGAGGGGGCTAGTTTATTGGGCACCCCCTTACATCCTGTGCAAGGTGAAGCGCAGAAGCGTTTACAGCGCCCAACAGGGAAGTATGAAAAGTTCATACTTGCCTTTATGACTCGTACATTAAGGGCGTAAAAGCCTGAAGGGTCATAGGTTCTGTCAAGTTACATAAAGTGAGAGAATGATGAGTGTGTGGGGAGAAAGTTCCCGGTACATTTTATCTGTTTATGGCAAAGAGTGGCAGGTCCCTAATAATGTCAAATGCCAGGCCTGTGACTAGGAGGAGGGATGTCTGGTCTGGGAGGGAAGAGGTGTTGGTAACGGCTGGGGACCTGTAGGAGGAGGTCTTAGGGCAAGTGAGGATGTAGTGAGAGAGGGTGTGAGAGTCGGGTTGGCCACAAAGTTTACAAACAGTGCGGTGAGGCTCAGGGTTGCCAATGTACTCCCATGGGTACCTGTACCCTCGGCGCAGTCTCATGTATATAAGCTGTTGAGATCGAGTCAGGGATTGATATTCTTTGTAGTAGCGGTTGTCGTCACCGGTTACAGCGTCATAGTGGCATAGTGTGACGCTACCCCGTTGTTTCAGGTGTGTCCAATTTTCGTTGAATGCCTCTCGTTGTGTGGCGTGTATGCGAGATTTGAGCTGATTCAGGGAGAGGGCGAGAGTGGCTTCAGTATCTTCTTCTTGTGTAGCTTCTTTGGCAAGCCGATCCACAGTGTCACAGGCAGTTATTCCTATATGTGACGGGATCCAAAGAAACTTGACACGGATGTCATCAGTTTGTTCTAGCCCGGCAACGGCGGCTAGGGTGTGTTGGGCGGCAGGGGAGGAGGGGGAGGGTAATTTGAGCCTAGCTAGCGCAGAAGTGCTGTCACTGATTATAAGGAGGTTCCGGCGTTCAGTGCGAGCATAGGTCGCCCCCTCATGAATGCCCGCGAGGATGGCTATGCTTTCAGCATCAGTGGAGGAGGCCCAGTCGTGGACCCTGATTTTCCTGCAGGCCTGGCGCTCAGGAATCCACGCAGCTGCCCCAGCGCTGCCCAGCGTGGTAACAGACCCATCACAGTAGACGAGGATAGGAGGGTGGGAGGTCTTTAGAGAGGAAGAGACATCATTAATCTGCTCAAGGCAGTTAAGTTTGAGCATATACCTCAATTGGGTGGATTTACGACCAGGGAAGGTGTGGACGACAACATCAGCACACGGGGAGGTCCACGGCGGTAGAGGCGGATGAGTGTACTCGGGTGGGAGAGAGGTCGAGGGGGTGTAGAGGTGATAACGCAGGATGTCAGCAGCAGTGTGGACGGGCCAGAGTTGAGAGGGAGGGGGGAAAGTAATGGGGACAGGCCGGCGCAGGAGGGTGTTAAGATGTGAGTTCAGTGAGCGCGACAGGGGAGTCGGTTGCTCACTGCGAAGAAGTTTAACACCAAGGATGGCATTGAGAGCAGTAATTCGATTGCAGACGGGAAGCAGGATTAGTTCGCGCTGCATGACTTCTATTCTGGTGGTCATCGGGCAGCCGAGGATGAGTCTCATCGCTCTGTTTTGGATTTTCTCTATGCTTTGTTTCTCGCGCTGGGAGGCAACTACAAGGACAGGAGAGGCATAATCTATGACAGCTCTGACGATAGCAATGTACATGAGACGTAGGACCCTGACAGAGGCTCCTTTGAGGCCGTGAGTGAGGGACTGGAGGGGCCTCGTTCGTTGGCGGCACTGGGAGATGACGTGGGCGGCGACAGCGGAGGTCGTGGCTCTGGTATTGGCTCGCACAGGTAGACCAAGGTACCTGTAGGT
Organism: Homarus gammarus; assembly: GCA_958450375.1. Classification (NCBI taxonomy): domain Eukaryota; kingdom Metazoa; phylum Arthropoda; class Malacostraca; order Decapoda; family Nephropidae; genus Homarus; species Homarus gammarus. The sequence goes on from CAUDMG010002927.1 coordinate 359,353, forward strand.
GCGTACTTGATCGATGTCTTGTCCTTGCAGAATCAGTGGTGTCTGACGCCGGAAGCGTGAGATGAACTTGGTTTTAGTGTGTGAGATGACTAGCCCGAGTGTTTGACAGGTCCGGGCGAACGTGGAGAGTATAGGTTGTTCATGTTGCACTGTAGTAATTTGGAGGAGGATATCATCAGCGTAGCTTATGATGTGACCGTCTAGGGCTCGCTCAGCAAAGATGACGTTGAGACGGCAGATGGAGTTCATGAGAACATTGAAGAGTGTAGGGCTGAGTATACCTCCCTGAGGCGTGCCAAGATCAAGGTCCCTGATCTTAGAGTAGTGGCCCTGAAAACGGACACGGGCCTGTCGATGGGAGAGGTAGTCAGCAATCCACGTGAGGAGTTTGCCCTTCACATCCATGTGAGTGAGGCCCTCAAGGATCACTTCACTGTTGGCTTTATCAAAAGCACCTTTGAAGTCGACGAAGAGGGAGGTTTTGGCGGAGGTGTTTGCCATGTAGTGAGCGATGCAGTGAGCAGTACTCTTTCCGGGGCGAAAACCATAGAGGTCAGGGTGCAGGTGGGCTTCAATTTTCCAGTGGAGGCGGTGGAGTATCATGCGCTCCATCATCTTTGAGAAGCAGGAGATGAGGGATATTGGACGATATTCATCTTGTCTGCCTGGTTTAGGGACTGGGATGGTGGTGGCAGTCTTCCATGAGTGAGGCAGCTGACCAGTATCAAAAGAGAGGTTAAATAGACAGAGGAGGGGGTTACCAGGGGTGGCAATAAGGGCATTTAACACATCATATGTGACGCCGTCATCGCCTGGGGCGGTGGATCGACCACGCTTAACAGCATTTAGTAGTTCACACTGTGTGAAAGGCACGTCAGTGTCTGCAAATAGGTCTTGGTACTCGAAGATGCGCTGTCGGCGTTGTGGTTGCAGTGCGAGGGTGAGGTCTCGTACAGCGGGTGGTAGTGCATCAATGGAGGCGGCCTCCTGCCACATCTGGGAGAGCGCCTCAGCTCGGGCAGCTGGTCTGGGGTGGAGCGCGGGTCTGGCGTTGGTGCCCCGGGCACGGTTAATGGTGCGCCATATATCACCTATAGATGTAGACTGGTCAATAGAAGAAGCAAAATCAAACCACTGCTTCTCTCGTGCGAGAGTGATGGCAGATTGGAGCTTCTTATTTGTGCGCATCAGGAAGCGTAGAGAGTCAGGGGAGCTGGGAGATTTTTTCCACTGGTCGACTGCTATTCGGTGCCATACTCGTATAGACTTAACATGAGGGTCACAGTTAACGTTCCACTGACTCCTGGGCTGGCGGTTAGGGCGGCGGTGTTTTGGGACAGGGCGGAGGAGGTCAGTGCATTGTTTGGACAGATCAAGGTAGAGCTGGTCTGCGGTGGTGACAGTGTAACCCTGAAACCATTCAGCAATGGAAGTGATGAAGGCAGGTATGTTGGCAGGGGGTAGCCTGAGCCTAGGGCCCTTGGGTGGAACGGGTATTCTCACATACTGGAGGGTAGTGTGGATAGGGAAATGGTCACTGTGGGGGGAGTGGAGGATGCGGGTGGAGTGTGGGCAGTGAGGGTCAGAGTAGAGAGCTATGTAGTCAAGTTTCCCTCCCCCGATGTGGGTGGGTGATGGATGGCAAAGAAGACGTACAGGGTCATCGGTGGTTTGTAGGTAGGAGAGCCAGGAGTTACCCCGGGAGTTTGAGTGGGGCCCCTGGGAGCCGAGACTAGGGTGACGGGCATTGAGGTCCCCCACAAGGAGGGTGGGGGTGGAGGTGATATGGTGTGGTAGGACAGGTACAGTAGGGGTGGAGGGAGGCACATAGACATTGACAATATTGAGGGACATACCTTTTAGTGTGATTGTGATGGCATATGCGTCGGTGGTGTCGTCATCAAGGGGGACGTCGAGAGGTTGGTAGGGGACATCCTTCTTGACGTAGATCCGTAGTCCACGTGCATGGCTTCGTGGTAGTCCGTCGATGCGGAGAACAGGAGTGGATGGGCTCTCAACACATGTGTAGCCACTGAGCACATAGGTACCAGCAGCACACCGCGTTTCTTGGAGGCACAGCACGTCGACGTCTTCAGTGTAGACGTAGGTTTTGAGGGCACCAAACTTGCTTTGCAAGCCGTTTATGTTCCAGGTGAGTACCTGCAGTCCTGTAGCGTTGCTATCCATTGTGGTGTATTAGACTGATTACCCCTGACGTAGACGGATGGGCCTTAGGTGCCGGCATGTCGGTGGCGTATGGGTAGCCGGGGGTGGGGTCCTCAGGTCCAACAGGTAGCCCTGGTGGAGACAGCACAGACACAGGAGCAGGCGAGGCTTGAGGTGGGTAGACAGGTTGAGGCACCACGTGACGTAAAGATGAGGCAGGGCTTGGCTCGGGGGCCCCAGTACACACAACCTGTGAGCAGGGGGGGCTCACAGGGGGACTACCAGCTTGTGTCAAACCAAAAGAGGGGAGTGACTGGGTGGCAGCAAAGGGCAGGAGTTGGCGGTGTAGGTCGGAGATGGCGGTACAGAGTGTAACCAAGAGTTTCTCAACATGACTGGTAAATTCTTGGAAGAGGGACATGATCTGTGTCATGTCACTGGAGACGGGCTGTGGGGGGGCACTGGTGGCGGCACAAGGCTTGACAGCGTCAGGGTAGAGACGGGGTTGTGGGGGTGCACTGGTGGCGGCACAAGGCTTGACAGCGTCAGGGTAGAGACGGGGTTGTGGGGGGGCACTGGTGGCGGCACAAGGCTTGACTGCGTCAGAGTAGTGACGGGGTTGTGGGGGGGAACTGGTGGGAACACGAGGCTTGATACCGTCAGAGTAGAGACGGGGAGGAGGGTCAGTAGTGGTTGAGTTAGGGAATGGTAGGTGCTGTTGTGGTGCAGCCTGGACACGGCGAAAGATTTCATCAAGATATCGCCATAATGGAGAGCAGATATCAGGGACAATTCAGTCCTAGCATGATGGGCGACTATTGCTGGACACTGCAACGAGAAGAGAGCAAGCTGTACAAGAGAAAGAGTAAAGTTCAGAAGCACTTTTAGAACTTCATATTTTGTCATTATAAAGGATTTGAACTTATGTTTTTTGGTACAATTTTTTATGAGCTTATCTGTGATAGGTTTAAAATTGTATCTTGCATGATGCGATAATGTTACTATATTTACTATTTTTTTTATTCTTTAAGAAAGTAGGTCTGATGGTAGAATGAAACATCCAATTAATATTCATTAAAATGAAATTAGTCATGAAAGCACAGTCACATGAGATAATCTCATCTTTTGCACGACACGTGATGGAATATTAAATATTTGTACCTATTGATTTTTTTATAAAACCTGGTCTGATAGAACAAAACAAATATCAGATTCGAATTCAGCAATATGAAATTAGTTGTGTGAGCATGCTCTCATATGTGAACCATTTTGGCTGTTGACCAGTGTTATTTTCAAGTTGAATGTTGATCATTGTTTCTTCTAATTGTTTATCTAACAACTGCTGCCGTGTTCTCCAAAATATTTTATTATTTTCTTCCTCTTCATTGTTTCTATTTTTCTTATTTGGTCGGTCATAATGTTTTTCATCAAATAATGACGTTTTATTTTTATTTTTCTGGGAGTAGGTTGAGGGGCTAGGTTGTAAATTTGGTCTTGCAATGGTAAGTCATCGCGTCTGCTGGAAGCACGCTCTGGTACAGGATTTGTGAAGCACAAATCTTGCCCTGGATTTGTAGAAGGCATGCTTTCAGCAAAGTAATTGTGGTCCTCATCAATGAAATTGATTGATGGGTACACATCCACTTCAGTGACTTGACTTGTACCTTCTTGATGGCATGATCTCTCTTTGTACTGCAAGATATTCAATTTTGGAATTATAGGCTTAGGAAAATATATACACCTATCTACAAAATAGATTACTGTTATGCTACTTGGCCTGTTTTCGTACAAATTATTTATTTAGATTTTACTACATTGTAAGTTAAACATGGTACAGTACTTATTGGTATTATTGGTGCAACAAGTATAAGTTTACTATTTTAAGGTAATTTTATCATTTCAGTCATCAACGTATTTAGAAGTTGTTCAAAAAACAAACATCGGAAAAACATAATTTAGACCTAACCTAACCAAAAAAAATTAAAAAACTTAACAAAACTAAACTTAACCTAACTTAACCTAATCAAACCTAACGTAAACTTAAAATCCTAAATTTCGATGGATGACCGTAACGATAATACAGGTACCATTTTTAACAATACATAATTTTTAAACAATTACCCATACTTCAAAGCCCTGTACTTTTCTTAAGTGAAATCGAAATATCGTGTTAGATGGAACCAAGGTTGAAAATCAATGAAAAGGGTTGGGGGTCTAAATAAGATAATCAACGATGAAAATTTATGAAACTAATTACAATTTTGTGGATTAAAACTGGTAACATTATAGTTTCGGCCATTCACCTACAGGATTATTTGACACAAATTCAAAACAAAGAACCATCGGAAAAAAATTTTAACCTCACTAAATATAACCTATACTTTAAATAAACCAATGAGACGATAATACCAAAAAATGTAATATTTGGTTATAATATATAACTTGTGAGCTAGGAGCCAAATTAGAAGTTTTCTACTGTAGTGGAATTCTCCCCTACAAACGCTGTTTGTCGCTGCCTAGCTGACCCCACCAATTCCCCAGTGTATGCCTCGTGGTCTAGGTCAACCAGCGCCGCCATACACCACGGAGCGGGGGTCAACTGCGAAGCCACACCTACCCCCGCTATTTAAGACCTGACCTCGTGGTGATCTCTCTCTTTCTACCTACAGCCGGAGCCAGCAACACCTCCTCCGCCGCTGCCTGGCGGCCTTCGCTCCTCCGCCTGCCTGGCGGTCCTCTCTCCTGCTGGCGAGCATGGCGACCCACAAGCTGTCCTTCTCTGAGCGTCCTCACCAACCAGCTCTCTCTACATCACGCTTGTAACCATGCTGCCTTCCCAGCACCAAGCTGCATTGTACATCCAATACAACATGTATATAGAGAGCACATTGTGAGTTTCCTTTCTCATCCCATCCTGAGTGTGAACCAAACAATCTCATACCCCACACTACCTTACATATAACTGAATTTAGTTGTCTCAGAGATTATAGTCATCTACTACACCCTCTTTAATCTCACAATGAAAACGTGGCTAAGATAAATCTTGATAAAATCACACGGGAAAATGGAAACAACGGAGCATCTTAGCTTTCGTCTTTATTCAAGACATCTTCAGAGGCAACTGTTGCCTCTGAAGATGTCTTGAATAAAGAAGAAAGCTAAGGTGCTCCGTTGTTTCCATTTTCCCGTGTGATTTTATCAAGATATATATATATATATATATATATATATATATATATATATATATATATATATATATATATATATATATATATATATATATATATATATATATACTGTATTTCTGTGTGTGTGTCTTACACAATGTTAAAACAATTCTTAAAAATGCTTTGAAGCAGCACCCCCACGAATTAGAGTCACGAGCCGCCACTGGTAAGTAGTTTAGAGAGGTAGATCGAGCCCTCCAGCTGAGAGACGAAGACGAAGCCGACCCATAACAGTTCAGGTGTGCATGGTAACGGGAAAACGCAGGTTGTCGAGGGTGAGTTGGAGGAGTCATGAGTAAGGCAGAGGGGATTGGAGAGATGGCTAGGTCAGAAATGTGCATTGAATTGTGGTTGCCTTCATGAGCGGGATTGAGTGTACGGTTGTAATGGCCAGGGCCTCACTAATATGGACCTGTGCATTGTCAGAGGGTTGGTCTGCCGGCATGAGGTTCGGAGGCGTGGATTGAGTCAATCTTTGAGTGACCGGAAACACAGACTTGAGAGCCTTCGTTTTGGACTGAGTATTATTTTTGACACTGGTTCCTCTAAGCTTAAGGGCCAGGCAAAAGGAGAGCATGCAGGATTTGGATTTGGTATTATTTTTGACATTGGTTCTCTAGTTCAAGGGCTAGGCAAAAGGGGAACGTGTTTGGTTTTGGTGGTTTTAATTTGTTGACAAGTTCTCTATGTCAAGGACAAGACAAGAAGTAGAGTTGCTGGCTGCGAGTTGGAATCGTGCAGATTTTATTGTGGCTCTAAGTTGTTCTCTCAGCACATGAGGACAGTGCTGTTTTCTTTAATGGGGGTTGAGTGTCAGCAGGAGAGAGAAGGGAAGCCGGAAGTTAGAGGAAGGAAATGCTGCTTTTGGCATGTTACAGGTGTGAGATACAGTTATTAGAACAAGTCTTTTCTGGGGGGGGGGGGTCGTTGCATACTTTTTCTCAGTACATGAGGACAGTGCTGTATTTTTTTAGGGGGGTCGATTGTAATATTCAGAAATTCCGCTGTGATATTCGGAGACATTAGTGCGTGGATAACCAAGATGCCGATACGCAGAGTCATTCTAAGCCACGTGACGGGTTGGCCAAGCGCCAACAGCGCCTCCCCCAAGCGGACGGAGATTTCTCAAAACTAAGCCTATGTAATATTAAATGTAATTTACCGAATTAATGGACGCCAATCATTAAATTAAATGACATTATTAAATTTAAAATTATTATAGATCGTTACATGTTACATGGGTCCCAACAAAGTTATTAGTTATGCGGAAAATAGGTCATGAACCTAGCCTTGCCTTCAGGAAGCGCGAGGCTGGCCGACCCTTACTTGAACGACAACGCTTGAATAGACAGTGTGGTCTGTGCATTCAGACAGGACAAAACGGTCACGTGGTCTGGTCACCTGTGTTACGACATTGCAGTATAATAAGTAAGTTTATTCGATCTCAGACAGGGTTTAGATAGGGCGGTGATAGAAGTTAACAATAGCTAACAGTGAGTTCATTGCAGGGTTTCAGCAGAACCACTTGACTGCGATTGATGACTGCCGTTGACGATTGATGATTGGCAATTGTCGCAATTGGAACGATCAGAGCAGAGCAGGCTTGTCACTGGTTAGCAAGCTTATAGCTGGGATCTCTTGAGTGAACGAGTGCTTCCGACAACTAAAACTACGCAGGACCAGCATCAGCATTGGTTGATCAGTTCTTCCCACGTGGGTTCACAACACCACGTGTCTTCGGTCAGCTAGAAGTATTATCTACTGGTCAGGGTCACCTGCTGACGTTCTCTCTTCCCGTCCATGAATGTACTGAGTGCAAACTGAGGCAGTCTGAGTGAATGAACTGTCACACACTGAGACCAGGAGTCTAGTGGATACTCAGAGACACTGTCCTCTTCCCAGTATGGATGTGTTCTGAGCTTGTGTGATGCATGTTAAGGGAAATAGTGGTAAGGTGTTTTTAGAATGTGTATGGAGTTAATAATTTTCTTAATATTGTTTATTCCCAGTTCTCAGGGACTGGTATTATTTTGTTTATGTGCCATTAACTGATGTCAGATAACGAGCGAACTGTTTTCAGACGAGGTTCCTACTTTAACCTTGGCCAAATAGATTGGACTGACCTTACGAGTAACTCAGAATCAGAGGATTTTCTCGAGACGATCCAGGAGTGTTTCTTAAGTCAACATATAACCGAACCCACACCGGGTAATAATATACTGGACTTAGTTCTGTCGAACAGAGAAAACCTAATTAGCAATGTCGAGGTAGGGAACGAACTTGCAAACAGCGATCACAAACAAATTCGATTCCAGTTAGATTTTCAGGGCAGACGTAAGGAAAATTCCACTAAAGTACCAGATTTCAGAAGGGCAAACTTTGACAGTTTAAAGAGACAGCTGAGAGAGGGGGTGTCGCGCTTGGCTGTGAACCTGACAGATGACACTGACCTGATAACGAGATTTAAATAGTGAGTTACTTAATGCATAAAGGCAGAACATACCATACAAAAAACTCAGATCAGACAACAATGACCCTAAATGGATAAATAATTATTTAAAGAACATCATTGGCCAAAGGAAGGCTACAGGTAGAAGGATAAATCGTGGCGAAATTCACCTCCGGGACTATTATAGGATATTGGCGAGTAGGGTTAAAACCGAGATAAGGAAAGCAAAGAGGAATAATGAGGTAAGAATAGCAAGGGAGGCGAAGACAAACCCCAAAGGATTCTACCAAATGTATCAAACTAAAACACGAGAAAAGATTGGACCAATACGGTCAGACTTCGGCGAGCTCACTGATAACGACGGAGAAATGAGCAATAATTTGAATAAATATTTTTCAACAGTTTTCACCACCGAAAATTTAAACAGGATACCCGAGGCACCGACTCTATTCAAAGATAGTGAAGAAAACAAATTAAGTGAGATAGTAGTGACTAGTAACGATGTTAGTAAGCAAATAGACAAACTAAAGCCTAATAAGTCACCTGGTCCTGATGAGATATTTGCCAGAGTATTAAAGGAATGTAAGGAAGAGCTTAGTATGCCCTTAGCAAAGTTGTTTAACATGTCATTAAAAACAGGTGTAGTACCAGAATCCTGGAGGATAGCGAATGTAATACCGATTTTCAAGAAGGGGGATAGATCACTATCCTCTCACTACCGCCCAATCAGTCTAACATCAATAGTAGGCAAACTACTGGAAGCAATCATTTCAAACTCTATTCGAAATCACCTGGAGAAGCACCGATTGATCAATGATTCCCAGCATGGCTTCACAAGCGGACGTTCTTGCCTAACTAATCTATTAACATTCTTTTCATCAGTTTTCGAATCGGTGGACGAGGGGGACAATTATGATGTGGTATATCTCGACTTTAGCAAAGCCTTCGACAGAGTCCGCCACGAAAGACTAATTAGAAAGGCAGAAGCTCATGGCATCAAAGGTGACATCCTTAAATGGATTAGGGCGTGGTTACAGGACAGGAAACAGCGAGTGAGCATTAACGGCACTAAGTCCCATTGGAGCAACGTCACAAGTGGAGTTCCCCAAGGCTCAGTACTTGGACCATTATTATTTATTATATACATAAACGACATAGATATCGGCATTGACAGCAACATAAGTAAATTTGCTGATGACACTAAAATAGGACGTGTTATCAAATCTGACGAGAACTCGGCAAAACTACAGGAAGATCTAAACAAATTTTTCGAATGGTCTGAAAAATGGCAGATGAAATTCAATGTCGACAAATGTAAAGTACTCAGTATAGGAGATGTAAACAAGGAAACCAGATACCAGATGAACAACGATGCCATATTGAAATCCGACTGCGAGAGAGATTTAGGAGTAATGGTAAGTAAGAACCTTAAGCCAAGTAAACAATGTGTTTTTGCTCGTAACAAGGCTAATAAAGTACTTGGGTTCATACAAAGGAGTGTTAGTTACAAGACTAGTGAGGTCATCCTAAAACTGTATCTTGCTCTTGTGAGACCACACCTGGATTACGCAGTTCAGTTCTGGTCACCGTATTATAGAATGGATATAGAATCCTTGGAAAGAATTCAGAGGAGAATGACAAGACTAATCCCGGGCATTAGGAACCTTGAGTATAGAGACAGGTTAATGCATCTTAATTTGCACTCCTTGAGAGACGTAGAGCAAGGGGCGACCTGATAGAGGTGTATAAGTGGAAGGCAGGGCTAAAACAAAGGGGACATTACAAAGGTACTCAAACTATCCAACCAGGAGCGAACTCGTAACAATGGTTTTAAATTAGATAAATTTAGATTTAGGCGTGATATAGGTAAACAAGTTACCAAATATCATCATTAACTCGAATACGCTGAATTGCTTCAAACATAGGTTGGATGCTCATATGAGCAATGGGGGTTGGGTGTAAACGGGACTGCCCAGTATGGGCCAATAGGCCCGCTGCAGTGTCCCCCATTCTTATGTTCTTATGTTAAGTAATACAGTACTGTTGATTTAGTGTTCCTTTAATGCATTTAATGTTTCTTAATCATTTTGATATCATGCATAACTTTTGTTCCCCAGTGTAGTGTCTTAAGCCAGGCTAAGAGGTGGGCATATGTTTGGAGTACCATTATTGATTGTGGTTGTAGTGTTGGAGGGAATAGAAGTGTCAAATTTTACAGTGCGTCTCATTCACCCCAATCACAAGTGCTATCTTTCCACGAGTCACAGAGAATTAATTTTTTAGTAAATTGTGTTTGTGCTGTTTCAGGTTTTTCTCCAAGGGGCGCTTCCACTTCATTTCCATCCACTAATAAACCCCAAGTCAAGTGAGAGAATTCCGACCGGAGTCAGGTTATAGGGTAAGATGACTGTTTGGGATGTGGTTTGATATCGAAATATCTCACTTGTTAACACTTGCCTGAATCAGTGTAGGCTAGTCGCTGGTAACTTTGATGAATCTAGGTGAGATATTAGGTAACCTCACGGCGTGTCACCTTTGATACAGTCGTAGATTGGTTGATAGCCTGTAGTTGAAATCGTCACAGCCGCCCTGGGTTGCACTTGTAATTATCTTAGCTTGTAAGTTACACAAGCGCACACAGGTTCTGTTATCTTCACTTGTTGTTCCTTGGTTTAATGTAAACACACGTGATGATTTTCTAGTTATATTGGATAGTCTGATCTTACAAGGTAGATTGTTGAAAGACTTCTGAGCATTAGCTATTAGCTTGTAAGTAGCAGATATTGTAGTGGATTACTCCCCTACAAACGCTGTTTGTTGCTGACGAGCCGACCCACGAATCCAGCCGCACCTCATGTCTAGTTCAGCAACCAGCGCCGCCCTACATCACGGAGGTCAACTATTAAGCCACGCCTACCTCCGCTATATAAGACCTGACCTCGTGGTGACCTGCCTCTTTCTACTCACAGCCACCAGCAAGCAACACCTCCTCCTCCTCCTCCTCCTGCCTGGCGGCCCTCGCTCCCGCCGGCAACCATGGCGTCCCACACCTCGTGGTGACCGCTCTTTCTACTCACAGCCACCAGCAAGCAACACCTCCTCCTCCTCCTCCTGCCTGGCGGCCCTTGCTCCCGCCGGCGACCATGGCGTCCCACACCTCGTGGTGACCACTCTTTCTACCTACAGCCAATCTTCAAGTAACACCTCCTCCTCCACTCCTGCCTGGCGGCCCTCGCTCCAGCCGGCGACCATGGCGACCCACACCTCGTGGTGACCGCTCTTTCTACCCACAGCCACCAGCATGCAGCACCTCCTCCTCCTCCTGCCTGGCGGTCCTCGCTCCCGCCGGCGACCATGGCGACCCACAAGCTGGTCCTCCTCTGAGCACCCTCACCAACCAGCTCTCTCTACTCAACGCTTGTAACCATGCTGCCTTCCCAGCACCAAGCTGCATTGTACATCCAATACAACATGTATACAGAGAGCACATTGTGAGTTTCCTTTCTCCATCCCATCCTGAGTGTGAACCAAATATCACGAAGCCCCACAATATAACTAGAGAGAGGTACAGCCTGGGGAGCTAAGCTCACAACACGTCTCTTTGGTACGGTGTCTGGCTGTGTACTGGCGAGAACTGTGTGAACTGGCTGAACTCGCTGACCTCTCTGCATCTGGTTGTTGGAGAGTAATCTATACATCAACACAGACATAAAAGCTACACAGGCCTACTCTCACACGGAGGCCTGAGAAATAGATTTATGGGTTGTAACCCGAGAATGTGTGAAACAAACAAACTGTCCACCCTAGGAGGGGTGACAGAACAAAGCTTAATGTAGCTGTATGCTCAATAGTCTGGGTGATAGAATGTATATAATGAATATTTGTCCTTAGGCCATATTTATATAATATTAATTGATAGCGGCTAGAACATCGCTCGGCTACCACCCACCGAGTTCCACTCGGTGTAATATCCTTCGCAGATAAGCCCTATGTGTACATAACCTTGTTATAATAGTGTGTGTGCTTTAGCTAAGCTGAGATCTTCAACCTTTATGTAAATGGTGGTTGAGATTCAATGAAACTTGCCTACAGTGCCTTTCTAAAATGTTTCTGCACCAACCAAAAATACTCGTACACTGAATAATACAAATGTAGGGGTTGGTATCACAAGGCTTGATTTTACAAATCTTAGTATAATGAAAATGAATAATAATTGCTAAGAATGCTCCAGCCCTCATCAATTAGTATTATATAAATATGGGCTAAGGACATATATTCATTATATACATTCTATCACCCAGACTATTGAGCATACAGCTATATAAGCATTTGTTCTGTCACACCTCCTAGGGTGGACAGCACACATAAACATTTGTTGTTTCACACAGATTCAGGTTACAACCCATAAATATATGTCCCCAGGCCTCCGTGAGAGTAGGCCTGTGGAGTGTAGCCTCTTATCTCTGTGTTGACGTATAGATTGCATACCCCCTTACAAGCAGACAGAGAGAGGTTCGCCTAGTTCACAGTTTCACACAGTTCACCAGTTCACAGCCAAACACCGTACTAAAGAGACGTGTGCGAGCATAGCTCCTAGGCTGAATATCTCTCTAATTATATATGCTAATTACAAGCTAATAGCTAATGCTCAATAGTCTGTCAACAAACAATTCTGTAACTACCAGAGCGTCCAATATAACTAGAAAATCACCACATGTGTTTACATTAAACCAAGGAACCACAAATGAAGATAACAGAACCTATGTACACTTGTGTATACTTACAAGCTAAGATAATTACAAGTTTAACCCAGGGAAGCTGGGAAGATTCAACGATTCAACGACGGTATCAAAGGTGACATGCCGTGAGACTAATTATTATCTCACCCAGCTTCATCAAAGGTACCAGCGACTACCCTACACTCATTCCGGCAAGTGTTAACAAATGAGATCGTTTGATACCAAAACCCGGCCCAAACAAGTATACAAAAATATGTGTAACTTATATAAGAAATTTGTTTTTTAATAATTTTTTATTTTTATTAGAACTAATAATGAGTTTACTGTGTAATGGTGCATTTATCCTTTACTTCGTATTTTATCACGCAGATATTCTTTTCTGTTATTATTCTTCAATTCTTTATCTATATATACCTTATATTCTTGCTTATATTCTTATATAAGTAATTCTGATATTTCTCTGCTTATAGTTTGCAAGTCTTTCATTTTTTTTCATATAATGTATACAGTGGAGTCGGCATTTACACAGTTAATTGAACCCGTGGAGGCCCGCGTAAAATGAGAAACGCGTAAATGAAATAACAGAACATATGGGATTAATTGAAATAAAGACTGGGCCGACCCCCAAACTCCACTTTTTCCTACACAATACGTACAATGTAGTAAAAATAACATCTTAATTTTATGATGGTATGCACACACAATTAATATTTAAGAGAAATACAGTCGCCCGGTTAATGTCCATTCAAAACATGGACTCAACTCCCCCCCCCCCTCCCCCTCTTCCCACGCTTGCTGGCTCCTCCCCCTCTGAGAAATTTTTGGGTGAAAACAGTAGGCTTACATATTTAGTAATAAATAATACCTCAGACTAAAGTTAGGATAATATAGTTGACATTGCTGGATTCCTTGCAAGACCAGGGATATTTTGAATATACATGTCATATATTTTGCACAAAAGATAAAAATTTTGCTCTTTCTAATCAAAATTCTTACATTAGATCTAAAATTTGTATGTGCTATTGCAAATTCCATGATGTTTATATTTAAAATAATCACAATCTTACAAGAATTCCAGCTATGTAAATTATATTCTAGCCGGGTAATTTGTATGAATTTTTTGAGCTAAAACAAATATCTTCAGTAAATACAGTAAACAAATTATACTTCACCCACGTAAATGACCAAATTTACCGCATAATTAAAGCATTTCAATTCTGGCAAGACACCGCGTATATGACAAAATGCATAAACAAAAACCGCGTAAATCTAGGCTCAACTGTATTATATTTTCTGAATTTATAGGTCCTTACCTTGCTGAAGTATACTCTGTTTTATTATATTCTCAACCATGGATTAGTCTGGGGAACCATGTTATTCTTAGTACAACACTTATTATACTTACAAAGGTGGCCTGCCACCACCCAGACTTTTATTAGAATATAACATGTCTCACGGAAAGCTTTTGGGTAGTGTGGTAGAATGTTTATAGGCACGTGAGTAAATATTATTTTCTGGGAGCCAATGTTAAGACTTTAGAAGGAATAGAGTGGTGATACTCGTAAATTACTAATTTAATATTTATTAACACAGCGAGTGAATAAGATGTTACTTAAATTCACTCAGACAAGACTGGACCCTCAGGTCTTACTGTATCAATCAAAAAATAGACCGACAATCCATCATTAACCAACTATTAAGTTTTTTCCGACAAGTCTGGACCCTCAGGTCTTACTGTACCATTGACAAAACAGATCTGCAATTACTTATTAATTCATAAAACACTTCAAGTACTTATTATATCATTAAACAACTTCAAGAACTTATTTTATCATTTAACAATTTCAATTACTCATTATTTCATTAGACAACTGTTGTGTTATTTCTCTGACAAGTAAGATTCAGATAATACTGGACCCTCAGGTCTTACTTTTACAAGTAACAAATTACATCTTCAATTCTTGGTTACAACATTTAACAATCATTATGTTATTTCATTGTCACTGCAAGTGGGTAATATGACACACTTGACACTATCCCGAATTAAAATATTCTTTATAACAACATGCTATTTCGGAATGAATAACATGGCACTTTAACTAGTATTCAATAGTTTGGTGGACTCAACTCCAAGAATAACAATAACCCTGGTACCACCAACATTCATGGATTCAATACTTAACCTGGGATGACTATATTTCTGCTAGTCATCCCCAACCATAGATATTAATACGGTTCCATATATATATATAGCCAAGAACAATAGATGGACAACAATCACAAGACGGAGTCAACGGTGCACGTTGTTTACAACGACTGCCAAGGTAAGGCTGGCTCGCTAGGAGCGCCCGGTAGGGTTGACTCATCGCAGTGTGTAGGCCATGGCGCCTCCCGAGGAATCTCGCCCTGGGATTCTAATCTCGCCACCTTAAAGACATCCTTCGAGAACCATCTTGCCCATAGGAGGCTACCGAACCTCAGTAGTGTTGCCAACACACAAACAGCGTCTGGAGATGCGTTGAGGAGAAATCACAAGAGTGTGAATGTTTAACTTCAACTATACAAAACATACGTCTGGTAACGGTACAGACTATATTTACGTTACTCAACTGATTTGGCACAGTATATTTCAATAGGTTAAAACATGAACACTGGTATTCACAAAAAATCGACTTAGTTAAAATGAATTAACATGACGGCGAGAAACAATCATTCACATACCTGGAGATGCATTGAGGAGAAATCACAATAGTGTGATTTTTCCTCATGCATTCGTATATATGTGAGCCTGGGGGCACTTTGGCCCACATATCCCTACCAGAAAGATTAATCTCACCAACAACAGACTATAATGAGACAAAACTCACAAGAAGAAGATTACATATAGGTAGAATATTGATAGTATAAGAGTATAAAAGAGAGGAAGATTTTTGGTAGCGTGGCCGTGATAGTTATTTACACTTATCTTACACTTATCGTATCTTCTACGTCAATACACATCTATTACGTCTTAAGAGGCGACTTCTCAAACACTGCTTCGTTACAACTCTTTATTAATTACGAACATGACATGGACACATTAATAACACCTTCTATTGAAGTTACTAGGACATTATATTATCGTTACTAGACACTGATTCTCGGACACGGACATGAAATGAATACACTTCCCACGTAGGTAACTCATCCCATGGAAAGCTTTGACAAACACTCACGTGACCTAGGGGAGGCCTAGCAGGTAGTCCTGGGTTGTCTCTATGGGAGACTGCTTAGCTGGGCGCCGGAGGGAAGTCTCGGTCCTGACCGGAGGCGACTGGAGGTGACCAGAGGCGACTGGCGGCGACCGGAGGCGACTGGCGGCGACCTGAGGCAACTTGCCTCCGGCCCCTGACTTCTCTCAAGCAGGACTCGGTGTAGTAGCTGGCCACCTTGTTACAAGACAACTCTCTCTCTGCGAATCCCTGAGGGAGGACTAGGACGTCCTATATATTGGGATGCGAGCCGTGAGGTTGAGCTGGCCTGGGGGGGGGGGGGGGCGGCGAAGGGTCTCCTTACATTTGACCTCGCTAATGTAGGGTCAGGTCTGGACCTTTTCAGAGACTGTATCTTCTGGAGAAGTCATCAGATGGGGCCTTGTGACATGAGAGGCCCTGGTTGATTTGTGGCCCCTTGAGTTGGGCTCCGAGGGTTACATTTGACCTGGCTAATGTGAGGTCAGGTCTGGACTTTGTTCAGGGATGTAGGTTATTGTATATTGGGAGAGAGTCGGCTGGTGCCTTCTTACATGTTTTGTTGGGGGCCGTGACACATGGGAGGGGAGCTTGTTGATTTGTAGCACCCTTGAGCACCTGTGAGGGATACCCTTACACTTGACCCCCCTAATGTCGGGTCAAGTCTGGCTTTCCTTGCGATGTAAGCTGTGGTCTGACAAACCATCACTACACCTCCCGCCAAGACCAAAGCTTTCATGCTCAGAGAACTGATGACACATTTAAAGTAGACAGTAACATCATGTGCAGTATCTAATATAGTCCCTGAGGCGATAATGCATCCTTACATTTTATAAATTATAACATTAGAGATGTATGTTTTTCTACTGGCATAGTTTGATCTGACAAAGCTTATATACCTCCCGCCAAGATTAAAGCTTCTATGACAGGAGAAAAAAAATAAAATACATACACAGTAAGTGAACATAGAGTGATCTAAAGATTCTTCATATCTAGCATAGTGTCTGAGGCAAACTTGCAAATCACATTCTACAAACAAAAACAGGTGTTACATTGCCTAACCAGGCCGTGTCAAAATAATAATTCATCTCAGTCAGTAAATGGCTACAACATTGTGTTTGGTAATACAAAACATTGATCAAATGAACTCATAGAAAAAGTGACTAATCTTTTAAAAAAAACATTCTTTGTAGTACATGTTAACAAAAATCAGAGAATGAAATACTTCATACAAAATGCTCCTGCTTCACATGTTAGGGTGTTATATCTTTTTATTACACATCAGCAACATCAACAACATCAGTACATTTGTTGGGTTCAGCATGGCTCAAGTCCTCCATCCTGCTGGTATCTGAAAATAAGGAATGCTGGCAGCACAACAACGGTAGTCGATTGGTCCTTCTGATTATCCACCTTGTCATCGTCGACTTTCTTCTGATGTCAGCACAGCGTCTCTTCTGTCTTCACATAGCACGTTTTTCTTTCTTCAATACCGCACTTTGTAGGTCGTGTCACCACATCTGACTTCTTCTCACTTCCTCCTGGTTTCTATAATATTCCAGATGATTTTTCTGTTCACCTACACTTCCTCTATGTTTAGAGCATTTTCATATTCCAGATGAATTTTCTGTTCATCTGCGTTTCTTTATACATCTTCATTTTCATATTCCAGACGATTTTTCTGCTCATCTGCGTTTCTTTATACATCTTCGTTGTCCGTCATATTCCAGATGAATTTTTCTGCTCCATCTGTATTTCTTTATACATCTTCGTTTTCAACATATTCCAGACGATTTTCTGTTCATCTGCCGTCGGCCCCCTCCGGCCGGGATGAAAGCCTGTCCACTGCTTGGGCTGTCGTCTCCTTAGATGACTCGTAAGGCAGGTTCCGCGGACCAGGCCTCGCCCTCCGTACGTGAGTGTCGGCGAGACCAAAGACTATCCTGTCTTACACCTTCCACAGTGGTGAATCCCTCCCTGGTTGGGCTCACCAGGGTTCGTTGTGTGGCACTTCATTCCACACTCCTTAACTTCCTAGTAGAAAAATATAAACTCTTCTTAATCCTAGACCAGGTAGGACTTGAAAGAAGTGGGGTGGTGCGTGGCGGGTGTGGTGCTGCATTCCTCACGCTGCTTCTTCTCTTCTTATATGTGCTGTGGACGGATTCCGGCTAGCCATGGGGCGGTACTGTGTGTGACATTTGACAGAAACAATCCTAAAGGGATGATGGATTAGTTGGAAGTGCATTCGCAAAAAAAAACAAATATTTACTTTATACGTTACGTCAATATTCTCATTAGGTTGGGTCGGGGAGTGAAGCTCTGCTCATTACATTGAATATTATTTATCACTACGCGTCAACGAGTACATTACAAATCATACTAGCATAAAAACACACTGAGTGAAGCTCTGTAATTATCGCAATATTAAGTAACACTAACCACCAATTTCGAAGCATAACTCACAGGACAAAACATTGGTGGTCACACGGGCGGGCGGGGCGGGAAACATTCGGCCATGATGCGCGCCTGGTGGGGTGAGGTGTAGAGTGGCGTAACCGGGACGGGGCGCGGGGCGGGGCGGGGCGGGGCAGGGCGGGGCGGGGCGGAGCGGAGCGGAGTAGGGCAGGGTAGGGCGGAGCGAGGCAGGAACGGATGGGTACGGAGGGTGAGGTGAGAATTAGGACAGGGAGGAGGATGTAGGTTAAAAGACATGTTAAGTTATAACAGTTAGTACAGACACCGCTTTCATAACTGAAACAATTTCTACGTTCAACACTGACCAACACTCAAACTGCACTTGGGCTACTGAGAATGTCACAGATCGCGGGGGACACTGAGAAATCACGTTAAGCACTGAACATATTTCTAGGAAAAAAAAAAAATCGCGCATATCACGACGAGAGACATTTACTTGAGCTGTAACGGTGACACACTAAGACACTTTCCACCCTACGACGCTACAACACAGGAATTACTTATTACACAATTGTAGACAAACTTAGACTGAATTAAATGAAGGATGAAACGAGCCAGGTGTTATGGCTAACCGAGGGAAGGCGTGAGTTTACGTTAAGTTCGCTGCTACCATTATAATAACTAAGCGAGGGAGGCGTGAATTACATATATAGTTCGCTGTCACCTATAACAAGAGACAAGGAGGGCGTGAGTTACATATAGTACGCTGCCGCCAATATAATGAAACTATATCTTGCATGAACTCCTTATCACGCACTTTCGAACAATACTCAAACAACGAGTCAGGTGTTATGGCTAAAATGAGGGAGGGCATGGGTTTACGTTAAGTACACTGTTACCAATAACAAGGGACGAGGAAAGCGTGAATTACATATAGTTCGCTGCCACCAATATTATGAGACAAAACTCACAAGAAGAAGATTACATATAGGTAGAATATTGATAGTATAAGAGTATAAAAGAGAGGAAGATTTTTGGTAGCGTGGCCGTGATAGTTATTTACACTTATCTTACACTTATCATATCTTCTACGTCAATACACATCTATTACGTCTTAAGAGGCGACTTCTCAAACACTGCTTCGTTACAACTCTTTATTAATTACGAACATGACATGGACACATTAATAACACCTTCTATTGAAGTTACTAGGACATTATATTATCGTTACTAGACACTGATTCTCGGACACGGACATGAAATGAATACACTTCCCACGTAGGTAACTCATCCCATGGAAAGCTCTGACAAACACTCATGTGACCTAGGGGAGGCCTAGCCGGTAGTCCTGGGTTGTTTCTATGGGAGACTGCTTAGCTGGGCGCCAGAGGGAAGTCTCGGTCCTGACGGGAGGCGACTGGAGGTGACCGGAGGCGACTGGCGGCGACCGGAGGCGACTTGCCTCCGGCCCCTGACTTCTCTTGAGCAGGATGCGGTGTAGTAGCTGGCCACCTTGTTACAAGACAACTCTCTCTCTGCGAATCCCTGAGGGAGGACTAGGACGTCCTATATATTGGGATGCGAGCCGTGAGGTTGAGCTGGCTGGGGGGGGGGGGGGGGGGGCGGCAAAGGGTCTCCTTACATTTGACCTCGCTAATGTAGGGTCAGGTCTGGACCTTTTCAGAGACTGTATCTTCTGGAGAAGTCATCAGATGGGGCCTTTTGACATGAGAGGCCCTGGTTGATTTGTGGCCCCTTGAGTTGGGCTCCGAGGGTTACATTTGACCTGGCTAATGTGAGGTCAGGTCTGGACTTTGTTCAGGGATGTAGGTTATTGTATATTGGGAGAGAGTCGGCTGGTGCCTTCTTACATGTTTTGTTGGGGGCCGTGACACATGGGAGGGGAGCTAGTTGACTTGTAACACCCTTGAGCACCTATGAGGGATACCCTTACACTTGACCCCCCTAATGTCGGGTCAAGTCTGGCTTTCCTTGCGATGTAAGCTGTGGTCTGACAAACCATCACTACAAGACCTTCTATTCAAATTGTTCGCTGTACACCTAGCTGTGACCATCAGTGTCACAGGTCAGGCTAATTCTCTACATCTATCTTTATGATCTAATCAGAGATTGAGTTTGTTAGGAAAGAGGTGAAATGGAGTTATATACTTGCCGGAAACCGCAAACCACAGCCAGGGAGTTTCTTCTGTTAAGTCTTGGAGATTTTGAGTTTGACAGACAGGGCCGGATTTACCTACTTGTGGGCCCCAGGCCAAACTCATCAGTAGGTCCCATACTCCGGTCCCTATACTTATTGTACAGGGACCCTTATGGTTGTTGTTACGAACCCCTCCACCGATTGTCTTCATCTACCTACCCAGCACCACGAGCAACGCCATCTAGGGACGAAACACGAGTATGGCTCGTCTTAGTTACCACTCCCGGGTTTCCCTTCTCCATATCCTGGTTGTTGCGTCACTTCCGCCTCAGTCTACTTTGTCAGCTCCAATTCGAGGAGAGGACACACTTCACTCTGGGAAGCGACCACAGGATCACCTATCCTGGAAACCTACGGCACAGTGACTATTTACCGTCTTCTACCATACTCAGCCTTGCCCGTCAGCCATCTCAGCTCCTCACTTAAGTATTTGTAATCTTGTATTGCCTCTTCCCCCTCCACATTGCTTCACTATTGTTTTATGTTTTATTACTATGTATATACTGTTCGTGTTTAGGTTAAGTTTGGTTAAGGGTAGTTTATAAGCTGAATATTTTGTTAAGGAATTTATGGTACTTTATTATATACAACGAAAACTCGCATCCTTTGTCTACCCTATTTTTAGTCCGATTGTCTTTGTTTTTTTTTGTTGTTACCTGTTGGGATCTGGGTAGACGTATAACTATATTCTAAATCCCCAACTCGTAACAAATGGCGACCGTGACAGGACACGACCTTAAGTACCATATTCCTTCCTCCCTTGTTACTCAGTGTTAATTACCCCTCCCAGTCACTTCTGTTTACAATTGCTTTACGGTGGTTTAAAGTTTCCTTCATATGTGTGTGCATATATTGGTATTACCGTATAGTAAGAGTGACAGACGTAGGATAATAGGTTCCAAGTGTCATAAGGCTTACCTGTTATTACACGTGGCAGTCGTGTGGTAAGTCTTATCGAGTGTAGGGAAGAATCCGGATCTGTTTAATGCCGTACCCTCACTCCAGAGTAGGCTGTTCCATAGTTACTAGTTTAGAGTGAAGTGATATCTTGGGACGCCCCGCTCTACCAGGACCCCATAATTATAAAGCCTCAATTATTGTTCTTATTATCTCATTCAGGGCTGTTAATCCGGATCTTTATATAAATGCCGTAATACGCCCTACCTCTTTCAAGTATATCAGGGTTGTTAATCCGGATCTTTATATTAATGCCGTAATACGCCCTACCTCTTTCAAGTCTCTTGTCCTTATCTAAGGATCTTCTCGGAAGAACAATAATCATAAGTGTAATTTCCCTAGGTATAACTTGGTTAGTTTCCGGGACTTTCTGGTTATCCACTGCCGTGATATTTTCTAGGGTTATCCACTTATCTTAGCTTTTGACCATTAGTTAATTTATCCTATTTTTATTAACAATGGCCACCTCAGGTTTTGATCTTCAGGATTTTATTGAAAATCCTTCCGTAGCTAAATTACGTGTTAATATCCTGAAGAAAGAATGGAAAGAAATAGCCAACTATTACAATATCCCATTTTCACAGCAACTGACTAAGGAAATGTTAAAAAATCATGTGATTGAAGTGTTGGTTCAACAAGAAGTTTTAAAAGAATCCGCTGTTGACAGATTAACGCCCATGTCCAAGAAACTTCAACCACTATCCACCACCCCTCCTCACCCAGAAGTTGCCTCAGGTCTGGCTAGCCCTCAAGAAGAAACACAACGAATAGACCCCTTAGAACTAGAACGAGCTAGGTTCGAGTTCCAAATCAAAATGAAAGAACTCGAGTTGGAGCAGGTGGCCAAGTTGGACCCTGAAGAAAGGATGGAACAGGCCAAGTTGGAACAGGCCAAGTTTGAGTACAAGTTGGACCATGAAGAAAGGATGGAACAGGCCAAGTTGGTGCAGGCGGTTAAACTGAAAGAACTACAGGTGAGAGAGACAGAAGTCACTTTAACATCGGAGTTTAAATCAAAAGAAGTGGCATTAAGAGAGAAACTCGCTGCTTTTAACCCTGCTACTGCTTCTTCCCTTGTTCCCGGGTTTGATGAATCCGATATGGACGGGTCATTTAGGACTTTTGAGAAAATAGCCGCGAAGAATGAGTGGCCAAAGGACCAGTGGGTGTCAGTGTTAGTTCCTAAATTATATGGTAAGGCTCGCAGAGTTTATAACTGTTTAGACCAGACTGATGACTATGATAACGTAAAAAAGAATATCCTCACCTCTTATGCTATCACGCCAGATGGATACCGGCAGAAGTTTCGTAAACTAACCAAACCATTTTCACACACATTTGTTGAGTTTGCTCAAGAAAAGCTTAGGTTTTTTAAGAAGTGGTTAGAGGCTACAGAGACCTCCACATTTCAGGATTTGTTAAATTTGGTAGTCCTGGAGGAGTGGAAAAGCAAGATACCATTTCACATCTTGAAGCATGTGGAGGAGCGTGGAGAGGTTAATTTAGGGCGTGCTGCTGAGCTGGCTGATGCGTATGCTTTGTTGGTGGAGTCACTGGGCAGTAGAGAACGTGGTACTTCCCGACATGTTAGGTCCTCCTCTGATGATAACCTTGGGAACGTGAGTGGTAGGTCGAAAGGTCCCACACCTACTCCCCCCGATGCAACCAAGCTTACTTGTTCTTACTGTAAAATCCCAGGCCATACGATCCAGACTTGTAAACACCCAAAGTGTCGAATTGCTAAAAGTAGTTCCCTGGATCCCAAATCCAAACCAATAGCAAATGCCAATGTGGAAAGACCCCATCAGGATCTCTTCTCTTCATTCACCTATGAGGGAAAAATTTCAATCATAGAGGGGTCTCGTTCTTTCCCTATTCGTATACTACGTGATACGGGCGCAGCACAATCTATCCTCCTGTTTAACGTCATTCCTGATATATCTACCGCATTTACAAATGAG
This sequence comes from Homarus gammarus, assembly GCA_958450375.1. Taxonomy (NCBI): domain Eukaryota; kingdom Metazoa; phylum Arthropoda; class Malacostraca; order Decapoda; family Nephropidae; genus Homarus; species Homarus gammarus. The sequence goes on from CAUDMG010002927.1 coordinate 382,718, forward strand.
AGTGTTCTAATTTCAGATCTCTCGTCCCATTCTTCCTATCCTTTAGCTAAAGTGCACCTCCAATGTCCCTTGATTACTGGGGAAGTGCAAATAGCCATTAGGAAAGACCCAATGCCTGTGTGCGGCATTCATTTATTATTGGGTAATGACTTGGTAGGAGATCTAGTGGTTCCTAACATAAAGACAGTCGACTCTCCCTTACCTGTCAACTCCACCACTGACCTTAAAGAAACTATTCCTCATCTTTTCCCATCTTGTGCTGTCACCCGGTCACAGAGTGTGCGGAATGGGCCCTCTTCATCTAAAACCACCTCCAATATCTTCCTACCCACAGAAGATCTGTACAATAAGACGATAAGTAAGGATGAGCTCATTAAAGCCCAACAATCTGATCCATCTTTGAATAAACTTCATCATGCAGCAGTTGAGGGTAAAGATTTTAACACCCTTCCGTGTTTTTATTATCATGAAGGGGTTTTGATGAGGGCCTATAGGCCCCCTGAGCTTGCCCATCTAGACACGTGGTCTGAAATACATCAAGTGGTAATTCCAGCTTCAGTCAGACCAGCATTAATTGCCCTTGCCCATGATGGTATTTCAGGACATTTGGGAATCCTGAAAACATATAAAAAGCTCCTCCAACACTATTACTGGCCTGGACTTAGGAAGGATGTGTCACAATACCTAAAATCTTGTCATATTTGTCAAATGGTAGGAAAACCAAATGAAAGTATACCAGCAGCTCCCATTAAGCCCATCCCAGTATTTTCTACCCCATTTGAAAAGATTGTTGTGGATTGTGTGGGCCCATTACCAAAGACTAAGAAGGGAAATCAATTCCTGCTCACAGTTATGGATACCAGTACACGTTATCCTGAGGCTTTTCCCCTTAAAAGCATCACTTCAAAAAACGTAATCAAACATCTTTTGCATCTTTTCACTTCAGTGGGCATTCCTAAAGAGATCCAATCTGATCAGGGCACCAATTTTACGAGCAATCTTTTCGAACAGGTGATGAAAGACCTCAGTGTGGACCATTGTACATCTTCGGCTTACCACCCACAATCCCAAGGTTGCTTGGAACGGTTCCATCAAACTTTCAAATCAATGATCAAAAAATACTGTATAGAACACCAAAAGGAATGGGATGAAAGCATAGACTTGTTACTCTTTGCCATCAGGGAATGTCCCCAGGAGTCATTGGGATTCTCCCCGTTCGAGTTACTATATGGGAGACAAATTAGGTGACCCCTTAAAATAGTAAAGGAGCAGTGGTTTGACACTCCATCTATTAAGCCCGCAACAGTTTCCCAATACATTGACACTTTACGGGACAAATTAACTGAAGTCCGAACCATTGCTCAGTCAAACTTAAAAAAAGTCCAAGAGAAAATGGTGAAGTCCCAACCTAAATTAGTTAAAAGATCATTTTCTCCAGGTGACAAAGTGTTACTCTTTCTACCCATTCCAGGCTCTCCCCTTAAAAGCAAGTTTACTGGTCCCTATATAGTTGCTAATAAACTATCTCCTCTCAACTATATAGTCCATACTCCTGATCGCAGAAAAGATTCACAACTTGTTCACATTAATCTCATGAAACTTTACCATTCCAGGCAGTCAGAGGAAGACATCCCCGAGGCTGTAAGCCTACCTGTATTGCATACGGTTTTGTCAGGGCCGGAGACAGATGACATGGACCTATTGGAGAATTTAGACTTCCCTCTACCTAAAGAGAACCCTGCTAACAGTCACATACTCAACAATTTGGATGAGTATTTTTCTGTTCTGAATCCATCTCAAGCAAAAGATCTCACTAAGTTATTATCAACATTTCCTAAAGTCACATCAGACCTCCCAGGATTTTGCAATATACTTAAACATGATATTAAACTAATCTCTGATGTACAACCCATTAGGCAATCAGCATATCGTCTAAGTCCACAAAAAAAATCGATTATGAAAAAGGAGGTAGATTTTTTGTTAAAGCATAACTTAGCTGAGCCTAGTACCTCCCCCTGGGCTTCACCTTGCCTTCTCATTCCAAAACCCGATGGCACCTTTCGTTTCTGTACAGATTATCGTAAAGTGAACCAGGTCACTGTCTCTGACTCCTACCCTTTACCTTTGATTGAAGATATAATAGACAGCATAGGCTGTGCCCAATTTATCAGTACTATAGACCTGTTGAAAGGATATTATCAAGTAGGACTCACGGATAGGGCAAAAATAATCTCGGCATTTATAACTCCATTTGGTCTTTTTCAATATTTAGTTATGGCGTTTGGCTTTTCTAATGCTCCGGCCACATTCCAGAGGGCCATAAACTACCTTATTCAAGACCTAGGTGGGACGTTCGCCTACCTGGATGACCTGGTGGTGGTGTCCGACAGCTGGGACGAACATCTGGTGCGTTTGGAGATACTGTTTGCACGACTGCAAGAGACTGGATTCACCATAAACCTGGCTAAATCTGCTTTTGGCCGGGCCTCGGTGACTTACCTGGGACATATCGTTGGGCATGGTATGGTGAGACCCAAGGACGCAAACGTTGAAGCCATCTTGTCCTTCCCCACTCCAAGGACGAGGAAGGAACTCATGCGCTTCCTGGGGATGTGCGGCTACTACCGTCGGTTCTGCAGTAACTTCTCCAGCGTGGCCGGACCCCTCACAGACCTTACCAGTTCTGCGGTCCCTTACATCTGGAACCAGAAGTGCGACCAGTCTTTCCACCGCCTCAAAGCCTTCCTTGTCTGTAAGCCTGTAGTCCACCCCCCTGACTACACCTTGCCCTTCCATCTGCAAATCGACGCTAGTGGTGTCGGAGTGGGGGCTGTGCTCCTACAACCCGACCCAACCACTGATGTCCTTCACCCTGTGGCATATTACTCCGCCAAGTTGAAAAAACATCAGACCAACTACTCGACCATAGAGAAGGAGGCCCTGGCTCTGGTGTTGGCAATAAAGAAGTTTGAATGTTACCTCCAGTCTTGCCCACAAACAACCCTGGTCTTCACCGACCATAACCCACTCACGTTCATCCAAACCAACAAGACCTCCAACCAGCGAATCCTCCGCTGGGCTCTCCTCACCCAGCCCTATAATCTACAAGTCCGGCACATAAAGGGGGTGGAAAACCTGATTGCAGACTCCTTATCCCGAGCTCCAGTGGAAATGTAGCAGCTACTCTCCAGACGCACCAGGTGATCACCTCCTTCGCGCCCGCGCTACGAAGGTCTTTGGAGGGGGGGTGTGTTACGAACCCCTCCACCGATTGTCTTCATCTACCTACCCAGCACCACGAGCAACGCCATCTAGGGACGAAACACGAGTATGGCTCGTCTTAGTTACCACTCCCGGGTTTCCCTTCTCCATATCCTGGTTGTTGCGTCACTTCCGCCTCAGTCTACTTTGTCAGCTCCAATTCGAGGAGAGGACACACTTCACTCTGGGAAGCGACCACAGGATCACCTATCCTGGAAACCTACGGCACAGTGACTATTTACCGTCTTCTACCATACTCAGCCTTGCCCGTCAGCCATCTCAGCTCCTCACTTAAGTATTTGTAATCTTGTATTGCCTCTTCCCCCTCCACATTGCTTCACTATTGTTTTATGTTTTATTACTATGTATATACTGTTCGTGTTTAGGTTAAGTTTGGTTAAGGGTAGTTTATAAGCTGAATATTTTGTTAAGGAATTTATGGTACTTTATTATATACAACGAAAACTCGCATCCTTTGTCTACCCTATTTTTAGTCCGATTGTCTTTGTTTTTTTTTTGTTGTTACCTGTTGGGATCTGGGTAGACGTATAACTATATTCTAAATCCCCAACTCGTAACATTGTGAATATATTATATAATGAAATGATCGGTGTACACTTGAAACAAGGTTATACGCTGGCACGCTGTGAGACAAATTAGTTTCAGTGGGCCCCCAGATACTGGTGGGCCTGTAGCATACTGTCGTGGCAGGTTGTCAGGGTCTCTTATTTGGCCTCACAACGTACGTACATGGAATATATCCAACACTCAGGATTGAGGTAGAAATAGAAAATCACAATGTGTTTCCCGTATATATATATTGTTGCGCAGCACAGTGTTAAAGAGATACTAAGTCGGGCGAAGCTTGCTCAGAGTCCCTGTAGGGCGAGGAGCTTTCTGAGGGAGCTGTTGAGAGATGTTGCTTGCTGGTGGCGGTAAGTAGAAAGAGATCATTGAAGGCCAGGTGAGGTCTTATATAACCGCGGTAGGCGTGGCTTGATGGTAGAACCCTCTTTGTTCGGCGTCGCTGGTTACCTGACCTTGACCACGAGGGATACGCTGGCAGATTCGCTGGGGGTCGGCCAGTCAGTGACACACAGCGTTTGTAGGGGAGGACTCCACTACAATACTCCCCCTCCCCTATGGGCGCGACGGGGATGTTAGCCTGGTTACGTCCCACACGTGATACATACCAGGCAGGTGTACGTACCACTCGGCCGTTGCGGATGACAACTCCATCTAGTGACACAAAACCTGTGGAGGAATCGGGGGAAGAAAGAGGGTTTTGGATTAGAGGAGGTTGTACAGGAAATTGTTGTTGTGCTTCTATAGCGGCTGGGGCAGCTTCCTCAGGGCAAACTGGCTGGGTTGACTGGGTCAGGGGCGACTTCAGGAGGAGGGTCCATGATAGGAGCAGGTTCTACCACGGCAGCAGGTTCTATGACAGGAGCAGGTTCTATGACAGGAGCAGGTTCTATGACAGGAGCAGGTTCTATGGCGGCAGCATGGTTCATGACAGGAGGAGGGTCTATGATAGGAGCAGGTTCTACCACGGCAGCAGGGTCCAGGACAGGAGCAGGTTCTATGACAGGAGCAGGTTCTAAAACAGGAGCAGGTTCTATGATGGCAGCAGGGTTCACGACAGGAGGAGGGTCTATGATAGGAGCAGGTTCTACCACGGCAGCAGGGTCCAGGACAGGAGCAGGTTCTATGACAGGAGCAGGTTCTATGACAGGAGCAGGTTCTATGATGGCAGCATGGTTCACGACAGGAGGAGGGTCTATGATAGGAGCAGGTTCTACCACGGCAGCAGGGTCCAGGACAGGAGCAGGGGGCACCTGAGGGTGAAAAGAGGGTGCCCAAAAATGTCATGGGCGGGGTGTTGTTGCCGGTGGCAACTGCGGGTAGACTGGTGCAGGTGTCGTTTGTTGGTGGTGCTGCTGGGTCGGGGGCTTAACGGGTAAGGTGGCCGGCTTGACTCTGTCTATGCTGACGGTCTCGTGTCTGCCATTCCGGATAATAGTCAGGAACTTCGCTGAACGGGTAACCACCTGGAAGGGTCCATCGTAAGGGCGTTGTAGTGGGTTGCGGTGAGCATCATGCCTGACGAAAACATACTCGGCTGTAAGAAGTGCAGGAGGGATGTGTTCAGGGCACCGAGGAGGCTGGAGTGTAGCAGTAGCTCTGAATGCAGAAACAGCTTGTCGTAGCTTTTGGAGTAAGTGGTGACGGACGGCAGGAGCGGTTTGGTGCAGGTCAGGAGAGAGTGAGAAATCCCCAGGTAGGCGAAGGGGCTCGCCTAGGGTGAGATCTGCTGGGCTACAGTCCATATCCTCCTTGTATGAAGCACGGATGCCGAGGAGCACTAAGGGTAGCGCATCCGTCCAGCTGTAAGGGTTGTGCTGTGCTTTAAGTGCGTCCTTCAGCTGCCGGTGAAACCGCTCTACCATGCCGTTGGATTGAGGGTGGTATGCAGTGGTGCATTGCCTAGTTGTGCCGAGGAACTGTAGGAGGCTGTGCCAGAGTTGTGACTCAAACTGGGCTCCTCGGTCAGTGATGACAGTAGTAGGGGGGCCGAAGCGGGAAACCCAGCCGGACATGAAGGCGCGGATGGTTGACTCTGCTGTAGCATTGGGCATGGGGATGGCTTCTGTCCACCTGGTGAAACGGTCGATGCAGGTGAAGATGTAGGTGCTACCACAGGATGATGGAAGAGGTCCCACTATGTCGAGGTGCACTACTTGGAAATGTCCTTTGGTTATAGGGAAGGTTTCTAAAGGGGCCCGTGTGTGACGATATATTTTGGAGGACTGACAGGCCAGGCACTGGGCAGCCCATTTCTTAGTATCGGTCTTGATGCCGGGCAAGACGACACGTTGCGTGAGGAGGCGCTGGGAGGCCCGCACACTCGGGTGGCTGAGACCATGGATGCTGTCGAAAACAGCGCAGCGGTGGACGTGAGGCATGAATGGTCTAGGCTGCCCACAGGATACATCGCACCACAATTTGATATTCGTGCCGGGGATTGGGAGTTCTTGGAGTGTGAGGCCTGACGGAGATGTCTTGTTTGCTGCCAGGTCTTCGTCATTCTCTTGAGCCGCGGCAAGTTGCCCATAATCAATGGGTGGAGATGAGGGGAGAATGTTGGATATACACCGAGAGGGGGCGTCGGCAATCTCGTTGTGGCTGCCTTTAATGTGTTGGACGTCGCTGGAGAATTCCAAGATATACGCCAAGTGGCGCAGGACGCGAGGTGTATGTGACTGGGAGGTTGAAGTAAAGGCGTGGACGAGGGGCTTGTGATCAGTGAAGATGGTGAACTGACAGGCCTCGAGGAAGTGCTGGAAATGCTTGACAGCCAGGTATACAGCCAGGAGTTCTCGGTCGAAGGCGCTGTATTTGAGGTGAGGTGGTTGAAGCCGTTGTGAGAAGAATGCAATGGGCATGAGGACTCCATTGATCTCCTGCTGTAAGACAGAACCCACTGCAGTAGAAGAAGCGTCTGTTGTGAGAGTGGTCCGGGCGTTAGGTGCAGGGTGGGCTAGGAGGGTAAGGCATGGGATGTGCTGTCTGATAGCGGTGAATGCCGTAACAGCCTCTTGAGTCCACACAAGAGGCTTGTGAGACTTCTTTGGGAGTCCTTTGAGAAGGTTGTAGAGGGGAACTAGGATGGTGGCAGCCTTGGCAATGAAGCGGTGGTAGTAGTTGGCTAAACCCAGGAATTCTCGGAGTTTCTTCGCGGTTTCAGGTTTGGGGAACTCCCTGATGGCGATTATCTTCTGTGGTAGGGGTTGGATGCCACTAGGAGAGACTCTGTGACCGAGGAAATCAATGGATGGGGCTCCGAAGTCGCACTTAACAGAGTGAACATTCATGTTGTTGTTCTGCAGGCGTTGGAGGAGGAGTTGTAGGTGGTGATAATGCTCGGCAGACGTCAGAGATGCGACGAGGATGTCGTCTATGTAGACAGTGACAAAATCGAGGTCGAGAAGCATATGGTCCATGTACCTCTGCAAAGTCTGTGCTGCATTGCGTAGGCCAAAACTCATGAAAGTATACTCGAAGAGTCCGAATGGAGTGGTGATGGCTGTCTTCTGGGTATCTGCAGGTGCTACAGGGATCTGGTGGAAGGCACGCTCCAAGTCGATCTTCGAGAAGATTGTCTTACCATGAAGTTTGTGGTGGAAGTCCTGGACATGTGGAATAGGGTACCTGTCGGGTTTGGTGACGAGGTTCAAGGCTCTGTAGTCGCCACACACCCTCCAGTCGCCGGATGATGGCTTAAGGACCATGTGAAGAGGCGATGCCCAGGGACTCTTTGAAGGACAAATGATGCCGCCTTGCAGTAGTCTGTTGAATTCCGCCTTGGCTGCATTCAGGAGCTCAGGGCGCAGGCGGCGGAGGCGTGAGAAGACTGGAGGTCCTTTGGTCTCGATGTGGTGGAAAATTCCCGACGTAGGTGGTGGGGAGGGAGAGACTCGGGGTGAGAAAAGTTCCCTGAACTGTTCAAGCAGGGGGGAGAACTCATTGGACGGCATAAGACAGGTGATAGTGTCGGTGTCTTTGGCATGTGAACCCTGAATCTTGCGTGCTGTAGGCTCATGGATGAGGCGAAGGTGGCTTGGGTCGACTACGAGCTTGTGAAAGGCGAGGAAGTCGAAACCAAGGATGGGTTGAGACACGTCTGTGACTACGAATGACCAGCGCAGAGTCTTGGAGAAACCGAGGCTTAAGGCGAGGGTGCATGTGCCGTAGGAGGCGATGGGAGTACCGTTGGCGGTAAACAGGTCATAAGAAGGTTGCCTTGACGTGTTTTGTCTTGAGGGAGGGATGATACTGACCGATGAACCTGTGTCGACGAGGAATTTCGTGCCGGAGGTGCGATCGGTGACGTGCAGTAGTGAGACGCTTGAAGAGACGGGGCTGAGGCGTCTACCAATCTCCGTTGTTGCCGTTTCCCGAGTAGGTGCAGTGGGGCTCACAGCGTTGAGCATTGGGGCCAAAACGCCGGTGATACCAGCAGAGGGTATATTCGTTGTGCTGGGGGCTGGCGGCGGTTTCTGGGGCAGGAAGGGCGTGTCAGGGATTGTAGGGCGCGGTGCGTGGGTTAGGAACAGGTCTAGAGGCAGGCATGGAGGAGCAGAACTGTTCAATGGTGTTCATACTGCGGCTCAAGGTTTGCAGCAGGTCCCTGACATCTTGTGAGGTACTGCTTGGCTGAGGGGTGTTGACCCGGCTTACAAGTTCGGAGGTAAGTACTGGTGTGGGCGTGGGGTTGTCCGCGGCCGCCAGGCATGCAGCCGCGCACTCGCTAAATATTCTGTCTGCCGCGGTTGCGTAGAGTTCAGGTGTCGTCGAGTAATCTACTGCGAACAGGATGGTGCGTACTTGTGTAGGGAGCTTTTGTGCGTGAAGCTGGCACAGGATAGAGTCGGGAAGTCTGTCTGTGTGCCGGGAGTTCAGCCTACACATCTCCTCCCAGAGACGTCCCGGAGTTGAGTTTCCAAGGGAGATAGAAGATAGGTTCTGCAGGAGACTGGGGCGGGTCCGTCGGTAGTGCGTTTTAAAGGCGTCCCGCAGGGTGGCGAATTTGTTGTTCCCTGGAGGGTTGGAAATAGTCCGTGATACATGCGTGGCGACTTCCGTGGGCAAGGAAGAGAGTAAGGCGCCGTACTTTTGCTCGTCAGTAGCTTGTGAGCCGATGAGGATTGCTTCCACATGATCTAACCAGTCCTCGACGTTGTGGTTGAAAGTCGGTAGAGAGATCCGTCCGTCCATTCTTGTGGAAGTGTATCACACGGTCGTGAGATGGTGTCGTAGTGGGGTAGCACGTGGTGCGGGTGGTGTCGTCGTGGAGGAGTGGGGTAGCACGTGGTGCGGGTAAGGCGGTTGGCCTAGGCTGGCAGCAGGTAGGATGATCTTCTTAGCTCCAGGAGTCAGGCTATACTGCCAGACTGGGGTCACTAATACTAAGGGGGAATACTTAAATCTAATCTTAATTTCTAAGGGTCGCTGCCACCAGACCCCCTCTGGACAGCATGTAGCTCGTTAGGTAACGTGCAGAGTGGACTAGGTATTGGGTTAGGCTTTTCATTGACCAGATCGATAAGGGGAAAGAAGGGTGAAACCACAACCTGTCTTAGTCCTTTCAAATGTTCCTTCTACTCACTTCACTTCATTTTTGGTACTTCCTAACCACAGTTCTTCTTGGTAGCATGTCGATGGTCTAGGCACATGGGTAGTGTAATTCTGATATCAGGGTCACTTGGACGGAAATAAAGTTAACTACTGTGGGAGAAATGAATACTCCTAAAATTCTCAAAGAACAAGTTTATTAATATAAAATCAAAGGGGAAAATAGATGCTATTAACATATAACTACCAGGCTCAACTCCTGGGCCTATTGCAGACTCTGTATTCCTTATTTACTTATTTTCTTATTTACTCAACAGCAATTACTCAGATATTACACTCTTACCGTGCACACAATAACTGGTGTCACCTTACATTACATCGCAGGACCAGTTCCTTGTCCTTACTCCCAATACACTAATACTGCTACAAACACCGACATGGGTCCACTACCCAACATGGGGTAATTAATAACAAACACATACAACCACACTGTGGACCATAACTCCAAGGCCTGTCCCAGGGCATAGCACTGGCGCCTCTAACAACTACTGTTGTGGTCTGTTACACTCCGACACGAGGTAGGTCTGGGGTCCTCGGCCCACGAGGTGGAGTGGAGCTGATAAATCATGCCGAATCAGCACCATCACTCCTATATTGACCACTGCTGGGTATCCACCTGCTCCGAGCGACCGGTGGGTTTCAATTAAGCCCACCCTCGATCTGGAAACGAAGGTGAAAGTTGATATGGGAGGTTTTTTGGGGAAGCATGGTGGGTCACAAACAAATCTTCAGTCTCGCCACGTCAGATATTTACGTTATATTACTTCCTACACTGGTTGAATGACAATTCCACTGTTAAAGAATGAACACTGATATTCACTACAATAGACTGAATCAAACTGAATGCTGATAAACACAGAACATACCTGGGAACGAAGATGAAAGTTGATATGGGAGGTTTATTCCTCCCGCCTCGCACTGGTTTATATACCCCTGAGTTGCCAGCGATCGCTACTCACGCAATGACAGAAATTACAAACAATCTAAGTGCTACTCATTCAAGGATGACCCTCACTTGACAAAGATCTGGCGAATTACTAAAGTTGATTTACACATGCTAATTCAAGGTTGCGTTTGCCAGTAGAGGGTGCAATAAACATAGTGACACCTGTGTTCGAAGGGGGATGGCCCAATTCAGCGCCGCCAATTCAGCGCCTCCGTTTCAGCGCCAGCCCATTTCAGCGCCGAGACCTTTCAGCGCCTGTGCGTTCCGTTCAACTCAGAAGCTATCTGTCTTTCATTAACGTGGTATAACACTGTATACTACACTTGATTTATATTATGTTGTATTCAACTTATTAATAGGTTAGGTTAGGTTATTGATTTGGTGGCGCTGAAACGGTGGCGCTGAAACGGTGGCGCTGAATAGTCTGGCGCTGAAATGGGCTGGCGCTGAAACGGCGGTGCTGAAACATCGGCGCTGGAATGGCGGCGCTGAATCGTACCCTACCCGTTCGAAGGCGGGACTTACTGGGAGTGATCCTGATGGGAAAAAAAAAAGGGAAAAACACCTCTCTCCTGAGATTCTACAAGCGCTGTGGATTTGAATGTTATGTAGCATAATATGAATTAAAATGGGTTTTTAGGAATGACAATGATGTGTGCAGTACAAGGCAGCAGAAAGTAGTGTAGTGTTCACCGCTCCAGGGGTCACCATTTGTTGCGTACTGTCGTGGCAGGTTATCTGGGTCCCTTATTTGGCCTCACAACGTACGTACATGGCGTACATGGAATATATCCAACGCTCAGGATTGAGATAGAAATAGAAAATCACAATGTGTTTCCCATATATATATATATATATATTGTTGCACAGCACAGTGTTAAAGAGATACTAAGTCGGGCGAAGCTTGCTCAGAGTCCCTGTAGGGCGAGGAGCTTTTTGAGGGAGCGTGTGTATGGAGCTGTTGAGAGATGCTGCTTGCTGGTGGGGGTAAGTAGAAAGACGTCGATGAAGGCCAGGTAAGGTCTTATATAACCGCGGTAGGCGTGGCTTAATGGTAGGCCCCCGCTTTGTTCGGCGTCGCTGGTTACCTGACCTTGACCACGAGAGATACGCCGATAGATTCGCGGGGGCTCGGCCAGTCAGTGGCACACGGCGTTTGTAGGGGAGGATGTGGAGGTATGAGATATTGGTTCACACTCAGAATGGGATGGAGAAAGGAAACTCACAATGTGCTCACTGTATACATATTGTATTGGATGTACAATGCAGTTTGTTGCTGGGTAGGTAGCATGGTAATAAGCGTTGAGTAGAGAGAGCTGGGTGGTGAGGGTGCCCAGAGGAGGGACACGCGGCTTCAGGAACTCCAAGGTCGCTGGCGGGAGCGGCAGCCGCCAGGCTGGCACGGAGGAGATGGTGTTGCTTGAAGGTGGCGCTGGGTAGAAAAGAGGGTGGTCACAGCGGTGTCAGGTCTTATAAGGCGTGGGTAGGCGTGGGTAGATAGTTGACCCCCGCTCCATGGGCGGCGCTGGAGGCGTAGGCTGGGGAATTCGAGAAGGTTCGGTGCTTGTAGGAGAGGAATCCACTACAATACTCCCCTTCCCCTCCGGGTGCGGCTGGAGGTTGGCAGAGCTGCGTGACACATGTGAGGCAGAACGGCGAGGGTGTGGATGAGCCGGCCGATAGGGGTGGGGGGCAACTCTGTCTAGCTACACGAGATCTGTGGGAGAAAAGAGAGAGGAGGGTTGTGGAGGTGATGAATGTTGTGCTTCACTCGCGACAGGTACAGAGTCCTCAGATGCGCCTGCTGGGGTGTGTGGGCCTGGGTCAGGAGCAGGGGCTACGTTAGGAAGTGTCCATGACAGCAGCAGGGTGCATGACAGCAGCAGGGTCCACGACAGCAGCAGGGTCCACGACAGCAGCAGGGTGCAGGACAGTAGCAGGGGGTACCCGGGGGAGAAAAGAGGGGTGTGTGGGTCCGCGTCAGGAGCAGGGGCCGCATCAGGAGGAGCGACAGGGGGTACTGCTGGGCCGGGGACGGCGTCTAAGGCAGGACGGGTGTGTTGGGGTCGGTAGGAGGTGGTGCTTGGGGCAGGAAGAGGAGTGGCTGTCTGCTTTGAGTAGCAGAGCTGCTCTAGGGTGTCTAACCTGCGGTGTAGAGACAGTAGTTATAGAGCCGATGAGAGCTGCCTCTGTGTGGATAAGCAAGTCTTCCATGTTGCTTGAAGACTGGGAGAGTGATCAGTTTCTCCTCCATCCTGTGTGAGTGCGAATCTCTGGGGGTCACCATTTGTGGAGGCATGAGATATTGGTTCACACTCAGGATGGGATGGAGAAAGGAAACTCACAATGTGCTCACTGTATACATACTGTATTGGATGTACAATGCAGCTTGTTGCTGGGTAGGTAGCATGGTAATAAGCGTTGAGTAGAGAGAGCTGGGTGGCGAGGGTGCCCAGAGGAGGGACACATGGCTTGAGGGACGCCAAGGTCGCTGGCGGGAGCGGCAGCCACTAGGCTGGCGCGGAGGAGATGGTGTTGCTTGAAGGTGGCACTGGGTAGAAAAGAGGGTGGTCACAGCGGTGTCAGGTCTTATAAGGCTGGGGTAGGCGTGGGTAGATAGTTGACCCCCGCTCCATGGGCGGCGCTGGAGTGGCAGGCTGGGGAATTCGAGATGGTTCGGTGCTTGTAAGGGAGGAATCCACTAGAAGGACTCCACTACAGGCCCTATGCCAATGGCCTACTTGGCCTATTGGTAAATCCGGCCCTGTTGACAGAATCTTTTCAGTAGATTAATTACTTTCTAAAATAGACAACTGACACTAACTAAACTGCAAACATCAGATTCCTTGATGTTTGGGCGACAAAATAATATCACTTCAGTAGCCATCGTGTGAGAGGTTGGAGTCATAGACCACGTTCTTTGTAGACTTTATTCTAACAGCATCAGCTGGTGACTGGCAACTGGGCGCTGCCAAAGACAAGCCCCCATCTCAACATGGGAAAACATATCGTACGATGGTACAATCTTACATCTCCCCCCCCCAAGTTAAAAGGAAATGACAATGCACATTTGAACTAACAAAAGGAAAACAATGCATTCATAAAAACAACAATAATGCAGGAAAAACGAGTCAAACAAAGGAAAAAAACAAAACAAAAAAAAACAAAAAAAACCCTCTAAACTGATTTTACATCACATAGACTACACCACGTAGTCCATCAACCAGCCCGGAGGCCTACGGCCTCTCCTGGGCCTGGCTGCGCTCGACTGGGGAGGGGCCGTGGGTGCGGAGGAGGGCGCGGGTATGGCACAGCAGAAGGGGGCCAGGAGGCACAGCTTGGTGCACCACCGGAGTAGTAGGCACAGGTGTGGAGCCGTTTCACAGGTGGCGTCTGTTGTGAATGGACACCCTGCCACTGCCACTCAACCTGACGGCATACTACCTGTGAGGGCGGGCTTCCACCACTATGCCTGTCCTGTCCCAGAGCTTGGTAGCTGCGTCCACGCACCTGCGTGCCCACAACTAGGGGAGCCAGCTGGCGGGATACTTCCCTCCGCGACAGGACCCCTTCCTGTGTTTCGGCCAAGCGCACCTCCCTCATACGAAGTGCCCGCCGCCAGTGCTGGTCCACCTTATAGTGCTGTCTGGCCACGGGAACGCCGTCACGGAGCTGGCGGCCGGTGGCAAGTTGGGCGGGCGACTTGTTCACCCCCCGCAGAGGCGTGTTCAGGTACTGGAGGAGGGCCTGGGATGTCCTATCGCAGTCCAGGCTACCCCCGGGCCCAGTGTTATCCCAGAGAAGCCTCTTGGCGGCCTTGACCCCAGCCTCTGCCCTGCCATTGGACTGGGGGAAGTGGGCCGACGAGAGGCGCACCTCGACCCCCCATGACTTGAGGAAATCTGTCATCTCAAGGCTGGCAAGGTTGGTACCTCCATCCATGGAGATCTGCTCAGGTACCCCCCACCTCGTGAAGTAGGCCCGCAGACTGGCGATGATTTTTCCAGAGGTGGCCTCGTTGGGGAAGTGGGTGATCTCCAGCCAACCTGTCAGTCGGTCAGCATATGCTAGGTACGTGCGGCCCTGCAGGTGGAACAAATCGGCCACCACTTGTTGAAAGGGATAGTCTGGCGCTGGGGTCAGAACCAACGACTCCGGAGGCTGGGAAGGGGCGTGGGTATCGCAAGCAGCACACCGGGACCGATGATACTGCAGGTCACCCTCCATGCCAGGCCAATAGACAGACTGCCGGGCCCGCCTGAGCATTGAGTCGAGGCCCTGGTGCCCCACATGCAGGTTAACGACGACCCGGTGGCGGAGGGAGTCGGGGATGACAAGGCGCACGCAGCCCTGGTCAAAGGTGTAGGTGACCAAACCCCTGACCACAGCCAACCTGTCCCTCACCGAGAAGTACGGGCGCAGACAGGCCACCTCCTGTGACTTGTGGGGGTGCCAGTCGCCCGCCAGCACCCTCGACAATAGAATCTGGTACACTGGGTCGTCTGCAGCCGCTTTGCATACTGTGTCTTCGTCCATAGTGATGCACCCATCCTGATCCAGTGCTGCGATTGTGACTGCACACACTGCAGCGCACAGGTCCTCCTCTTGGTCCATGTCCTCCGCGTCGGGCGCCGCCCTGAGGGAGGGTAAGCGGGGTAGGGCGTCAGCTGCACAGTTCCGCTTCCCTGGCAAGTATTTGACCGTGAATCGGTACTGCAGGGTCTTCTCCTTGAGCCTGAACAGGCGCGGATTCGCCACATCCGTGAAGGCTCTGTCCCCTAGCAAGCCAACTAAGGGGCGGTGGCCCATCACCAGAATGAGGTTCGGGCAGCCAAGGAGGAACAGCCTGGCCTTGCGCAGGCACCACACCACAGCCAGGGCCTCCCCTTCTACTGCAGCATAACCGGCCTCGGCCGTGCTCAGATGTCGGCTACCACACAGAGCCAACCGCCACCCTCCTCTGCAGCAGAAGGGCGTCTCTGGAGAGGCACAGGCACAGTATTGTTGCAGGACGACGAAGCCGATGCCCTCCCTGCTCCAATCAGTGACAGCTGCCGTAGGCCTGGATTAGTCGTAGTACACCAAGCCGTCTCTGGCCAACTGACAGATGGTGTCCTGGGCCTGGCGAAACTTGAGCCGCAGCTGGTCGTCCCAATACACCTGCTTGCCCACTGGCTTCTTGAGGAGCTCACGGAAGGGCTCCATCACAGGTGCAGTGGCAAGGAAGGGAGCCAACTGATTAACCAGGCCATGCCAGGACCTGATGTCAGTGATTGATGGCTGATCCGGCATGGGGAAGTCCTTGATGGCTGACAGACGTTGGGCAGTGGGCTGGTACAGGTCCCACCCCAGGAGGAAACCCACAAACTCAGCTTCTCTCCTGCAGAACAAGAACTTTTCTGGTTTCAGCGTGATACCTGTGCGAGCGCAGGTCTCCAGAAAATCGTAAGTGTGCCAGAACGCCCCCTTCACACTGGAGTCATAGAGGAGAGTGTCATCCACGCACTTGTACTTGCGGGGCACATCCTGAATAGCGTCGTCAAACCTCTTGGTGTAAGCATCTGATGCTGAGCAATGTCCCATGGGCGTCCTGCAGTATCGAAAACGTCCCCACGGCGTGATGAATGTGGTCAGGCGTCTACTCTCCTCTTCCAACTCCACTTGATGAAATCCCCAAAAGGCGTCGGCGACGGTTTTGAACGAGTGCACTGGCACCCCAGACACCATGTCGAATGGTGCAGGTGTGTGGTGCGTCTCCCTCAGACAGCTTGCATTGAGGCGTTGGAAGTCCACAGTGCGCCTGGGCTGACCGTTTTTCTTGGCCACCACGACCATCCTGGCGCACCACTCCGTAGCCTCACCAGCAGGCACCGGCTGGATGACGCCTCTCCTGACGTCCTCCTCCAACTGGGCCTTCACCTCCGCTTCCCAGTGTTTCGGAACGGGAGCGGGTGTGTGACAGACGTAGGGGGTCGTGCCGGGCGTCAGGTGGATACGGTGAGGGGGACCAGTCATGACTGGCAGTGGGGACCTGCTGGTGTTGAATGCGGTAGACGAAAAGTGCGTGAGTAGCCATGCCTCCAGCCTGGCCACATTCTCCTCCAAAGGAGGCAAGGGTATCTCAACTGGCCTCGGCGGGAAACAGCTGCTCTCAGGTAAACGGTTCGGAGGTAGATCGTCGGCAGTGTGCCGCTCCCTTCCATCGCTCACGGCAGCCACAGCACGTCTATGGAGCGGGAAGTCGACAGGCGCCAAGTTGAGGCACTTGCAGGCCTCCAATGACAGATAGCGGGCCTTGGCTGTCTGCACGAAGTAGACCTCCTGGACGGTGGACCCCTCGTCCACACCGATGCGGCAGGGGGCGGACCCCAGACACTTGAGCTGTTTGTTCGCCACGTCCCTTAGGCCATTACGGGCCCGAAGTTGCCCCGGACACAAACCGATGTCCCGGAGCAGGGATGCACCTGCCACACACACCATAGCACCCGTGTCAGCTACAGCCAGCACGGGGGTGGCGGGGGAATTGCCCCCGGCCTGGGACACGAACACTTGTAACCTGGGGTGGCGGGATAGCTGGGCTGTTGCCACTGTAACAGCGCCTGACACATCCACAGGAGCACTTAGGGCTGACTTACTCCTACAACACCTTTTGAAGTGACCAACCTTACAGCAATTGCGACATGTAGCCCCACTTGCAGGGCAGTTACTTTTACCAGAGGCATGTGACATGCCGCAGTTACCACAGTGCACGCGACTGGGGTGTCGAGGTCGGGCGGCAGCTACCTCAGACTCACCGGTGACGTCATCACCAATCGCCACTGCCTCCGCGGCTGTTCCCACCACTGCCTGGCCAGACGTACGACACAATACACCAGCATCTCTCACTGCTGCCTCAAATAACATGCATTTGTTTCTAAGCACTTCAACACTATTATAACTAGAGTACCCCTGGAAAATTTCCCTTTTCAACACTGGGTTACTCAGGCCCACCGTAACTTTACGTAATAGCATGTACTCAGAGAGGTCGTTATCACAGGTGGGACATTTAAATTCACACTCCACTGCCTCTGCGAAGCATCGTTGAAAATACCTTTTCATGGGCTCCTCTTCACCTTGTTTGCTGTTGAAAAACTCGTTCCATTTCACAGCTTGGTTTGAAGATTGAAGAACCATTCCACTGATGGGGTCCAGGGTTTCTTTGGGCGAGAGCTGCTCCCACTGACCGCTGGGGTATCTCGAGTCAATCACCCTTTGGAGTGCAGGGACGCAGTTCAGGCGAATGTGGAGTGTGGCCACCAGTTGTGGCCACCCGTTCAACAGCACCCATGACTCCATGGACCGCCTCCATGTCCTAAACGCAGCTGCTGGCATTTCTGCCTCACACTTCTCTGGAGCGACAGCTGCTGAGGGCTTCATGACCGGCATAGAAGCATGACCACCGCCAGCACCTAGAGACGCCATCTGAGCCATCAATGCACTCATGGCCTGCTGCTGGGCGCGCGTGGTGTTCCCGGCCGGTGTAGAGAAGCCCTGGCGTCCCCTTGAGGGCGTCGAGAATCGTGGACGTGTAGGGGCCATGTCAGGGTTCTTGTCAGGGCTGTAATGGCGTGTCGGGCCCCGACATATCCTACTCACTGCGCCATGTGAGAGGTTGGAGTCATAGACCACGTTCTTTGAAGACTTTATTCTAACAGCGTCAGCTGGTGACTGGCAACCGGGCGCTGCCAAAGACAAGCCCCCATCTCAACATGGGAAAACATATCGTACGATGGTACAATCTTACACATCGGAAATTCAGGATATCCTCACGGACGACATAAGATATGCAACTCAAACTGACAAACTAGACACTCACTTACCTGACAAGTTTTACTAACAATAAGGACAGATGAAGCTTCCAACACCACTCACAATGGACCTTCACTGTTCCAACTGTAAACAGACATATCTAGGTTGCCTCATCAATTACAACCACAGTTGCAATTTCAAATTCTGTCCCTACTAAGGAATAATGAAGTCTCGGGTATATTCAAGATTGAGAAAAAACGGAGGACTCAGGCGTCCTGAAGCGATGAGAAAACGGACTCCTCCGATGGGAAACTCCAATAAGAAAGCATAGCTACATGTTTTTGTGGGCTGATTTTACGTTAACTGGCGTGTATGACCGTGGTCATTACAAATGAACATTGCCTATTGGTTTTATGTATTTATAAAATCATAAATTCAAATTCACGTCGGAAGGTAAAAATGTTCATGGGTTGGCAACGTTTTTTTTTTAGGGAAATGGCTAATAAATTTATTTGTCTGGCCTCATCTAGTAACCCTTAACTTGCTCTTATCCTGACACAGCAAAATTAATCTGTTCTGTGTAGAAAATTTTAGAATACAAAAATACTGAACATTATGAAGGTGTGCATGGACACAGATCTAGGTGTGAAGATATTGATGAATGTGTATGCTGAGCATAATAGTATACGCTTGTGTCAATATGACGACCTACAGTGTATCAGCCTTTCCCGATCATCTGCAGCTATTAAGATTAGTCATTCGCTACTAGAAGAAGTTCAGTTTGAACAATGTCAAAATTGTCAGTATATTTTATTAGAAATAGTCCCATACATCATAACTTTTTTTTTTTATCCTCTTCGCCACTGATCAGCTTGTTAGCCGCTTGGGCGATCGGTCACGTCTCTTTTCATTTATATTCTTCACCAAAAGATCGGCTCGCTAGCCACCCGGGCGATCGGTCACGTCTCTGTCACGCACTGTTGGCAAATACTGGGCATGCACCGGCTCCTAAATGTACCTGAACCCGCTCCAGTGTTGGTCAAGTCTTCTCTTGAAAGAGCTCACAGTCGGCGCCGTCACAACACTCTCTGGTAGATTGTTCCAAGAGTTTACAACCCTCACTCCGAAAAAGTTTGCCCTCACTGTTTTCTGGACTTGCGGCTTCTTCAATCTTGAGCTGTGACCCCTTGTGGGGCGAGCGTCCGCCAGCTCCAAGTAAGGACACTCAACTGAGTAGTGCCCCCTGAGATGCTTATACACCTCAACTAGGTCCCCCCTTGCCAGTCTGTAGTATAAGCTAGGTAAGTTCAGGCGCTCCAATCTCTCAGGGTAGCTGAGGTGCCGATGTACTGCACACATCATTGTCATTCCTAAAAATCCCATTTAATTCATATTACGCTATATAACATTCAAATGCACCGCTCTTGTAAAACCTCAGGTCAGTGTCCTAGCGGGCTATATCCCGCCCTATAATTAAGGTTGATAAATAGAAGTTATTACAGTTTAAAGCTTTGCCGGATATATAAGTGTAATAGGAATGTGTTAAGGGGTGGGATAACCGCCCGACAGGCATTATTTCTCAGTCTTCCTCGTTCTACCGCCACCTCAGGTTCCATGCGGTCGTAGTACCTTGCCGCCCGGCCGCCATTGTCCCTTTGAGCGTCACAACAGGTGGGGACTACTCCCCGCTATGCCAATCCACTGTGAACCTGTGGATTTCCAGCGCACCACTCCAAATGAATAGTCACAAATAAGGAGACCGTGAGAAACTCTGCGGTCGTCACTTGGAGCGACCTATAATACCAGGCGTAGAAATAGTGCTGGTATGTCTCTAGGTGAAGCCCTCATCTTTACCCACCGAGGGCGGTGTGCGAACGAGGTGCCTGTTGTGTATATCTAAAAGTCACAAGGAGTCCCATACTTGCAAGTATGGAGTGTAACAGGTGTGTTGAGATGGTGCTACTATGTATGATAACCGACGGTGCTAGATTCCACACAGGTGGAGCAGTCTGATGTGTTAAGGGATATTGTAAGAAGGAACGACCGAGGTAAGGTGGTCACAGATTGTTATGCAATAAGTAGGTGGATGACACGCCATCAATGTAAGAGTTTGGGGCCCATCTGGGTAACCACATTTCCGTTGTTCTTCTGAGGAAGGCCAACTCGTGTATATGTTTTTTACCAGTATGTTTTATAAGGAATAAATCAATTAAGACATGTTATGGTTTCACCCTTCTTTCCCCTTATCGATCTGGTCAATGGAAAACCTAACCCAATGCCTAGTCCACTCTGCACGCTACCTAACGAGCTACATGCTGTCCAGAGGGGGCCTGGTGGCAGCTACCCTTAGAAATTAAGATTAGAGTTAAGTCATCCCCTTAGACTTAGTGACCCCAGTCTGGCAGTATACCGAAGTGCAGGCACCAGTCTGGTGGCCCTCCTTTGAACATTTTCAACCAACTGACAGTCCCTAGCATATCTCGGGGACCAGATGGGGTAACAGTACTCCAGATGGGGAAGCACTTCACTCCTGAAGATCGTTACGAGGGACGGACCGTCTAGATATCTGAACGACCTTCTTATAAGACCCAATAATTTATTTGCCTGATTTACCTTCTTCTCACAATGGCCCGAGAACTTCAGCTCATTGTCAACATACACACCTAGGTCCTTCTCACACACAGTCTCACCTAGTGCATTTTCTTCATCCCGTTGGGACATATGATACGCCTCCTTACCGTTGGTACTCCCCAGGTGCATCCTCTTACACTTCGTGACATTGAATCTCAGCAGCCATTTCTTCGACCATTCCTGGAGCCCACAGAGGTCCTTCTGCAGCTCTTCACAGTCCGCTTGGTTCTTAATTTCCCGAAATAACTTGCCATCATTGGCAAACATTTGTATGGAGGAGTGTACAACGTCAGGCATGTCATTTATGAAACAAACAAACAACAGCGGGCCCAATACACTGCCCTGTGGTACCCCACTTGCTACGGGTACAGAAGACGATTTCGTGCCATTAATCACCACATCATTGCTTGCGGTCATGTAGAAAGTCTTCTATCCACACTAGGACATTTCCCCGAATTCCGTACCCTTCCAGTTTGATTTTCAGCCTTTCGTGGGGTACACTGTCGAAAGCCTTGGCAAATTCTAGGAAAATATTTTCGATATTACCACCCCATTCCAGAATATGGGTCCAAATATCCATTACCTTGAGCAATTGTGTTAAGCAAGAGCGCCCCGGCATAAAACCGTGTTGGCAATCTTTTACAAGGTTGTTTCGTAGTAGATGTTCCATCGCGGCATCTCTGATAATACTCTCAAGTACTTTACATATTATGCTGGTCAGGCTCACCGGTCTATAGTTGTTCGTGGAGTGACTATCGCCCTTCTTGAAGATAGGACTCACATAAGCCACTTTCCATTCACTGGGGACCATTTGTTCATCCAGCCATTTACAAAACAGGATCTTCAGGGGCTCTGCAAGCTCGTTGCACAGCTCTCTTAGCACTCTTGGATGCACCATGTCAGGTCCGGAACTCTTATGGACCTTTAGCCTGGACAGTTTATTTCTAATACCCTCTTCTGTGAGCACAATGTGGTGTAACGACCACGGTCGTACACGTCAGTTAACGCCAAAATCAAATGATTCATATTACGCTCAATAGCCCACAAAACATGTACCTCTGCTTTATTTTTGAGTCCTCCATCTGAGGAGTCCGTTTTCTCGTCACTTCAAGACGCCTCAGTCCTCCATTATCCCATTTTCTCTGACTCACTGAAACCAACCTCTCTATATAATGAATTTGAATGTGAGAGAGAACACCCTGGTTTAGAGTCAGCTTAGATATGTCTGTTTACAGTTGAAACATTCAAGATCCATTGTGAGAGGTGTTGAACGCTTCAACTGTCCTTATTGTTAATAAGACGTGTCAAGTAAGTGAGTGTTGAGTCTGCCATGACAAAGGCTACCCATCGGTTTCGTTCCCTAAGGATATCCATGAGTTTCTGATCGCGCCTGAAGTTAGATCATTTTGTCGCCCCGACATCAGAGAATCTGATGTTTGTAGTTTAGTTAGAGTCAGTTGTCTATTTAAGAAAGTCATTAATTTCCTGAATTATTCTGTCAACTGGTGTAATCTCCAAGATCTAACGTCTCCCTGTGAATAGCTTGTAGTGGAATTCTCCCCTACAAACGCTGTTTGTCGCTACCTAGCCGACCCCACCTATTCCCCAGTGTATGCCTCGTGACCTAGGTCAACCAGCGCCGCCATACACCACGGAGCGGGGGTCAACTACTAAGCCACGCCTACCCCCGCTATTTAAGACCTGACCTCGCGGTGATCTGCCTCTCGCTCTCTCGCTCTCGCTCTTTCTACAGACAGCCACAGCCAGCTACACCTCCTCCTCTGCCTGCCTGGCGGCCCTCGCTCCTCCGCCTGCCTGGCGGTCCTCTCTCCCGCTGGCGAGTATGGCGACCCACAAGCTGTCCTTCTCTGAGCGTCCTCACCAACCAGCTCTCTCTACATCACGCTTGTAACCATGCTGCCTTCCCAGCACCAAGCTGCATTGTACATCCAATACAACATGTATATAGAGAGCACATTGTGAGTTTCCTTTCTCCATTCCATCCTGAGTGCGAACACCAAACAATCTCATACCCCACAAATGGTGACTCCCGGAGATTCGCACTCACACAGGATGGAGGAGAAACTGATCACGCTCCCAGTCTTCAAGCAACATGGAAGACTGGCTTATCCACCCAGAAGCAGCTGTCATCGACTCTACAACTACAGTTTCTACACCGCAGGTCAGACACCCTAGAGCAGCTCTGCTACTCTAAGCAGACACCATCTCCTCTTCCTGCCCCAAGCACCACGTCCTACCGACCCCAGCACACCCGTCCTGCCTCAGAAGCCGACCACGGCCCAGCAGTAACCCCCGCCGCCCTGACGCGGCCTCTGTTCCTGAGTGCGGACCCACACACCCCTCTTTTCTCCCTCAGGTACTCCCTGCTAATGTCCTGCACCCTGCTGCTGTCGTGGACCCAGCTGCTGTCACGAGCCCTCATCCGCTGCTGCTGACACAGCCCTCGCTACTGACCCAGGCCCACACACACCCCAGCAGGCGCATCTGGCGACTCTGTACCTGCCGTGAGGGAAGCACAACATTCATCGCCTCCACACACACTTATTCTCCCTCTCTACTCCCACAGATATTGTGTATCTAGACAGTTGTCGCCAGCGACCGGCTCATCCACGCCATCGCCGTTGTCTCACATGAGGCACGCACCGCCCGTTCTGCCTCACATGTGCTATGCAACTCTGCAGACAACAAGTCTCCTACACAGCCTGGAGGGAAGGGGGAGTACTGTAGTGGAATTCTCCCCTACAAACGCTGTTTGTCGCTACCTAGCCGACCCCACCTATTCCCCAGTGTATGCCTCGTGACCTAGGTCAACCAGCGCCGCCATACACCAAGGAGCGGGGGTCAACTACTAAGCCACGCCTACCCCCGCTATTTAAGACCTGACCTCGCGGTGATCTGCCTCTCGCTCTCGCTCTTTCTACATACAGCCACAGCCAGCTACACCTCCTCCTCTGCCTGCCTGGCGGCCCTCGCTCCTCCGCCTGCCTGGCGGTCCTCTCTCCCGCTGGCGAGTATGGCGACCCACAAGCTGTCCTTCTCTGAGCGTCCTCACCAACCAGCTCTCTCTACATCACGCTTGTAACCATGCTGCCTTCCCAGCACCAAGCTGCATTGTACATCCAATACAACATGTATATAGAGAGCACATTGTGAGTTTCCTTTCTCCATTCCATCCTGAGTGCGAACACCAAACAATCTCATACCCCACAAGCTCCTTGTTCGCCGCAGGCCTGAGCTTGCAGAGTTGATGTTATCAACGTTTATATTCCACCTTTTCCTGGCAAGCTCAACCTCTGATTAGATGGTATGAATAGACATAGGAAATTACCCTGATCAGGAACACCGGAGTTCATAATTAAATATACGGTGATCCAACATGGTAGAGAAGGTATGTTGTTGGTGAGATTGACCTTTCTGGCATGAATAGGGAGGCCCAAGCTGCCCAGCTGAGGCACGTATATACCTCTACACGAGGGAGAATCACGCATTCGTGACTCTTCCACGTCTACAGGTATGTTCACGTGTGTTCCACGCCGCCATATTAACTCAGTTTAACTTAGTCATTTTTGCGAATATCAGTGTTCATGTTTCAACATA
The DNA here is from genome assembly GCA_958450375.1 of Homarus gammarus. Lineage (NCBI taxonomy): Eukaryota > Metazoa > Arthropoda > Malacostraca > Decapoda > Nephropidae > Homarus > Homarus gammarus. Next base: position 407,157 of record CAUDMG010002927.1, read on the forward strand.
GTACCTTCAGTGCCAATTAAGTCAAGTAAAGTAGAGCTCTAGCTATCGTCTGAACCGGTGCCAGACGTATGTTTGTATAGTGAAGTTAAATATTCACGCATTCGTGACTCTTCTTCCACGTCTACAGACGCGGATGTGTTAGCCACTCTCCTGAAGGTCGATAGCTACCTATGGGCACCATGGTTCTTGAAGACTGTCTCTGAGGGCGCATTTAGAATCCCAGGACACGATTCCCCGAGAAGCGCCCTCACCACTCTGCCAGGGTGTAACGAGTCAACCTCCCTGAATGCACCTAGCGAGCGAGCCTTCAGCTTGGCGGTCGCTGTAAACAACTGTGCCCACTGACTCCGTCATATGATCATGGTCTACCTACTGTTCTTGGTTATATGTATGGAGCCGTATTAATATCCATGCTTAGGGATGACTAGCAGAAATATAGTCATCCCAGGTTAAGTATTGAACCCCTGAATGAGAGTTCAAGGTACCAGGTGGTTCCTTGTGAAGTGATAAGAATTATGGTATGTTACTAATTGTGGAATTGCCCAGTGTGTTATGTATTCATCTGTAGTACCCATGAAATAATAACCTGAGAGTATGAGGTTCTAACCACGAATTGAGTAGGTAATTTGTTCCTTGTTAAAGTAAGACCTGCGGGTCCAGGGTTATTGACAGTGTGTAAGCATTTCTAAATCTTACTTGTCACAGAAATACTACAACAATGTCCAATAAAGTAATGAGTATTTGGAGGTGTTTAATGAGGTAATAAGTTCTTGAAGTGTTTGATGACTTAAGAAACAAATTGCAGTTGTTTTGTCTGAGTGAATCTAAGATGCATCTTCTCCACTCACTGTGTTAATAAATATTGAATTAGTAATCTGAGTATCACCACTCTACTCCTTCTAAACATTGGTTCCCAGAAAATAATACTTACTCACGTGCCTATATATCTACCACACTACCCAAAACCCTTCCATGAGTTCTGTTTATAATGAAAAGTCTGGGTGGTGGCAGCTATCCTTTGTAAGTATAAAAAACGTTGTACTAAGAATAACATGGTTCCCCAGACTAACCCATGTATAAGAATAGACATAAAGCAAAGTATACTTCAGAAAGGTAAGAACATTGAAACTGAGAATACAATCTATATGACAGGAAATGAAAAGAAAGAACATTGACTTGGAAAACATAAGCAGAGAAGCATAAGAGTTACTTATATAAGAATATAAGGTATAGAGATAAAGAACATATAAGAATATAAGTAAGAATATATAAGAATAAATATATATATGTAAAGAATGGAAGAAGAATAAGTATATAAAACAGGGTACTCATTGGAAGAATGCTACACAGGACAAATAAGTATATGAGTAAATAGAATACTAACAGAAAAGAATAGCTGGATGGTAAATTATTGAAAAGAGAAAACTCGGCCCGTTACAAATGGTGACCAGCTAGTGGGATTATTTTCATTTGAGAACCAATTTGGAGGAATGAGGTGTGGTACTTGGTGAATTTGTTTTCTCAGAATACAGTATACAGTAATGTATAAGTTTTGTCATTAGTATGGAGTACAAATAATTGTGTAATTTAAAGTACAAACTTTTGTGTCAAGTACAATATTGTAGTTGTAACTGCAAAGTTTTTAAGAGTTAGGTAAGAACTAACAATTGATTTAGTTTCACCACTTCTTTTGTGAAAGAAAGTTATAATTTTTTCTATGTTACAGAGTTAGGTAATGCACCAAATTTTTTTTTGAAATAAGCTACCTAACTCATCTTTGTGAGTTTTTATTGTGTGAAATTTCAGGAAAGTGGTAATTGCACATTAGTGTAATTTTTTTATTTTTTGACCAGTGTATTAATCTTTGGATATTTACAGACATTGAGTGGGCAGTACACTTTACATCTGCCATGTTCAGAGTGTGATGAACTGGGTTCATCTCTTGAGTGTCACCAGAAATGTCATATGTACAAAGGTTATGTAATCCAATGTTTTATTTTTAGCTGTGACATTTATTAGAAGTAATGTGATTTCAATTGAAAGTGTTCAGATTCTCACTTGAAGTATTTTTCTAACTTTTGAAATTTTTATATAACCCAAGTGAGTGTTATATAATTTTTTTTTTCTTTGGCTAGTGAACTGAATTGTGAAATAACTGGAAAGTTTTAGTTCTCAGTTGGAGTCAATTTGTTTCCATTGAATTTATTGAGATAACACAAGTTTGGTGTTAAATTTTTCAGTGTTGTATTTTTCAACCTGTTTTTTTGTTTAACGGAGAATTTTATTACATACTGCCTTACCATTTCTTACAGTGTAGACTGATATGCATTGTTGGTAAAGAGGTTTATATGTATTTGAGAACTAATTCTGGTGTATTTTCAGCCATAGTATTGATTGGGTTGAGGACTCTGTGGTGAAATGGACATCTAAGACATACAATCTCTGAAAATGGATTGCTGGAAACACCCTCTGTACATGTAAGGACCACCAATTGTGAGTAAAGCACAGAGTAAATTGTGTAGTGTTAACACAGTGTCAAGATAATTGAAAAGGACAGTGAATTCTTGTGAGTACAGAAAATCCGCTTTGTGTTAATCATCTGTGAAAGCTACAGAGTTATATTTTCTTGAGACATTCTCGTCAAGTATCATCAAGTATTTTATTTTGAGCATTGCTATGAGTACTTTGTGAATTGAAACTTTGTATTGCCCTCTTTAGAGATACTTAATTTTCTGAGTGAGTCACCGATACTACTGCCAATTATTTATTTTGGTGAGTATCCATTTACGAAGTATCCGAGGCATTTTTGTGTCAATGTTTACCCCCTTTGCTCTGGAAGGGTGTTAATTGAATTTATCTTTGATGGGGTTGTTTTGTAGAAGATTTGTTGTGACATCAGCGCACGATGATCACAGTAGTTGCGAATAAGTTACAACTTATGTGTGAGTTCCGAGAACTTGCCAAAGCCATGGAGGCCAGCATTCATCGGTGGGGAACGCCGATGGCTCGGAGGGGTAGTGAGAAAATCAAGTTTAGAGATTTTCCATCGGGATCAGAACCTGATGAAAGGAAAACTGCCGGTGAGGCTGAGGAAGCTAGTTGTTATCATGGGTACTAGACTTCGGGTGAGAAAGGGGGAAGTCAATGATTTGAATAGATCTTTTGTTAAGTATGCTTAGAATTACCCAGCTTAGATAAATTAGTAGAGAGAGTGGCAAGCAATGAATAGTATTCTACCTTAGACTTGAAAGCCACATATCATTAAAGAAATACTTAACGACAAAAGTCGAGACCTAATCACATTTAGTGATGGAATATAAGTAATGAAGGTTTACACGCTTATCTTTTGGGTTTTTTCAACCGGTCCCGTTATTCTTTTTATTTTTACCAGAGAAGTAAACCAAGTAGTAGCCCCTTTTGCAGCGAAGAACCGAGTTGAATGTAACTACCCCGATAATGTCATAGTGTGGACTAATGATTTTTCAACCTTGCCAGACAGGTTAGCTAGAGTATTGAGAAAGGTTGGCCAGTCCCGGGAACCCAGGGGTAGCTCCTGCGGCTAGGTTCCCACAGAGACGGAGGAAACCCCGGATCCGTATGGATCTCTAGAAACAGAACCAGTTGGTCGGTCACGTCTCTCAATTGCCGTAAAGGGCCCTTACTTAGTACTTGAGATTCGTTGATCGTAAACATCAACTGTTTGCTTCGCCAGTCAAGTGGCCAGAGTGACTCTGTTGGGGGAGGGATTGTCAGTATGTACCATGGGCAAGAGGAAAGCTTTGTAACGACCACGGTCGTACACGTCAGTTAACGCCAAAATCAAATGATTCATATTACGCTCAATAGCCCACAAAACATGTACCTCTGCTTTATTTTTGAGTCCTCCATCTGAGGAGTCCGTTTTCTCGTCACTTCAAGACGCCTCAGTCCTCCATTATCCCATTTTCTCTGACTCACTGAAACCAACCTCTCTATATAATGAATTTGAATGTGAGAGAGAACACCCTGGTTTAGAGTCAGCTTAGATATGTCTGTTTACAGTTGAAACATTCAAGATCCATTGTGAGAGGTGTTGAACGCTTCAACTGTCCTTATTGTTAATAAGACGTGTCAAGTAAGTGAGTGTTGAGTCTGCCATGACAAACGCTACCCATCGGTTTCGTTCCCTAAGGATATCCATGAGTTTCTGATCGCGCCTGAAGTTAGATCATTTTGTCGCCCCGACATCAGAGAATCTGATGTTTGTAGTTTAGTTAGAGTCAGTTGTCTATTTAAGAAAGTCATTAATTTCCTGAATTATTCTGTCAACTGGTGTAATCTCCAAGATCTAACGTCTCCCTGTGAATAGCTCCTTGTTCGCCGCAGGCCTGAGCTTGCAGAGTTGATGTTATCAACGTGTATATTCCACCTTTTCCTGGCAAGCTCAACCTCTGATTAGATGGTATGAATAGACATAGGAAATTACCCTGATCAGGAACACCGGAGTTCATAATTAAATATACGGTGATCCAACATGGTAGAGAAGGTATGTTGTTGGTGAGATTGACCTTTCTGGCATGAATAGGGAGGCCCAAGCTGCCCAGCTGAGGCACGTATATACCTCTACACGAGGGAGAATCACGCATTCGTGACTCTTCTTCCACGTCTACAGGTATGTTCACGTGTGTTCCACGCCGCCATATTAACTCAGTTTAACTTAGTCATTTTTGCGAATATCAGTGTTCATGTTTCAACATAGTACCTTCAGTGCCAATTAAGTCAAGTAAAGTAGAGCTCTAGCTATCGTCTGAACCGGTGCCAGACGTATGTTTGTATAGTGAAGTTAAATATTCACGCATTCGTGACTCTTCTTCCACGTCTACAGATGCGGATGTGTTAGCCACTCTCCTGAAGGTCGATAGCTACCTATAGGCACCATGGTTCTTGAAGACTGTCTCTGAGGGCGCATTTAGAATCCCAGGACACGATTCCCCGGGAAGCGCCCTCACCACTCTGCCAGTGTGTAACGAGTCAACCTCCCTGAGTGCACCTAGCGAGCGAGCCTTCAGCTTGGCGGTCGCTGTAAACAACTGTGCCCACTGACTCCGTCATATGATCATGGTCTACCTACTGTTCTTGGTTATACAGTATGTATGGAGCCGTATTAATATCCATGCTTAGGGATGACTCGCAGAAATATAGTCATCCCAGGTTAAGTATTGAACCCCTGAATGAGAGTTCAAGGTACCAGGTGGTTCCTTGTGAAGTGATAAGAATTATGGTATGTTACTAATTGTGGAATTGCCCAGTGTGTTATGTATTCATCTGTAGTACCCATGAAATAATAACCTGAGAGTATGAGGTTCTAACCACGAATTGAGTAGGTAATTTGTTCCTTGTTAAAGTAAGACCTGCGGGTCCAGGGTTATTGACAGTGTGTAAGCATTTCTAAATCTTACTTGTCACAGAAATACTACAACAATGTCCAATAAAGTAATGAGTATTTGGAGGTGTTTAATGAGGTAATAAGTTCTTGAAGTGTTTGATGACTTAAGAAACAAATTGCAGTTGTTTTGTCTGAGTGAATCTAAGATGCATCTTCTCCACTCACTGTGTTAATAAATATTGAATTAGTAATCTGAGTATCACCACTTTACTCCTTCTAAACATTGGTTCCCAGAAAATAATACTTACTCACGTGCCTATACATCTACCACACTACCCAAAACCCTTCCATGAGTTCTGTTTATAATGAAAAGTCTGGGTGGTGGCAGCTACCCTTTGTAAGTATAAAAAGTGTTGTACTAAGAATAACATGGTTCCCCAGACTAACCCATGTATAAGAATAGACATAAAGCAAAGTATACTTCAGAAAGGTAAGAACATTGAAACTGAGAATACAATCTATATGACAGGAAATGAAAAGAAAGAACATTGACTTGGAAAACATAAGCAGAGAAGCATAAGAGTTACTTATATAAGAATATAAGGTATAGAGATAAAGAACATATAAGAATATAAGTAAGAATATATAAGAATAAATATATATATGTAAAGAATGGAAGAAGAATAAGTATATAAAACAGGGTACTCATTGGAAGAATGCTACACAGGACAAATAAGTATATGAGTAAATAAAATACTAACAGAAAAGAATAGCTGGATGGTAAATTATTGAAAAGAGAAAACTCGGACCGTTACAGTGGGTCAGTGCTGTGTCGAACCGTCTGTCCTCAAACGCACGAAGGTTAGTTGCATCCTCTCTTGTGAACACTGAGGAAAAGAAGCTATTCAATGCCTCAGCTTTATCGTGGTCAGAATCTGCGTAACTACCATCTTCAAGCCTCAGGTCTGATACTCCTACTCGCGTTTTCAATTTCAACTTTGCATAGCGGTAAAACGCCTTTGGGTTTGACTTGACCTCGCGTGCAACCAGCCTCTGGAACTCCTTTTCAGCCCTCCTACACTCTATCTTTGCTTGGTTTCTGGCTCTTGCATACATCCTCCTGTCTTGCTCATCGTTTGACCCAACCCACGTCTTGAATTTCTGGGTTTTCTTCTTAATTTTGTCGACCGCCGCATGGTTCATGTGTAGTGATCCCCTCGTATTCTTAGAAGCACTGGGTTTGGTTTTGGGTATATATTTATCGATCAAATGGGTCATTTTACTAGTTATGATATTCAGCGTAGTGTCTGCGTTCTTGTACCTTAATAAGTCAGGCCAGTTGATACCCCTCATCTTTTCCCTCATCCCATTGTAATTTCCCTTGTAATATTTGCACCTTGGCCTGGCCTTATCTTGAACTAGGTAACAGTTAAATCTGAATGACAACACTGTATGGTTGTAACGACCACGGTCGTACACGTCAGTTAACGCCAAAATCAAATGATTCATATTACGCTCAATAGCCCACAAAACATGTACCTCTGCTTTTATTTTGAGTCCTCCATCTGAGGAGTCCGTTTTCTCATCACTTCAAGACGCCTCAGTCCTCCGTTATCCCATTTTCTCTGACTTACTGAAGCCAACCTCTTTATAAAATGAATTTGAATGTGAGAGAGAACACCCTGGTTTTGAGTCAGCTTAGATATGTCTGTTTACAGTTGAAACATTCAAGATCCATTGTGAGTGGTGTTGAACGCTTCAACTGCCCTTATTGTTAATAAGACGTGTCAAGTAAGTGAGTGTTGAGTCTGCCAGGACAAACGATACCCATCGGTTTCGTTCCCTAAGAATACCCATGAGTTTCTGATCGCTACTGAAGTTATATTATTTTGTCGCCCCGACATCAGAGAATCTGATGTTTGTAGTTTAGTTAGAGTCAGTTGTCTATTTAAGAAAGTCATTAATTTCCTGAATTATTCCGTCAACCTGTATAATCTCCAAGATCTAACGTTTCCCTGTGAATAGGTCCTTGTTCGCCTCAGGCCTGAGCTCGCAGAATTCATGTTATCAACGTGTATATTCCACCCTTTCCTGGCAAGCTCAACCTCTGATTAGATTATATGAATAGACATAGGAAATTAACCTGATCAGTAACACCGGAGTTCATAATTAAATAAACGGTGATCCAAAATGGTAGAGAAGGTATGTTGTTGGTAAGATTGACCTTTCTGGCATGAATATGGAGGCCCAAGCTGCCCCGCGGGTGCACGTATATACCTCTACACGAGGGAGAATCACGCATTCGTGACTCTTCCTCAACGTATCTCCAGGTATGTTTACGTGTGTTCCCCGCCGCCTATTAATTCAGTTTAACTTAGTCAAGATTGTGAATATCAATGTTCATGTGTTAACATAGTAACTTCTGTGCCAATTAAGTCGAGTAACGTAGAGATTTAGATATCGGCTGGACCGTTGCCAGACGTATGTTTTGTATAGTTGAAGTTAATTATTGACGCATTCGTGACTCTTCCTCAACGTATCTCCAGACACGGGTGTATTAGCAACTCTCCTGAGGGTCGGTAGCTACCTATGGACATGGTTCTTGAAGACTGTCACTAAGGGGGCACGTTTAGAATTCCAGGACACGATTCCCCCGGGAAGCGCCCTCAACACTCTGCCAGTGTGTCACGAGTCAACATCCCTGGGTACACCTAGCGAGCGAGCCTTCAGCTTGGCGGTCGCTGTAAACAACTGTGCCCGCTGACTCCACCTGGAGATTGTACTTCATCTATTGCATGGAGCAGTGTCGGTCCATGTTTGGAGGGATAACTAGCAGAAATATAGTATCCCGGGTTAAGTATTGAACCCCTGAATGAGAGTTCAAGGTACCAGGTAGTTCCTTGTGAAATGTTAAGAATTATTGTATGTTACTAATTGTGGAATTGCCCAGTGTGTTATGTATTCATCTATAGTACCCATGAAAGAATAACCTGAGAGTATAAGGTTCTAACCAAGAATTGAGAAGGTAATTTGTTCCTTGTTAAAGTAAGACCTGCGGGTCCAGTGTTATTGACAGTGTGTAGGCATTTCTAAATCTTACTTGTCAAAGAAATAATACAACATTGTCTAATAAAGTAATGAGTATTTGGAGGTGTTTAATGAGGTAATAAGTTCTTGAAGTGTTTGATGACTTAATAAGTTACTTGCGGTTCTTTTAGCCTGAGTGAATCTAAGATGCATCTTCTCCACTCACTGTGTTAATAAATATTGAATTAGTAAATCTACGAGTATCACCACTCTACTCCTTCTACACATTGGTTCCCAGAAAATAATACTTACTCACGTGCCTATACATCTACCACACTACCCAAAACCCTTCCATGAGTTCTGTTATATAATGAAAAGTCTGGGTGGTGGCAGCTACCCTGTGTAAGTATAAAAAGAGTTGTACTAAGAGTGACATGGTTCCCCAGATTAACCCATGTATAAGAACAGAACTAAAACAGTATACTTCCGAAAGGTAAGAACATTGAAACTGAGAATATAATAGATATGAACGAAATGAAAGTCTTGGAAAATATAAGAAAAGAAAAATATGACATGTATGTACATTGTGGAACTAATGACGCAGCATAGAAATTTTTAAATATATAGATCATGAAAGATTAAGGTAAAGAACATACAGAACTGAGAAGAGAATTACTTATATAAGAATATATAAGAATATAAGGAATATAGTGATAAAGAACATATAAGAATATAAGTAAGAATATATAAGAATAAATATATGTGTAAAGAATGGAAGAAGAATAAGTATATAAAACAGGGTACTCATTGGAAGAATGCTACACAGAACAAATGAGTATATGAGTAAATAGAATACTAACAGAAAAGAGTAGCTGGATGGTAAATTATTGAAAAGAGAAAACTCGGCCCGTTACATGGTAACTGGTGCCAACTGGGGCAAGGTGTTCCAGTTTGGCCACCATACCCTCCTCGTTTGTTATGATGAGGTCAAGTGGCTTGGATGTTTGCTCCCCTCTGTAATGTGTTGGGTCTCTCACATGTTGGAACAGAAAATTATCTCTCAGAGTTTCTACAAAAAGAGTAGCAGGGTCATTCAAGACATTCGGGGTGGACTCGTTTCTCCAGTCGATGTCGCCATTGTTAAAGTCCCCCATGATAAGGAGGTGGCTAGGGTTGAGCATTGCCGCATTGTTTATTAAGGTGCTTAAGTTCCTTTGATTTAGTGGGCCACAGTTTGGGGATCTGTAGATACACCCGACGATAAGTAAGTCCCCGCCCTTTAATTTAATTTTACACCACTTGGACTCTTCAAAAACATCCTCTCCCTGTACCCTCGCCTGGCTGGCTCTAAGGTCTTGCCTAGCGTAGATAACCACACCCCTCCTGCAGGATTCTTGAGTTAGGATCGTAAATGAGTTATATCCAGCAATACTGAACTCACATTCCTCTGGGTCGATTCTCCTGTTCTTGTACAACAGTTCTACAACTCCTACAATATCTGGTTGGTATACTCTTAGTAGTGTTTCAAACTCCTCTCTCTTATCAAGGAACGTGTCAGTATTAGTGTACATGACATTCAAGCTAGAATTTGTTCTCGGCAACGTCTCTGCTCTTAGTAATAAATCCGCTCCCCCCACATTCTCAGAAGCTGCAGCATTTGCTAAGTACACTGTATTTTGCAGGGTGTGGTAAGAAATGTCATTGTTTACACGGCGCTTGTCCCCTCCTGTCCGGCTATCTGCAAAGTGTCAAGGAGATTAATAACAGCTTGTGTTATATAACATTCACATTACTGAGCCTGTAGTTTACAGACGTGCATCTGTCTATGCTTAATCTGTACGTGCAGAACGTAGTTTCATGCGATACTCATTGGATACAGCTTGTGTATTTCTAGTGTCTACGACCTGCATAGGTACGTCTTGGGCGTTTTGGTTTTAATTTTGTGCAGACGTCGAGTCTACTGTTTGTGTAGGAACGTCGTGTACAATGATGGGTAGCAAGTCAGGGCTCACCTTTTTTAATCTGTCCACGTGTACTACGTCGGTAACTTGTGTACTGTATCTGGTTTTAGTATTTTGAATTTGTTACCGTGCTCTTTAAGTTGTCAGGTACGACAATTTGTGTGACAGTATCCTGCACTGTTTTTGTTGTACGGTGCAGTATGTCTTGTTGTAATGGTCATGAGAGCTAACCTGAAAACCTTAAGGATTCATATTATGCTCAAACGTCCACAAAACCTTCCGAGTCCCCCAGTGGAAACGTCCCCCGTTTTCTATGTTTCCCACGTCTTGGTCTATGGGAGTAAACGCTGTATGTTGGGACCTGTTGCCATCCAAACCTTTGTAATCAATTTAATTTGGCTTTCGATAGCTGAGTCAGAGCATTGTTAGTTGAGATAATAATAGAGAATGAAAATGAGTTCATAGTCTCAATTTCAAGGTCAGAGTGTACAGTAAATTAATTCATCGGAATAGAAGTAGGTGGACTCCCTGGTCTGTTTTGAGTGAGGGCGCCGCGGGCATTTCTACCGTTAGTGAGTGCCCGTCCCTTCACCCATACAGGTAGGCCACCCACTCTGTGTTGTAATTTGCCCTTCTTTAAGTGATTTGACCCAATTAATAGTTGATTGTGCAAGTGTTACAGTAACGTAGTTGATGTGCTCTGAGTGAAGTCATATTTACGTCTTTAACGTCCCCTGAAACGTGATGTTGTTGTCACAGTTAGTAAGTGCCCGTCCCTTCATCCATACAGGTCCCCTGACGCTGATTCCCGTTTGTCTCCCGATCCCATTGTGATTCTTGAATCGCTCTACCATCCAACAACGGCCTCGATGTATTAGATGTCCAGCCGGGATCATATATGAGAAGATGGCACCGATGCGGCCGGATTAATGTGCCCCAAGGCTTCGTTGGGCCAGACCCCAGACCCGCCATGTGTCTGGCTACCCCATCTTGGGTCGGAGTGTAACCGACCACAACAGCAGTTGTTAGAGGCGCCAGTGCTATACCCTGTGACAGGCCTTGGAATTATAGTCCACAGTGTGGTTGTAGGTGTTGTTAATACTTACCCATGTTGTGGGGGACCCATGTCGGGGTTTGTATCAGTATTAGTGTCTTGGGAGGAAAGACAAGGAACTGGTCCTGCGATATAATGTAAGGTGACATCAGGTATTGGGTGCACGGTAAGAGTGTAATGTCCGAATAATTGCTGTTGAGTAAATAGGAAAACAAGGAAACCAGTACATAAGACATAGAGAGTTTGCAATAGGCCCAGGAGCTGAGCCTGGTAGTTATGTGTTAATAACATCTATTTTCCCCTTTGATTTTATTAATAAACTTGTTCTTTGAGAATTTTAGGAGTATTCATTTCTCCCACAGTATTTTACCTTTATTTCCATCCAAGTGACCTGATACCAAAATTGCCATACTCACGTGCCTAAACCCTCGCCCATGCTACCCAAGAATAGGTGACGGAACTGAGTAGAGTAAGAACTAAGAGAAGTAAATAAGATGAGGGTGGTGTAGAAACAGAGAGGGAGTCAGGCGCCCTCACATTGGTGGCAGACCGAGAATGCGCCCCCTCACATTGGTGGCAGCTAGAGAACGCGCCCCCTCACATTGTTGCAGTTCAAACTGCTTGAACGGAAGAGGTAACTTTGGTAGATCATCCTCCACACCTGTGTAGTATTGTAGTGGCTCCTCTCCCCTACAACTTCCAACTGAGCTCCGGCCGCACGCCAACCAGCCAATCAGCGTACAGCCAGAACAGAAGAACAGAAAAATGCTAGTGACGGGGGAAGGAGGTTCAGAGGAAGGATAAAGGGAGGATAGAAGTGAATTTTAGAAGGAGAGAACAGGTGCAGTGGCTAAACACCGCTTGCGTGAGGGGGTAGGCAAAATGCCCTGAGGGTGCAACAATCACAATCAGGACGAGGCAGAGGGAGGGCGGGAGCAGGTCCGGGCAAGCAAAGGGCCAACGCGGGTGCTCTGGTTGTCGTCTTAGCTTAGGCAGTGTTGGCAAAGCGGAGGAAGAACCGCCCCGCCACGGCGGCGGCGCAAGCCGAGAAGCGCAGGCCACACACGATCAAAGTAACAGAGAAGGTGAAAACATGGAAATTTAGCTAGTCGTAGGGTTGTTTGGAGAAAGATGAAGGTAAAGTCTTTGAGCTATGTCAAAGAGGAACAGAGCGAGTTGGAGGAAGGGTTTTGAATCTTTGAGCTTGAAATGTCAAAGTATTCATAGTAAGGAAGGATGAGCGTATCGTAGGAGAGTTTTTAGTAATAGCAGCAGACAGATTTGAGCTTTATTGTCAAATTATGAACGGAGACGAGAATGAGATATAGGCTGAATGGTTTCAGTCTTGAGTTAGGTCGATTTTATTGAGAATTGGATGTCACAGACGTTGGGTATGTTTTGATTTGGTTCTGAGAGTTGTGGGTCTTTGAGCTATGTCAGAGAGAAATGGAGAGAGTTGGAGGAAGAGTTTTGAATCTTTGAGCTTGAAATGTCAAAGTATTCGTAGTAAGGAAGGATGAGTGTATCGTAGGAGAGGTATTTAGTAATAGCAGGAGACAGATTTGAGCTTTGTCAAATTGTGAACGGAGATGAGAGTGAGATATAGGTTGTTTGGTTTCAGTCTTGAGTTAGGTCGATATTGTTGACAGTGGCTGGTATAGAGGTTGGGTATGTTTGATTTGGTTTTGGAGAATTGTAGTGTTATGAGAGGCTTTGTCTGGCGGGGGGGGGGGGGGAGGTGTTGTGTTTGGAGATTGGTTGTGGGAGGGGGGGAGTTTGTGTTTGGGGATTGGCGGGGGTGGCGGTTGTATGTTGATTTGAGGTGAATTAGAATTGCTTAAGGGGGGTTGTTGTGTTTGCGTGGAAATGTAGTAAGGGGAGAGGGGGGGGGTTAGGATAATTGTTATAAGGTCAGGTATGGTTCGGTTGTCGGGAGGAGGGGGGAGGAGAGGAGAGGAGAGGGGAGGCGAGGAGAGGGGAGGGGGGCTTTGGACGTTGTTGGGTTAATTTATAGTATAGAAGGATTTCTTAGGGGTGATATGATTTGTGTTGCTAATGAATAGTTGTATTGAGTCATGGGTTTTTTTTTTTTTTTTTTTTTCTTAGGAGGGTCGAAGGGGCTTGTTAGAAAGGTCGGGTATATTAAGTTTTTCTTTTGGGAGGATTGAAGGTGTTGATTAGTGATTGGATAGTGAGTTAGCTTCTTTTTTTTTTTTTTAGGAGGGATTGTGAGTAAGATTGGGAGGGTTAAGTTTTTCTTTCGGGAGGATTGTAGGTTTTGTTAGTGGTTGGCAGAGTTGGGTTAATTATTGCTTTCTTTCTTTCCTTTGGCTTGTAAGGACTTCTGCAATTGCGTTGTAGGCTCTTGCAGGTATTCTGAGTTCCAGGTCCCATTCTAGAGGGAGAGGGTTTGTGTACAGGTACAATGCACCCCTCCCCGACCTTATTGGCTAAGGGAGGCGTTCGTGTCATCTGTATGTTGGTACCATGTTGTTAGGTACACCTCTCCGACCATATTGGCTAAGGGAGGTGCCCATAAAACAGTGTTGGTAACATTCTTGAGGGAGAGGGCTTGCGTACAGGTACAATGCACCCCTCCCCGACCTTATTGGCTAAGGGAGGCGTTCATGTCATCTGTATGTTGGTACCATATTGTTAAGTACACCTCTCCGACCATATTGGCTAAGGGAGGTGCCCATAAAACAGTGTTGGTAACATTCATGAGGGAGAGGGCTTGCGTACAGGTACTGTGCACCTCTCCCCGACCTTATTGGCTAAGGGAGACGTACACGTCATCTGAGTTAGTATGGGATGGTAAGTTCGGTATATGTTTTGGGAGGAGTGATAGGGTGTGGTTAGTTAATGGTAGAATGGTTATTTTTTTTTTGTGTGGGATTGTTAGTAACGGCTGGGTATGTTAGGTTTTTATTTTGGGGGGATTGTTAGGGTCTTTTCTTTCTTTTTTAGGGGGGGGGGGGAGTGTTAGTGCAGGTTGAGTGGGTTAGTTTTTTTTTTCTTTTTTTTTTTTTTTTTTTTTTTTTGTCGGAGTGGTCTTGAGTTTGAGTTGGTGGCGTGGGGTTTGGAGTGAGGGGGGGGGGGGGAGGAGGGAAGTTGGGCAAGTCAGGTAAGGTTAGGTTAGGTTGGGTGGGAATCATTGGGTGTGGGGTTGAGAAGAGGTTAGGTTAAGATTAAGTTAGGTTAGGTTAGGTTGATTGGGTTAGGTTGGGTGGGAATCGTTGGGTGAGGGTTAAGGAGAGGTTAGGTTTAATTTAGGGGGAAATTGTTGGGTGTGGTTATAGGGAAGTTATTAATATAAGGGAGGTGGGAGGGGAGTGTTTGGTCTGTTTAGTATGGAGGGATTTCTGTCTCTGAATCTGCGTGGGAGTATGATGTTGTCGAAATATTCCTGCCATTGAGGGTAAATAGTGAGGAGTGATTCTATTTGTTTGTCACCTAGTTGTCTCCAGTAGATGTTAAGTGGGGGGAGGGAGCTGAGTTCATGTAGATGACTATTTGGGGTGAAGGATGACCAGTGTGTGTTATGGATGAATCTTAGTGCTTTGTTTTGTATGACTTGAAGTTTCTTGGCGTTTGATGGTGGTGCTAGCTGGAGTGTGTTAGGTGCATAAGTCAATAGTGGGCGTATGAGGGCTTTGAATAGGTGTGTTTTGGTTTTGATTGATGCGGTTCTGAATCTGTATATATTCCCGAGTGTTTTGTTTGCGATCGAAGCCTTCATATTGGTGTGTAGTGTCATGGTGAGGGTGTCGTTGAATGTGACTCCTAGGATTGTGTTTGTTCGTTTGACAGTTATAGGTGAAGGGTAGGCGATGTCGGGGTTTAGGTAAATGTGACGTGGTTGTCGTCTTTTGGTGCCGAAGTAGGTGATTTGTGCTTTGTTCGGGTTGGCTTGTATTCGCCATCGGAGTTCCCATTGTGTAACTTGTTCGAGTTCCCCGTGTGCTTTGTCTGTTAGGTGATCAAGAGTGATGTGTCTGACTATTGGGTTACATCGTCGGCGTACTGTATTGTCAGAGAGTCGATGTGTAAGGGGTCGGGCGTACAGCCAGAACAGAACAGAAAAATGCTAGTGACGGGGGGGGGGGGGAGGAGGTTCAGAGGAAGGATAAAGGGAGGATAGAAGTGAATTTTAGAAGGAGAGAACAGGTGCAGTGGCTAAACACCGCTTGCGTGAGGGGGTAGGCAAAATGCCCTGAGGGTGCAACAATCACAATCAGGACGAGGCAGGGGGAGGGCGGGAGCAAGTCCGGGCAAGCAAAGGGCCAACGCGTGTGCTCTGGTTGTCGTCTTAGCTTAGGCAGTGTTGGCAAAGCGGAGGAAGAACCGCCCCGCCACGGCGGCGGCGCAAGCCGAGAAGCGCAGGTGGACGGACCCACAGGCAACACACGATCAAAGTAAACAGAGTAGGTGAAAATATGGAAATTTAGCTAGTCGTAGGGTTGTTTGGAGAAAGATGAAGGTAAAGTCTTTGAGCTATGTCAAAGAGGAACGGAGCGAGTTAGAGGAAGGGTTTTTGAATCTTTGAGCTTGAAATGTCAAAGTATTCATAGTAAGGAAGGATGAGCGTATCGTAGGAGAGTTGTTAGTAATAGCAGCAGACAGATTTGAGCTTTTTTGTCAAATTATGAACGGAGACGAGAATGAGATATAGGTTGAGTGGTTTCAGTCTTGAGTTAGGTCAATTTTATTGAGAATTGGATGTCACAGACGTTGGGTATGTTTGATTAGGTTCTGAGAGTTGTGGGTCTTTTAGCTATGTAGAGAGAAATGGAGAGAGTTGGAGGAAGAGTTTTGAATCTTTGAGCTTGAAGTGTCAAAGTATTCGTAGTAAGGAAGGATGAGTGTATCGTAGGAGAGTTATTTAGTAATAGCAGGAGACAGATTTGAGCTATGTCAAATTGTGAACGGAGATGAGAGTGAGATATAGGTTGTATGGTTTCAGTCTTGAGTTAGGTCGATTTTGTTGACAGTGGCTGATTATAGAAGTTGGGTATGTTTGATTTGGTTTTCGAGAGTTGTAGTGTTATGAGGGGTTTGTCTGGCGGGGGGGGGGTGTTGTGTTTGGAGATTGGTTGTGGGAGGGGGGGAGTTTGTGTTAGGGGATTGGCGGGGGTGGCGTTTGTATGTTAATTTAAGGTGAATTAGAATTGCTTAAGGGGGGTTGTTGTGTGAGTGTGTGTGTGTGTTTGCGTGGAAATGTAGTAAGGGGAGAGAGGGAGGGTTAGGATAATTGTTATAAGGTCAGGTATGGTTCGGTTGTCGGGAGGAGGGGGGAGGCGAGAGGAGGAGAGGGGGGCTTTGGAGGTTCTTGGGTTAATTTATAGTATGGTAGGATTTCTTAGGAATGATATGTTTTGTGTTGCTAATGAATAGTTGTATTGAGTCATATGGTTTTTTTTTTTTTTTTTTTTTCTTAGGAGGGTCGAAGGGGCTTGTTAGAAAGGTCGGGTATATTAAGTTTTTGTTTTGGGAGGATTGTAGGTATTGATTTTTAAGAGAGATTGTGAGTAAAGTTGGGTGGGTTAAGTTTTTCTTTTGGGAGGATTGTAGGTTTGTTAGTGGTTGGCAGAGTAGGGTTAATTATTGCATTCTTTCTTTCCTTTGGCTAGTAAAGGACTTCTGCCATTGCGTGGTAGGCTCTTGCAGGTATGCAGGTATTGTGAGTTCTGGTCCCATTCTTGAGGGAGAGGGTTTGTGTACAGGTACATTGCACCCCTCCCCGACCTTATTGGCTAAGGGAGGCGTTCAATGTCATCTGTAATTTGGTACAATTCTTTGTTAGGTACACCTCTCCGACCTTATTGGCTAAGGGAGGTGCCCATAAAACAGTGTTGGTAACATTCTTGAGGGAGAGGGCTTACGTACAGGTACTGTGCACCTCTCCCCGACCTTATTGGCTAAGTGTCGCGATCCCACTACCCTTTATACTTGGGGAGTGAATCCTACCCCAAGTTATTAACAAATATAGGTACAAATAGGGAACACGGCAATAATTATCCCCACCATATACCTACTCAACTAAATGTACTTGAAAAAGTAAGAACAGTTGAAATAAGTGAATCACAAAAGGGAAGATAATTAATTAATTCAATTTATGTTTTAAAGGGAGTAATGATTAGCAAACATGAATTTAAGGGAATAAGTAATTGTATAATAAAATAAGAGTGATGCCGGAAGGGCGAAAATATACTGTAAGGAGTTAGACCAAACAAATAATACTTAACATTACTATATTACACAAGACATACGAAATATATATATACAACAATCACTACAAAATGATTATCCCTACCAAACAGGAGATTCCTTACCACCAGGATCCCTTCCTAGGCCTAACCAAACGCGTCACTAATACCTGATACCCCTAGGGCATTGCAGAAGACTGGATAAAGCACTAGACAAGGGTCAAGGCTAGAGAACGCATGGACACGTCTAACCTATGCCACGGTTTTTGGCTACTTCCGAAGCGTGCCCACGCGGGGAGGAGAGCGTCTCATACCACGTGATTCAGGACATTTGCTGGATATTTTATATAATTAATTGATATTACTCTTGAGTTGACTTAACAGAGTAAGACAATGATGCATATAAATTACATACATAAATATACAATTAACCTAAGTAACTAAGAACAATAATAATATAATAAGTACAATTAACAATATATTAATAGCTTGTATGAAATGTAGGCGTGAACATATGCCTCACGCTATGCGAGTTCCTGAGCGCTACAGGCACGTGACACCTCCCCCAAAAAAGTGAGCTCACAACTAACTGGAAGCGAAAATGGATATACAGCTACACAGAGAAAGTAATAACTAACACAATTGGTTTAAATCAATATGAAGCAAAATAATTCATAATATAAACACAAGGTACTCAATGACAATAAAACAAAAAATAATTTGCATATAGACATAGTTACTAAATAATCAGACTCGAGAAAGTGCATCAGCCAACACGTTCTCTTTTCCGCGGATATGGGAAATGTTCAAGTTATAGGGCTGAAGTGATAGAGCCCACCTCAAAAGTCTTTGGTTGGTATGTTTCATCTTGTCAACAAAAGTAAGTGGGTTATGATCAGTGAACACTTGAACGGGATAAGCAGTGCTGCCAATATATACTTTGAAGTTTTCTAGTGCCATGATCAGCAATAAAGCCTCCTTTTCAATGGTGGCATAGTTTCTTTGATATTTGTTAAATTTTCTAGAAAAATAGCACAACGGATGAAGCACTTGAACACTCTCACCCTTTTGCAGAAGCACAGCACCGGCGCCAATTTCACTGGAGGTCAGGTGCAAGTAGTACAGGAGCATTTGCCAGCAGGGATTTAAGATTCTCAAAAGATTCCTGGCAAGCCGTAGTCCACTTGAAGGTTTTCTTGCCACTCAACAGGTCAGTCATGGGAGAGGCAACGAAGGAGAAGTTTGGACAAAAACGGCGGTAGTACCCCGCCATACCCAGCAACCTCATCACACTCTTCTTATCGCCTGGCACTGGATACTGTTGAATTGCCTCAATTTTGGCTGCTATAGGCTGGACTTCCCCTTGTCCGACCACAGGCCCCAAGAAGGTGACGTGGGCATGGCCGAACTCAGTTTTGACGAGGTTCACCGTCAGCTTGCTTGCAGCCAGTACGGAGAAGAGGGCTTGTAGACGACTCATGTGATCTTCCCAGAAACTGCTGAAGACGATAAGGTCGTCTAGGTAACAGCGGACACCTTCCAGACCAGACGTGATGAAATTCATGAGGCGTTGAAAGGTTGCAGGGGCGTTCCGCATACCAAACGGAAGGACTGTGAATTGGTACAACCCCTCAGGAGTGACAAAAAAAGAGATGGCCCTGGAGCGTTCAGTCAGTCTTATCTGGTAGTAGCCCTGGAGGAGATCCAATTTGGTCACGTACCTTGCCTGTCCAAGCTCGTCGATCACGTCGTCGATGCGTGGCAAGGGATAACCATCGGGTTCAGTGACAGCATTCACCTTGAGATAATCCACACACAGCCGCATTGACCCATTCGGCTTTGGAACTAGAACAACAGGGGATGCCCATGGACTGATGCTGGGTTCGACGAGGCCTAGCTCTTGAAGACGCTGTACCTCGGCTCGCACACACTCCCGCTTGAAGGCATTAAGACGGTAGGGACGCTGTCGGATTGGCTTGGCTCCCCTGGTCTCAACGTCATGCTCCAGCACTGAACAAGAGAGTGGGTAATCACCAACTATAATAAGATACTCCTATAATAGAGACTTTATATTATTGGCTTGGTCACTAGAGAGATGGCACAACTTAACACTGGGGTCCTCCAAGATAGTCGAGTTTTCAACTTTTACACTAGACCCATTCATTATTTCAGAAAAACACTGATCTTTATCATCCTTACACTCTGGCACAATGATACAATTTGGCAAGGATTGATCAACACAAGCAACTGCTTTTCCCAGGGTTTCGTTACGAACATGATATGACTTTAAAAGATTGACATGGATAAGGCGTTTTTTCTTACGCCGTTCAGGGGTGCTAATCACATAATTCACGGACCCCTGTTTTTCTAATACTTCATATGGACCACTGTATTTGGATTTAAAAGGGTGATCATGTAAGGGCAGGAAGGCCAACACCTGCTCCCCCACTTGGAATTCTCTAGGTTTTGCCTGATGGGCCTTATCAAAATGCAGTTTCATTTTCACCTGAGCACACCTTAGGTTGGACTGGGCAAGTTCTACAGCCAGACGCAACTTCTCCTTGAATTGGACCACATATGAAGCTAAGGGCGTCGCGCTCTGATCACTCAACCAACACTCTTTTAACACCTTAAGAGGCCCTCACGCCTCATGTCCATAGACGAGCTGGAAGGGCGAGAATCCGAGCGACTCTTGTTTACTGTCCCGAACAGCAAACAAAAGCAGGTCAACTCCCTCGTCCCAATCCTTCCCAGTCTCCAGACAGAAGGTGCGCAACATGAGTTTTAGTGTCTGGAGAAACCTCTCTACCACCCCCTGTGACTGAGGGTGATAGGCCGAAGACCTCAACTGCCGGACTCCCAGGGTTTGCATTACCTGATTAAACAACCGGGAAGTAAAATTGGAACCCTGATCTGACTGCACCACTGTAGGAAGGCCTACTTGAGTGAAGAAGTGGGTTAAGGCTTTGATAACATTCTTCGCTGTGATGCGGCGCAAGGGAATGGCTTCAGGATAACGGGTTGCACAATCAATAATGGTTAGCAAGAACTGATGACCACGAGGGGTCTTAGGTAAGGGACCGACACAATCTATGACCTACTAAAGGGCTCTTCAATGGCTGGGATAGGATGCAGAGGGAATGGTTTAACACTGGGGTTCGGTTTCCCCGCTACCTGACAATCATGGCAAGTGCGACAGTAAGAGCTGACGTCTTTCTTCATCCTAGGCCAAAAGAACTGGGATAAAATTTTTGCATAAGTCTTCCTAACTCCTAAATGACCACCCACCCCATCATGAGCGATACTAAGTATGTCCTGCCGCAAAGGTTTGGGAATAACAACTTGATGATGAACTAACCAAGGGTGATTGGCAGGAGAATTGGAGGGACGGAACTTCCGCATTAATACACCAGACCTAGTGTAGTAGCAATTTGATTCTTGCTCAGCTTCTGTCTCAGTAACTGACCTATTGAGAAAACCTACTAGCTCAGGATCCCCTGCTTGTAGCTCAATAAACTTACTCCTAGTGATGGGAGAGGAACCAAAACTAGTGACATCTGGGTTCCTATCTCCATCAGAACTACTCTGGAGGTTATCTGGTTGTGGGGAATCCTCAAAAAATTCACTGAGACCAAGATCAGTATGGTCCGGCTGGATAAGATTATCCTCGGACTTCTCACAGTCCTGGAGGGAAACTTCATCAACTTCACTAGTCTCTTCTACCTCTGTACTGCGGCTCATGCTACGGGTCACAGCACACGCAGGGAACAACCCTGGAAAGTCTACTTCTAACTGCACAGTATTATTCTCGGCAGTGGGACAAGATGAGATCACAACATTAGGGAACATCATGTTACCAACGAGGTCATTTCCTATCAATAGAGAGACCCCTTCTACAGGTAAGCTATCTACTACTCCTAACGTGACATAGCCTGACTTTATGGATGACCGCAGGTACACTTGACAAAGGGGAATACGCGACCCACCGGTCAAACTGTTCACAAGCACCCAGCTATCAGTACAGCACGAATCCAGGAATGCAGCAGCTTCTTTAGTAACAAGAGATAAGGCTGAGCCTGTGTCTCTCAAGAGTTTAACAGAAATGGGTTGACTGAATTGATCCAAAGCTAAGGAACCAGGAGAACAAAATGGTTCAAAGGTTGATATCATAGAAGAGGGGGAAGCATTCAGGGCAACAGTCTGACTGAGGGCAGTGACACAGAGCTCCAATAATTTCTCCGATTGCTCGGCCACCCTGACCAAAAGAGCGGGGGATCCTTGGTGAGAGGAATTTCTTTTCTTTAACTTGAGACAGTCGCTGATGACATGTCCTGGCTTCTTACAGTACCTGCAACTAGAGTTTCTCTCACCAGTAGGAGTGGATCCACCTGTCCCATGGACCATGGGCTCACCCGGGGTAGATGATGCAGAACCTGAGGGTCGGGTTGGTATGACAAGAGGCAGGGACCCCGATGTAGATGTTGGTGTGGGCCGCTTGAAGGAAGTGAAGGACTGGGACATGGGAGCATAAGACCTGGAATTTACATTTCTGTTAGTTAAGGAATAATGGTCAGCCACTGGACCAGCATCAGCCAGGGTACAGATACCTCTCTGATCCAAGTGTGCTCGAATGTCGCCTGGGATACACTTTCTAACCTCCTCTAGCAGGATTAGTTCAACAAGCTTGTCATGTTCTACATGGGCAGACTCACTTTCAATCCACCTCCGACAAAGGACCTGTTTCTGCCTGAAGAACTCCACAAATGTTTGTTTGTCAGTCTTCCGGCAGTTACGGAACTGTTGCCGGTAGGCTTCAGGAACAAGTTTATAAGCACTCAAAACCGCGGACTTAAGAAGGGCATAGTCTAGACATTGATCCTCAGAGAGGGCAGAAAACACATCTAATGCTTTACCAGTGAAAGATCTATAAATAAGTTGAGACCATTGAGAAACAGGCCACTTGTTAAGCCGGGCAATTTTCTCAAAAAGAGAGAAGAATTTGTCTGGTTCTTCCTCATTAAATTTAGGAACACTGTTGAGACATTTGTCTACACTGAATGTTGAAGTATTACTACCCTGAGCCAAACCTCGTTGTTTGAGAGTTTCCAGCTCCACCTCGAGTCTTTTGAGTTCAACTTGTAAGGCCAAATTACTTGGTGTAACAATTTCCTCTGAATTTCCCGACGGTTGGGCTATGATTTCATTGTCAATAAGGTAGTTGAGGACAGCCTCTTCTAACCTAGACTTATTCATGGAAGAGCGGCCTTCTACTTCATAATAAGCAGCGAGGGATTGCCACTCTGCCTACGGTTTAATCGATCGAGGCAGCATAAAGTAGCGTGTGAAGGTCAGTGCAGGTTCTCGTCCCACGCCACTAATAGGCAGTTAGGCAGGTTCTAATCACAGGCAGTTGAAGAAAAAATTAATGACACCCAATAGCGGCACGTATCATAATACATATGTCGTTTACGAGTCGAATTCATATGACTGAGGTACACACTCTCTAGTCTGACGTACAGTACTTCAGTTATTCTTTGTACTGGGGACATGAAAACGAGAATAAAGAGATATAAAAACAAATGAATAAACAAAACAATAGATGACAAGAGAAAAACAAATTAAAGTAAAAAATGTATTGCACAGTGCACAGTGCACTGTTCGTTCATGTTAGGAACAATAATCATCCCATGGATTGGGAAAACAGCTTAGAGGTGTACAAATCATCATGTGTCACAGAGAGACTTCTGGTTGAAGCTAGTTTGATTAGGGAATTGAATTCTATAAACCTTAATGACGGTCAGTACAAAACTGATAATTTGTTACACAAATTTATTTGTCAGTGGCCCAAGGTTAAAAATGCTTTTAAAGCATTGAAGGTAAATATAGGATAGATGATTAGTAGGTCCCATATTTTTGACCTGACTTAACTTGACTAGTCACGTCGCCCTTTCTTTTAAGCTCCTCTGCGTGTGTAGTGGTGTTGGTGTCCGGATTGGTGGATGTCATGTTTATGACCTGACCTCATGTTTAGTAAGGTCACTCTGTGTACTTAGCCTCTCTCTGTCTAAGTAATTCAGTTGCCTCTGAAGATGTCTTGAAAATAAAGACGAAAACTAAGGTGCTCCATTGTTTCCCTTTTCCCTGTATGATTTTATCAAGATTTATCTTATCCACGTTTTCATTGTGGATATACATGATATATATATATATATATATATATTCAGAGATAGTGAAGAAAACAAATTAAGCGAGATAGTAGTGACTAGTAACGATGTTAGTAAGCAAATAGACAAACTAAAGCCTAATAAGTCACCTGGTCCCGATGAGATATTTGCCAGAGTATTAAAGGAATGTAAGGAAGAACTTAGTATGCCCTTAGCTAAGTTGTTTAACATGTCCTTAAAAACAGGTGTAGTACCAGCATCCTGGAGGATAGCGAATGTAATACCGATTTTCAAGAAGGGGGATAGATCACTATCCTCTGACTATCGCCCAATCAGTCTAACATCAATAGTAGGCAAATTACTGGAAGCAATCATTTCAAACTATTCGAAATCACCTGGAGAAGCACAGATTGATCAATGATTCTCAGCATGGCTTCACAAGCGGACGTTCTTGTCTAACTAATCTATTAACATTCTTTTCATCAGTTTTCGAATCGATGGACGAGGGGCACAATTATGATGTGGTTTATCTCGACTTTAGCAAAGCCTTCGACAGAGTCCCCCACGGAAGACTAATTAGAAAGGTAGAAGCTCATGGCATCAAAGGTAACATCCTTAAATGGATTAGGGCGTGGTTACAGGACAGGAAACAGCGAGTGAGCATTAACGGCACTAAGTCCCATTGGAGCAACGTCACAAGTGGAGTTCCCCAAGGCTCAGTACTTGGACCATTATTACTTATTATATACATAAACGGCATAGATATAGGCATAGACAGCAACATAAGTAAATTTGCTGATGACACTAAAATAGGACGTGTAATTAAATCTGACGAGGACTCAGCAAAACTACAGGAAGATCTAAACAAATTTTTCGAATGGTCTGAAAAATGGCAGATGAAATTCAACTTGGACAAATGTAAAGCACTCAGTATAGGAGATGTAAACAGGGAAACCAGATACCAGATGAACAACGATGCCATAGAGAAATCCGACTGCGAGAGAGATTTAGGAGTAATGATAAGTAGGAACCTTAAGCCAAGTAAACAATGTGTTTTTGCTCGTAACAAGGCTAATAAAGTACTTGGGTTCATACAAAGGAGTGTTAGTTACAAGACTAGCGAGGTCATCCTAAAACTGTATCTTGCTCTTGTGAGACCACACCTGGATTACGCAGTTCAGTTCTGGTCACAGTATTACAGAATGGATATAGAATCATTGGACAGAATTCAGAGGAGAATGACAAGACTAATCCCGGGTATCAGGAACCTTGAGTAAAGAGACAGGTTAAAGCATCTTAATTTGCACTCCCTCTAGAGACGTAGAGCGAGGGGCGACTTGATAGAGGTGTATAAGTGGAAGTCAGGGCTAAGCAAAGGGGACATTACAAACTATCCAACCAGGAGCGAACTCGTAACCATGGTTTTAAATTAGACAAATTTAGATTTAGGCGTGAAATAGGTAAACACTGGTTTGGAAACAGAGTTGTGGAAGAATGGAACAAGTTACCAAATATCATCATTAACTAGAATACGCTGAATTGCTTCAAACATAGGTTGGATGCTTATATGAGCAATAGGGGTTGGTTGTAAACGGGACTGCCTAGTATGGGCCAATAGGTCCGCTGCAGTTTCCTCCATTCTTATGTTCTTATATTGTGATGGCATTGCACGTACTGTAGGTTAGGTTAGGTTTTTTCCGTGCCTTTTTCTGACTTTTTTCTTGGATTCAATGGTGTGTTGTACTTCACCATAAATCAACGTAATATTCCCTCTTTTTTATATTTAGTTATTTCTATGTTAATATTTTCCTCTACATAACAACAACGTCATAACTAACTTTACTTACAAAATATAACAACAATTCAATACGTGGGTTACACAGAGGGCTTCTAAAGCAACAGTCAAGTACCATAACAGCCATATTAGTGTTCGAACGTCTTGTCGCTGTCTAACGTTGAAGTTATTTTCTTAATTATTGTATAATATTTATTCATAAATATTAATCATTGATATTTTGTAATAAATGCGTGTTTTTGTTGCACTTATATTATTTTATCACGAATAAACAATTGATATTTAGAAAAGAATTAGTGAGTCACTGAAGACGAAGTCAAGGTTCTGTCTTACATTCGAACGGGCTTCCCGCCAAAAGTGGCCTTTAAATAGCGCGGCTGACTGGTCGAGGTCAGCAGTAGTTCAGCAACATCACTTCTGACCAACCGGTGTTCATTACAACAGACGGCTTTATTAGTTAAAGTGGGTTTTGTGATTTGAGGTTGTGTGAGACATTAGTTTTAGTTTTTTTTGAGAAATAAATTTTTGAGTTTATATTTAGTTAAAACGAATTTCTTATTTAATCTTAACTAATAACAAGGTAACTTATTTTGTGGATTGTGAGTTTTTTTTTCTTATTTTACATTATTACTCGTGCTTAGAGTTGTAGTAACATTGTAGTAGAATATATAAACGAAAACCTTGTGATCAGACAAATACGCGGCATATTCCTTCACAGATGGCAAGTTTTGTATCTACACTCCTGCTCCTTTTGGCGGCTTCCCAGGTACCACTTCTGTAGTTAAGTAGTCTTATTCGTAATGACAATATCTCTAAAATGTTATACACGGTTACGTTAACTATAACCTCAGTTTTTATACATAATAACCAAAACCGCATATTTGAAACCATCCTACCTTTTACAGGTTAAATGTCAACACTACGACACCCACCGACCTGTGACCATCATCCCAGTTACTGTAACAGTGTTTGTAACGGTATGTAGACTTGTAGTATCGCTCCAGTTAGTGACATCCTGTAATTTACCACCGTAACATTAGTGGTCTCGTATGGTGGTTAACGGTGTTCAAAGCATAAGTGATAATCCTTAAAATTTAAACCAATCCAGTTCTTTAACTATAAGGTTATTGAATCTTAACAAACCCGTTTAACTACTCAAGCATGCAAGGTAGTTTCTGACGCTTAATTAACCACTACAGCAAGCTGTTCAACACATTTGATGTCCTATAAAAACCTTCATTTGTCAAACACATTTGTTAACCATAACATACTGACAGGATACAATCACCCACACTCTGAGAGAGACGACCACCTCCGACGTGTGGATCACCGGCCAGACCACTGTGACGGAGACCCTCACAGCCACCACCACTGACTGGAGCTTCGTGCCCTCCCACCCATCCACCAAGACGTCTGTTATAAAGATCACAACAACTCCCGTGAGTATCTCCTTTACTAAGAGACCCTTTGTACCTGGACTCGTGCTTACTAGGTTTTTTTATGTAATTTTACTTCACGCTTGGCAAAACCCGCTGATTTTATATAGTTTATACCGCCTTTAATCTTCGTCGGTAACTTTGAATATGAAGTCCATATAGGTTGATTAGTCTTTGCATTCTCGGAAAAATTCTCAACACGTTGCGGTCACTTCCCTTACAGGTTTCTTTCGTGACTGCTACCAGCATCGTCTACCCCCAACGTACCATGGTCTCTGAATTCACGTCTTTCTTCACCACAACGAATGTTGTTGAGTTGTGGCAGAGCATCACCCACGTGTCTGTAATGCACCAGGTAAATGGTTAAAGACGCTCGTAAATTTTTGTGAGTTAACTTCCTATACAAAACAAACTTTCTCTTGGAGTATGTTCAAGACCTCTTGGGAGTACAATTGCTATTCAACTTCTAATTCTTCTATTGCTCGATTCTTTATAGCTAGTTCTAATTAGTTTAATAGAATCTACGTAAACTTCTTCACCATTCCACTATGAACTCCATATTGATTAACTTGCCTGGTATGTCTTAATGGCTCCATTTTTCAGTTAAATAGCAGCCCTGAATAACTTAAATAGCACACCTCAATAACTTCTTCCAAGGCGTTTAAATTATAAAACGAGGACAATAATATAATAGCTATGGGATAGAGTTGATCAGATTTTTACCTGCAGAAACTTGCCTCCCACTTCCGCAGGTGCACACAGTACCCGTGGTCAGTACTCAAGAGCTGGTGCAGGAAATCGTCTCTTCTCTCACAGAGTTCGTCACCGTTACCATCACCTCCGCTACCCGATATGGAAATAATTAATGTAGCCTTGTAATGTAGAAAGATTTTTAAATGAAACTTACCTGCATCACTGGATTTTAATTAAGATGCCCTAAAAGGTTAAATTCTGTATGCCATAATATAACCTTTAGCTTTTATCCATAACCTTACTTAAACTGTTACCAGATTAAGTTGACCTACAATAATAGTTTAAATCGGCAGAAAATTAGAAGGAAAAATTCTGATAATTTTTCCTCTACACGCGCGGACTTATAGGTAACGGAGCCCTTCCAATTTGTAGTATCGAGACCTGATCCTGTATGTTGCTTCCAAACGTTCAATCTAATCTCCATGCTATGAATGGATATTAAATTATTTAAAAAGCGTTAACCTTGACACAAACTATCTAGATATTAACGCTGATGCCAAAACTTAAACGTATTGAATATTAATGCCTTGGTTTCTCGTATCCCAACTACCTGTTGAGGTTAGAACTGACTTCAATTTCTTAGTGCTCAAAATTAAGTTTCCAAAACATAGATAAAAATATGGTAACTTGTGGTGTTAGTTGATCGGTTTATATAACGTTTACGATAGTTCCTGTTTAGGCAGACGGCTAAACGTTCATTACGTGGTCGGCAGTGATCCGAGTAAATTGAGGATGGACTTGAAACTTCGTACA
The DNA here is from genome assembly GCA_958450375.1 of Homarus gammarus. Taxonomy (NCBI): domain Eukaryota; kingdom Metazoa; phylum Arthropoda; class Malacostraca; order Decapoda; family Nephropidae; genus Homarus; species Homarus gammarus. Next base: position 435,671 of record CAUDMG010002927.1, read on the forward strand.
ATAAGAAACTGATCATTTTAAACACTACTCGCATACAATAATACTTGATAACACATGCAGAAGATTCTTTGTAACATAGTACTCGAGTGTTTGTAAACTTTGTCTCTTGATATTCTTCTGTAATTTTGGATTTCTTTTTTTTTTTTCCTTCGACACTTCATTGTATGTTGAACTGCGCTAAAGAAGATCTTGGCAGGAGTAACTTTTTTTACTGGATATGTTAAATTATCGAACTATTGTTTTGTTTATGAACAAAAGTATGATTATTGTTATTTATGGGTATAATGTACTTGGGTAATGTTTATTGCTAATTATTTGCCATGGTGCTGTGCATTCAAATATTTGCTGTGTACCCATTATCTTAAACCCATATCCACCAAACGACACCCTTGACTTTAATAACCTAACTATTTGGAGTATTACCAGAAGGGCATATTTATTATAAGCGGATATTATAGTAATACCATAATGGTTAACTATAGAATTACTCGATAAAAATTAACTGGTGTTACCACAGTGGAATTGTTAAGACTTGTCCATTAAAAACAGGTGAATATATCAAGAGTGAAAATTCTAATGATACCAGAGGGGGTATATTCATAGTATTACCACATGGAACATACACCAGCACGTGTGTGTGTGTACGGCCGTTCACTGCCTCGCAAACCCTCTAGAATAAATAATTAGACAAATCCTAAATTATTCCGGTTAATTAACTTCGCAACCAAATTTTAGTTGTGTAATTAAACCCCAGCAATAAGAGGCTACCGCCAAGGTACACCTACTTAATAAAGAGTTTAGTTACAAATAATATATGCAGCCTCGTGAGATGGTATATATAAATAATTGAATTGTGTATACCTTTACTGGTATAGATATGATGACGCTAATTATAAAGTTTTTCATTAGCACGGAATAATATTTTAGTTAAAAAAAATAATTACTGAAGACTCTTCGTGATTAGAATTTGTTCCTGTTGGTTTTTAAGTAAGGTTAGGTTAGGTTCCTGTTTATTACGTCTTAAGATATTATAAACAAAAGGTAAATGAGTAACTTAATGGCTCTATTACTGAACAAGATATTCAGTTAGCTTGAATATTTTATCGAACTAATTAAGTCTTCATATTTTTCTAAAGTGTATCTTGTATTTAAGTAACTAATTTTTGTATTTCATGTTATGTATTTATTTTATGTATTTATGATGACTGTTTTATCTTGTAATTTAATATATATATATACTGAGTCTCTTGTAATGGCTCGGGTGCCAAGACTGGCTGCAACAAGGCCACACCTGGCGACGTTGTTCCTCGAACACTTTTGCAGCTAAGAATCCAAATTCGCCGCAGAGAAGCTCGGGATGCAACCATCCCCCTGGACTCCCCGCCCACCTGGTACGGTGTCCTCCGTAAACTTCCTGACTTCTCGTACGTCTATGGGAAAGGGTCGCGGAAAGGGGACGTGATTGCTGCCCGTTCATCATTGGGTATGACTGCTTGGGAGATAGGTATCTCCGCATCCCCTGAGCAACGCTCTTGTGCATTATGCAGAAGACCCGACAGGCGCACCCTTATCCACTACCTCCTAAGATGTCCCCACACACAACGCTTCCGTGACGCCTGCTGGACCACCACTCCGCGACCCCCTGGCGGAGACACGATGATCCTCCCCATACTGGCCAGACACTATGTAAATAACTTTGATTATGTGTTAAAGGAATATCCTTCCTTCCTTAGGCTTTAGTAAGCCCCTTTATAATATTTATACTGTATATACTTGTCACACTTGCCAGATGCTTCTGGTGTTATTGTACAGGGGTACCTAGTGACAGCACTAGGATCCCGCTTCCTCCATCAAGGAATAAACAATTGAAATTGAAATGGCTCGGGTGATAGGTATTTTGGTTTGGTTTTACGTGGACGGATTTTACTGACTTAAATGACTTTTCTGACTTACTGACCGACCGACTGACTTACTTTACTGGCTGGCTGACTGACTTTACTGAGTGACTGACTTTACCAACTGACTGACTGACTGGTTTATTACAGCTGAAGCAATAACTTGTACCTCGTAATACGGTGAACGGAAAGTCACAGGAAAAAAATTCACTGGACTTGTACACATTGACAACACAATATATATATATGATGGCATTGCACGTAGGTTAGGTTAAGTTTTTTCTGATTTTTTTCCTGGATTCCGTAATACTGTTTGATAAGCTTGTGGAGTTGTTCCTTCATGTTCCGAGTTTTAGTCAAGTGTGGAAGAAAAGTTTTGACAATGGACGAGTTGACGGTCGGAATTTTTTCGTTAGATGGCAGGTCAATAGATAAAAAAAAACGCTTGAGTTCACTATGGTAATGAAGTTTTTAAATAAATTTAGCCAAAAAGTGAAAAAAAAAATGAAGGTTAAAGTTGCTACAAAGTCACGTGACTGCGAAAAGCTCTGGGTTTGGTTGTGACGTTACTGACTAGTGTGAGCCGCCCAGCCAGCTGTGGTGTATGTGTTGTTACCAGCAGAAATACAGGACTTGTGGCTATATACAATGTTGATATACACAGACATACCTTATTTTGGGTTAAAATAAATAACTGCTCGAGTATCATGTGTATTTACTTGCTGGGCTGCCAAAATGATGCAAAAGACCGATAACTCCAACATGAAAGTTTTCATCACTTTTCTATTTCATGTCTGGAAAATGTAAGTTTCGTCACTGGTGTCTATATTCAATATTGTGGAAGGACTAGGGACGACCATGGCCAGGGAATGGGCTTGAGATGATCAGATGACTTATGTAATTTAACGTGCTTCATAGCTGGATGGCGGAGTTCTTGATAATACTCTTTATCATAATGACATCTACTTTTGGTAAATTTCTTTCATCTCTTTGAGGAACCCTGGAAGTAGTTGTGCAACCTTTCGGCTGATCGGCTCTGGAAATAAATATTATTAGATAATTGTGCTTTACTGTGCAACACCGTAATGCTATATTAAATATATAAATATTACTAAGCACATTAACTAATTTAATTGATATTAGCTGCCCCTACTACAAATTTGAAAGTATAAACATTCCAAACAATATTGGTATTATTTTGGTTTTGGTCATCTGGGGAACCTTAAGATTCTAACTATGGGATTAAGTTCTTTAAACAATAAGACAAATCATCTCTACGGGATTTCTGTCGCAAAACATTTTTCGATCACAAGAAAATACAGATATGTTGGGTTAGGGTATGATGAGTTATAAGGTTAGCTTAACATACAGTACATCGGTAAGGGTGGGGTAGTAACTCAAAACTAGTGATTTCCGATAAAAAAGGTTTAAATCGTTCATAACACATCGCAAACCATCAGAAAAAAAACAGTCTGTCGAAGTGCAAGGATGACCAAAACTTGAAATTTACCCAATATAGCCTATCTCGAATTTAAGCATCCAAACCCTTATAGCAGTTTAAGTAAAATTTTACCCATTAATTAATATACCTGTAAATGATATATCCCATCGATTCATTAGTGAATCATCAAAACAAAAAATGGACTATGTTGTCATGTCATCAGGCATTCTCAAAACAAAGTCCAGACAATGTCATTACTTCTAAATTTACTTGTATCTCCACTAGTATTGATATACTCTGTAAATGCACTCGAAAAAAAGAAGAGAAAGTCTACCAGGTAAGATTACATGATAGCTGAGCTGGTGTGAACATGGGAGTTGTTTATGTCCATAAGAACATAAGAATGGAGGAAACTGCAGTCCCATTAACACCCAACCCCTATAGCTCATATATCCATCCAATCTATGTTTGAAGCTGCTCTCCACGGCACATTTTTTCACTTACGAAATGTCCATGCCTTAGACCAGAAAAAAAAACACCCTAAGACTTACCTGAACGTGGCATTTGGGGTCTAAAGAGGCCACCTTTGTACTATTAATGTGAGTTTGATAGAGAGCGTCATCTGCAGGGTAGGTGGTGACTGGTGACGTCATTGTAAATGGCGGCCCTGTTTTTAGAGAAATATACTTATCTCTACTATTATAGCAGGACTTTAAACTCCTATTACAAATTATATATACCGCATCACTCTACGAACGTGACGGAGTGTATTTCTTGTGTTTACTCAGAACTGTCAACTCGTCCATTAAGCAGGAGCGAAGGACTAGGACAAATTATAACGATGGTAGTTAACCTCGTTACGTGTTCCACCCCTGTTGCTACGATCCAAATATAATAAATTGAAAGGTTATTTCAGTCAATAAATTTCTAGTAATATTCCAACGGTTAGTTAATATCACAGAAGTTATGAATATTACTTAAAGAAATATTTGTACTGAAGGATAAGCGAGGTAATGACACTTCTTTTGTTGACGAATATCGCCTGTGAGGATGAGGGAGGTGAAGGGAGTGAAAGAGGGGGTATGGGGGGTGAGGGAGGTGAAGGGAGTGAAGGAGGGGGTATGGGGGGTGAGGGAGGTGAAGGGAGTGAAGGAGGGGGTATGGAGGTTGAGGAAGGCAAAGAGGGAGAGTAGGTCGCCTGGAATGTCATTCTGTCTTCAGCTTGCTCTTGATGAGCATTTAACTGTATAGTCATTGTTAAGGTTAAGTACTTCAAGTGGTCTGTTTTAAATTTTATAATGCGAGTTTACGGGATATTTTCTTTATTATTGATAATGGCTTGTGTATATTTAATGGGTTTGATGAAAAAGTATTACTGCGTCTCGATAAACTTGATAATCATTCTCAAATTGGGATTGAATATCGTTGGAACTATGGATTACTTTGTCAATGCATCTTATAAAGTCTACGCTATGTAATTAATTTATGTTAACATTGGGGATATTTATTAGTATGTTCAATTTTATTTCTAAATACTTGCATGACGTCTTGTCACTTTCCTTGCCTCGGGGAAAAAACCCCGTAAAATCATGCTGCTTAATCGTGTGCCTAAAAACTAGTATTAAAATCATTCGTTTTCATACAACATTATGTACACTAATGAAGAATTGTAATAAATCCTATATTTCTTCCCAGATGTGGACGCTCATAGTACTAACTCTGGCTCTAGCCATCCTGGCCGTTTCCCCTGCACAGGCTGGCGATTATCTTCGAAGACCGGTTAATATCTCTCGTTCTTAACTAAAAACATGTCCAAATTTTTTTTATGAAATATTACTCCGTGTCAAATTTGATCACTTGTTGACTTAATTTCTTACGATACGTATTGTTTGATACAAATTAAAGCCTGAACTGTTTTCCACAGAATGCAAACATAATTCTGACCCAAGAACAGAGAAGAGGTCCCATTGTTACTCTTGTAGGCGATAACACCGTTTTGGGTCAGGGCAACACTGGCCAAGGTAGCAGTGGCTTCGTCTTTGGCTCTGGCGTCGGCAGTGACCCCGTCTTTGGCTCTGGCGTCGGCAGTGACCCCGTCTTTGGCTCTGGCGTCGGCAGTGGCCCCGTCTTTGGCTCTGGCGTCGGCAGTGGCCCCGTCTTTGGCTCTGGCGTCGGCAGTGGCCCCGTCTTTGGCTCTGGCGTCGGCAGTGGCCCCGTCTTTGGCTCTGGCGTCGGCAGTGGCCCCGTCTTTGGCTCTGGCGTCGGCAGTGGCCCCGTCTTTGGCTCTGGCGTCGGCAGTGGCCCCGTCTTTGGCTCTGGCCCCGTCTTTGGCTCTGGCGTCGGCAGTGGCCCCGTCTTTGGCGTCGGCAGTGGCCCCGTCTTTGGCGTCGGCAGTGGCCCCGTCTTTGGCTCTGGCCCCGTCTTTGGCGTCGGCAGTGGCCCCGTCTCTGGCTCTGGCGTCGGCAGTGGTCAGGTCAGGCGGGTGGAGTCCTTAATCACGCCCACTGTCACCCAGACAGTCACACTGGACAGGTTCGTGACCTTGACTGACCTGGCTTTCCACAGCGTAGCAGTGACTCTGACTTCCCTTAGACTACAAACCATCACGGCCGGAACGCACGCGGTAGGTAAATGTAGATCGCCGTTTTAAGTGAACCTGGAGAATGTAATTCGGTGCAGGTTGAACAACCCCCAACACAGGTTGATATAACCCTAGTTTAACTAGTATTCTTAACATTAACTTGCTTAAACTTCTAGCTGTTGATACTATATAGGTTGCTACACATTACTGTATAGGTTGTCACATATACTATAGCATTGGTTGTTAATATAGCAGTTTATCAAAATAGGTAATCACTAATGTTGTCGTCTGCAGGTGGTACAAACACCAGTCGACGACCGCGTCGCTCTCCAGACCACGGTAGTTGTCAGGCCCACGTCGGTCACCGTCAACTGCCTGAAGTCTGACTTCAGGATGGTGACTGAAGTGGTGGTAGACCACGTCACAATCACCCACACCTCCTACGTCATCAATCAGATCACCGTCACCACCCTCGTCACACAGGCGTATGTATAAACTGTCTGTTGCCCTAGTTTAACCGTAACCCGCCAGGTGTTAGGACTCTTAACTTGGTATAAAACTGAATATATTGGTTCAGGTACTGATGGTAAACTGGTTTCTTCCACAGCCTGACCTACACCTCCACACTGGTACGGACGATCATAAACACTCAAAGGACAACCTTGACTGACCTCCGGACAGTGAATGACACCATGTTCGTGCAGGGCACCTACGGTACTCCCGCCGCCGTCTAGTGCCCTCGCGGCGTCCACTAATGCCGGCCTTTATTAACCAATCCTTTGTACACCAGAATTCATACCACCGCCGTCTAGTGCCCTCGCGGCGTCCACTAATGCCAGCCTTTACTAACTGGTCCCTTGTACACCAGCACTTCCAATCATTATCTTGCATTGTATACACTTGAGCATTGTTCAATAAAACTTTTATTGCCACAATATTCTAATACCATTATTACTCTACAACTAAGCTTTTTATCTGCTTTAATGATCTCATTAAAAATAGTTTGTTGAAGGTTATAGCATTAAGTTCCTATTAACTTTACACGGTTAAAACCATTAAACTAATTTCATGACGCAGAGTGTCTGCACTAGACTTGTAGATTACAAGCAACCCTGAAGTTGGTTATATAACCACGTAAAGCAGATTTGGCGAAAATTAAACCCTTCCAATTCGTGCTGTAAACACTTCTAATTCATGCCCAAACATTTCTGACATTATGAAATTGTTTCATGGTAACTCTTGCCTTAAGTTTAATGATTCTGGGAAAGAGGTCTCCTGAACAAACTCCAATCTCGATGACCTTATTTGGTACATGTAGAAAAATCTATGGTCTCAAACTTGCTTAAGCCAGTTGGTAAATATTGTCCAGGGTACTAGTATAGTAACTCGCTACAGCTTTTCCATGCTTCGCTGTAGCTCGTGCCAATGAGGGTTAAAGAACGAGGAAATCACAGCGCTCTTAAATGGTAGTCAGGGCGCACTCTGAGGGTGACCAATTGCCCTTTATCAGTACGTTTCTTACCCCGGGTAAACCCCGCCATCTAGTTAGTGAGCACGGTACTAAATTGGAAAAAGTTTCGGGAGTAACTGTCTCAAAACTCGAGACCCTATTCCTCGCCTATAATGTCTTCAGTATGAGACTCTTCATTTATTTTTAATACTTGCCTGCTTAATGTTAGAATATTTCGTTTCAATATGTACTATACCATTTGGCATGCTGGAAATCGATCGATACAGGCCATGCATTCTCGTGTAAATGATTTACACATTCAGATACTGTAGTGTTTCCTTCACTCGTATAATGTATTATCGTGGACAAAAGTTCGCTCCTTCCCAAACGGTAGCAGTATCGACCCGCACAGTACACCCCGCATCAGATAACAATCTGGGTAAGTCAGTTCGGAGACTCCCGTGTCTCAAGTTTCACTACAGGGAGCGTACTTTTGTCAACGATAGTACATACCCTGTACATAACTGACTTGTTTACATGGTATATACTGTACTTGTGGGGGCAACATTTCGTAAGGTTGTTTTCGGTTATTACCAGTGGCTCCTTGTTCTGGCCCTTGACCGTCGATTCTTGGAGTTAATGGAGCTGGAACGTGTGAAGTTTGTTGGGTTTTATGAGCAAAACCGAAGTTACTTGCTTTCATTTAGGAAAATATATTCTATACAGTTCCAAGTGTATATCGCCATCACTTATTCACTATAGCCATGAGAGTTAAGTGAGGATGGAGGCTATAATAGATTAGCTCTACTAAATACATCCGGTTTGCGAGTTGCAGTGATAATACCAGGTCTATCTGGCGTCTAAAATCTGAACTTGCATTTTAGGGCCCCGCCTCCAGGCTGGAACTTGCCCGTCACGTGGTATGACCATGCCACCTCATAGCTTATATGATTATATAAGCTTAACGTACTCCCCCACATTTATATAAAGTAAGAACTAATACATTGCTCGGTCACCACTTCAGAGCTTCTAGGAGGAATTGACTGTCCTCGCAGAATAAACCTCATACCCATGTTACAAACATGTGTAGACACTAAACTGGAACCTGAGTTTCACTAATTACTGGGGTCCTAGACTTGAGTGTCTTATGGGATAGTATATTATGTACAACGGCAAACTTGGAAGATACTGACTAGTAACAAAATAAAAATATCACTGCCAGAGGTAATACAATAGTTGGAATAGAAATATTGGTATGCCAACTCCCTGCGCCAAATAAAATGGCAAGTGATTTAAGTTAGTAAACTGACTTTCAAATAAGAAATTACTTAACTTCTTGGACAATATTGAGTTTACTAAAGCCCCGTCCACATGATCGAGCAGTTCCCGGCGGGCTTTGCCCGTTTACTGGGCAATTCCTGTGTGTTGTACACACAGGGGTGGTTGGCGGCAGTCATAGTCTGGCGCCGGTAGGTGGTCGGCAGTGGCGGGTGTGGTGCGATCACCATGGTGCTGTCATGGTCACGTTGACTGCTGACCTATTTAACTAATGATTCTTATTAAACTCCACACCAACAAAACATGAGTGAGTTAGCCACCCCTAGAAGGAGCGTGTTTACCCTCGTGATCCCTCCCAGTAAGCCCCGTCTTTGTGAAGACGGTTATCAATACGTTGTTTATTCCACTTTCTCCTGGGAAGCTCAATCTTGAATTAGTCTGTGTAAATCAACTCAAGTAATTCGCCAGACCTTTGTCAACTGAGGGTCATCTTTGAATGAGTAACAGTTAGTTTGTTTGTAATTATTGTCATTGCGTAAGTAGCGATCACTGGCAACTCGGGTGTATATATACAAATGGTAAGGGAGAGACAGCGTCCCCTGACGTCTGTTCTCCCGTTTGTCTCCAGGTATGTTCTGTGTTCCCTAGCCATTCAGTTTGATTTAGTCAATTGTAGGGAATATCAGTGTTCACCAGTGTTCATGATTTAACAGTTGAATTGTCATTCACCCAGTGTAGAAGTAATATAACGTAAATACCTCTGTCGTCTCGACAAGAGAGTTTGTTTGGGTTGTCATGTTTCCCCGTCCCCTGACGTTTGCTCTCCCGTTTGTCTCCAGATCCTGGTGATTCTTGAATCGCTCTACCATCCATCAACGGCCTCGGATGTAGTAGATGGCACAGATGCGGCCTGATTAATGTGCCCCACGGCTTCGTTGGGCCAGACCCCAAACCCGCCATGTGTCTGGCTACCCCACAATAACAACAGGAGCCCCAGTGCTCTACCCTGGGTTACTCCTTGGAAGTGTATGTCCACAGAGAGGGTTGTAACATGTATGTTAGGGATAATTTGATGGAAATAATTATCCCATGTTGGGTAGTGGACCCTGTATATGCTAGTTTAATTATTAACGTATGTGCTGAGTAAGATAATCTACAATGAGTGCCATGTAATGTAACACCAGTAATGTTGTGAGTAAGAGTAATGAAGGAATTGAGTTTGCACTAAGCCCAGGAGTTGAGCCTGGTAATTATATGATTAATACAATATCTTTCCCCATTGATTGCATATAAATAAACTTGTTTTTAGAGTACTTTAGGTGTATTCCTTTCTCCCACAGTATTTTACCTTTATTTCCATCCAAGTGACTTGATGCCAGCATTATCATGCTCACGTGCCTAGACCCTCGACCATGCTACCAAAAGAATGTCCATGCTACCAAAGAATAGGTGACGGAACTGAGTAAGAGTAAGACTTAAGAGAAGTAAGTAAGATGAGGGTGGTGTAGAAACAGAGAGGGAACCCGCCCCTCACATTGGTGGCAGCGCCAGACTCGCCCCCTCACATTGGTGGCAAGGCCTAAACACGCCCCCTCACAGTGCGTCGCAGGAATAATCGCCGGACAGTTAAAGCGAAGAGCATAGCGTTGTGTACTGTAATAATTGCTGTTATGTGCAAAAAGAAGAACCAAATGCAGAAAAGGGAATGGTGCAAAGAGTGGTTAGGTCGAAGAAAAGTATTGTGAAGTCATGCCACGGTTTTACGTGAACTGCAAGATGGACATGAGCAAGACTTCACCAATTACATGAGAATGGACCCAACACCTTTGACAAACTTCTAGCGAAAGTGGAACCATATATAAAAAATAACAGGATACCAGTATGAAGGAGAATATATCTGCAGAGGCTCGTCTAGAGTCAACACTCATATATCTTTCAACTGGGTGCACCTACACGTCACTTCAGTATAGAACGAGGATATCAAAACAAAGTTTGTCTCGCATAATACCTGCAACTTGTCAAGCCATGTGTGAAGTACTCAAGGAAGATTACCTGCAGGTGAGATTTGTAATACATAAAAATTCATTGAATAATGCTAGAATTATGATATGCATAGACAGGAAACTATGGGACTAGAGTGAGGAGAGCGGCAGGAACGAAGAACACACACGAATGTCATTACATAATACATAAACTAGGGTTGCCATACGTCCGTATTTTCCCGGACATGTCCTCATTTAGGTCTCGAAATCTTCATCCGGAAGTAATTTTTTAAATTCTTCAAAAGTCCGGAATTTCAGCTTCCACCATTTTCTCCGCGGAAAAAAAAAACATGTAACTGTAATGACGAGAGAGAGCGACAGAGAGTGGGGAGGTGGAAACCGTAGAGATCTCGTTCAGTTTTCGTCAGCTGTTAAGTCACGTGTACGCCTGTACGGTGTTGTCAACTTAGCTGTCAAATATTTGATTGATAAGTGGGTAGAAGTTGATGATGTAATGTGTTTTGACCAAGTTAGTAACCTGAAGCAGTTTGTGGAAAATTACAAGTGATGAAGAATTTAGTAATCTGCCAACACATAAAAAGTGGACCAGATACTTTGAAAAATCAAAGAACTTTGAATGCCACTCAGAATTGCTAAGAATTGCACAATTCTTCTTTGCTATATCATCTCACAATGCAAATGCAGAAAGAGTTTTTTCACAGATGCAAAGTTAATGGACAAAGGAAAGGAACAAATTGAGTGTTGAAACAATGAAAGGCATTCTGACCGTACAGTACAACTTCCGAGAAACACCTTGCAGTCACACATCAAGTTCAAGTTGTTTGGGATTTCTGGCCTCTTCGCCGTTAGGCTATTTCGGCCGAAGCTGATTGGTTGGTCTTCTTTTTTCTCTTTGTTCTTCTTTTAGTTTTTACTTTCCATTCTACTTCTTGTTCTTCGTCTTGTTCTTCGTCTTCTTCTTTTTGGTCTTGTTCTGTCTGGTCTTCTATAATATTATCAAGTTCTTCTTTGTTGATATCTTGATTGTTCTTTTCTTGTTGTTTCGGTCTTGGTTGTTTTTTTCTAGAGCCTTGACTGCAAGGAGAGCCTCCTTGTAAGTCAACTTTTCCTTAGACCGCAGCCTGGCCACCCTGCACTCCTCCCTCCACTTGGGACAAAGCCGGTCGGAGGAGGAGTGAGGGCCACCACAAGCCGCGCACTTCTTAACGGCCGCCTGGCAGTCAGCGTCGGTGTGGCCGGGTGCCCCGCAGCTAGAGCACACCTTGGGAGCGCGACACTTCCTCGCCAGATGGCCATATTTCTGGCAATTGTAGCAACGAGTGGGTTTTGGCTGTTGAGGTTTCACTGGGATTTTTTCCCAACCCAGTATAACGGAGCTGGGAAGTTCCTTAGGAGAACCAACCAGGGCAGTTGTGCTGGTCAGCTTCCTAAGTACTGCGAGCTGATCTCCAATCAGCTCGCCAAGTTCGTCTCTTTCGAGATACTCAATCTCAGAGTGGGAAATGACTCCCAAGACTAAGTTATCCTGAAGTAAGGCGTCAGACATGACGTCGACTCCATTGATGATCGTTCGATGGGGTAATTTGTGGGCCTGCCCCCATTCTTCGAACGTGATGACAAGGGTACCACCGCTACTCCGGACGACCCCTGTCACCCCCTTTAGTCCAATGTGGTCAAAAAAATCTTTAATCACAAGAAGATTTAGTTTCTTGCGCGAAGGGTGCTCGACCGGAATCAGTCTCACAACCTTCGCCTGGGCTAGGGTGATCATGATCATGGTCACGCGGTACCTCGGGGGGAAGGATCGGGGAGCCGGGAGAACCAACCTCGCCGAGGTTCAGGTCTCAAGAGCACACATCAAGTCATACACACACAGTGGGGGAAGAAGACTGCAGCTAAAGAAGATATTCAGCCTTAAGCAAAGGTAATTTTTTATTTTTAAGATTTCTATACCACGTATGTTGTATATTAGCCTACATTAAAACACAATGCAATACAGTACACCGATACTGGTCTATATATATATATATATATATATATATATATATATATATATATATTAATGCTATGCAAATATTCAAAATTATTTGTCACGACTGCTTCAAGGTTACATAGAGCCAAAGTGTGTGCCGGGCGGGGGGGGGGGGGGATGTCTTCGGGAACGTCCTCTTTTTTGAATGTTCAGATATGGCAACCCTAACATAAACAATCTCCCGTTTATTGTCACGCCAATAATGTACACTGCATAAGCTTATTTGGTTATACATCTGGACCGAGAGGGGAGCATATACGTATCACATTTGCAGCCGTCACTCCATATCCGGCAGCAAACCACCAGGCAGGCGGACCATGATTTCGCTCAACTACGGGCACGGGCACTCCGCTGGTTTGCCCGCCAATTTTGCCTGATAATGGGCATTTAGCGCGTGCCCGCCGGGCACTGCTCGATCGTGTGGACGGGCCTTAATAGTTAAATTAGGAACTTGAGCCAATGGAATCAATCTGAAGATTTAAATTTAATGCAAAATGCTGATGAGAAGGGAAGGTCTTCCGTGAACTACAGATTATTTCACAGTAATCCGGAGCCTTATAATAACCTTTCACAACCAACGGCTTCCCACCATCTTGGCAGCCTTAAAATGATGTTAGTTTCATCAGGAAAGAAAAAATGCTGCACTGTATGTAGATGCACATGAAACGGATTTTTCCTAGAAATCGGTGTATAATTACATTGTATTAGGGCTGTGCCTACGTTAGTTTGTTTGACTGCGAGTTCACATATTCCTTCTGTAGCAGGTATAAAAGCGAATACATTTGCTGGACATACGTGTAAATGTAAATATGACGCTTTACACCGTGATAGTACCATAGGATCATCCAATGCTAACAGTAATCTTCATTAATTAGCAAAATTTCCTTTGGTCTATCCAGAGTAAACCGTGCCATTAAAATACAAAATGAAGGGTTCCAAATGCTATGCATTAAATTTGCGTTGCCCTAGTATAGGTATGTGGATCAGAACTCATTTAGTAAGTGTTATTGATAAAAAAAAATTGTACATCATCTTGGATGAGAAAATGAATATCACTCAACATGTAATGTCTCACTACGGGGTATATCAATGCACTTTGGAGGAGTATAGCAAGTCACGGTTTTTCTTTTTTTATAAAACTCTTATGACTTGTTCTTGGGAAAGTTATATACTTGGTTCTTGTAATTTAAGGTTGATCCCATTAAGCTGCCACCTTGTGTTCTGGCCCTTAACCATTGATTCTTGGTGAGTTGTCCTTTTCTTCTTTTATTTAGGAAAATATATTATATACAGTTCAAAGTGTATATCACCATAACTTATTTACTATAGCTAAGAGCGTTAAATGAGGACGGAGACTAACATAGATTAGCTCTACTAAATACGTCCGGTTTGTGTGAGAGTTGTGGTGATAATGCCCGGTCTCGCTGGCTTCTATTATCTGACCTAGCATTTTAGGGCCTCACCTCAAGGGTGGAACTTACCCATCACGTGATGTGACCATATCACCTCATAGCTAGTGGAAAGTTACGGGGGTGATATGCATATATAAGCTTTACGTACTATCCCACATTTATAGAAAGACTAGGGGGCTAATACATCCTTTGTGAGTCCACAATCATTCAAAGTACATAACTGAAAATTTTGTGTCCCCGTTATACTGACAAATTAGTTTGCTTGCACTGCATAACCATAAAAAAATGTATGGAATTTAAGTTAAAAACAGTTGTATACGAATATTTATTTTTATTATAAGACGTGTCAGATAAGCACAACTGTTTAACACAGTCATGAAGTAACCATCCAAATGTTTCAGTTTTGGAGGAGAGCTGCGTGGTTTGAATGAATCCGAGGTGGTGTTGGCTGCATAGAACAAAACTCCTGTTGAGTGTTGAGAGTGGCTTATTTAAACACACTTGTGCTACCTGTAACCACTTTTCACATCTACAAGGAGGGGAAAGCGCCATTAAAGAGAAATCTAATTAAACTATCGCAAGGATTGTTCTTCATTGTTATTTTATTGGGTAAAACTGCATTTTCAGCCACACACCTCTTTCAACATGGAAATTTTGGGGGTGTTTTTATGGATATCAAACGATTTTGACCTTCATTGCTGTGTAAAAATAGAGCGTGTGGCCCTAAGTCATTACGTTATTAAAAACTAGTTTTTTAATACTATAACCGTGTTTACTTAAATACATTATTTAATTTATGATGCTATTATGCATTTGCATCGAAAATGGTATAGAAGAAAGGTTTTTTGTAATATAGCCTTTTCAGTATGCTACACAAAAAAAAAATTATCGATTCTATGGTTGTGAAAAACTCAATAATACCATTCTCCCTATTTTGAGCCAAGAATATGAAAGAACACACAGAACGGTCTGTGATTTTTTTTTTTACGGGGATTAGCCCACCCGGGCACAGGTAATGACCCACATCAGGGCCTTGGGGGGGGGGGGGGGCCGAAAATTAGGGGCAAACTCTCTAATAATACATTATTTCTGGCGTAAATCATGATTCAACACCCTTCTAAATAAGCTAATTCACTGGGGCTGCCTTCCCAACAGGCTAACTGCTATGGAACTATTTCTCGACGACAATTTACTAAACTAAACTAAATCTATCCTTGTCCTATTAGTAGGTAGGCCCTAACCTTACCTCATATGAATGATGCACAAGATAAAAATAATGTGGTTCAAAACACAACAATACCGTTTATTTTCCTCATTACACTTACTCTGTTGCTCCTTTGGGAAGGTTGAAGGGGATCATATATCGAAATATTTATACATTCACTTATTTCACCCTACAATCATTTTATTCATGGACAACTTATCTTTAGTTTTTATTTACTAAAGACAAAATATAATTACTATATTTAACATTAAAAGTTTTTTTCAGGGATATGCCATATATAAACGATGGTGCTGCCATTTGTTTCGTGAGCACATTACTAAAATGGTCGAGTAATCAAACGCGAAATACGGCCTTTATTTTTGCCTTCCACTCATTCTTTAACCCCATTGGCTTGTGCAATGCTTCGCTATAGCTTGTGCAACGCTTCGCCCTCTTATGCAATGCTTCGGTTTTAGCTTGTGCAATGCTTCGCTCTTAGCTTGTGCAATGCTTCGCTACAGCTTGCGCAATGCTTCGCTCTTAGCTTGTGCAATGCTTCACTACAGCTTATGCAATGCTTTGCTATAGCTTGTGCAATACTTCGCTATAGCTTGTGCAATACTTCTCTATAGCTTGTGCAATACTTCGCTATAGCTTGTGCAATACTTCGCTATAGCTTGTGCAATGCTTCGCTATAACTTCAACACTTAGGGTCTTATATTGCACATTATAGGTTTGTGAACTGGCAAAATGAACACTAAATAACCAATCTTTATTTGTTCGCTTAATTAAAAGTAAAATTAAAGTTTAATCGGTACTTAGATAATGCAGTTAGACACAGAACCGTACTGAATGTTGTGTTGGTTTAACAGTAAAGGCTCTTGGCAGAACCTACGTAGACGGAGTTGAATGTTGCTTACTTGAATAATGGTCTGAAAAGGCTGGTTAATTGGTTATAATCGGTACTACGGCTGTCAAGGTATTCGTTAAAAGTTGTTAGATCGTTAAAGGTTGTTAAATCTTCACACCAATTATGATTATCTCTGCCTTTATCCCTCAACTATGAATTATTGTACCAAAGGAAAAATAAAAAGGCGTATAAAAACAAAAATGAATTAACAATAATTAATTAAGAATAGTGGCAGCCTATTAAGGAGACCATACAAAATATGAATCATGGCCGGTAGAGGTGGGGCCTGGTGTCACTTGAAGACTCGGGCCAACTGGACTTCATGTACATAGGGTTACACTGGAGGCCGCATCCATCAACGAGGGTGTGAACACTGTTGAAAAGTTGCTGTAGTGGGCTAGTGGTACACACAAATCCTAGGGAAGTAATACGCTAGACCAGCTACCGAGGTCGCTAGCGGCTGGCCACACAGGTCACCACACCACCACACTACAGCAGCTCCTCCACTCCATACATAAAAAACTGAAGGATTGAACATGTCCTTAGTTTCATACTAACTAAACTATTTACTTGTAACACCAGTTAAGTATGCCTCTTCTATTCTAAACACACTATTATATATATATATATATATATATATATATATATTAGGGTGACAATAAAAAGTGAAAGTTTATATTTTAGATGGCCATTTGTCCAATACTGCGTACCCATGAAAAAAGAACACAGGCGAAATTCTGGGTCATTTGGACAATATTTAAAGGTGGCTCAAGCCATTTGAAGTTAACACTACTGAAATTATTATTGATTTTTTCTAATTTCTTTATTTATGAACCGATTACTATGAAACTTTGCAGGTATATGTAGAATGCAAATTCAAACTAAAGTTGTTCCTAACATTTTTTCTAAAAATGAGTAATGAGTATTTTGGCTGGTGCAGCTATTGGCAATGCAGAGGGGAGGGAGAGGCGGGTGTCAGTCCGGGTAGGGGGAAGAGGTTGTGTGCCAGTGTCTGACTGGTACAGTAGCATCAGTTGTGTGTGAGACGTGACGGTGGGTGTGTGTGCGTCGCTCTTGTTGCAGTATTACTGTTAGTACCATTGTCTTTGTCTAAAATCAATGCATCAATTTAGGTATATAACACTTTAAAAACTTTATACAAGTGATCTTGCATGCCGTATGCTTTATGGGTGCTGTTGTTTGCATAACAGTAACAACATAAGTTACATAAATGTTTTTGTTTGTTTCAGGTTCAATGACGAGTACACGTTCAAAAACTGAAGTTTGGCTCATTGGTCAACACATAACCGAAATCACGGGTGCACAACTTCCTTCAAGAGGAGATGTTCTACGTCTGTTTTTCCACGGTCACAATGAACATAAGAAAACAGTGAATGATTCTGCGAGTGAAGTTGCAGCATCGGTTATTAGTTTCTGGAATAAAGCACGGATTCCTACCATAACTGAGAAGAGTATTGGACGAAAGGTAGTGGATCTTTTTTTAATGTGGAAGGGACTTAAGAAAAACTGCACTCGCACTACAGACACACAAGGTAAGAAAGAGGAAACTTTTTGTGATGAGTTAGAGGACCTCTTCGATGTTGCCCACCCCAAGGCAATGCAGCTCTTGACCATCAAAGAAGACCGAGCATTCCTGGCAGCGCAACGAGAAAAAGGGAGAAGAGGTGTAATGGCAGGAGTAGACAAAAAGATTGCTTGTTCCATCAAGCGTCGGGGAGAAAGCAAGAGTAAGCAATCTCTACAACAGAATCAAGCCAGTTCTGCTTTTGAATATGATGAGTTGGGTTCTTCGTCTGAAACAGAATCACAATCAAGCTCGTCATCATCTACAAGTTCCCTAGCGATATCACCAGTGGTATCTTCTTCCAATCGTAAACGTGCTACTCTCAAAGTTATCACCCCTGAATTGTCAAGTACATTGGACCGCACTGGGATCAGTCACCACTCTGCTCTCCGGATCGTCAGTGCCACGGCTGCTAGTCTAGGTCATGACCCAATGGAAATAGTTTTAAACTATGAGACAGTGCGTACTTCGCGAGCGACCCACCGTTCTGGGATTGCCAACGAAATTAAAGAAAAATTTCAACCTAGTGAAGTGCTCACTGTGCACTGGGATGGAAAAATTATTCCTGATGAACAAGGAGCGAGTGTTGACCGAATCGCCATTCTTGTCTCCGGAATCAATACTGAAAAGCTGATTGGTGTCCCGAAACTATTGTCAGGGACTGGACAGGCCATTGCTACAGCAGTCAGTGCAGCGCTGGAAGAGTGGAAAATATCGGAGAATGTTTCAGCACTCAGTTTTGACACAACAGCTTCAAACACTGGGCACTTGTCGGGGGCATGTGTCATTCTGGAGCAGAAACTCGGCTGCCGTCTTCTGCATCTCGCGTGTCGTCACCACATCCTTGAGCTTGTTGCCGAGAAAGCGTATGTGGAATGCATGGGGCCTTCCTCTGGACCAGATATTACTCTCTTCTCTCGCTTCAAGCATAAGTGGAAGGACATCAGTCAAGATGACTACAGCCCTCTCTCAGACCTCCCTCCAAGTTTGTACGAGAAACGAGATGACCTCATCTGTTGCTGGAAACATCATCTGGGCAAGAAGCAGCAGCCACGTGATGATTACCGTGAGGTACTGGAGCTAGCAATCAGGTGTCTCGATGGAGCTCTACCCATGTTTAATCTCCGACGGCCCGGAGCACTTCACCGAGCATGGTGGATGGCTAAGCTCATTTATGTCATGAAGATCCTGATTTTTGCTAATCAGTTTAAACTAACTGCTCGTGAGACATTAGGCTTGAAATGATTCACATTCTTTGTGCTAGAGGTGTATGTCAGTGCATGGTTCACGGCCTCCGTTCCATCCTCCGCTCCTGCTAATGATTTGCGGCTCCTCCAAGACCTGTCAGAGTACCACGACGTCAAAATATCAAGAACATGTCTCACAGTCTTCGGTCGTCACCTGTGGTACCTCAGTGAAGGCTTGGTGGGTCTTGCACTCTTCGATCCACAAGTTAATGCAACAATGAAGACAAACATAGTTCGGGCAACCGTTGAGAGGAAGGCGACCGAGGATTCACCAAAACGTGCTGCTCTTCCTACCACATCTTCCCTTCCCACAAAGCAGCTCTCAGACTTTGCTTCTAGAGGATCAAACTTTCTATTTGAAAGTCTCAAAATGAAGACTTCTTTTTTGTCCAAGGAACCTGACACATGGTCTGATGATGAAGACTTCAAAACTGGCGTCGCAGTTGTGGGTGGTCTCAGAGTCATCAACGACACTGCAGAGAGAGGGATTGCCTTGATACAGGCATTCAACAGCAAGATCACGAAGAGTGAAGACCAGCCTCAACATCTGCTGCAGGTTGTTGAAGAGCAGAGGCGGTCACAACCAGGGACATCAAAACAGGACCTTACAAGCAAAAAGCGAAAACAATGAATGGGTTGTCCACACCTCTCCCACCCATTGATGTAAGCGTGTTCACTGCAGTTTCATTTTAAAAAGGAATTAATCATTTATATGTACAGTGTACACATAAACTTGCTCAATATGTAAATTTTAAAATAAACCTGCATATTATGAATATTCGTATTTTTTGCCTATAAGGATAAAACTTCAATTGACTTGAGCTACCTCTAAATATTGTCTAAATGACCCAGGATTTCGCCTGTGTTCTTTTTTCATGGGTACGCAGTATTGGACCAATGGCCATTCCATTTAATCAATTTTAGAAATTCACCCCTATGCACTATTGTCACCCTAATATATATATATATATATAATTTTTTTTTTTTTTTTTTTTTTTTTTTTTTTTATTTATTTATATTTTTATTTATCTATGTATCCATTTATTTATTTTTATATATATTTATATATTATTTTTAATATTATTTTTTTTTTTTTTACTTACAACAGAGTGGACAGGTGTCAGCGGCGAGGCAAGTCCCTCCTAAGTGACGTGGCCTGCCTTGCCGGCCTCTCACAACAGCTCGTGTAAAATGAATCCCTAGTTTCGAATTCAAGCACGATGCAAAACAAAACAGGGTAATTCCTTCACAATGACAGTTAGACATTTAATAAGTTACGGAGAATGAAGGTCTTTCCTGGACTCAAACGGCGTGACTGGACTCTGGAGGGGAACGAGGTTGGACTCTAAAGGAGTGTCTAGTCCTCTGGTCGTTTAACTGCATGAAAAAGTTTTCCTCACTAAATCTAATCTCAAAATTAAAATAATAGAACGAGAAACCGAAGTTGAACTCTGAAGTTATCTCCGTCAGGCACAGCACGAGCACCTTGTCAACCGTGTCATCTTAGGGATGCACATACAGTACACAATAACATTATGTATTAGGATGTGAAAAAATCCAACCATACAGGAACAGTGAGATCACTTCTTTAAAGAAACAAGTTTGTTGGTTGATTAATAATGGAAAAATTAAAGTAATTCTTGCAATGTATAAAAAAAATTTTCCCCAAGGATATGTCATTTAATTTTGTGTAGGATTATATTATCTGATGTAAAAATAATTATTGTATTAACATTTATAACTTTTTGTAAGCCCCAGAAGGGGATGTCAAAGGTGAGGGTGGGAGTAGTATACTACCCAGTCCTTTTGATGTAGTAGTTTTATTGTTAATAAATTATTTAAATTTTAATTTCAATCATTCGTGACTTGTACTATATATCATCTAAAGTCTTTATAAATATATTTCCTCTTAGATCATACAGTAAATATAAATAACTATAAGAGATTTGCGTCTAAGATGGGGTGAGATACAGGACTATTATGGCACCAAGTTGATATACGGAAATTGAATTATGTCAGTGGTACCTTTGCTTGGTTGTTAGGTTTGAGTTGGTCGTTACATCAGAGGTAGAAAATATACGGTTTAATACTTTTACTCTTATAGTCATTTTATATAAAAATATGTGAATCATTCTTTACTGTAATAAATGTAACTTGGTTAGGCTATGGAGAATAAAATTGACTTATGATTGGTTAAGGGTGTTTGGAGACGTGAGGGAGAGAGGGGGGAGAAGAGGTGGGGGGTAAGGGGGTTATGGGGGTTGGGTGGGGGGGGGGGTGGGGGTAGAGGGATGTGTGGGTATAAAAGGCGGGGGCACCGAGTCAACGACGTCAGTGTGCTCGTCACCGTTATTGCTTCAGCCCCACTTAACTATAAAGTATTCTTTGTAAAGGTATTGTGGTTTTTATTGTAGTTTTGGTTGGTTCATGTTTCTCATCATACTATGCTAGTAGGAAATGTTTCTGATATATTATTGGGCTAATATTAAGTAAATAAGTATCATTTACCTTACTGTGAATATTAACGTAAATAAACTTTACTACTCAAATGTATATAACTATTAAACAAAGTGGGATGACTAGCTCATTAAAAGTAAATACAAAGGTTTTTGTTTTAATCCTTGACTAGATCGAGTTAAGTTCTCTATACTTTCAATTTAACTCGATTAGTTTTGAATATTCTGAAAACGTAGCGAGACTTTTGCAGTGTCATTCACTTAAATTAAACAATTTAACCAATAGGTTATTATAAATTAATTAATATTATCTTTTAAGAACCCAAATATTCCAGCTTTTCAACTGCTTTATACTTTAATTTCAGATGTCTTGGACAACGGTGTGCCTGGCTGTGGCCTTGCTAACAACCCAGACCTTGGCTGGAGATAGAATCGTAAGTTAACACGTTAACCTGATCTACGTGTATTAGATATCCCTATGAATTGCATATTAGACCACATATAAAAAAAAAAACTCTGGTATGCTGTAACTTCTTAATTAACTAAGTTATCCGATAATTATAGAAATATTATCTGATTGGTAACCTATTTAAAGTTTTGTATTATCTTGGTGAGTACACTTTAACTGCTCTCTTCTCCACAGCAGAGACAAAGAGGTGGAGTTACCGGCACCTCTACAAGCGGCAGAGCTAACGTTGTCCCTACAACCACCACTGGAACCCAGGGCTCTACCGGAGGACAGGGTTCCACTTTCGGCACTGGTCAGGGATCTCCTGGAGGACAGGGTTCCGCTTTCGGCACTGGTCAGGGATCTCCCGGAGGACAGGGTTCCGCTTTCGGCACTGGTCAGGGATCTCCCGGAGGACAGGGTTCCGCTTTCGGCACTGGTCAGGGATCTCCCGGAGGACAGGGTTCCGCTTTCGGCACTGGTCAGGGATCTACCGGAGGACAGGGTTCCACTTTCGGCACTGATCAGGGCACTCCCGGGGGACAGGGTTCTTCTTTTGGCACTGGTCGGGGATCTACCGGAGGACAGGGTTCTACTTTTGGCACTGGTCAGGGATCTACCGGAGGACAGGGTTCCTTTTTCGGCATTGATCAGGGCACTACCGGAGGACAGGGTTCCACTTTTGGCACTGGTCGGGGATCTACCGGAGGACAGGGTAGCACCTTTGGCACTGGTCAGGGCCCTACTGGAGGACAGGGAAGCACCATTGGCTTAAGTGGGGTCTTTGCCGGCAGCGTGTTTGGTTCAGGACTCGGCAGTGGTCAGGTCAGGAAAGCGGAGGCTTTGATCACGCCCACTGTCACCCAGACCATCACTGTGGATAGGTTCGTGACCTTGACTGACTTGGCTTTTCACAGTGTGGCTGTGACCCTGACTGAGCTCCGAGTAGAGACCGTCACAGTTACTACCTTTGATGTAAGTAAAGTGAACCTCTTCGTAACTAAGTAATATAGCATTAATGTTATCTGTTTACAATGTAGGTGGACACTAATGTTGTCGTCTACAGGTGGTACAAACTCCCGTCGACGACCGCGTCGCCCTCCAGACCACGGTAGTTGTCAGGCCCACGTCGGTCACCGTCACCTGCGAAAAGTCCGATTTCAGGGTGGTGACTGAGGTGGCGGTAGACCACGTCACCATCACCCACACCTCATACGTCATCCGTCAGACCACCGTCACCACCCTCGTCACGCAGGCGTAAGTAGACTAAACCTCCAAATTATCTGTGCAATAGGAGTAAACTAAACCCGGGGGGTGCAGGTGTTCCATTACTTCCAAGCAAGAGTTATAGTGACTCGTTTAAAACTTGGTTTATTTTCTTTAGTACAGTAACTTCCCCACTGTAAGGAATTTTAAGAGGAGTCAAAATAAGTCACGGATTTTAAATTAACTTGTGCAGAAATCTAAACCTGTTAGGTTCGAAGAGTACTTATTAATCTTATTAAAACCCTAATGAAAACTCTTAAGCCGTGAGCTAGTTTAACTTACATCCCTTGAATGTTTAGTATAGTTTGTGTGAAACTGAAAGATTTGGTTAGTGTTCTCGACTAATTTGGCTTCTACCTCATAATCTCTGAAAACTGTTTACTTATAAACATAGAGTTCATGGCCGGTATACACAACTTTTAAGTGCTAACAAATCGTTGTTAAGATTGACTTTTTCCTGTTAAGCATGAAAGTTTTTAAGAGCCTTAATAGTTCTGTTAAGTTAAAAGACCCCTAGAGCACTTTAAGTCCCGTAATAGTCTTCTGTTAGTTGATACCATGGCGAACCAATCGGCGGCGGGAACGCACTTATCGGGACACGAGAGATATATTTAATGTATATATTGTGTGTATTCCGTCTTTGTAGCAGGGATCTTATTTCTTGACTTGGATAGTACTAAGAACCAGCGTGTCTCGCCACACCCCGTTTGGTTAATTTTTTGTTATCCTCCATATTGTTTCTTCCCCCCCCCCCCTCCCCCCCATGGAAAAATATATATTTTTTGCTAGTTTCCTTGTTTTAGTTGATTCTGACTTTTTTTTTATATTTGGGGAAGTCGCTTTCTTTCTTAAGTTACGTAACCTGACCTAACAGGCCACGTCTTGACTTCACAAAAAATAAAAACGTGCCCCAAACATAAGTATCGGAATCGTCCAAAACAGCGAAAAAATATTTTTCGTGTGGGTAACGAGAGCGACGCTACGTGTCACCATAATTGGGACTTGGCAAAATTCATGATTTTTACAACTAATAATTCGCGAATATCGAGGTTTATTTTTTAATGCACTGCTAAATTCAAATATTCTTTCGTTGCTTGATGATCTACTAAATTTTATGAAACAAAAACCGTGGAAAGGTGATGGGTGGAAAACGAAAAATAACCCCTTATTTTTGTCTTTGTTCAGGAAAGGCTTGAAGCGGCCATTCAATTAACTTTCCTCTTCAATGGCATCCACCAATATTAAAGTCTGGTCTTTGGTCCAGTTGGCCTTTTCTTCTTTCGTGGGGTTGTGGTTTCCTTTTCCATGATGTTCAACGTGTCCGCTTCTGCAATAACACGTTTGTTTACGAGCAGCGCTGCACAGAAAAGCCACCGATCACTATCCTTGGTTAATATATCCTCCTTCAAACTGCATTGCTTAGGTTTTTTTAATGATATAAATGTAAATGATCTTCGTAATTCTATTGAGGTTATTCCTCCATAAAGCCATTTTATATGATGAACTCCTGCTATCCTTAGCGGCACTTGGCTAACAAATATTTGTGCGGTAAGAGTTTGCTAGTTAAGCTTTGCATAAAACATGAATTTAATTTTACTAACAGAACTATGTACATTAGCAGATTGGAGTACTGCTATTAAGTCATTAACAAGATAGTTGATATTATCGTCATAACTATTAAACGAGCATAGAATTTAAAATCGTTGGGTGTTTTGTCCCGTGTGTAACGTGTTGTTGACCCCGGCAGGCTGACCTACACCTCCACGCTGGTCCGCACCATCATCGACACACAGAGGACCACCTTCACAGACTTCCACACCATCACTGACACCGTCTTCGTTCCCTCTGTCTACAACCACTTATAGATGCTGTAATCTGTTGACAATATTTATCTTAAGACATTACTGTATATTACAAGTTTCATGTAGTATAAGACGAAGTTACTCCATGATTGAAGTTCTTGAGCTGTATCCCCACACTTGTAGGGAATTTATCCCGCCTTAAAATTTTGAGGTAATGGATTTGATAAAATTTCCTCATTTGCAACGAACTGTATCCTAATTCAACCAGTAAATTATTTTTATATCTTTTGCAATTTCTTATTTTTTTCGACCAAACAAACTTCGTTATTGTTGCTAAAACTATCGTGGCGAGTAAATATGCTGGGAAACTTAAGGAATGTTCAGGCATTCAAAATATCGATAGTTTTGGGGAGAACAGACAACATTTTTTGTTAGTACATTTCTATCTTCCCATCTACTTGTACTAGCCACCAAGAAAATAATTTACCAAAAAACCTAAATAGCTGTCTCCCTGTCTGTCTAAACTTGGATGCTGTTTGTGTAATACTGAGTAGGGGATCTTGAACAAGGTGAACGCTTTTTTATAATGTTCTCTCGGTTCGGTTCACATGGTACTCTACCGGCCATGGATTTATGAAGGTAACCGAGACTTTTTTTTTTTTTTTTTTTTTTTTTTTTTTTTTTTTTTTTTTTATACTTGTTCTAATTACTAGGGTTGCACCGGTACTTATTTTCGGCTGGAACCTCAATTTTTTTTTTATGAAATTCCATTTCCGGCCGAAACTTTGGAAAAATGACTGACCGGAACTTTGTGATATTGGTTCAGTAGAGAATGTCTACTAAACACCTCTGCCTCCTAACGTCCACCTCGGATGCTATTCAGGGAGACGGTTGTTGAGCACGGAGGCAGCTGGGTGAGCAGACTAGTGTTAAACTAAGCAAGTACTGGACGCGTCGTCCTGATGGCTGCGTGACTGGAGGTCATGAAACCTACTGTACCTGTCGGACTCTTCGCTTCCCATAGATCGACTTTTTCTTTTTACTTTTTTTTCCGTGTAATTAAACAAACATTTGAATGCTAACTGATTATATATTACGTGATATGACCGTTTGGGGAAAAAATACTATACAAGGTGAATTTTGCGTTAAACCATTGTTGTATTCCTATATTAAAAAAAAAAAAATTGGCAGTAAAGGATATAAAACCGTGGCCTACTTGAACTTCATTTCACGGCTTTAGTTTTAGAAGCTAGTTTAAAAACAGACAGACCAATAATATCGTATTAGCATTTCTGAGTGGTGAAACTAATTTTCGTTGTTTAAAGAACACTTTTTAAAGTTAAGGTTCCGGCCAGTTTTTTATTTTATTCCAGCTAGTTCTGGTGCATCTCTACTAACTCCATGACCTTACCTTCATGTACTATCGTGCACAAAAGTCGTGTCCACTACAGACCCTGAGGTTTCGAATAGCCTTGCGTCTGAAGTTTCGAAACGGCTGGTGGAAATGCTATGGTCGGCCAACAGATGTCGCCCACTGGTGGGGGGGAGGCAGGTTTATTTATTATTTATACCACCATAATTTCAAGCTTTCTTTTTGACTATGTTTTGTCTTAAGCCCCATCCACACGATTGAGCACTGTCCGACGGGCACTCGCTTAATGCCCGTTGTTCGGGCAAAATTGACAGGCAAACCAACGGAGTGCCCGTGGTCGAGGGAAATCGCCAGGTAAGGTCGTCTGCCTGGTGGTTTGACCGCTTGCTGCCCGGTATGGATGGACGACCTGCCAGACAAACGAAGTAAACCTTGGAACCCTGGCTGCCAGTTCTTCAGTCTCGCCACAAGTCACTACTGGAAAATGTCTGTTCCTCCGTCCGCCACAGACCAAGGAAACCTTCATTGGTCTAGAGAGACCATGGTGTTGATTGAACTCTATCGTCAGCACCCTTGTCTATGGAATGTCAAAGTGGACATGAACAGGGATAGGGACAAACGTGCAGCGGCATTGACAGATTAGAGGACGTGAATAGTAGCGGGACTGCAGTTACCACAAGTGATGTGAAGAGAAAAATTGAATCGCTTCGAAATCCGCATAGACGGAAACTAAGAAAGATGCAAAAATAAGAAAAGTCGAACTGAGGACATTTATATTCCCACATTATGGTGCTTTGACGCACTGCATTTCCTCATTGACGGTGTCACAATTCAACAATCTGTGTCAAACATGGATACTCGCACTACAGAAGATGTCTGAGGTACATTCTGATCACGAGGTACGTATGAAAGCGTTCTCTCTGTGTATTGTACGTAATATGTACGTATATATTTTTGTGTCACTATTAACAAAGGGCTTGTGTATATTTTTGTTTATTTATAGATATTCAACGATCCGCTACTGCTGGGACTTGATGATAATCCACCAGCCACTGTCACTGGTTTGGCCACGCCCACCGTCTCTCGTATGGCTACGCCGACTGTCTCTAGTTCGGCTGCAGAATCGAATACTCGTGAACCCTCACCCACACCGTTAACACGTAAACGACCGACCAAAAGGGATTCTGACAATGCTGATAATACCCTGAAAGAGGCCCTCCACCACCTGCAGTCATTATCTTCCTCCGAAAATATTATAAGTGATGCAGACAGTGATTTTGGTCAGGTTGTTGCTAACGATCTTCGACAGATGAGCGGTGAAAATAAAGTACATGCTCAGAAACTTGTTTAGATCCTTTATCTGGGGAAACTAGGTAGGCTTTCCTCCTCAACGACTATTATGTAAGGGTCATTTATTGAATGAGGGTGTTGGATACGCGTACTTATAACTATCGATGCGTCATTAGTGGCAAACAGTGATACCTGTTGTTAAAACATACTCGAGTATTTTATTTTTATTGACGAATATGCATGTTGGTTTGGTTTACATGTCTTTATCAGGGCCGGTGCAAGATGATTTGGCGCCCTAGGCAAGCCTTTAGATGTGCGCCCCCTTGAAAGTTTTGATAAGCTAATGTATGTACAGTAGCCCATGACTACATTGTTTCTAATTCTCGAAACACCACTGATAACATAATTTTTATCTTGTGGCTTTATTACTTCATCCATGCAAATAACCCATTATTGTTAGTACATTAAGTCAATAAATCCTTGACGTAAATGTCAGTGAAACAATTTTTAGTTATTTTTTTTTATTTTAGGGTAATCTTTAACAAATAATAACATATCATAAGCATTTAGCTCGCTCCAGCCTCCTGCAAGTTATAACCTACTGTTATTACATCATTATTATATACATGTAGTGCAAAATAAGATACTTGTGAGTTGTGGCCAGTCATTGGTCGGACAATATATTAAATTGACATCTTAAGAATAAATAGAAAAAGCTTAATGGAGAGCTGTAACAGATATGAATAAAAATAATTGCAACTCTGACCAAGCCACATTAAAAAATTATTTGCATTAAAAACTTAATACAATCACCTGGCCAGTGTCAGTGGGATTATGTTATGCGAGGTCAAACTTCAGAGGTCAGGTAACCTTGCCTCATCCCGACAAAGGCAGGGAGGGGAGGGTATGGTGGGGTTGGGAGAAGGGTTCCTCAGATGTCAGCCTTCAGGTCACTGCTCGACAGTTCTCCAGGCCGCGAAAGATAAGGACCCGGGTTAGTCCCTCCGGGGGGTAAACGAATAATATTAAAAAAGAAAACACAGTCGGCTACCGTCTAACTAACATCGCCTCCCTCCGACCCCTCCCCCTCCTAACATCCTGCTCCTACCCTCCACGGCTCCACCACAGTGTCCACCACAGTTTTCCCTTCATTTTTAATTTTATCCAAGTTTGCCCTGAATTTGTGGCACCCCCAGATGTTGGCGCCCTTGGCGATTGCCTAGTGCGCCTAGTGGGTAGCGCCGGCCTCGGGGTAGCGCCGGCTCTGTGCCTTAGTAAGCCCCTTCAGTACTTCGGCTGAAGGTGAAGCCAAAAAGCTTTCCAGGTCAAACATGTTGAACTCAAAATCGAGTAGCGAAAAAAAAAAATAACCGTGGCAGCTAAGCTAACTAGCTAGCTAATTAATAATATCAAAATGCAATAAACTGTGAAACACAGCAAGGGATTAACCAAACACCTGGTACACAAGAAAAGGGTTAACTCACCAGTAGCTTAAGCAATAACAGGAGCAATATAAATGAACACTGTGAACACAGCAACTTGCATCCAAAAATACTTAGCGATGAAACAACACTTGATATGACACAACAATGGTGGTTAGCTCCCGGACACAGGCCCCCACTTGTCGCGATCCCACTACCCTTTATACTTGGGGAGTGAAACCTACCCCAAGTTATTAACAAATAAAGGTACAAATAGGGAACACGGCAATAATTATCCCCACCATATACCTACTCAACTAAATGTACTTGAAAAAGTAAGAACAGTTGAAATAAGTGAATCACAAAAGGGAAGATAATAAATTAATTCAATTTATGTTTTAAAGGGAGTAATGATTAGCAAACATGAATTTAAGGGAATAAGTAATTGTATAATAAAATAAGAGTGATGCCGGAAGGGCGAAAATATACTGTAAGGAGCTAGACCAAACAAATATTACTTAACATTACGATATTACACAAGACATACGAAATATATATATACAACAATCACTACAAAATGATTATCCCTACCAAACAGGAGATTCCTTACCACCAGGATCCCTTCCTAGGCCTAACTAAACGTGTCACTAATACCTGATACCCCTAGGGCATTGCAGAAGACTGGATAAAGCACTAGACAAGGGTCAAGGCTAGAGAACGAATGGACACGTCTAACCTATGGCACCGTTTTTCGCTACTTCCGAAGCGTGCCCACGCGGGGAGGAGAGCGTCTCATATCACGTGATTCAGGACATTTGCTGGATATTTTATATAATTAATTAATATTACTCTTGAGTTGACTTAACAGAGCAAGACAATGATGCATATAAATTACATACATAAATATACAATTAACCTAAGTAACTAAGAACACTAATAATATAATAAGTACAATTAACAATTTATTAATAGCTTGTATGAAATGTAGGCGTGAACATATGCCTCACGCTATGCCAGTTCCCTAGCGCTACAGGCACGTGACATAAGGGAGACGTACACGTCATCTGAGTTAGTGTGGGATGGGTAAGTTAGGTATTTGTTTTGGGAGGAGTGATAGGGTGTGGTTAGTTAATGGTAGAATGGTTATTTTTTATTTTGTGTGGAATTGCTAGTAACGGCTGGGTATGTTAAGTTTTTGTTTTGGGGGGATTGTTAGGATCTTTTCTTCTTTTTTAGGGGGGGGGGAGTGTTAGTGCAGGTTGAGTGGGTTAGATTTTTTTTTTTTTTTTTTTTTTTTTTTTTTTTTTTTTTTGTCGTCGTAGTGGTCTTGAGTTTGAGTTGGGGGCGTGGGGTTTGGAGTGAGTGGGGGGGAGGAGGGAAGTTGGGTAAGTCAGGTAAGGTTAGGTTGGGTTGATTGGGTTAGGTTGGGTGGGAATCATTGGGTGTTGGGTTGAGGAGAGGTTAGGTTTTATTTGGGGGGAGTTGTTGGATGTGGTTATAAGGAAGTTATTAATATAAAGGAGGTGGGAGGGGAGTGTTTGGTCTGTTTAGTACTTATATGAGATTGAAATTCTGGTGTGCAGGGATGAGGTCTAAATTGTCGAGTGACTGTGAGCGTGGTGGTCTGAGTGTTGTGTATGCAAGTGAGGGATGGGCAGTTACGTGACTGTGTGTGGGGGAGTCGGGAGGGTGACGGGAGTGTGCTAGGTTCGTGTCAGGGTTGTTTTCTGTTTCATTTGAGGTAGGCCGAATAGATTTACTTTGATTATAGATTTAGTTGGATGTGTGTATTGTATAATTCTTTTGCTGTCAGGTGTGTAGGGAGAAAGGGGGGAGGTGTTCTTCCTCTTTGGTCTAGGGGTCTTGACCACTATTTCTGTTGGGGGATGGGCTGCCATTTTATTCTTGGGACTCTGAGGAGTTAGGGGAGGATTGGGTTTGGATTGGGTGTTTGTGGTCCGGGAGTTCATCGTGGTCGTGTGGGAAAAGTCAGGTGTAGGCAAGGTCGAGGTGGAGGGGCCGGGAGGTTTTGGGCTGATTACTCTGGGGGGTGAGGTAATGGTAGATTGGTGAGATAAGTCATGTGTGGGCATGGCAGAAGTGGAGGGGCGGAGGGAGATTGCAGTGGATTCTCTGGGGGGTGGGTCCAGTCGGAGATGGGGGCAGTGGGGAAGATGAGGTCGGGACCGGTTCTGAAGGAGTCAGGAATGTTTATGGTAGGGAGGCCGTTCGCCTTCAAACCATCAATTGCCAGTTTTAGAAAAAGTGATCTGTTACCGTTGCTTAGGGTATGTGCCAAAAGTATGATGGTGGTGATTTTTGCGTCAATGTCGGGGGAGGGAGGGGGGGCGGTCAGGTTGTTGGTCCAGCAAGTGTGGGTGGGGAGGGTCGTGGGAGTAGGGAGTGAGTGGTGGGGAGGTGGAGGTGGTGCTGTGGGAGGTGAGGGTCGGCGGGGAGGGAGTGGTGTTGTACATAAGAACATAAGAAAGTGGGATACTGCAGGAGGCCGACTGGCCCATACAGGGCAGGTCCCTTTCACACCCATCCCAGCACTTCCATGTGCCTATCCAACTTCGTCTTGAAGCTCCCTAGCCTCCCCGATCCTACTATAGCACTCGGTAGCCTATTCCACATATCCACAACTCTATTACCAAACCAGTGCTTGCCTATATCCTTTCTGAATCGGAATTTATCTAATTTAAAGCCATTTGTTCTAGTTATTTCGTTCTTACTGAGCTTCAGAACATCTTCCATTTTACCCTTGTTAATCCCACTCACCCACTTGTACACCTCTATCATATCTCCCCTAACTCTACGCCTCTCTAATGAATGCAAGCCTAAGCTTTTCAGTCTTTCTTCATATGTAAGGTTTCTAATATTATGGATCATTTTTGTCATTCTTCTTTGTACTCTCTCCAAAGAATCTATGTCCATTCTATAATAAGGACACCAGAACTGAACCGCATAATCCATGTGTGGCCTCACTAATGCTAGGTAAAGTTTCAAGATAACGTCAGCAGTTCTGTTACTCACAGACCTAGATATGAACCCTAGAATCCTGTTTGCCTTGTTGCGAACGCTAATACATTGTTTTCTAGGTTTCAAGTCGTTGCTAACAAATACACCTAGATCTTTTTCACAAACTGAGTTTTCTATTTCCGTGTTACCTAGTTTATACTTAACGTTTGTATTCGTCTTCCCTATCTGTAGTACCTTGCATTTATCAGTATTAAAATTCATTTGCCAGTCTACTGACCACTCATGTAAGGTATCTAGATCTCTTTGAAGGTGTTCAAAGTCACTGTCTGAATTTATCACTCTCCCCATCTTGGTATCATCTGCAAATTTACTAATCCTACTAGTTATGTCTAAATCAAGATCATTAATGAATATAACAAACAGCAGAGGGCCCAATACAGATCCCTGGGGAACTCCGCTTTTGACCGCACCCCAGTCTGACTTTAATCCATTTATGCTGACTCTTTGTTTCCTACCAGTTAACCATGACCTAATCCATTTTAATAATGATCCACCTATTCCATGTGCTTCTACCTTCCTTATCAATCTCTCATGAGGGACTCTATCGAATGCTTTACTGAAATCTAAATAAATTATATCATATGACTTATCATTATCTACCGCTTCATATACTTCTGAGAAAAAGCTAAGCAAATTTGTGAGACAAGAACGTCCCTGGGTGAACCCGTGCTGAGAAGAATGAATTAAGTTGAATGTTTCAAGGTGGCTTCTGATTTTTGTAGCAATAATTGACTCTAGCAACTTGCCTATGATTGACGTGAGACTAATGGGACGGTAATTTGATGCAATTGATTTATCACCCTTTTTGAAAATCGGAACTACATTTGCAAGTTTCCAAGCTTCTGGCACTAGGCCCGATTCTAATGACTTATTAAATAAAACTGCTAATGGATTACTCAACTCATCTCTACATTCTTTTAATATTCTAGCATATACCTCGTCTGGACCAGGCGATTTATGAGGCTTCAGTTTGTTAATTACTTTAAGCACATCGTTACTAGTAATATTGATATTCATCAACATATTTTCTATACTGTCGTTATATACCTTATGAACTTCTGGAAACTGTGCTAGGTTTTCATTTGTGAATACGAAGCGAAAATGACTATTTAACGTACTACACATTTCTAACTCATCATCAGTCATTTCTCCTGTCGTAGTTTTAAGGGGACCTATTGTATCTCTAACCTTTGATTTATACAGTTGATAAAAAGCTTTGGGGTTATTTTTCGATTCGTTTGCTATCTTGATTTCATAATTTCTCTTTGCTTTCCTAATTTCTGTTTTTACCTGTCTTGTTAGGTTCTGATAGTAACCAAGTAAGTGATTTTCGCCTTTCTTAACTTTTCTATGTACTCCTTTCTTTTTCCCTAGAAGATCTAAGAGTCTATTATTCATCCATTTTGGTTGGTTCCGTATCGATCTGAATTTTCTTTTAGGGATGTGTTTATTTTGAGCATTATTGATTGTCGCAATAAATTGTTCATAAGTAGCTGCTAAATTAAATTCGGGGTTATCCCGTCCTAAGTTGACAGTTTCCGGAGGTGTGGGGGGGATTAATCTTTTGACCATAGGGTCATCCCTTAGGTCTCTCCTTAAGCTACCGTAATTAGCCTTCCTAAAATCCGGGATCAAGGCCGAATTTTCCTTCTTCCTGCCATCCCATATTATGTTAAAATATATGGCTTTATGATCACTGTTTCCTAGTTCGTCTCCAATCCCAACATCTTTTACTAGATTTTCATTATTACTGAGAACTAAATCGAGGATATTATTTCCTCTAGTGGGCGAGTTTATGAATTGATATAAAAAACTATCTTGTACTGCTTCTAGAAAATCTTCAGATTCATTATCGCTAAGTTGATTTTTCCAATCTATGCCTGAAAAGTTGAAATCGCCTAGAATACATACATTGTTTCTATCAGATGACTTCTTTATTTCCTCCCATAGCAATTTACCATCGTTCCTACTCAAATTAGGTGGTCTATGTATAACACCAATGACTACGGATTCACTGCCCTCACCAATCTCTACCCAAATACTTTCATTGTCGCTATTTGTTTTAATGTTTGATTTATTGCAGCTTTTTAATGACACCCTGATATACACTGCTACACCGCCACCTCTCCTTCCTACTCTGTCAAATTTAAATAGGTTATATCCTGGAATATGAAATTCTGCTAAAAAATGTTTGCTGTTTGAATTTATCCATGTTTCCGTTATTGCAATTATATCTATGTTCTCTTTACTAACAATGACCCTGAGCTGGTCCATTTTGTTACACAGGCTTCTACTATTAGTATAATAAACACTCAATATATTTCTTCCATTTCTATCTGTTTTACATTTATTACTTTGATGTTTGTTATTATGACTAACTATATTTTCGGCATTATCTACTTCTGTTTCACTACTTCCCAGGACCTGCTTGTTTTTTTACTCCCATTTTCCCCGACCCCTCTCTACTGGCGAAACCCCCCCTTCGGAGTGACAATTTCACCCTCCAGGGATGCAGACAACGTCTTTACCCCCTCACGAGACAAGTGTACTCCGTCTCGACAGTACAGGTAGTCGTTGCCATAAAATCGGTGCCAGTCATCAATGAATGCCCAACCATTGTTTGCACAATGTTTTTCCAGTCGGCAATTAATAGCAATTGCCCTGGACAGCCATTCACGACCAACCCCTCTTCTAGGCAAGACACCACATACTATCGGGATCCCTCCCCTATCTCTAATCTTCCCCAGCGCCTCCCTATACCTCTTGAAAAGTTCCTCACTCCTAACCTTACCTATGTCGTTTCCTCCCACACTAAGACACACTACTGGATTGGTACCCTCCCCTGACAAAACTCTGTCTAACCTCTCGGCTACATGCCCTATCCCAGCCCCAGGAAAACATACCCTAGTCCTACGTTTCCTATCTCTCGCATAAAAAGCCCTATCCATAAACCTCACCTGGCTGTCACCAACTGCCACGACCTTACCTGTGGGCAGGGTTTGTACAACTGCCCTTTCCTCTCCTTGATCCATACCGTCCTGCCTCTTCTCTTCCTCTCCGGCTTCCTGCAGCACCTGGTAAGGGTTACTGCACTCCACACCTTGGTCAGCTTTCCTAAGCCTGACCCTAGTCCCCTTGGAGACAACCACTCTCCACGCCTGCTCCTCCTTCGCAGGTGTCCTGCTATCGAGTCTGATTTTGCACTTGTTGCTGATGGCAGAGTGTGGGCCTTTACAGTTGCAGCATTTAGTTACAGTGGCAGTGCAGTTTCGGTATGAGTGGCCTTGATTGGCACATTTTGAACAAGTTTGTGTGTTACTGCAACGGTTGGTGTTGTGTCCAAATTGGTAGCAATTGTAGCATTGGTGAACTGGTATGTAGTGTTGGAATTCAATGTCTCGTGAGGGGATGATGTTGTTCCCGAATTTTATTCCGCTGGATTTTAATTTGATGGCGTCTGTTTGAGTAGCTGTGGTGATTTTAAGCATGGGGAGAGATCCCATCCGGACTGCAGATGACATTTGGTTGGTGTTGTGTGAGTTGAGTTCTGTCAATAGGTTAGGGTTGTCAAGAATATGAGGGATGACTTTTCTGCATATGAGGGTGCATTTTGCGCGGTATTCGGGTGAGCTGAGGACCGTTAAGCCATTGTCTTTTAATTTTTTGTTCATTGCTGGGGAGTGGAATTGGTCGGCGTCTTCGTCAGTCTGTACAAATATTTTGATAATGTCGTCATTGGTGAAGGAACGGATTTGGAAGATCAAAGTCAGCTGAAAAATAAGTGAGGCGAGGTCTGTGCACGGTTGGATGGTACGGTCCACTTTAATTTTAATAGATGGCATGTTTACTGATTTCAAATTTGGAGATTTATGGAAATCTCCCCTAACAATGTCCCTGATTTCCTGCGCCCCTCACGTAGGGGAGGCCCTGCACTATCACAGAGGTCCCCAGGCGAATCGGCAGGCTGTGCTGACCCTCCACCCTTCACACAAACACGCACTAGCGAGGTGTGGGGACAGAGGGCGTTTCCAGACGAATACTCCCCTGTACGTCAACTGACAGGGGAATAGGTCCTTTCACGGCACGGAAGAGAAAGGTTAGAGTGGTAGAAAAAGGTCTGAAAACTCACTGATGACTCTCTCTTCACACAAAGCAGCATTCGGGGTTCCTAAGGGAGGTTCGATACTGTAGGAGAGGCTCAATGTGTCGATTGAATCAACAGATTTGTCAGTTATGGAGAATTGGAGTCAGGTGCTTGTGATTTCCAGGGTAAGTGGGAAGGTGGGAGATGTCCCAGGACTAGCCGATCAGCTGTGTCTGTTTTTTCTCCGTCGTCCCCGTCGCTCTGCGTGTCTGCTGTCTATGTAGTGTCCTGCCTGGCGTACAGCCGAAAACGAAACGAAAATTGCTAGTGACAGGGGGGAAGGAGGTTCAGGGGAAGAATAAAGGGAGGATTGAAGTGAATTTTAGGAGGAGAGAACAGATGCAGTGGCTAAACACCGCTTGCGTGAGGCGATTATAAGATGGGGGCAGCAGGGAGGCGACAAGACAAGGCCAGGCTAGCGTCAGGTCAAGCGTCAGGTGAGTGTTGGGTTGGGCAATGGATGTTCAGTGCTTGGTCGGCTTGATTGTGTCTTGGTTTCTTGTGTGGTGGAGATGTCTTGGTCTTCTTAGCTTGAGGTCGATTTTCTTCTCACTCTCCTCCTCTTCCTGCTTTCTTGAAGTGTCCATTCGTTTGTGTTTGGGTCTTGTTGTTCGTCTTCCCCGTGTATTAAGTTCTCATGGGTGTGGAAGAAGTCAGAGAGGGTGAGGTTGACCACGTGGGCTTCAGCTCCACGGGCCACGTGGTGTTCTTGGTTCTGTGTGGTAGGCGTCTTCTCTTGAGTTTTCTTTTCTTGGTTTTTCTTTTCTGCTGGTTTTTTCTTTTCTTGGGAGCGTACAGCAAGGAGGGCCTCTTTGTAGCTTAGTTTCTTCTCGATGTGGGCCTTGGCTACCCTGCATTCCTCCTTCCATTTGGGGCAGGTCCGATCGGCGGAGGAGTGTGGGCCACCACAAGCAGCGCTTTTTCTAACTTGGTTGGGGCAGACCATGTAGCGGTGTCCAGGGCTGCCACACATGGAGCAGGTGTCCTCCTGCGCCTCACACTTGTTTACAGTGTGTCCATAGTGCTGGCACCTGTAACACCGCCTCGGTCTGCAGTAGGGCTTGACTGGCACAGTTACACACGCCAGTTGAGCCTCCTCGGGTAAGGTGGAGTGGTGTCCGATGAGGGCAGTGGTGTCGGACAGCTTCTTTACAACTTGAAGTTGCCCTTGGAGGAGCTCACTCAGCTCTTCTTGGTCCATGTGGGCAATTTCGGCGTGGGAGATTACTCCCAGCTTCAAGTTGTCCCACATGTAGGCAATCATTTTGAATGGGATGCCGTTGATGTCAGGGATCTCCGCGAGCGGTGCGGGCATGCCCTTTTCGGCGAAGGTGATCTTGATGTCTCCATGGAGCTTTAGCCGTTCCACCTTGGTGACCCCCACGATCCCGTTAGCTTCAAAGAACTTCTGGAGAACTAGATTTAGTTTCTTGGGGCAGGTCGGCGTATCCGGACGTATCCGCGCCACGTTATCAAACTCGTAACCGTTCATGGTGAGAGAGGGTTACAGAGTGTGTGTGTGTACAGCCGAACGAACGAACGAAAATGCTAGTGACAGGGGGGAAAGAGGTTCAGAGGAAGAATAAAGAGAGGATGGAAGTGAATTTTAGAAGAAGAGAACAGATGCAGTGGCTAGACACCGCTTGCGTGAGGGGTTCAGGGGTGGGGGCAGCTGGGAGGCGACAAGACAAAGCCAGGCTGGCGTCAGGTCAAGCGTCAGGTGCAGCGTGTTGGGTTGGGCAATGGATGTTCAGTGCTTGGGCGGCTTGAATGTGTTTTGGTTTCTTGTGTGGAGGAGATGTCTTGGTCTTCTTAGCTTGAGGTCGATTTTCTTCTCACTCTTCTCCTCTTCTTACTTTCTTGGAGTGTCCATTCGTTTGTGTTTGGGTCTTGTTGTTCGTCTTCCTCGTGAGGTAGGTTCTCATAGGTGTGGAAGAATTCAGAGAGGGTGAGGGTGACCGCGCGGGCTTCAGCTCCATGGGCCACGTGGTGTTCTTGGTTTGGGGCTTCAGCTCCACGGGCCACGTGGTGTTCTTGGTTCATTGTGGTGGGCGACTTCTCGAGAGTTTTCTTTTCTTGGTTTTTCTTTTCTGCTGGTTTTTCTTTTCTGCTGGTTGTTTCTTTTCTTGGGAGCGTACAGCAAGGAGGGCCTCTTCGTAGCTCAGTTTCTTCTCGAGGCGGACTTTGGCTACCCTGCACTCCTCCTTCCATCTGGGGCAGTTCCGGTCGGCGGAGGAGTGTGGGCCACCACAAGCAGCGCATTTCTTTTCTTCGTTGGGGCAGACCGTGTAGCGGTGTCCAGGGCTGCCACACTTGGAGCAGGTGTCCTCCTGCGCCTCACACTTGTTTACAGTGTGTCCATAGTGCTGGCATTTGTAACACCGATTCGGTTTGCAGTAGGGCTTGACTGGCACAGTTACCCACGCCAGTTGAGCCTCCTCGGGTAAGGTGGAGTGGTGTCCGATGAGGGCAGTGGTGTCGGACAGCTTCTTTACAACTTGGAGTTGCCCCTGGAGGAGCTCACTTAGTTCTTCTTGGTCCATGTGGGCAATTTCGGCGTGGGAGATTACTCCCAGCTTCAAGTTGTCCCACATGTAGGCAAACATCTTGAATGGGATGCCGTTGATGTCAGGAATCTCCGCGAGCTGGGCGGGCATGCCCTTTTCGGCGAAGGTGATCCTGATGTCTCCATGGAGCTTTAGACGCTCCACCTTGGTGACCCCCTCGATCCCATTAGCTTCAAAGAACTTCTGGAGAACTAGGAGATTTAGTTTCTTGGGGCAGGTCGGCGTGTCCGGACGAATCCGCGCCACGCTATCAAACTCGTAACCGTTCATGGTGAGAGGGTTAGAGAGAGTGCGTACAGCCAGCTACGCCGAGAGACTAGGTCTATGCAGAGGACGTAGGGGTACGATCGCCGACCTAGTCTCGACCATCAACCTCCAGTTCAGGATCAGAGCGTTTCACACCTTACGCTTGAGCCGCTGTGATTGGTCCTCTCGTTACGCACACCCCAAATCCTAATCCTGGTAAATTGTATAAATACGGCCACGCCTGCCCACTTCTCCACTTCTTGCATCGCTCCTGAACCGAGAAGACCTCCCAACAAGACCTCCTGCTGAACCCGGAACTCTGAAGACCGCCTTCTCCCCTACAATGGCCATCTTCCCGGACCGGACCACCCAGGACTGTCATCGTCCACAACTACTCACGAGCGTTCTCGGTTTATCGAGCATTAGCTTGCCCTCCCCACTGGCAGTGTGAGTGACCCACACTCCAGCTGGAGAGCAGTTATAGCGCGATATTCCCGGCGTGGTTTGAGCTCTTTTCCTTCTACTACTATTTTTCCTTTTTCGCTCTGGCCTAGGGACCTGCACCCTCAAAAAGTGTATTCGTCCTGCGGTCCCCCCTGTAACTGTTCACCTCCCTCCCAGGAGATTGTGAACACGAAAGGGGGTCGGAGCAAAACCCTCCCCAGCCGAGTCTTTCCAGGAAAACCGTGATCGTGCGGGTCCACCTGGAAAGGGGGTAGCTATCCTTATCCTTCCCAATAGGCACACTTAGCTCACGTCTATAAGTGAGCAGTCACATACACTAGGAAGTAGGCTTCCCCAATCGGGGCTCCGGGAGAGAAGCTCAGGAACCACTCTACGACCACCAGCCAGTGGGGAGTGCTGTAATTCCTCTGCTATTTACTCAAACGGAATAGGTAGGATTTAAAAAAAAAAAAAAAAAAAAAAAAAAAAAAAAAAAAAAACCAACGGTTATGGAGCGCGTACGTCCTCCTAACCGCGATCCCCGCCTGAACCGCCAACCTGACGACCCGAACTACGACAGGCTCCGCACTGAGAAAGCAGACCAGCTACGCGCCTTCAATGAAGCCCTGAAAAGTAAGGACAACATCACCACCTCCAACAACTCCACCACCACTGCTACCGCCACTGAGGACAGCTGGACGAAGGTAGAAAACAAGAAACGCCGACGTGCTTTTTCGGGAAACGAATGCCATCAAGCAGCCCCCAAGGCACCCATCACCACCACCAGCTCACCCTCAACGACACTGCCAAAATTCCGGATCACGAAAACGGACGCAAAAACAACATATGCCGCCGTCACAGAGATGGAAAAGCTGAATCCACTGGCCAGGTTCTCAGTGCGGCCCAACCTAAAGGGGGAGATGATTGTTCACCCCAAAGACAAGAACTCCGCCACCACCCTCGACACTTACCTGCAGAACACCACCACCGTTACTTCAACCAAGCTAGACCCCGCCCAGAAACTGATGAAGTCGGTAGTCCTCCGGTACCCGAAGGAACTACCTCTCGAACCCCTGGAGAACCACCCGAAGATTTTAAAAGCCGAGAGATGCTCTCCCATGTCCGACAAGACGGCCACCACGAAACA
Source organism: Homarus gammarus (assembly GCA_958450375.1). Taxonomy (NCBI): domain Eukaryota; kingdom Metazoa; phylum Arthropoda; class Malacostraca; order Decapoda; family Nephropidae; genus Homarus; species Homarus gammarus. Next base: position 476,351 of record CAUDMG010002927.1, read on the forward strand.
AGTGCTCATAACGCACTACGGCTCACCCCCCAGCACCATAGACCTCAAAACCTGGGGGACCTACGAAGTGAAGCCCTTCGTCCCAGAGCCCCTGCGGTGCTTCAGATGCCAGAAATACGGGCACCATCAGACACGGTGCACGTACAAGGAGATCTGCGCAGTCTGCGCACAGAAGCACGGCACACACTCCTGCCTCACCAAGCTGAAAAATGGAGAAAAAATTGCCCCCAAGTGTGCCAACTGCGGGGGCAAACACCACGCCTGGAATCCTGGATGCTCCGAGAGAACAAGGAGGGTACAGGCAAACCGACCAGCAGCAAGACCGGCACCCACCGCCTACACACCAGCCCCACCAAGTACCTTCGTGTGGGGAACCCAGAGGCCAAAACAACCAAGACAACCTCCTCAGCCAGTCAACACCCAAAGTGCAGCCCAGTTTCCTGGCCTCACCACGGCCACACCTCGGCCACCCAAGCAGCAGACAACCACGAGACAGACAAAAGAAGCACACACCAAGGCACCAGAAGGAATGATACACGTATCAGACCTAGCCAAGGTACTGACAACCTTCGCGGAAGGCCTAGCCGGACTACTGGGCCACAAGATCCAACCCACACAGCTCCAAATACTCATGGGGAGCGTCCTCGGGCAAGTCGCCACAGCTCCAGCCACCTCAGTGGAGGAAGCCACGCCGGTCCCCACACGAGTGACAGCCGAGGTACACTCCACACCGAAGAAGGCCACCAGAGAACCCAAGATACCGAAAGCTCCCAGAAAGAAAATGGACGTCTCAACTCCCCTGAACCGAACCACGGCCCAGAAGGCAAAAACCACAGAACACGAAGATATGGACCTGATCCAGCTGGAATCGAACTTGGACATCTCCATCGAGGACCACCAGAAATCTCCGATGAAACAGTGGTGGAAACCACCAGCACCCTGAACATCCTAACATGGAATGCTCAGGGCATCAAAAACAAGAAACACCTCCTACAAGAAGCAGCAGCCAAGGACAAGCTTGACATCATACTGCTACAAGAAACACTACTACAAGAACACCACTGTTTCAAATTCAGCGGTTACAAGACATACAGGAGGCATTTCACGCAGGCGTCTACAAGAGGATGCATGATCTTGGTCAAGTCAAGCATACCCTCCGCCGATGTCACGCAGCAATTTCCATGTGGGGAAAACATCGAGACACAGGCCATCAAAGTAACCCTCCAAGAACGGGAATTAACTGTTCACAACATTTACAAGAACCCAAGGGGCTCACTGGAGGTTACTCAACTATTTGCTTCGGCCGCTGACCACGCCACACTCATAGGAGGGGATTTCAATGCACATCATCCCTTCCTAAGCTCGGCAAGCCCCACAAATGAAGACGGCCTACACCTATACACCACCTTTCAAGATACACCCGAGATCTGCCTCCTGAACACCGGTGAGCCCACCCACACTAGGGGAGGAAGGCTAGATCTAACCTTCGTCTCCAGTGCACTACAGCCTTCGGCCTCCTGGCAGATACACCCCACGCTGACCAGCGACCACTTCGCCACCCTAACAACACTGAAGGTGAACAAACTCCCCACTCCACCCCCCCCCCCCCCCCCCCGAGATGGAGATACAATACCCAAAAGGCAGATTGGGGACTCTTCAAGAAACACCTGGCTAAGTGGCGCGAAAAATCACAGCCGTCCGGCGCAGCACCCGTGGATGAGACAACCCTCCACCACCAATTGGTCGAGGCGTTTCACCAAGCGGCAGAAGAGGCCATCCCCAAAACAAAACCCACATCAAGACAGTACAATGACTACTGGTACTACTGTCCCAGGGTGAAAGAACTCAACCACAGAGTGAACATGGCCCGAAGAAACTATAGGAGACATCCCACGGCAACAAACAGACATCTCCTGCAAGTCATAGTTAAGGACACCAGGGAAGAGAAGCAAGAAATAAAAAACGTAAGCTGGCTCAAGTGGTGCTCCGAACTCAACGAGCACACCTCCCTTGGCAAGATGTGGGCCCAGATCCGAAGGGCATCTGGGAAGGCAACACCACCACCACCAACCCATCCCAACCCAGAAGAAGAAGCCGAGAGACTTGCAAAACTGTTCGCTGACCGAGCAGCAACGAAAAACCTCCCGAGACAGGCGGAGGAGACACAACGGCGTCTGCGACAGGTCAGACTCCAGACGATCGAAGAGGCCTGCAACAGTGAAGATGACACTGACAGACCATTCAACCAGCAAGAACTCCAAAAGTCGCTAAAACGAAGCAAGGACACAGCTCCAGGGGCAGACAGGATAACCTACTCCATGCTCTTTCATGCCGGTACAGCCGGACACGAGGCTCTGCTGCAAGCCATCAATGCTTCGTGGACAGCACAAAGACTCCCACCGGAATGGAAGAAGGCAGATATACAGCCCATTCCGAAGCCCAGAGAACCAGACAAGCCGAGGCCCATCTCCCTTCTCAGCTGCATAGCCAAGACGGGAGAAAGAATGGCTCTCAACCGACTCAAGTGGAAAGTAGGCAGCCCACACCCTCACATCTTTGCTTACACCGAGAACACCGGCACAGGCAACAACATCGCCGAGATACTCAGCACAGTGGACAACAAACCAGCTCTGGTGGTCTTCCTCGACCTGGAGAAAGCCTTCGAACTAGCCAATCCATTGGCCATTACAACTACGCTCGCTAAAAAAGGCGTCAAAGGAAGGTTGCTGGGGTGGATCCAGAACTACCTCACACAGAGAGAAGCACGAGTACGCTTTCAGGGAACAACCTCAAGCTACAGGGTCCATGAAAACGGAACCCCACAAGGAGGCATCCTCAGTCCAATGCTGTTCAATGTCCTGATGGAAAATCTAGTCAAGCTTCCTTTCAGACAAACAGCCAAGCTCCTATGCTATGCAGACGACTTACAGCTCATAGTAAGAGGATCGAACAGACTAGCCAACACGCAACACGCACTCCAACTTATAGAAGAGGAGTGCAACAGACTTGGACTCAAGATAAATCCAGCCAAGTCGAAAGCGATGGCCATCTGCACAGACACACCAGACAAGATGCTCTCCATACAAAACACGCCGGTAGTCTGGACCAACGCCCACCAGTGTCTTGGAATCTGGTTTGACCAGAAACTCACCTTCAAGCCGCAACTCGAGTATCTCAGGCACAGGACGAAGAGCAGACACAATATAATGAGGTCGCTCACCAGCAAATCCGCAGGAGCAAACCTCCCTGTGCTCAAAGCCTACTACACGGCCGCCATCAGATCGCTGGTAGATTACAGTGCTCCAGCACTCATTGGACTGAGAGAAGACCAATGGCTAAGCTAGAAGTCATTCAAAACAATGCTCTCAGGACCATGCTCGGAGCACCCATGTGGACCAGAATTTGCAATCTGCAAATGGAAACCGAGCTACCACCCCTGGCAGTACGAGTCAAGCAGGTGACAGCCGGTCTCCTCGCCAAAATCTGTAGAGCAGACAAGCCCACAGTTGCCAAGATTCGAATCAGTGCCTCCCTCCACCTCGACCACAGAGTGCGAGGGGCCACCTGGTCGCACGAGGCAAGCGAGGTCATCCGACACCTGCAAGCAGAAACACTCGTCAAGAACAACCAAGACACACGAGACAATGGTTACGCTGTTCCTCCACCATGGAGCCCTCCACCAGCCACACTCAAATTCACCGACCTAGGTGATAGTAAGGCCAACCTCCAGAAGGAGGACCTCCAAAAAATAACTCTCAGAGCCATAGCCACCGAGACACCGGCTGATGCAGCATCATACTTCACAGACGGCTCGGTGGACCCAAAACATCATAGATCCGGAGCGGCCTTCTACACCCAAGGTCAGACCCTCCAATGGAGACTTTCCAATGACTGCTCCACCCTACAAACAGAACTGGTAGCAATCTCAAGGCCCTACAACACGCTGCAACCCAACACAACAAGTTCATCATAATTCATACGGACTCGAAATCGGCCATGCAGGCGCTGCAACACAGTCAACCAAGAGACAACGTCCACATCATCACCTCGATCCTCGCACAGCTACAGGAATTCCAAAGCCAAAACCGACCAGTCGTCTTACACTGGATTCCCAGTCATGTAGGGATCGGAGGAAACGACGTGGCAGACGAAGCAGCCAAGGCAGCCACACGTTCTAGTAGCGTACACATCCACGTTCCAGCAAGTGTGCAACAGATAAAGAATCACCTCAGAAAGACCAGCAAGCTCCACATCAAAAAGAGCTTCCTTCATGCACTCAACGCCGGGTCCCAATCAGCCAAATGGTACCTGGCGGCCACAAAAGGGGAACCACCTTTCGCTGACAGGAAAACCCCAAGACAAACCCAAGTCAGCCTTCATCGACTACGACTAGGGTACAAGTGCTCCTGGCAGATGATCGGCAATGACGTCATGGATTGCACCTACTGTCAGGAGCCAGCAGCCAACCCACTTGAGCATTATCTCCTCGACTGCGAGGTCACACAAAGCCTCCGAAACAAAACTCAAATCTCCCAAGAAACACACACAACACCAGCGGCCACTCTAACCCGAAAGGCCCATACAGACCACATTCACCACCTACTCCGGGTCATCACACGATACCCACCACCCAGATAGCTTAGTAAGCATCCTTTCCCAGCAAGTGCGGACCCCAGTTCGGGGGGCGCGCCACTCCGAAACTGACCACGTCCAAGAGTGGGGGTTGGTGGTAAGCGTCCACTGATCGGGGGTCCGCTCACACTTGCAACCTGCAGTATCCTTCCATCTGCAGGTGGGACCACCTCCAATCCCAATCCGGTCTGGCTGCTCCTGGAGCTCCAGCCGGAACCACCAAACGGGCCGCCTATAGGCAAAGGCCCGTGTCGGACTACGGTCCGACAATCTCAACAACAACAACACACAACCCAGGGAGGACATTCTACACTCAGCTACTGGACCAGCAACATCTCTCTCAGCTCCTCACCTAGTCACTCCTAAGCACTGCGCAGCACCCGTGGACGAGACAACCCTCCACCAACAACTGGTCGAGGCGTTTCACCAAGCGGCAGAAGAGGCTATCCCAAAAACAAAACCCACATCAAGACAGTACAGTGATTACTGGTACTACTGTCCCAGGGTGAAAGAACTCAACCACAGAGTGAACATGGCCCGAAGAAACTACAGGAGACATCCCACGGAAACAAACAGACATCTCCTGCAAGTCATAGTTAAGGATACCAGGGAAGAGAAGGAAGAAATAAAAAACGTAAGCTGGCTCAAGTGGTGCTTCGAACTGAACGAGCACACCTCCCTTGGCAAGATATGGGCCCAGATCCGAAGGGCATCTGGGAAGGCAACACCACCTCCACCAACCCACCCCAACCCAGAAGAGGAAGCCGAGAGACTTGCAAAACTGTTCTCTGACCGAGCAGCAACGAAAAACCTCCCGAGACAGGCGGAGGAGACACAACGGCGTCTGCGACAGGTCAGACTGCAGATGATCGAAGAGGCCTGCAACAGTGAAGATGACACTGACAGACCTTTCAACCAGCAAGAACTCCAGAAGTCGCTAAAACGATGCAAGGACACAGCACCAGGGGCCGACAGGATAACCTACTCCATGCTTTCTCATGCCGGTACAGCCGGACACGAGGCTCTGCTACAAGCCATCAATGCTTCGTGGACAGCACAAAGCCTCCCACCGGAATGGAAGAAGGCAGATATACAGCCCATTCCGAAGCCCAGAGAACCAGACAAACCGAGGCCCATCTCCCTTCTCAGCTGCATAGCGAAGACGGGAGAAAGGATGGCTCTCAACCGACTCAAGTGGAAAGTAGGCAGCCCACACCCTCACATCTTTGCTTACACCGAGAACACCGGCACAGGCAACAACATCGCCGAGATACTCAGCACAGTGGACTACAAACCAGCTCTGGTGGTCTTCCTCGACCTGGAGAAGGCCTTCAATCTAGCAAATCCATTGGCCATTACAACTACGCTCGCTGAAAAAGGCGTCAAAGGAAGGTTGCTGGGGTGGATCCAGAACTACCTCACACAGAGAGAAGCAAGAGTACGCTTTCAGGGAGCAACCTCAAGCTACAGGGTCCATGAAAACGGAACCTCACAAGGAGGCATCCTCAGTCCAATGCTGTTCAATGTCCTGATGGAAAATCTAGTCAAACTTCCTTTCAGACAAACAGCCAAGCTCCTATGCTATGCAGACGACTTACAGCTTATAGTAAGAGGATCAAACAGACTAGCCAACACGCAACACGCACTCCAACTTATAGAAGAAGAGTGCAACAGACTTGGACTCAAGATAAATCCAGCCAAGTCGAAAGCGATGGCCATCTGCACAGACACACCAGACAAGACGCTCTCCATGCAAAACACGCCGGTAGTCTGGACCAACACCCACCAGTGTCTTGGAATCTGGTTTGACCAGAAACTCACCTTCAAGCCGCAACTCGAGTATCTCAGGCACAGGACGAAGAGCAGACACAATATAATGAGGTCGCTCACCAGCACAACCCCAGGAGCAAACCTTCATGTGCTCAAAGCCTACTACACGGCCGCCATCAGATCGCTGGTAGATTACAGTGCTCCAGCACTCATTGGACTGGGAGAAGACCAAATAGCCAAGCTAGAAGTAATCCAAAATAATGCTCTCAGGACCATGCTCGGAGCACCCATGTGGACCAGAATTTGCAATCTGCAAATGGAAACCGAACTACCACCCCTGGCAGTACGAGTCAAGCAGGTGACAGCCGGTCTCCTCGCCAAAATCTGTAGATCAGATAAGCCCACAGTTGCCAAAATTCGAATCAGTGCCTCCCTCCACCTCGACCACAGAGTGCGAGGGGCCACCTGGTCGCACGAGGCAAGCGAGGTCATCCGACACCTGCAAGCAGAAACACTCGTCAAGAACAACCAAGACACACGAGACAATGGTTACGTTGTTCCTCCACCATGGAGCCCTCCACCAGCCACACTCAAAATTACCGACCTAGGCGATAGTAAAGCCAACCTCCAGAAGGAGGACCTGAAAAAAATAACTCTCGAAGCCATAGCCACCGAGACACCGGCTGATGCAGCATCATACTTCACAGACGGCTCGGTGGACCCAAAACATCATAGATCCGGAGCGGCCTTCTACACCCAAGGTCAGACCCTCCGATGGAGACTTTCCAATGACTGCTCCACCCTACAAACAGAGCTGGTAGCAATCTCAAAGGCCCTACAAGACGCTGCAACACAACACAACAAGTCCATCATAATTCACACGGACTCGAGATCGGCCATGCAGGCACTGCAACACAGTCAACCAAGAGACAACGTCCACATCATTACCTCGATCCTCGCACAGCTACAGGAACTCCAAAGCCAAAACCGCCCAGTCGTCTTACACTGGATTCCCAGTCATGTAGGGATCGGAGGAAACGACGTGGCAGACGAAGCAGCCAAGGCAGCTACACGTTCTAGTAGCGTACACATCCAAGTTCCAGCAAGCGTGCAACAGATCAAGAATCACCTCAGAAAGACTAGCAAGCTCCACATCAAAAAGAGCTTCCTTCATGCATTCAACGCTGGTTCCCAATCAGCCAAATGGTACCTGGCGGCCACAAAAGGGGAACCACCTTTCGCTGACAAGAAAACTCCAAGACAAACCCAAGTCAGCCTTCATCGACTACGACTAGGGTACAAGTGCTCCTGGCAGATGATCGGAAATGACGTCATGGAATGCACCTACTGTCAGGAGCCAGCAGCCAACCCACTTGAACACTATCTCCTCGATTGCGAGGTCACACAAAGCCTCCGAAACAGAACTCAAATCTCCCAAGAAACACACACAACACCAGCGGCCACTCTAACCCGAAAGGCCCATACAGACCACATTCACCACCTACTCCGGGTCATCACACGATACCCACCACCCAGATAGCTTAGAAAGCATCCTCTCCCAGCAAGTGCGGACCCCGGTTCGGGGGGCGCGCCACTCCGAAACTGACCACGTCCAAGAGTGGGGGTTGGTGGTAAGCGTCCACTGATCGGGGGTCCGCTCACACTTGCAACCTGCAGTATCCCTCCAATCTGCAGGTGGGACCACCTCCAACCCCAATCCGGTCTGGCTGCTCCTGGAGCTCCAGCCGGAACCACCAAACGGGCCGCCTATAGGTAAAGGCCCGTGTCGGACTACGGTCCGACAATCTCAACAACAAAACAACAACAACAACCAGGGAGGACATTTCCCTACGACCATTCGACCATCAAGTGGCGGTGGGGGGTGTTGTAATTCCTGTGTTTAGGTTGCTCGCCTGGAATAGGTAGGGTGACTGTAAAAACCATAATAAGACTGATGCCACGGAGAACGACCAAATGCAATGACTAGGACAACCAGAAACAGGATACGGGTACGGTCCCTCTTGGGGGGCGTATCGGAAAAACGTAAGGAGGAACTGGGTATACTACTGTGTGCCCAGTTAAACATCAAATTCGCCGCATTAATAGAAACAAAGGACTCCTACATAGTCCTGTGCCTTGAAGAAAAAGATGTAGACAACATGGTCTCAGACGAATCAACAAAGAAATTAAAAGAACAAGGATTCGAAATAGTAATACCACCACAATTACGAGCCAAAAAATCCATAGTAATTAAAAGGGTTGATAAGAACATACTGAAACAAACACCAAGTGATATTGCCAATAACATAGAAGAGAAGAACACATGGGCCAGAGTCGAGGAGGTTGTGTTAATGCCTGGTGCTCCTACCATGATGAAGGTCAGGTTTGGAGAGATCTCCATGGCACAAAAAGCCCTAGAGAATGGCCTCTGTATTTCCCACTACCATCTGACAAAACATCAAATTGAGCAGGAGGAATTTTTTCCAATAACACCCTGTTGGAACTGTTAAAAATATAATCATCTAGCCGTAAACTGTCCCCAAAAAGATAAGAAGTTCTGCTCCGAATGTGCAACAGAGGGCCACACAGTCAGAGAATGTAGCAACAAAGATAACCCAAAATGCCTGAACTGTAATGGGGACCACCGAACACTAGCAGCGCGTTGTCCCATAAGAAAAGAAATAATTAGAAACCTGAGAGAAAAAGAAAGAACAAATAAGAAGATTGAAACAGACCCCAACAAAACATACGCAGCAATTGCAAAGCTACAAGATACCACTTCCAAAGTCCTGAAGAAAACTAAAGAAAATCCCCTCATGCAGCCGACATACCTCAATCTGAGTGAAGGATTACCTTTCACGATCCTAACTAGTATCATACATGCACACATTAATAACATTGCAAAACCAGGAACATTCGGAAAAACGATTAGAGAAATGTTTGCGGCAAACAATCTACCAGAGGTAAAATTTCCAGACGACGCCCCCTCAACAGAAATATTTAAAATCGTCACCGAGAGTAGCCTGGGAGTAACGAAACCACAGGAGCACAAAACCAAACTAGGCACAGAAGAAACCGTCATGGAAATAGACCCTATCACCCAAGAAGTCACACCACACCGCAAATCATCAGACTCCACAACTCAGCAAACAGAGAAACCACAATCTGCAAAAGCTGATCCAACCAAAGCGAAATTAAGAAAAGAATCCCACTCTGGCCATCGTGTCCCCCCATCTTCACCAAGCGATGTGCAGCCAGCAGACCTAGGCAATGAGACCGGCATCCGCTTCTACTCAGTCAACACACCACCTACAATAACAAATGACAGACTTCTGCAGGAAATCAAGGAAGGCACTGTAAAATTCACCTACGAAGACGATAGGGTAGAAGAAACCTATATAGACCAATTGATAACTGCAGGACTTTTAACACCAAATATAATAGAATCGAAAGAGTGGATGTAACTAAATTTAAGAAAATCAGAACGGGATTGAAGGAGGAAAGGAGTAGACACTCACCAGGAGATACACGAGCCAGCAAACACCCTACACCAAGTTCTCGGGATCCACGATTACACAAAATAAATTATTAAAGATAATTCAGCACAACGTCCTTGCCTGGAATCTGACGAGGAAATCAGAACTCACCAACATATACAGCACAATAGACCCAGACATCATTCTTATCAACGCACATGGTCGGAAAAAAGGTGACAAAATCAAGATCTTTAACTACCATGTACATCAAATGAACATACACGATGAACCACACGACGGCATAGCAATACCTATAAAACGCAACATACAATATAAAATCATAGACAGCTTTCATAGCAACTTTCTTGCAGCCGAAGTAAACACAACCAGAGGCCCAATATTAATCGGAACGTCTTATTTAACATTCAGAAGGACAATATTCCCTACAGGGATATTTTAAAACTAATGAGGCAAAACAATCCAGCATACTTTATAGGAGACCTCAATGCAAAACACACAACCTTAGGAAACAATATCAGAAACCCAGGAGGAAAAATTCTACATGCTCTCATCGAACACGGGACAATAACTCACCTTGGGCCCGACTTCGCAACTTACGTATCAGCGGGTAACACTGGGAAACCTGACATTGTTTTAACCAATAGGCATCACCATCTAAATGTACATCTAAAAGATGGACCTACAACAACCAGTGATCATTTACCCATAATAGCAACTTTATCCACATCCCCGATACAAATTCCATCAATCCCAAGATTTTCACTTAATAGAGCAAATTGGGAAAAATTTAAATTGGATCTCAGCAAAAACGAACCAACACTCCTACTGTCACGTGCCTGTAGCGCTCGGGAACTCACATAGCGTGAGGCATATGTTCTTGCCTACATTTCATACAAGCTATTAATAAATTGTTAATTGTACTTATTATATTATTATTGTTCTTAGTTACTTAGGTTAATTGTATATTTATGTATGTAATATATATGCATCATTTTCTTACTCTGTTAAGTCAACTCAAGAGTAATATTAATTAATTATATAAAATATCCAGCAAATGTTCTAGATCACGTGATATGAGACGCCCTGCTCGGCGTGCCCACGCTCCCCAGTAGCGAAAAACCGTGGCATAGGTTAGACGTGTCCATGCGTTCTCTAGCCTTGACTCTTGTCTAGTGCTTTATCCAGTCTTCTGCAATGCCCTAGGGGTATCAGGTATTAGTGACACGTTTAGTTAGGCCTAGGAAGGGATCCTGGTGGTAAGGTATCTCCTGTTTGGTAGGAAATAATCATTTTGTAGTAATTGTTGTATATATATATTTCGTATGTCTGTGTAATATAGTTATGTTAAGTAATATTCGTTTGGTCTAACTCCTTACGGTTTATTTTCGCTCTTCCGGCATCACTCTTATTTTATTATACAATTACTTATTCCCTTAAATTCATGTCTGCTAGTCATTACTCCCTTTAGAACATAAATTGAATTAATTAATTATCTTCCCTTTTGTGATTCACTTATTTCAACTGTTCTTACTTATTCAAGTACATTTAGTTGAGTAGGTTTTTGGTGAGGATAATTATTGCCGTGTTCCCTATTTGTTCCTTTATTTGTTAATAACTTGGGGTAGGTTTCACTCCCCAAGTATAAAGGGTAGTGGGATCGCGACAAATGGGGGCCTGTGTCCGGGAGCTAACCACCATTGTTGTGTCATATCAAGTGTTGTTACTCGCTAGGTGTTGTTTCATCGCTAAATATTTTTGGATGCAAGTTGCTGTGTTCACAGCGTTCATTTATATTGCTCCTGTTATTGCTTAAGCTACTGGTGAGTTAACCCTTATCTTGTGTTCCAGGTGTTTGGTTAATCCCTTGCTGTGTTTCACAGTTGATTGCATTTTGATATTATTAATTAGCTAGCTAGCTAGTTAGCTTAGCTGCCACGGTTACTTTTTTTTTCGCTACTCGATTTTGAGTTCAACATGTTTGACCTGGAAAGCTTTTTGGCTTCACCTTCAGCCGAAGTACTGAAGGGGCTTACTAAGGCAGAGTGGCAATCCCTCGCTGCTTATTATGAAGTAGAAGGCCGCTCTTCCATGAACAAGTCTAGGTTAGAAGAGGCTGTACTCAACTACCTTATTGACAATGAAATCATAGCCCAACCGTCGGGAAATTCAGAGGAAATTGTTACACCAAGTAATTTGGCCTTACAAGTTGAACTCAAAAGACTCGAGGTGGAGCTGGAAACTCTCAAACAACGAGGTTTGGCTCAGGGTAGTAATACTTCAACATTCAGTGTAGACAAATGTCTCAACAGTGTTCCTAAATTTAATGAGGAAGAACCAGACAAGTTCTTCTCTCTTTTTGAGAAAATTGCCCGACTTAACAAGTGGCCTGTTTCTCAATGGTCTCAACTTATTTATAGATCTTTCACTGGTAAAGCATTAGATGTGTTTTCTGCTCTCTCTGAGGATCAATGTCGAGACTATGCCCTTGCTAAGTCCGCGGTTTTGAGTGCTTATAAACTTGTTCCTGAAGCCTACCGGCAACAGTTCCGTAACTGCCGGAAGACTGACAAACAAACATTTGTGGAGTTCTTCAGGCAGAAACAGGTCCTTTGTCGGAGGTGGATTGAAAGTGAGTCTGCCCATGTAGAACATGACAAGCTTGTTGAACTAATCCTGCTAGAGGAGGTTAGAAAGTGTATCCCAGGCGACATTCGAGCACACTTGGATCAGAGAGGTATCTGTACCCTGGCTGATGCTGGTCCAGTGGCTGACCATTATTCCTTAACTAATAGAAATGTAAATTCCAGGTCTTATGCTCCCATGTCCCAGTCCTTCACTTCCTTCAAGCGGCCCACACCAACATCTACATCGGGGTCCCTGCCTCTTCTCATACCGACCCGACCCTCAGGTTCTGCATCATCTACCCCGGGTGAGCCCATGGTCCATGGGACAGGTGGATCCACTCCTACTGGTGAGAGAAACTCTAGTTGCAGGTACTGTAAGAAGCCAGGACATGTCATCAGCGACTGTCTCAAGTTAAAGAAAAGAAATTCCTCTCACCAAGGATCCCCCGCTCTTTTGGTCAGGGTGGCCGAGCAATCGGAGAAATTATTGGAGCCCTGTGTCACTTCCCTCAGTCAGACTGTTGCCCTGAATGCTTCCCCCTCTTCTATGATATCAACCTTTGAACCATTTTGTTCTCCTGGTTCCTTAGCTTTGGATCAATTCAGTCAACCCATTTCTGTTAAACTCTTGAGAGACACAGGCTCAGCCTTATCTCTTGTTACTAAAGCTGCTGCTCCATTCCTGGATTCATGCTATACTGGTAGCTGGGTGCTTGTGAACGGTTTGACCGGTGGGTCGCGTATTCCCCTTTGTCAAGTGTACCTGCGGTCATCCATAAAGTCAGGCTATGTCACGTTAGGAGTAGCAGATAGCTTACCTGTAGAAGGGGTCTCTCTATTGATAGGAAATGACCTTGTTGGCGACATGATGTTCCCTAATGTTGTGATCTCATCTTGTCCCACTGCCGAGAATAATACTGTGCAGTTAGAAGTAGACTTTCCAGGGTTGTTCCCTGCGTGTGCTGTGACCCGTAGCATGAGCCACAGTACAGAGGTAGAAGAGACTAGTGAAGTTGATGAAGTTTCCCTCCAGGACTGTGAGAAGTCCGAGGATAATCTTATCCAGCCGGACCATACTGATCTTGGTCTCAGTGAATTTTTTGAGGATTCCCCACAACCAGATAACCTCCAGAGTAGTTCTGATGGAGATAGGAACCCAGATGTCACTAGTTTTGTTTCCTCTCCCATCACTAGGAGTAAGTTTATTGAGCTACAAGCAGGGGATCCTGAGCTAGTAGGTTTTCTCAATAGGTCAGTTTCTGAGACAGAAGCTGAGCAAGAATCAAATTGCTACTACACTTGGTCTGGTGTATTAATGCGGAAGTTCCGTCCCTCCAATTCTCCTGCCAATCACCCTTGGTTAGTTCATCATCAAGTTGTTATTCCCAAACCTTTGCGGCAGGACATACTTAGTATCGCTCATGATGGGGTGGGTGGTCATTTAGGAGTTAGGAAGACTTATGCAAAAATTTTATCCCAGTTCTTTTGGCCTAGGATGAAGAAAGACGTCAGCTCTTACTGTCGCACTTGCCATGATTGTCAGGTAGCGGGGAAACCGAACCCCAGTGTTAAACCATTCCCTCTGCAGCCTATCCCAGTCATTGAAGAGCCCTTTAGTAAGGTGGTCATAGATTGTGTCGGTCCCTTACCTAAGACCCCTCGTGGTCATCAGTTCTTGCTAACCATTATTGATTGTGCAACCCGTTATCCTGAAGCCATTCCCTTGCGCCGCATCACAGCGAAGAATGTTATCAAAGCCTTAACCCACTTCTTCACTCAAGTAGGCCTTCCTACAGTGGTGCAGTCAGATCAGGGTTCCAATTTTACTTCCCGGTTGTTTAATCAGGTAATGCAAACCCTGGGAGTCCGGCAGTTGAGGTCTTCGGCCTATCACCCTCAGTCACAGGGGGTGGTAGAGAGGCTTCACCAGACACTAAAACTCATGTTGCGCACCTTCTGTCTGGAGACTGGGAAGGATTGGGACGAGGGAGTTGACCTGCTTTTGTTTGCTGTTCGGGACAGTAAACAAGAGTCGCTAGGATTCTCACCCTTCCAGCTCGTCTATGGACATGAGGCGCGAGGGCCTCTTAAGGTGTTAAAAGAGTGTTGGTTGAGTGATCAGAGCGCGACGCCCTTAGCTTCATATGTGGTCCAATTCAAGGAGAAGTTGCGTCTGGCTGTAGAACTTGCCCAGTCCAACTTAAGGTGTGCTCAGGTGAAAATGAAACTGCATTTTGATAAGGCCCATAAGGCAAAACCTAGAGAATTCCAAGTGGGGGAGCAGGTGTTGGCCTTCCTGCCCTTACATGATCACCCTTTTAAATCCAAATACAGTGGTCCATATGAAATACTAGAAAAACAGGGGTCCGTGAATTATGTGATTAGCACCCTTGAACGGCGAAAGAAAAAACGCCTTATCCATGTCAATCTTTTAAAGTCATATCATGTTCGTAACGAAACCCTGGTAAAAGCAGTTGCTTGTGTTGATCAATCCTTGCCAAATTGTATCATTGTGCCAGAGTGTAAGGATGATAAAGATCAGTGTTTTTCTGAAATAATGAATGGGTCTAGTGTAAAAGTTGAAAACTCGACTATCTTGGAGGACCCCAGTGCTAAGTTGTGCCATCTCTCTAGTGACCAAGCCAATAATATAAAGTCTCTATTACAGGAGTATCTTATTATAGTTGGTGATTACCCACTCTCTTGTTCAGTGCTGGAGCATGACGTTGAGACCAGGGGAGCCAAGCCAATCCGACAGCGTCCCTACCGTCTTAATGCCTTCAAGCGGGAGTGTGTGCGAGCCGAGGTACAGCGTCTTCAAGAGCTAGGCCTCGTCGAACCCAGCATCAGTCCATGGGCATCCCCTGTTGTTCTAGTTCCAAAGCCAAATGGGTCAATGCGGCTGTGTGTGGATTATCGCAAGGTGAATGCTGTCACTGAACCCGATGGTTATCCCTTGCCACGCATCGACGACGTGATCGATGATCTTGGACAGGCAAGGTACGTGACCAATTTGGATCTCCTCCAGGGCTACTACCAGATAAGACTGACTGAACGCTCCAGGGCCATCTCTGCTTTTGTCACTCCTGAGGGGTTGTACCAATTCACAGTCCTTCCGTTTGGTATGCGGAACGCCCCTGCAACCTTTCAACGCCTCATGAATTTCATCACGTCTGGTCTGGAAGGTGTCCGCTGTTACCTAGACGACCTTATCGTCTTCAGCAGTTCCTGGGAAGATCACATGAGTCGTCTACAAGCCCTCTTCTCCGTACTGGCTGCAAGCAAGCTGACGGTGAACCTCGTCAAAACTGAGTTCGGCCATGCCCACGTCACTTTCTTGGGGCATGTGGTCGGACAAGGGGAAGTCCAGCCTATAGCAGCCAAAATTGAGGCAATTCAACAGTATCCAGTGCCAGGCGATAAGAAGAGTGTGATGAGGTTGCTGGGTATGGCCGGGTACTACCGCCGTTTTTGTCCAAACTTCTCCTCCGTTGCCTCTCCCATGACTGACCTGCTGAGTGGCAAGAAAACCTTCAAGTGGACTACGGCTTGCCAGGAATCTTTTGAGAATCTTAAATCCCTGCTGGCAAATGCTCCTGTACTACTTGCACCTGATCTCCAGAAACAGTTCACTCTCCATGTCGACGCCAGTGAAATTGGCGCCGGTGCTGTGCTTGTGCAAGAGGGTGAGAGTGATCGAGTGCTTCATCCGCTGTGCTATTTTTCTAGAAAATTTAACAAATATCAAAGAAACTATGCCACCATTGAAAAGGAGGCTTTATCACTGATCATGGCACTAGAAAACTTCAAAGTATATATTGGCAGCACTGCTTATCCCATTCAAGTGTTCACTGATCATAACCTACTTACTTTTGTTGACAAGATGAAACATACCAACCAAAGACTTTTGAGGTGGGCTCTATCACTTCAGCCCTATAACTTGAACATTTCCCATATCCGCGGAAAAGAGAACGTGTTGGTAGATGCACTTTCTCGAGTCTGATTATTTAGTAACTATGTCTATATGCAAATTATTTTTTTGTTTTATTGTCATTGAGTACCTTGTGTTTATATTATGAATTATTTTGCTTCATATTGATTTAAACCAATTGTGTTAGTTATTACTTTCACTGTGTAGCTGTATATCCATTTTCGCTTCCAGTTAGTTGTGAGCTCACTTTTTTGGGGGAGGTGTCACGTGCCTGTAGCGCTCGGGAACTCGCATAGCGTGAGGCATATGTTCACGCCTACATTTCATACAAGCTATTAATAAATTGTTAATTGTACTTATTA
This sequence comes from Homarus gammarus, assembly GCA_958450375.1. Classification (NCBI taxonomy): domain Eukaryota; kingdom Metazoa; phylum Arthropoda; class Malacostraca; order Decapoda; family Nephropidae; genus Homarus; species Homarus gammarus. The sequence goes on from CAUDMG010002927.1 coordinate 493,167, forward strand.
TATTATTATTGTTCTTAGTTACTTAGGTTAATTGTATATTTATGTATGTAATTTATATGCATCATTGTCTTACTCTGTTAAGTCAACTCAAGAGTAATATTAATTAATTATATAAAATATCCAGCAAATGTTCTAGATCACGTGATATAAGACGCCCTGCTCGGCGTGCCCACGCTCCCCAGTAGCCAAAAACCGTGGCATAGGTTAGACGTGTCCATGCGTTCTCTAGCCTTGACCCTTGTCTAGTGCTTTATCCAGTCTTCTGCAATGCCCTAGGGGTATCAGGTATTAGTGACACGTTTAGTTAGGCCTAGGAAGGGATCCTGGTGGTAAGGTATCTCCTGTTTGGTAGGAAATAATCATTTTGTAGTAATTGTTGTATATATATATTTCGTATGTCTGTGTAATATAGTTATGTTAAGTAATATTCGTTTGGTCTAACTCCTTACGGTATATTTTCGCCCTTCCGGCATCACTCTTATTTTATTATACAATTACTTATTCCCTTAAATTCATGTTTGCTAGTCATTACTCCCTTTAGAACATAAATTGAATTAATTAATTATCTTCCCTTTTGTGATTCACTTATTTCAACTGTTCTTACTTATTCAAGTACATTTAGTTGAGTAGGTTTTTGGTGAGGATAATTATTACCGTGTTCCCTATTTGTTCCTTTATTTGTTAATAACTTGGGGTAGGATTCACTCCCCAAGTATAAAGGGTAGTGGGATCGCGACACCTACACAATATAGACACAACTGAGATTGACAAATCGCTGGACAAATGGTACAATGAAGTAACAACAGCAATGCAAAACAATATCCCAAAAACAACATACCGTACATTACCACATGCACAATTAACACATGAAGAGAAAATAATCCAAACTAGATTCACCAATCTATATGAATACACCAAAACACACGGGTGGAACAATGACATCAGAATATTATACAGGAATATAAAAGAAGAACTGAAAGAAATAAGTAAGAACAAACACAATGAAACATGGAACAAGCTGATTCAGGACACACAAGCAGATCACAGAAACCCAAAAGCATTCTGGAAAAAAATTAAAATCCTAATGGGAACTAATCCGGAAGAAACGAGTTATATAAAGGACAAAAACGGTAGAAAAGCAACAGAACCACACGAAAAAGAACCAATATTTAGAGAATTCTGGAAAAACATATTCACAATCAACGACGAAGATAATAGAAGCTTCTGCCAAGAAACAGAACAGGCAACTAGAACATATTTGAACCAGAACACAGAGAAATGGAAACCCACCGTAAAAATTAACCTTAATTCTTTAAACATCAACAACCCAATAATTGCTCCTCTAACTCAAAATGATATTGTAAAAAGAATAGCAAGTTTCAAGAATAAAGCACCTGGCATAAGCCAAATTAATAAAATCGTATTACAAAACATTCCTCAGACTATGATCGAACAGCTCAAAAATAAATACAATGCCTCACTTGCAACTGGCTTTTTCCCTACCAAATTTAAATTAGCCAAAATCAGACTCATCCCGAAAGCAGGAAAGAACCATACTCAAGCAGAAAACTGCAGACCTATCTCATTACTGGAAACACCCGGTAAAATATTGGAAAAAATAATTAACCACAGACTTAGAAATTTTCTGACCAAGAAAACAAATATCACCCGACACAGCACGGCTTTCGAAAAAACCGAGGAACCAATACAGCAATAGCATTAATATACGAATCAATTGCAAATGCTGCAAGTAACAAAGAACAATGTAATATAATTCTAAGAGATGTTTCAAAAGCATTTGATAAAGTCTGGCATGAAGGACTGAAGTATAAAATAATCAAATTGGACATGCCTACCAACATCACCGCGCTACTATGTAATTTCTTAGATAACAGAAAGGCCAAATTAATCATTGACAACCATCTAGGACAAACTTTCAACCTTTATAGCGGAGTTCCCCAAGGCAGCAATATATCACCAACGTTATACACTGTATATACGGCAGATATGCCGCAACCACGGCAATCAGAATATATAGCGTGCGCAGATGATATAACACAGATAATCAGGTACCCGGGAAAATCCAAACAAATGATGGCCATTAGAACATGCAGAGAAATAGAGATAATAAACAACTATGAACGAAAATCGAAGATAAAAACCAATGTCCAAAAACTCCAAATAATTCACATCGCAAAAACGAACCCATGCCCTATTATTATCAACAATCAACAAATACCATATGTTGCCAAGGGAAAAATATTAGGACTCAAGATTTCCAGAAGCGGAATAATCCCTCACATCAATGAAAGTATAGCTATGGCAAGATCACAACTTACAAAGCTCAGAAGATTCCGCCAATTGGACAAAAACACGCAATTGCACCTATACAAAGCACTGATCAGACCACACTTAGAATACCCTCCGATACCTCTGAACTCAATCGCAAGAACTAATCAACTTAAATATCAAGCAATGCAAAATATAGCCCTCAGAAGAGCGGCAAAACACCAACCACCATACACACAAACAGTAAAAGACATACACACAGAACACGGCATAGACCCACTCAACATCAGAATACACACCCAAGCAAATGCAATATGGGAAAAAATCCAGCAAGAACAGGATCCCATACTAAACAAATTAATCGAGGAAAACAACAACACATCACACAGATGGTGGCCTAGAAGTAGGAAAAATGAAATTGAAGAACCAAAGCCTCTATATACACAATAACAACAAAACAACAATAAAAATAACAACAAATAAGAACCAAAAGATGGGCACAACTCTCCAGTCACACAAGGACCTGGAGGGACCCCACAAATAAACAAAGACCTAAATAGTTCACAAAAAAAAAAAAAAAAAAAAAAAAAAAAGATGAGGATCATCCCTCCAGTGCCACAAGGACCTGGAGGGACCCCCCCCCCCCCACCCTAAGATAATGTGCCTCATGGACACTCAGAATAACTTAGCTTAGCTTGGCTGAGACCGGCCTTCCCTAACCCCATGAACCACTAAGGCAGCACAGTTACGGAAGGAAAAAAAACCCGTCTCCGCAAGGTGGATAGCCCACCTGCTGTTAACCTTCTCCTCTACTTCCCACTTCTGAACTTTACCTTGTACTATACCCTTCTCCCACTCTCAGAGCTACTGCTCTCTTCTCTCTGTACAACCAACCAACCAACCAGGAAGGACATTCTACACTCAGCTACTGGACCAGCAACATCTCTCTCAGCTCCTCACCTAGTTACTCCTAAGCACTGCGCTGTACAACAATATATATGCAGAAAGCGCATTGTGAGTTTCTGTCCTACCTCATTCCTGAGTGGATACATCTACATGTACGTACGTTTGTGTGCCCATACAACTAAAGAGAATTGACAACTGGCCACATACAGTACGCTACAATTGGTGACCCCGGAGCCGTGAATACCACACTCCTTTCTGCTGCCTTACTACTAGAGCTGAGAAGATCGTCCTGCCTGCTGCCAGCCTAGGCCAACCGCCTCCCTGCACCACCCACTACTCCACAACGACACCATCTCACGACCGTAAGGTTTATAACGCATTAGTCTGTTCTCCCTACTGGCGGTGTGAGTGACTCGCATCACAGCTGGAGAGCAACTATTGTGCGATATTCCAAACGTGGTTTGAGCTCTTTTGCCTATTCTCCTATTTTTCTTTTGTTTTTTTAGTTCTGGCCGAAGGACCTGCACCCTAAAAAGTGTATTCGTCCCGAAGTCCCCCCGCAAGTGTTCACCTCCCTCCCAGGAGATTGTGAACACGGAAGGGGGTCGGAACAAGCACCCATCCCTCATCCTTCCCTAACAGGTGTGATATACTCCCGCAAGAATGGACGGACGGATCTCTCTACCAACCTTCAACCACAACGTAGAGGACTGGTTAGTTCATGTCGAAGCAGCTCTCATCGGCTCTACAGCTACAGACGGGCAGAAGTACGGCGCCCTGCTCTGCTCCTTGCCCACTGAAGTCGCCACACAAGTCTCACAGACCATCTCCAACCCTCCAGAGAACAACAAATTCACCACTCTGCGGGATGCAAGCTCCACATCAAAAAGAGCTTCCTTCATGCACTCAACGCTGGTTCCCAATCAGCCAAATGGTACCTGGCGGCCACAAAAGGGGAACCACCTTTCGCTGACAAGAAAACTCCAAGACAAACCCAAGTCAGCCTTCATCGACTACGACTAGGGTACAAGTGCTCCTGGCAGATGATCGGAAATGACGTCATGGATTGCACCTACTGTCAGGAGCCAGCAGCCAACCCACTTGAACACTATCTCCTCGACTGCGAGGTCACACAAAGCCTCCGAAACAGAACTCAAATCTCCCAAGAAACACACACAACACCAGCGGCCACTCTAACCCGAAAGGCCCATACAGACCACATTCACCACCTACTCCGGGTCATCACACGATACCCACCACCCAGATAGCTTAGAAAGCATCCTCTCCCAGCAAGTGCGGACCCCAGTTCGGGGGGCGCGCCACTCCGAAACTGACCACGTCCAAGAGTGGGGGTTGGTGGTAAGCGTCCACTTATCGGGGGTCCGCTCACACTTGCAACCTGCAGTATCCTTCCAATCTGCAGGTGGGACCACCTCGAATCCCAATCCGGTCTGGCTGCTCCTGGAGCTCCAGCCGGAACCACCAAAAGGGCCGCCTATAGGCAAAGGCCCGTGTCGGACTACGGTCAGACAAGCTCAACAACAACAACAACAACAACAACAACAACCCAGGGAGGACACTTCTCACATCGCTCCTGAACTAAGAAGACCTCTCAACAAGACCTCCTGCTGGACCCGGAACTGTGAAGACCGCCCTCTCCCTTGTGCCATTGTTGGCTATCTTCCCGGACCGGACCACCCACGACTGTCATCGTCCACAACAACTCACGAGCGTTCTCGGTTTATCGAGCATTAGCTTGCCCTCCCCACTGGTGGTGTGAGTGACCCACACTCCAGCTGGAGAGCAGTTATAGCGCGATATTCCCGGCGTGGTTTGAGCTCTTTTCCTTCTACTACTATTTTTCCTTTTTCGCTCTGGCCTCGGGACCTGCACCCTCAAAAAGTGTATTCGTCCTGCGGTCCCCCCTGTAACTGTTCACCTCCCTCCCAGGAGATTGTGAACACGAAAGGAGGTTGGAGCAAAACCTATCCCGGCCGAGTCTTTCCAGGAAAACCGTGATCGTGCGGGTCCACCTGGAAAGAGGGTAGCAATCCTTATCCTTCCTGTTCATGTTCTGGGTAATAAGTTCAATATACAGGAGCGAACACAAACACCTGTATAGATTTTGTAGGTTCGATTTACTGGATAAGAGATATGTACACAAGGGGAGTAGTGCTCTCCGACCTGTCTGCTTGTCAACTGCTTTATAGACGACGTATGGCAAGTGATACATTAGCAGCTTCCATACGTCGCCAGGCACATTAATTAGGCATGTGGGACATCTTAAATATATTGCCACACGCTACTAGCTAGGCTGAATAAATAGTACCTAAATGGAACACATACATAAAATACATAGCATAATATAAATACAGCATACAGAATATACATACACTTCCCAAATAGGCACACTTAGCTCACGTCTATAAGTGAGCAGTCACATACACTAGGAAGTAGGCTTCCCCAACGGGGCTCCGGGAGAGAAGCTCAGGAACCACTCTACGACCACCAGCTAGTGGGGAGTGCTGAAATTCCTCTGCTATTTACTCAACCGGAATAGGTAGGATCAAAAAAAAAAAAAAAACCGGTTATGGACAGCGTACGCCCTCCTAACCGCGACCCCCGCCTGAACCGCCATCCTGACGACCCGAACTACGACAGGCTTCGCACAGAGAAAGCGGTCCAGTTACGCGCCTTCAATGAAGCCCTGAAAAGTAGGAACACTGCCACCACCTCCAACAACTCCACCACCACTGTTACCTCCACTGAGGACAACTGGACGAAGGTAGAAAACAAGAAACGCCGACGTGCTTTTTCGGGAAACGAATGCCGTCAAGCAGCCCAAAAGGCACCCATCACCACCACCAGCTCACCTCCAACGACACTGCCAAAATTCCGGATCACGAAAACGGACGCAAAAACAACATATGCCGCCGTCACAGAGATGGAAAAGCTAAATCCACTGGCCAAGTTCTCAGTGCGGCCCAACCTAAAGGGGGAGATGATTATTCACCCCAAAGACAAGGACTCCGCCACCACCCTCGACACTTACCTGCAAAACACCACCACCGTTGCATCAACCAAGCTGGACCCCGCCCAGAAACTGATGAAGTCGGTAGTCCTCCGGTACCCAAAGGAACTACCTCTCGAAAGCCTGGAGAACCACCCGAAGATCTTAAAAGCCGAGAGATGCTCTCCCCTGTCCGACAAGACGGCCACCACGAAACAAGTGCTCATAACGCACTATGGCTCACCCCCCAGCACCATAGACCTCAAAACCTGGGGGATCTACGAAGTGAGGCCCTTCGTCCCAGAGCCCCTGCGGTGCTTCAGATGCCAGAAATACGGGCACCATCAGACAAGGTGCACGTACAAGGAAATCTGCGCAGTCTGCGCACAGAAGCACGGCACACACTCCTGCCTCACCAAGTTGAAAAATGGGGAAAAAATTGCCCCCAAGTGTGCCAACTGTGGGGGCAAACACCACGCCTGGAATCCTGGATGCTCCGAGAGAACAAAGAGGGTCCAGGCAAACCGACCAGCAGCAAGACCGGCCCCCACCGCCTACACACCAGCCCCACCAAGTACCTTCGTGTGGGGAACCCAAAGGCCAAAACAACAAAGACAACCTCCTCAGCCGGTCAACACCCAAAGGGCAGCCCAGTTTCCTGGCCTCACTACGGCCACACCTCAGCCACCCAAGCAGCAGACAATGACAACCACGAGAAAGACAAAAGAATCACACACCAAGGCACCAGAAGGAATGATACACGTATCAGACCTAGCCAAGGTACTGACAACCTTCGCGGAGGGCCTAGCCGGACTACTGGGCCACAAGATCCAACCCACACAGCTCCAAATACTCATGGGGAGCGTCCTCGGGCAAGTCGCCACAGCTCCAGCCACCTCAGCGGAGGAAGCCACGCCGGTCCTCACACGAGTGACAGCCGAGGTACACTCTACACCGAAGAAGGCCACCAGAGAACCCAAGATACCGACAGCTCCCAGAAAGAAACTGGACGTTTCAACTCCCCTGAACCGAACCACGGCCCAGAAGGCAAAAACCACAGAACACGAAGATGTGAACCTGATCCAGTTGGAATCGAACTTGGACATCTCCATCGAGGACCACCAGAAGTCCCCGATGAAACAGTGGTGGAAAACATCAGCACCCTGAACATCCTAACATGGAATGGTCAGGGCATCAAAAACAAGAAACACCTCCTACAAGAAGCAGCAGCCAAGGACAAGCTTGACATCATACTGCTACAAGAAACACTTCTACAAGAACACCACTGTTTCAAATTCAGTGGTTACAAGACATACAGGAGGCATTTCACGCAGGCGCCAACAAGAGGATGTATGATCTTGGTCAAGTCAAGCATGCCCTCCGCCGATGTCACGCAGCAATTTCCATGTGGGTAAAACATCGAGACACAGGCCGTCAAAGTAACCCTCCAAGAACGGGAATTAACTGTTCACAACATCTACAAGAACCCAAGGGGCTCACTGGAGGTGACTCAATTATTTGCTTCGGCCGCTGACCACGCCACACTCATAGGAGGGGATTTCAATGCACATCATCCCTTCCTAAGCTCGGTAAGCCCCACAAATGAAGACGGCCTACACCTATACACCACCTTTCAAGATACACCCGAGATCTGCCTCCTGAACACCGGAGAGCCCACCCACACTAGGGGAGGAAGGCTAGATCTAACCTTCGTCTCCAGTGCATTACAGCCTTCGGCCTCCTGGCAGCTACACCCCACGCTGACCAGTGACCACTTCACCACCCTAACAACGCTGAAGGTGAACAAACTCCCCACTCCACCCCCCCCCCCCCCCCCGAGATGGAGATACAATACCCAAAAGGCAGACTGGGGACTCTTTAAGAAACACCTGGCTAAGTGGCGCGAAAAATCACAGCCGGCCGGCGCAGCACCCGTGGATGAGACAACCCTCCACCACCAATTGGTCGAGGCGTTTCACCAAGCGGCAGAAGAGGCTATCCCAAAAACAAAACCCACATCAAGACAGTACAATGATTACTGGTACTACTGTCCCAGGGTGAAAGAACTCAACCACAGAGTGAACATGGCCCGAAGAAACTACAGGAGACATCCCACGGAAACAAACAGACATCTCCTGCAAGTCATAGTTAAGGATACCAGGGAAGAGAAGGAAGAAATAAAAAACGTAAGCTGGCTCAAGTGGTGCTCCGAACTGAACGAGCACACCTCCCTTGGCAAGATGTGGGCCCAGATCCGAAGGGCATCTGGGAAGGCAACACCACCACCACCAACCCATCCCAACCCAGAAGAGGAAGCCGAGAGACTTGCAAAACTGTTCTCTGACCGAGCAGCAACGAAAAACCTCCCGAGACAGGCGGAGGAGACACAACGGCGTCTGCGACAGGTCAGACTCCAGATGATCGAAGAGGCCTGCAACAGTGAAGATGACACTGACAGACCTTTCAACCAGCAAGAACTCCAGAAGTCGCTAAAACGAAGCAAGGACACAGCACCAGGGGCCGACAGGATAACCTACTCCATGCTTTCTCATGCCGGTACAGCCGGACACGAGGCTCTGCTACAAGCCATCAATGCTTCGTGGACAGCACAAAGACTCCCACCGGAATGGAAGAAGGCAGATATACAGCCCATTCCGAAGCCCAGAGAACCAGACAAACCGAGGCCCATCTCCCTTCTCAGCTGCATAGCGAAGACGGGAGAAAGAATGGCTCTCAACCGACTCAAGTGGAAAGTAGGCAGCCCACACCCTCACATCTTTGCTTACACCGAGAACACCGGCACAGGCAACAACATCGCCGAGATACTCAGCACAGTGGACTACAAACCAGCTCTGGTGGTCTTCCTCGACCTGGAGAAGGCCTTCGAACTAGCAAATCCACTGGCCATTACAACGACGCTCGCTGAAAAAGGCGTCAAAGGAAGGTTGCTGGGGTGGATCCAGAACTACCTCACACAGAGAGAAGCAAGAGTACGCTTTCAGGGAGCAACCTCAAGCTACAGGGTCCATGAAAACGGAACCCCACAAGGAGGCATCCTCAGTCCAATGCTGTTCAATGTCCTGATGGAAAATCTAGTCAAACTTCCTTTCAGACAAACAGCCAAGCTCCTATGCTATGCAGACGACTTACAGCTTATAGTAAGAGGATCAAACAGACTAGCCAACACGCAACACGCACTCCAACTTATAGAAGAGGAGTGCAACAGACTTGGACTCAAGATAAATCCAGCCAAGTCGAAAGCGATGGCCATCTGCACAGACACACCAGACAAGATGCTCTCCATACAAAACACGCCGGTAGTCTGGACCAACACCCACCAGTGTCTTGGAATCTGGTTTGACCAGAAACTCACCTTCAAGCCGCAACTCGAGTATCTCATGCACAGGACGAAGAGCAGACACAATATAATGAGGTCGCTCACCAGCAAATCCGCAGGAGCAAACCTTCATGTGCTCAAAGCCTACTACACGGCCGCCATCAGATCGCTGGTAGATTACAGTGCTCCAGCACTCATTGGACTGAGAGAAGACCAAATAGCTAAGCTAGAAGTCATCCAAAATAATGCTCTCAGGACCATGCTCGGAGCACCCATGTGGACCAGAATTTGCAATTTGCAAATGGAAACCGAACTACCACCCCTGGCAGTACGAGTCAAGCAGGTGACAGCCGGTCTCCTCGCCAAAATCTGTAGATCAGATAAGCCCACAGTTGCCAAAATTCGAATCAGTGCCTCCCTCCACCTCGACCACAGAGTGCGAGGGGCCACCTGGTCGCACGAGGCAAGCGAGGTCATCCGACACCTGCAAGCAGAAACACTCGTCAAGAACAACCAAGACACACGAGACAATGGTTACGCTGTTCCTCCACCATGGAGCCCTCCACCAGCCACACTCAAAATCACCGACCTAGGCGATAGTAAAGCCAACCTCCAGAAGGAGGACCTGAAAAAAATAACTCTCGAAGCCATAGCCACCGAGACACCGGCTGATGCAGCATCATACTTCACAGACGGCTCGGTGGACCCAAAACATCATAGATCCGGAGCGGCCTTCTACACCTAAGGTCAGACCCTCCGATGGAGACTTTCCAATGACTGCTCCACCCTACAAACAGAGCTGGTAGCAATCTCAAAGGCCCTACAACACGCTGCAACACAACACAACAAGTCCATCATAATTCACACGGACTCGAGATCGGCCATGCAGGCGCTGCAACACAGTCAACCAAGAGACAACGTCCACATCATTACCTCGATCCTCGCACAGCTACAGGAACTCCAAAGCCAAAACCGCCCAGTCGTCTTACACTGGATTCCCAGTCATGTAGGGATCGGAGGAAACGACGTGGCAGACGAAGCAGCCAAGGCAGCTACACGTTCTAGTAGCGTACACATCCAAGTTCCAGCAAGCGTGCAACAGATCAAGAATCACCTCAGAAAGACTAGCAAGCTCCACATCAAAAAGAGCTTCCTTCATGCATTCAACGCTGGTTCCCAATCAGCCAAATGGTACCTGGCGGCCACAAAAGGGGAACCACCTTTCGCTGACAAGAAAACTCCAAGACAAACCCAAGTCTGCCTTCATCGACTACGACTAGGGTACAAGTGCTCCTGGCAGATGATCGGAAATGACGTCATGGAATGCACCTACTGTCAGGAGCCAGCAGCCAACCCACTTGAACACTATCTCCTCGACTGCGAGGTCACACAAAGCCTCCGAAACAGAACTCAAATCTCCCAAGAAACACACACAACACCAGCGGCCACTCTAACCCGAAAGGCCCATACAGACCACATTCACCACCTACTCCGGGTCATCACACGATACCCACCACCCAGATAGCTTAGAAAGCATCCTCTCCCAGCAAGTGCGGACCCCAGTTCGGGGGGCGCGCCACTCCGAAACTGACCACGTCCAAGAGTGGGGGTTGGTGGTAAGCGTCCACTGATCGGGGGTCCGCTCACACTTGCAACCTGCAGTATCCCTCCAATCTGCAGGTGGGACCACCTCCAATCCCAATCCGGTCTGGCTGCTCCTGGAGCTCCAGCCGGAACCACCAAACGGGCCGCCTATAGGCAAAGGCCCGTGTCGGACTACGGTCCGACAATCTCAACAACAACAAACAACCCAGGGAGGACATTCTACACTCAGCTACTGGACCAGCAACATCTCTCTCAGCTCCTTACCTAGTCACTCCTAAGCACTGCGCTGTACAACAATATATATATATATATACAGAAAGCGCATTGTGAGTTTCTGTCCTACCTCATTCCTGAGTGGATACATCTACATGTACGTACGTTTGTGTGCCCATACAACTAAAGAGAATTGACAACTTGCCACATACAGTACGCTACAGTATCTTGCGTTATTTAATGGGAGAATGACAAGCACATGTTTGGTCTGGCTGGGCGTTTATTCTCTGTTCCGTTACAACGTGCCTAACACATTTCGTATTTACACAAGCCTAAACACTTTCTGACTTTGGTAAGAAGTAACATAATATATAATGTATATATTCAATAAAGGCAGCATATAAACATACATATATATATATATATATATATATATATATATATATATATATATATATATATATATATATATATATATATATATATATTTATATATAACACTATTTCTCCCTTTCAAAAGAGAGCATGGCTGCTACAAATCCTAAATAAACAAAACTTATAGAATTACCTATGGCAGGGAAGAAGGCAATAGAACACAACAAATATAACTTCCTAACTAAGCAGCTTTGAAAGGCCTGTTCACAATTCAGATAATAAGAGGTCTAGTTTAATTACAGGTCTCCTAACTCTGTTTGATCTTCTAGGACTATTCCCTCCATCAAGTTTTACAGGGGTTTCACTTGCACTCTGTGCATTATCAGTGACAGACATATCATCACTACAATCAGTTGACACAGTGAGTGGATGCTGGGAAACATCATCTTTGACATCATCATGATGATGATCATCTGAAATTGTGTCAAGTTTATCATCATGTCCTGGTGCTACATTAATCTCGTCATGTGCCTGAATGATGTGATCCACATGAACATATCTCAAAGAGTTACCACATTTCACTAAATGTGTCCTAGATCCACATACCTTGTCAATGACACCAGTTATCCACTTTGCATGTACAGTACCATAACCTTTAGCCATATTCCTAACTCTCACCCTGTCATTTACCTTGAGCACTCTTTCACTGGAACTCTTATCATGATACATTTTTTGTTGAGCTTGTTTCCTCTCTACAACTTCAAACAGACTTGGCTTAACTAAACTTAATCTTGTTCTCAACTGTCTCTTCACCATTAACTCTGCAGGAGTACATCCTGTCACACTATGTGGCGTGGTTCTGTATCTGAGTAAGAAATTTACTAGTCTGTGTTTCATTGATTTTCCTACCGTTCCTTGAATTACCTGCTTGGAAAGTGCTTCCTTTACAATTCTCACTGATCTCTCAGCTGCACCATTAGAGGCAGTATGATAGGGTGGGGTCAGTACATGCTTTACACCGTTGAATCTCATGAAGTTTTTAAACTCTGATGATTGGAATGGAGGACCATTGTCAGAAACTACCTCTTCTGGTATTCCATGTTCGGCAAATATTAATCATAATTCATCAATGGTGCTACCAGCATTAGTACTGTACATGTGCTTAACATCAATCCACTTTGAATGACTATCAATTAATACAAGAAATTTGTCTGTTCCCTTATCACAGAAGTCAATGTGTATTCTTTGGAAGGGACAGGTAGGCCATTTTCAGGTTTTCAAAGGTGTGCTGGGTGGCATACTCCTAACATTCTGACAAACAGAGCACTCACGTACCATCATTTCTATTTCACCATCCAGTTTAGGCCACCACATAAAACTTCTGGCCAGTGCTTTCATAGCACATATACCTGGATGTTCAAAATGCAGTTCATTCAAAATTTGACCTCTAAAACACTGTGGAATTAACACTCTCATACCCCACAACACACATCCCTGTTCTCCTGATAATTGACATCTCCTTAAATGATACGGTTGAAAGTCTAAGGATGGACAAATCTCTGGCCATCCATTTAGTGTATACTCCAAGACTCTTCCTAATACAACATCTTTCCTAGTTTCATGAGCAATCATTCAGGAGGTGACTGGAAAATCTTCTGCTATCATGGTTACAGCATAAACCTTAGGCTCTACTCCATCATTTGATCCACTACGTGGCAACCTTGACAAAGCATCTGCATTGGAATGATCATCTGAACGTCTGTACTGTACTGTATCTCATAGTCATATGCCGACAAAATCAAAGCCCACCTCTGCATTCTTGCTGCAGCAAGTGTAGGAACAGGTGATTTAGGACCCAAAATTGCCAAGAGAAGCTTGTGATCAGTTATTAAAACAATATTCCTCCCATATAGATACTGGTGAAATTTCTTTACTCCAAATATGATAGACAAAGCCTCTTTCTTTATTTGTGCATAATTGTTCTCGCTTTGGGTAAGAGTTCTCGAGGCATATGCAATGGGTCTTTCTTCACCGTTATCCATTATGTGACTTATGACAGCACCTAATCCATAGCCCGATGCATCACAAGCAAGCTTTAGTGTTCTACTGGTATCATAGTGCATCAAAACATCAGTACTAGACAGAGCAACTTTACAATCTTCAAATGACTTCTGAGTTGCACTGTTCCATTTCCATGGTATCCCTTTCTTTAATAGTTCATGCAAAGGGGCTAAAACTGATGAAAGTCCACTCAAGAACCTTGAATAATACTGTATCATACCTAGGAAAGCTTTCAATTCACTGACATTTTTTGGAGCAGGTAAATTTACTATGGCTCCTACTTTATCTTCTACAGGTCTCAGCCCTTTTGCATTCACTTTGTAGCCAAGATAAGTTACTTCTTTAGCTAGGAATGAACATTTGCTCTTGTTGAGCCTGACATTGTGTGCCAACAATCTTTCGAATACTGTGGCTAGGGTTTTGACATGATTTTGGATATCACTTTCAACAATAAGGACATCATCCTGAAAACTTAACACATTGGGAAGACCCACAAGAATTTTGTCCATGATTCACTGAAATAACTTTGGTGCACTTTTAACACCATAAGGCAACCTTTTGAACTTATACAATCCTTTATGAGTGTTGATGGTAAGGTACTGTTGACTTTCAGCATCAACAGAGACCTGAGTATATGCTTGGGACAAGTCTAACTTAGTGAAAATGGTTCCACCTGTTAGTCCAGCAAACAAATCTTGAGATGTGGGTAAAGGATATTGCTCATCCTCAACCGCTTGATTAATGGTAACTTTATAATCACTACATAGTCTAACAGATTTATCAGCTTTCGGTACAACTACTATTGGAGCAGCCCAATTGCTCTTGGCGGTTTTCACAATAATTCCCTCACTCACAAGTCTGCCTAATTCCTTCTCAACCTCACCTTTCAATGCATAAGGAACAGGTCTGGACTTAGCATATATGGGTGTAACGTCTTTGTCAATGGTGATATGAGCTTCATAACCCTATATACCATCCTGTCCCTTTACAAGTAAAATCTTGTATTTTTCAAGCAATTTCTCAATACCTGGAATACTGTTACACATTCTAACAATAAATATCTCCTTCCAGTCCATCTCAAGTTCACACAACCAGTTCTTACCTAACAAAGTTGGTCTATTCACATAACTAGCTATAATTAATGGCAACTTTAAATTCTGATTTTTGTACTTTACCTCACACTCTAATTTTCCTTCTGTGTTCAAAATCTCTCCAGTATATGGTCTCAACTTGACACCTGAGTCTTCTAAAGGCACATGCGCAAATAGTTTCTCATACATATCTTTACTCATTATGGAGAAATCAGCTGCAGTATCCATTTCCATGGTGCAGGTGTGTCATTAATACACAAGCCCACATTATACCTGTCTAACTTTCTCTTCACGACTGGTGTAAATAGTAAACACATGGGCACTCTCATCATTATCAGATCCAAAATTACTAACACTCTCATGAATACTGTTTTTCATTTCCTTCTCTCCACCTTCAACGGCATATAGTCTACCTTTATCACTTCTACAGGCAGGAGCAATATGTCCAATACGTTGACAATTGTAACATTTTGAATTCTTGAACTTACACTGAAAGCTTTCATGTTTCCCTCGGCACCTCTTACATTTTAAATCAGCATGTGTTCCTTGTTTTGTGGGATACTTATCCCTTTTAGCTACAGTTACTTTACACACTGAGCCACTACTGCTAACTGTTTCACTACCAGCAATGGGAACAAATTCTCTGGTGTTTTTCTCGGCCAATTCCATGCTTTTAACTATCTGACATGCACTTTCAAAAGTTAAGTTCGTGATGTTCATTAACTTATTCTGTATTTTTTCATAATTCAGGCCTATTACAAACCTGTCTCTTAGAGCTCGGTTCAAGAACTGTCCAAAGTTACAGTGAATGGATAACTTCTTCAAAGCTACTATATAATTACTTACTGATTCATCTTTTCCTCTATCTCTGGTGCCAAATCTGTAATTTTCAGCGATCTCAAGTGGAGCAGGATCAAACTGTTGCTTCAGAATCTTGGTAATCTGAATCAGTGAGGAGTCCTTAGGTTTGTCTGGAGTAAGCAGATTGACCAGAGTAGAATAAACATTAGCTCCTACCTCTGTCAAAAAGATTGCTTTCATTTTCTCTTGAAGGGCTTTCTTCTTCTGAGCATCACCACCGTCGTCCATTAATTCATTTGCCAGAAAGAAGAAGTCCATTCTCTCACAATATGATGTGAAATCTTTCTTGTCTGCATCATACTCCCCCAATCGTCCGATGTATCCACTGACGCCAGCCATGGTTGCTCTCTTCACTTAAATTCTCCTGGTTCAGAGTAGCCTTCCCTTCAGTGGTCACTATCCTCTCTTCAAGGACTTCACCAACACTCTGTGAATCCCATCCTCGTTGCCAGTGTAGTATCTTGCGTTATTTAATGGGAGAATGACAAAGGCGGGTTCGAATTCTTGAATGGTCAAGTACCAACGTGCATGTCTGCCAGAGAGGTTCTTTCCATGGAATAACTCCGTTACTGCTGCATGATCAGTATAGACTGTTATTTGATAACCAAATATCACATCTCTGAATTTCTTTAATGACCAGACAACAGTTAATGCCTCTAGATGAGTTACTGAATAGAGGTGTTTCTGCATCATTAAGTTTACGGTTTGCATAAGCAATTACTCTATTTTTCCCTCTAGTGTCTAGCTGCATGAGAACAGCTCCTAGCCCTTGTCCGGAGGCGTCAGTGCACAGGGTGAAAGGTTGAGTATAATCAGGGAATGCCAATACTGGCGCATTGGTCACTGCTTCCTTTAATGCATTAAAGCTGTTTTCCTGTTCAATGTTCCAAACAAATGTTGCATCTGATTTTAGTAATTTTGTCAGCGGGGCGGCTAACTTAGCATACCCGTGAATGAATGAGCTATAGTAGCCGGAAAGTCCGAGGAAACTACGCACTTTGTCTACATTTGTAGGACAAGGAAATCGTTCAACTGCTTTAACCTTGCAGTCCATAGTATGAATGCCGTTCCCATCAACTACGTGACCAAGGAATTGAACTTTAGATTTGAGAAATTCGCATTTAGAGAGCTTATTCTTCAAACCTGCTTTATGAAGTTTTTAAACACTTTGCGTAATTTGACGAGATGACTATTTACATCTTTGCTTACAATAATCAAATCATCTATATAGGCATAAACTGTATTGCCAATCATTCCTGCAAACAACGTATTAATCATTCGTTGAAATTTTAATGACGCATTTTGTAGTCCAAATGGCATTCTTAAAAATTCAAAATGTCCCAAGGGAGTGCTGAATGCAGTCACCTCGCGGGATTTCTCGTTAAGAGGAATTTGCCAATACCGGCTAAGGAGATCGAGGTTACGAAAAAATGCGTTGTCTTTTCCCAAGGATTGCAACAAATCACTCAGAACAGGCATCGGATACCTATCCGGTATAGTTGCTTCATTGACTCGCCGAAAGTCAATAACAGGTCGCCAACCTCCATCTTTCTTTGGAACTAGAAAAAGAGGAGAATTCCAAGGGGATGACGAATGTGTGATCACTTTCTGTTCAATCATATCTTTAACCATATCCTCAACTATGGGCCGTTGGCTATGAGGTAGTCTATAAGCTGGTATGTAGACAGGGTTAGTGTCTGGTTTTAAAGATATGTGGTGTGAGGTTAATTTCGTTTGACCTAGCGGTTCCCCAGGTAATGCTACTATGTCACGATAGTCAGCTTGTAACTCTAGGAGTTCACTTTTGCCTTGGAGATGGTCAATCACCTTGACCTGTGGAGTTATTTGTTCCAACTTCTCCTGCCTGGTTTGTTCTTGCGTTGGTGCAACGCTACCAATTGGCACCTGAGTAGGCTGTGCAACCACATTACTGTAGTATGGTACACCAGAAAATCACAAGGACAACATCCCTTTTTCAAGATTTTGGGGCCGCCAGTTCTATTAAGAACAAGGATAACTGTTAAACCACCTTGTCTAATTGTGCTCAAGGTAGACCAAGGCAGGATTCAGTAGTGGGCAAAGTGGGCAGCTGCCCGGGGGCCTCCACAATCTGGGGGCCTCCACATATTACAATGTTTTATTTATTTGTTTAATCATTTGGATTATTTTTATTTTAATTCCTTAAAATTCATGTTTATCTATTCCATCAAGTAAAACTATGTTCTTCCAAAACTCTCTGAGAGTTTTCTCACCTTCAGTAGCAGCAACAGCCTGAGCGAAGGTTGTGTGTAAATACTACGCTTGAATCGGCTGCTTGTCCAATTAACCAGTCCGTTCACACATATTTATATTTGGGTTTTAAGTAACGAAACCCAAACGGTAGTTCCTTTGTTTTATTATAAAAGGTTGTATATATAATTCCTGAGTGTATATCAACCGTAAGTCTCACTGTCTAGGAGTGAATGAGAAAGGGACGGCGTTTATGTATGATAAACGTTAGGTCACGTCCTTACGATATGAGTTGAGGTGAGCTACTGAAGCTTGGGGGCATCGCAGTGCGTGCTTACAGAAATGCTGAGCTATGGGTCTCGCCCTCTTGGGTGAGTTGCCCGCTCACGTGTCCATCTCATGTCTTACTCATAGACAGTGGAAAGTTACAGGGGGTGAATCTGAATATAATATCAGATGTATTGACCCATTTATATAATACGTTCTGTTGATGAGACAGGGGCAACAATTGCACCTTGATCCATAGGTTGGATGACAGAGGTAGTGTAAGGTGGAATGTACACTACATTAACATCAGGTGTGGTGGGTGTCCCGGAGCATTATCCAAAATCAGCACAATCTTGAATGGAATCCCTTGTTGCAGACAATACTCCTTGGCTCGTGGAATGAAACAAGTCATGAACAAATCCTCAAACAGTGCTAAGGTCATCCAGGCTTTCTTATTACTGCGATAAAACACTGGCAGTGTATGCTTACAGACATTTTTAAAAGCCCTGGGGTTCTCTGAATGATAGATCATGAAGGGCTTTAGCTTGAAACCAGCAACATTCCCCCCCCCCCCTCCAACAGTAGTGTAATTCTGTCCTTGAATGCCTTGAATCCTGGCATTGTTTTCGCCTCTTTGTGGATGTATGGCCGCTCAGGCGTGCGCTTCCACAATAATCCGGTCTCATCCACATTGAATATTTGCTCAGGCAAATAATTCCCTTCCACAATCACTTCATCTAACTCCTCCTTAAAAGCTTCGGCAGCACCAACATCAGCACTAGCTGCCTCTTCACTCACCTTAACATTGTGTAGACTGTAGCGTTTTTTTTAAATCTATCAAACCACCCATGACTTCCTGTAAAGGTTTGATCACATTCATCTCCTGCCTGCTCCTTCAGGCTTTGGAACAGGCTTCTTGCTTTAGCCTGTATGGTAAGAAGGCTTAAGGGTACACGCTTCTGTATCTGGTCTTCTATTCATTTCACCAATAATTTTTGCATATCGTGAATAGGACCTTGTCTTTTCTTCGAAACTATAGTTCCCTTTATATGTGTTGTTCCTTTCACTACATCACGAATACGTTCCTTGTCCTTCAGAATAGTAGATATGGTCGAGTGTGAGAAACCTAGGTCGTGTCAGTTGAGTCTGGAGTTACACGGTTTTTGTTTACGCATTTGGTCATTTACATGGTGCCTTGCCAGAATGAAATGCTTTAATTACTTGGTAAATTTGGTCATTTACGCAGGTGAAGTATAATTTGTTTATTTACTGAAGATATTTGTTTTAGCTCATAAAATTCATACAAATTACCCGGCCAGAATATAATTTAATTGCTGAAATTCTTATAAGATTGTGATTATTTTAAATATAAACATCATGGAATTTGCATTAGACATACAAATTTTAGATCTAATGTAAGAATTTTTATTAGAAAGAGCCAAAATTTTATCTTTTGTGCAAAATATATGACGTTTATATTCAAAATACTCCTGGTCTTGCAAGGAATTCAGCAATGTCAATTATATTATCCTAGCTATAGTCTGAGGTATTATTTATCACTAAAAATGTAAGCCTTCTGTTTTCACCCAAACATTTCTCAGAGAGGGACAAGCCAGCGAGCATGGAAAGAGGGGGGTGGGGGGTGGGCCGGAAATTGAGTCCATTATTTGAATGGACATTAACCAGTGACTGTATTTCTCTAAAATATTAATTGTGTGTGCATACCATCATAAAATTAAGAAGTTATGACCGGGGAACGCTAAACGCTGGACCACCAGGATACTAAAAGCAGTCCTAGACTTTGTTATATTTCACACAAAGCCTGTTCAACGAGCTTAAGGCGCCCTGAACCTCTAATGGGGACTACCTGTATCACGTAGGTGGTCAGAGTAACGTTTTACCAAATCCAGCTTCGAAACACGAGGATCCATATATA
Organism: Homarus gammarus; assembly: GCA_958450375.1. NCBI lineage: Eukaryota > Metazoa > Arthropoda > Malacostraca > Decapoda > Nephropidae > Homarus > Homarus gammarus. The sequence goes on from CAUDMG010002927.1 coordinate 513,347, forward strand.
TTTCATTAGCCCAATAAAGCACGCAGACTTCTACATACAATGAACACCTCAACCCGCCAGGATTCGAACCCACGGCCCACGAGCCCATGACTGTGACCAGGGAACGCTAACTGCTGGAGGTTCACGGTGCCTTAAACTCGTTGAACAGGCTTTGTGTGAAATATAACAAAGTCTAGGACTGCTTTTAGTATCCTGGTGGTCCAGCGGTTAGCGTTCCCCGGTCAGTCATGGGCTCGTGGGCCATTGATTCGAATCCTGGCGGGTTGAGGTGTTGATTGTATATATATATATATATATATATATATATATATATATATATATATATATATATGTACAGTCATGCACCGGCTAACGTCTTAGATACGTTCTAGGAAACATGATGTTAACCGAAATGGACGTTGTCCGATCATCACATAAACTTTGTATTTATACTTACAGTATGTGTATGTGGAATACTATATACGTACATGTACACTTTTACTCTTAAATCACTACTGTAATGTGATACAGGTGATTAATTTTTATCTCTTGTGCAAAATACATGACGTTTATATAAAAATTATTCACTGTTTTACAAGGATTCCAGCAACGCTGGGCGGATGGGGGAGAGAGAGGGAGGGAGCGAGCGAGCAAGGGGGCGTGGGGGGAGGGGAGGTAGTACGTTTGACAGTTGGCACCGTCCCAAGGTTTAACGCTTGTATATTTATCAGTTCTTAAGTGACTAAGCTTCTCTCTCATAAAAAGCCAGTGAAATGACCTGGGTGAATATAATTAACATTGTTGGGATTCTTGTAAGATACTGATTAATTTGAATATAAACATGCTATAATTTGCACTAGACATAACAATTTTAGTACCGTAATCAAATTAGTACATGTGCACTCCAGCTTTTCACTAAGGTCATTTATTTCTTTTACGTTTCTTTTAATATGGTGTGTGCTTGTACATGGATGAAAATAAATGAAGAAATTTATGTAAATCTACCCAAAAATACTGTAGGGGTATCGAGATATTAAAGTTGTCTAGCACTCAGGATGGAAGGAAACTCTAATGTGGTTTTCTTGTATAATATATAAGTGATATGATAGACAGTCTGGTGCTGGAGGTGCTGTGTGGTGAGGGGCTGCTTCCACATGGTCAAGCCAGTCCTCGACGTTGTGGTTGAAAATCGGCAGAGAGATCCGTCCGTCCTCCATCCTGTGTGAGTGCTTATCTCCGGGAGTCACCATTGTAGGGGTATCGAGATATTAAAGTTGTCTAGCACTCAGGATGGAAGGAAACTCTAATGTGGTTTTCTTGTATAATATATAAGTGATATGATAGACAGTCTGGTGCTGGAGGTGCTGTGTGGTGAGGGGCTGCTTGGTAGAGACGTGCGGTGAGTAGCTTGTCGAAGGAGGTATGTGTGCAGGAGCTCCGTTAGAGAAGATGTTGCCTGTTGCTGGCCTCCTGGTTGAATGAAATGTTAACAGTGTGGAGCTTGCTGGAGGAGATGTTGCTTGTTCAAGAAGATTGGTCAGAATGAGAGTTGGTTGGTGAGGAAGCTCAGAGAAGGACATGCTCGCTGGCGGGAGCGAGGACCGCCAGGCAGGCGGAGGAGAGGCGAGGGTCGCCAGGCAGCGGCAGAGGAGGAGGTGTTGCTTGTTCAAGAAGATTGGTCAGACTGCATCTCAATGGAGAGACAGAGCTTATATACACCCAGCAGCGGCTATGAGTCATGGTGGAAAAACCCGAGAAGTAGCCGGTGACTAGTTCCGTTGCTAAGATACGGCGGACAATGGAATGCGGATACGCTTGGTTGCTAGGGAAGGCGGTAACAGGTGGTGGCGTGGCTACGCAGTTAGGCAGTTGTAGGGGAGAAGTCCACTACAATACTCCCCCTCCCCTCCAGGCGGTGTAGGAGACTTGTTGATTGTAGAGTTGCTTAGCACATGTGAGGAAGACCGGGCGGTGCATGCCTCATGTGAGACAACGGCGATGGCGTGATGAGCCGATCTCGCAGAAATACAACTGTCTAGATACACACTATCTGTGGGAGAAGGGAGAAAAAGGGTGTGTGGAGGCGATGATTGGTGTGCTTCCCTCACGACAGGTACAGGGTCGTCAGATGCGCCTGCTGGGGTGTGTGTGGGCCTGGATCAGGAGCAAGGGCTGGGTCAGCAGAAGCGGGTTAGGGCTCGTGACAGCAGCTGGGTCCACGACAGCAGCAGGGTGCAGGACATTAGCAGGGAGTACCTGAGGGAGAAAAGAGGGGGTGTGGAGGCGATGGATGTTGTGTGCTTCCCTCACGGCAGGTACTGCTGGGCCGGGGTCGGCGTCTGTGGCAGGACGGGTGTGCTGGGGTCGTCAGAATGTGGTGTGTGAAGCAGGAAGAGGAGCCGGTGTCGTCTTGAAGACTGGGAGCGTGATCAGTGTCTCCTCCATCCTGTGTGAGTGCTTATCTCCGGGAGTCACCATTGTAGGGGTATCGAGATATTAAAGTTGTCTAGCACTCAGGATGGAAGGAAACTCTAATGTGGTTTTCTTGTATAATATATAAGTTATATGATAGACAGTCTGGTGCTGGAGGTGCTGTGTGGTGAGGGGCTGCTTGGTAGAGACGTGCGGTGAGTAGCTTGTCGAAGGAGGTAGGTGTGCAGGAGCTCCGTTAGAGAAGATGTTGCCTGTTGCTGGCCTCCTGGTTGAATGAAATGTTAACAGCGTGGAGCTTGCTGGAGGAGATGTTGCTTGTTCAGGAAGATCGGTCAGAGTGAGAGTTGGTTGGTGAGGAAGCTCAGAGAAGGACATGCTCGCTGGCGGGAGCGAGGACCGCCAGGCAGGCGGAGGAGAGGCGAGGGTCGCCAGGCAGCGGCAGAGGAGGAGGTGTTGCTTGTTCAAGAAGATTGGTCTGACTGCATCTCAATGGAGAGACAGAGCTTATATACACCCAGCAGCGGCTATGAGTCATGGTGGAAAAACCCGAGAAGTAGCCGGTGACTAGTTCCGTTGCTAAGATACGGCGGGCAATGGAATGCGGATACGCTTGGTTGCTAGGGAAGACGGTAACAGGTGGTGGCGTGGCTACGCAGTTAGGTAGTTGTAGGGGAGAAGTCCACTACAATACTCCCCCTCCCCTCCAGGCGGTGTAGGAGACTTGTTGATTGTAGAGTTGCTTAGCACATGTGAGGAAGACCGGGCGGTGCATGCCTCATGTGAGACAACGGCGATGGCGTGATGAGCCGATCTCGCAGAAATACAACTGTCTAGATACACACTATCTGTGGGAGAAGGGAGAAAAAGGGTGTGTGGAGGCGATGATTGGTGTGCTTCCCTCACGACAGGTACAGGGTCGTCAGATGCGCCTGCTGGGGTGTGTGTGGGCCTGGATCAGGAGCAAGGGCTGGGTCAGCAGAAGCGGGTTAGGGCTCGTGACAGCAGCTGGGTCCACGACAGCAGCAGGGTGCAGGACATTAGCAGGGAGTACCTGAGGGAGAAAAGAGGGGGTGTGGAGGCGATGGATGTTGTGTGCTTCCCTCACGGCAGGTACTGCTGGGCCGGGGTCGGCGTCTGTGGCAGGACGGGTGTGCTGGGGTCGTCAGAATGTGGTGTGTGAAGCAGGAAGAGGAGCCGGTGTCTGCTTGAAGACTGGGAGCGTGATCAGTGTCTCCTCCATCCTGTGTGAGTGCTAATCTCCGGGGTCACCATTGTAGGGGTATCGAGATATTAAAGTTGTCTAGCACTCAGGATGGAAGGAAACTCTAATGTGGTTTTCTTGTATAATATATAAGTTATATGATAGACAGTCTGGTGCTGGAGGTGCTGTGTGGTGAGGGGCTGCTTGGTAGAGACGTGCGGTGAGTAGCTTGTCGAAGTGAGGGTATGTGTGCAGGAGCTCCGTTAGAGAAGATGTTGCCTGTTGCTGGCCTCCTGGTTGAATGAAATGTTAACAGTGTGGAGCTTGCTGGAGGAGATGTTGCTTGTTCAAGAAGATTGGTCAGAATCAGAGTTGGTTGGTGAGGAAGCTCAGAGAAGGACATGCTCGCTGGCGGGAGCGAGGACCGCCAGGCAGGCGGAGGAGAGGCGAGGGTCGCCAGGCAGCGGCAGAGGAGGAGGTGTTGCTTGTTCAAGAAGATTGGTCTGACTGAATCTCAATGGAGAGACAGAGCTTATATACACCCAGCAGCGGCTATGAGTCATGGTGGAAAAACCCGAGAAGTAGCCGGTGACTAGTTCCGTTGCTAAGATACGGCGGGCATTGGAATGCGGATACGCTTGGTTGCTAGGGAAGACGGTAACAGGTGGTGGCGTGGCTACGCAGTTAGGCAGTTGTAGGGGAGAAGTCCACTACAATACACTTGAAAAATTTTATATTATAAATGTACTACGGTACTGTACACTATTGTACAAATTATTTTTATCACTTGAGCAAAATATATGACGTTTATATTCAAATTATTGGCTGTCTTGCAAGGATTCCAGCAATCCAAATTATAATCTCCTAACTTTAGTCTGAGATATTATATAAGATGAAAACTGTAAGCCTAAAACCCTGGCTGGGAGGGACGGAGATAGCCAGCCAGCGAGGGGTGGGGGGTGGGGGTTGAGGCAATATGTTTGACAGTTTGAGCCAAGGTTTCTGTGTGTTTATTTAACAGTCCTACTAAGCTTCTCTCATTTTAAAAAGCCAGTGAAATGGCCTGGGAGAATATAATTAACATTGCTGGGATTCTAGTACGATACTGATTAATTTGAATATAAACATGCCGTAATTCGCACTAGACATAACAATTTTTGTACTGTAATCAAATTAGTACATGTTCACTCTAGCTTTGCACTAAGGTCATTTATTTCTTTTACGTTTCTTTTAGTATGGTGTGTGCATGTAAATGGATGAAAATAAATGAAGATATTTATGTAAATCTACCCAAAAATACAGTTGAAAAAATTTATATTATAAATGTACTACAGTATTGTACACTAATGTACTACATTTTTTATATCTTGAGCAAAATATATGACTCTTATATTTAAATTAATCTCTGTCTTGCAAGGATTTCAGCAATGCAAATTATATTATCCTAACTTTAGTCTGAGATATTATATGAAATAAACATAAAGAAAATGTAGCGTACTGTGAGTGGCCAGTTGTCAATTCTTTTTAGTTGTCTATTATCTCTTTGTATGGGCACACAAACGTACGTACATGTAGATATCTTCATTCAGGAATGAGGTTGGATAGAAACTCACGATGCGCTTTCTGTATATATATTGTTGTACAGCGCAGTGCGTAGGAGTGACTAGGTGAGGAGCTGAGAGAGATGTTGCTGGTCCAGTAGCTGAGTGTAGAATGTCCTCCCTGGGCAGGCGTGGCCGTATTTATACAATTTACCAGGATCAGGATCTGGGGTGCGCGTAGCGAGAGGACCAATCACAGAGGCTCAAGCGTAAGGTGTGAAACGCTCTGATCCTGAACTGGAGGTTGATGGTCGAGACTAGGTCGGCGATCGTACCCCTACGTCCTCTGCATAGACCTAGTCTCTCGGCGTAGCTGGCTGGACGCTGATTGGCTGGTCGGAGTGCGGCCGGAGCTCAGTTGGAAGTTGTAGGGGGAGAGTAGCTACTACAATACTCCCCCTCCCCTCCCGGCGCGGCGGGAGGCTGGATGTTGTCTGGGTTGTGTCCCACACATAACACATACCGGGCAGGTGTATGTACGACTCGGCCGCTACGTGTAACAACTCCCTCCAGTGACACAAAACCTGTGGGAGAATTAGGAGGAGAAAGAGGGTTTGGGATTAGAGGAGGTTGTACAAGCAGTGGTTGTTGTGCTCCTGCTGCTGCAGGGGCTGCGTCAGGAGGAGGGTCCATGGCAGGAGCAGGTTCTACGATAGGTGCAGGTTGTATGTCAGGAGGAGGGTCCATGGCTGGAGCAGGTTCTACGATAGGTGCAGGTTGTATGTCAGGAGGAGGGTCCATGGCAGGAGCAGGTTCTATGTCAGGAGGAGGGTCTATGATAGGTACAGGTTCTATGATAGGTGCAGGTTTTATGTCAGGAGGAGGGTCCATGGCAGGAGCAGGTTCTACAGCAGGAACAGGGTGTACTTGAGGGTGAAAAGAGGGTGCCCAGAAATGTCGTGGGCGTGGTGTTGCTGCCGGTGGTAACTGCGGGTAGACTGGTGCAGGCTTAGTTTGTTGATGGTGCTGCTGGACTGGGGGCCCAACGGGTAAGGTGGCCGGTTTGACTCGGTCTATGCTGACGGTGTCATGTCTGCCATTCCGGATAATCGTCAGGAACTTTGCTGAACGGGTAACCACCTGGAAGGGTCCATCGTAGGGACGTTGTAATGGGTTGCGATGAGCATCACGCCTGACGAAAACATACTCGGCTGTGAGTAGTGCAGGAGGGATGTGTTCAGGGCGCCGAGGAGGCTGGCATGGAGCAGTAGCTCTGAATGCAGAAACTGCTTGTCGCAACTTTTGGAGTAAGTCGTGACGAACGGCTGGAGTGGTTTGGTGAGGGTTAGGAGGGAGTGAGAAATCCCCAGGTAGCCGAAGGGACTCGCCTAGTGTAAGCTCTGCTGGGCTACAGTCCATATCCTCCTTGTGTGACGCACGGATGCCGAGGAGCACTAAGGGAAGCGCATCAGTCCAGCTGTAAGGGTCGTGCTGTGCCTTGAGTGCGTCCTTTAGCTGCCGGTGAAAACGCTCTACCATGCCGTTGGCTTGAGGCTGGTATGCTGTAGTGCGTTGTCTAGACGTGCCGAGGAACTGTAGGAGGTGCTGCCAGAGTTGCGACTCAAACTGGACTCCTCGGTCAGTGATTACGGTTGCGGGGGGGGCCGAAACGGGAAACCCAACCGGACATGAAGGGGCGGACAGTAATCTCTGCTGTAGCATTGGGCATGGGAATTGCTTCTGTCCACCTGGTGAAATGGTCGATGCAGGTGAAGATGTAGGTGCTGCCGTAGGATGATGGAAGAGGTCCCACGATGTCGAGGTGTACTACTTGAAAACGTCCTTTGGGAATAGGGAAAGTATGTAAGGGGGCCCGTATGTGACGATGTATTTTGGAGGATTGGCAGGCCAGGCACTGGGCAGCCCATTTCTTAGTATCAGACTTGATGCCGGGCCAGACGACACGTTGCGTGAGGAGGCGCTGGGAGGCCCGCACACCCGGGTGGCTGAGACCATGGATGCGGTCGAAAACAGCGCGGCGGTGGACATGAGGCACGAACGGTCTAGGCTGCCCACAGGATACGTCGCACCACAATTTCATCTTTGTGCCAGGAACAGGGAGTTCTTGGAGTGTGAGGCTTGAGGGGGATGTCTTGTATGCTGCCAGGTCTTCGTCCTTCTCTTGAGCCGCGGCTAGCTGCCCATAGTCAATGGGTGGAGATGAGGGAAGAATGTTGGATACACAACGAGAGAGGGCGTCGGCGATCTCGTTGTGGCTGCCTTTAATGTGTTGGACGTCGCTGGAGAACTCTGAGATGTAAGCCAAGTGGCGCAGGACACGAGGTGTATGTGACTGGGAAGCTGAAGCGAAGGCGTGGACGAGGGGCTTGTGATCAGTGAAGATGGTGAACTGACGGGCCTCGAGGAAGTGCTGGAAATGTTTGACAGCCAGGTATATGGCCAGGAGTTCTCGATCAAAGGCGCTGTACTTGAGGTGTGGTGGTTGAAGCCGTTGTGAGAAGAAAGCAACGGGCATGAGAATTCCGTTGATCTCCTGCTGTAAGACGGCGCCCACTGCAGTAGAAGAAGCGTCTGTTGTGAGAGTGGTCCGGGCGTTAGGTGCGGGGTGGGCCAGGAGGGTGAGGCGTGTAATGTGCTGTTTGACAGTGGTGAATGCCGTGGCAGCCTCTTGAGTCCACACGAGAGGCTTGTGAGACTTCTTTGGTCGTCCCTTGAGAAGGTCGTGTAGGGGGGCTAGGACGGTGGCAGCTTTGTCAATGAAGCGGTGGTAGTAGTTGACTAAACCCAGGAATTCTCGGAGTTTCTTCGCCGTTTCATCTTTGGGGAACTCCCTAATCGCGGTTTTCTTCTGTGGTAGGGGTTGTATGCCACTGGGCGAGACTCTGTGCCCGAGGAAATCTATGGCCGAGGTTCCAAAGACGCACTTAGCAGGATGAACTTTCATGTTGTTGTTCTGCAGGCGTTGGAGAAGGAGCTGGAGGTGGTGGCGGTGCTCGGCAGGCGTCGAAGATGCGATGAGGATGTCGTCAATGTAGACAGTGACAAAGTCGAGGTCGCGAAGCATATGGTCCATTTACCTCTGGAAAGTCTGTGCTGCATTGCGTAAGCCAAAACTCATGAAAGTGTACTCGAAGAGTCCAAACTGAGTGGTGATGGCTGTCTTCTGGGTATCTGCCGGTTCTACTGGGATCTGGTGGAAGGCACGCTCCAAGTCGATCTTCGAGAAGATAGTCTTGCCATGAAGTTTGTGGTGAAAGTCCTGGACATGCGGAATAGGGTACCTGTCAGGTTTGGTGACGAGATTCAGGGCTCTGTAGTCGCCACACACCCTCCACTCGCCGGGCGTTTGCTTAGGAACCATGTGAAGAGGCGATGCCCAGGGACTCCTTGAAGGGCGAATGATGCCATCTTGCAGTAGTTTGTTGAATTCTACTTTGGCTGTGTACAGGAGCTCAGGGTGCAGGCGGCGAGGGCGTGAAAAGACTGGTGGTCCTTTAGTTTCGATGTGGTGGAAAATTCCCGATGTAGGTGGTGGGGGTAGGGAGACTCGGGGTGAGAAAAGCTCCTTGAATTCGTTGAGTAGGGAGGAGAACTCGTTGGAAGGCGCAAGACAGGTGATAGTGTCGGTGAGTCTGGCACGCGAACCCTGGATCTTGCGTGCTGTAGGCTCATGGATGAGGCATAGATGACTTGGTTTGACGCCGAGCTTGTGGAAGGTGAGGAAGTCGAAACCAAGGATGGGTTGAGACACGTCTGCTATCACGAATAACCAACGCAGAGTCTTGGGCAGACCGAGGTCTAAAGCGAGGGTGAGTACGCCGTAGGAGGCGATGGGGCTACCGTTGGCAGCGAACAGGTCATAAGAGGGTTGCTTTGACTTGTCTTGTAGTGAGAGAGGGATGAGGCTTACCGATGAACCTGTGTCGATGAGGAACTTCTTGCCAGAGGTGCGGTCGGTGACGTACAGTAATGAGACGCCTGAAGGGACGGGGGCTGAGGCGTCTACCAGCCTCCGGTGTTGCCGTTTCCCGAATAGGTGCAGTAGGGCTCACAGTTTCGAGCATTGCGGCCGAAAGTCTGGTGATACCAGCAGAGGGTATATTTGTTGTGCTGGGGGCTGGCTGCTGTGCGTCGGAAGTTGTAGGGTGTGGTGCGTGAGTCAGGGACTGGCACAGCAGCGGGTAAGGAGGAGCAGAACTGCTCAATGGTGTCCATCCTGCGGTTCAAGGTTTGTAACAGGTCCTTGATATCTTGTGAGGTATTGCTCGGCTGAGGTGTGTTGACCCGGCTTGCAAGTTCGGTGGGAGGTACTGGTGTGACCGTGGCAGCAAGGGGTGCAGCAGCGCACTGGTTGAAAATTCTGTCTGCCGCGGTTGCATATAGCTCTGGTGTCGTAGAGTTATCTACTGCGGACAGGATGTTGCTTACTTCTGTGGGTAGTTTTTGTGCGTGAAGCTGGCGCAGGATAGAGTCAGGAAGTCTGTCTGTGTACCGGGAGTTCACCCTGCACATCTCTTCCCAGAGATGTCCCGGAGTTGAGTTTCCAAGGGAGATGGAAGATAGGTTCTGCAGGATATTGGAGCGGGTCCGTTGGTAATGCGTTTTTAAGGCATCCCGCAGAGTGGCGAATTTGTTGTTTTCTAGAGGGTTGGAGATGATCTGTGAGACTTGTGTGGCGACTTCAGTGGGCAAGGAGCAGAGCAGGGCGCCGTACTTCTGCTCGTCTGTAGCTGTAGAGCCGATGAGAGCTGCTTCGACATGAACTAACCAGTCCTCTACGTTGTGGTTGAAGGTTGGTAGAGAGATCCGTCCGTCCATTCTTGCGGGAGTATATCGCACCTGTTAGGGAAGAATGAGGAATGGGTGCTTGTTCCGACCCCCTTCCGTCTTCACAATCTCCTGGGAGGGAGGTGAACACTTGCGGGGGGGACTTCGGGACGAATACACTTTTTTAGGGTGCAGGTCCTTCGGCCAGAACTAAAAAAACAAAAGAAAAATAGGAGAATAGGCAAAAGAGCTCAAACCACGTTTGGAATATCGCACAATAGTTGCTCTCCAGCTGTGATGTGGGTCACTCACACCGCCAGTGGGGGAGAACAGACTACTGCATTATAAACATTACGATCGTGAGATGGTGTCGTTGTGGAGTAGTGGGTGGTGCAGGGAGGCGGTTGGCCTAGGCTGGCAGCAGGCAGGACGATCTTCTCAGCTCAAGTAGTAAGGCAGCAGAAAGGAGTGTGGTATTCACGGCTCCAGGGGTCACCAATGTAGCGTACTGTGAGTGGCCAGTTGTCAATTCTCTTTAGTTGTCTATTATCTCTTTGTATGGGCACACAAGCGTACGTACATGTAGATATCTTCATTCAGGAATGAGGTTGGATAGAAACTCACGATGCGCTTTCTGTATATATATTGTTGTACAGCGCAGTGCGTAGGAGTGACTAGGTGAGGAGCTGAGAGAGATGTTGCTAGTCCAGTAGTTGAGTGTAGAATGTCCTACCTGGGCAGGCGTGGCCGTATTTATACAATTTACCAGGATCAGGATCTGGGGTGCGCGTAGCGAGAGGATCAATCACAGAGGCTCAAGCGTAAGGTGTGAAACGCTCTGATCCTGAACTGGAGGTTGATGGTCGAGACTAGGTCGGCGATCGTACCCCTACGTCCTCTGCATAGACCTAGTCTCTCGGCGTAGCTGGCTGGACGCTGATTGGCTGGTCGGAGTGCGGCCGGAGCTCAGTTGGAAGTTGTAGGGGAGAGTAGCCACTACAAAATCACCAATCTTTTGTCTGGAAACACAAGGAAGGAGGTAGCCAGCCGAGTGTGGGAAGAGGGGGGCGCAGAGGAGGGGGGAGGGGTTGCGGGAGGTGAGGTGACAGAGTGTCTGGTGTTTGTAAGTGTACTGTACATTATTGACTAAATTCACTAGATAACGTACACAACTAATGGTTGGTAAAACTTGTCAAGTAAGTGAGTGTCAAGTCTGTCAGTATGAGTGGCACGTGAGTGCTTGCGTTCCCCGTCATAGGAGTCCGTTTTCTCTCGCTTCAGGACGCCTGTGTTTGTTTTCTCTCTTTATCTTAGAGTGCACCAGAGACTTCGTTATTCCTTAGTAATGACACAGAATTTGAAATTGCAACCCCAATTTCAACTGGGGTTGCAATTGTTGAGGCAACCAGATATGTCTGATTACAACAAATGTGTTATTGTCAATTTGTAGGTGAAAGATTTTATCCTCAATAGATGTAGGTTAACATTACACCTGGAGGCACATGCTTACTAAAGCCTAAGGAAGGATATTCCTTTAACACATAATATCTGGCCAGTACTGGGAAGGATCATCGTGTCTCCGTCTGGAGGTCGTGGAGTGGTGGTCCAGCAGACGTCACCGAAGTTTTTTTTTGGGAGGGGGCCACGGACGTGCTTTATATACGATCGGACGTTGTTCGGTTGGGCATTAACCGGTGCATGACAGTATATATATATATATATATATATATATATATATATATATATATATATATATATATAAATATATATAGAGAGAGAGAGAGAGAGAGAGAGAGAGAGAGAGAGAGAGAGAGAGAGAGATATAGAGATATATATATGGAAATAAATCACTGTAGGTGAGCGTGATCCAGGTATATGCTGATAACCACAAGGAAAAAGTAAACACGAAGTTCCCAAGCACTTTCGTGTAATTCACATCTTCAGGGGTGTATATATACTGTAAAACTCTGTACAGTATTACCCCGCTTTACACGGTTTCACTTTCCGCGATTTCTCAATTACGCGGTACCTTGCCAGAACCAGACTTCCACTTTCAGCGGTGCATTTACTCATATACACGTGAAGTATAATTTTTTTTTTTTTTTAGCTCTTAAAATTCATACAAATTACCCGGCCAGATTATAATTTACATTGCTGGAATTCTTACAATATGATGATCACTTTGAATATAAACATCATGGTTTTGCATTAGACATACAAATTTTAGATCTAATGTAATAATTTGGTTTACACAAAGCAAATATTTTATTGTTTGTGCAAAATATATGAAGTTTGCATTCAAAATATTCCCTGACCTGCAAGGAATCCAGAAATGTCAATTAAATTATCATAACTTTAGTCTGAGTTATTATATATTACTAAAAATGTAATTATACTATTTTCTCTCAATCTTTCTCTGGTAGGGAGGGAAGGTGGGGGGTTGGGGGTAAGGAGGGAAGGACCAACCCAGCTAGGGCGGAGGTGGGGTATTTTGATTGACAGATAGTGTCCTTGAAGAATATTTCTTTGTTTATTTACTGAAGACATTTGTTTTAGCTCATAAAATTCATACAAATTACCCGGCCAGAATATAATTTATATTGCTGGAATTCTTACAATATGATGATCATTTTGAATATAAACATCATGGATTTTGCATTAGACATACAAATTTTAGATCTAATGTAATAATTTGGTTTACACAAAGCAAATATTTTATCTTTTGTGCAAAATATATGAAGTTTACATTCAAAATATTCCCTGACCTGCAAGGAATCCAGAAATGTCAATTATATTATCCTAACTTTAGTCTGAGGTATTATTTATTACTAAATGTTAAAATCTAGTGTTTTCACCCAAACATTTCTCAGAGAGGTAGGAGCTAGTGATCTGGGAAGAGGGGGGGGGTGGGATTTGAGTCCATTATTTGTATGGACATTAACCTAGCGACTGTATTTCTCTTAAATATTAATTGTGTGAGCATGCCATCATAAAATTAAGATGTTATTTTTACTAGAACATGGGTATTGTGTTGGAAAAAGTGGAGTTTGGGGGTTGGGCCAGTCTCTATTGGAATTAATCTCATATGTTCTGTTGTTCACTTGCCGCGGTACCCTGTGGGTTCAATTGACCGCGTAAATCGGGGTTCTACTGTATATATATATAACTTGTTCTGCACTTCTACTTAGATTGTACTCACCCCTGAATATATATATATATATATATATATATATATATATATATATATATATATATATATATATATATATATATATATATATATATACAGTCGACCCTCGTTAATTCGGACTAATAGGGGGGGAGGGTGTCCGTTTTAGCCGATTGTCCGAATTAACCGATTTAGGGGTTAATATCACATTATATTTCAAAGTCATTGTTTTCGTCACGATTTTATCCCATTTTCCACTATAATACGTAAGTAATTTCAGCAAAAATATTACATTTCCGTGAATGTATTACAGTCGGCCCTTCACATACGCGGGTTTAGTATTCACGGATTCCCAAATACGCGGATTGCCCCGCCAGAGGAATATTCTGTACATTGAAGTAATTGAAGTACATTCAAATCGCGCGCCATTCAACTCGCGCGCGGCACCGAACACGGGACACCTCCCGCTCCCGCAACCTCACACACACACACGCATAGCTCTCCCTCACTCAGTCAGTCTCGCTGTAACCACACTTGTGTTGACACCAGCATTGTAGTTGCAAAAATATTACATTTCCGGGAATGTATTATATCAAGCACAGTATGAATAGAATATCACTAATAAAAGAGTATTTTAACCGAAAACTACTAAAAAAACGAGTAACATCTCTTGAACATCGGAAGGTTAGGTAAAGTCTCTTGTTTTCGTCATGTATTTTATCCTAATTTACATTGAAATACATCACGTTTCAGCAAAAGTACTATTTATTTCTGAGAAAATGGAAATGTAATATTTTGCTGAAATGACGTACGTATTACAGTGGAAAGTGACGAAAGCAATGACTGGCTTTCTTTCGCTCAAAAGATGTTACCGTAATCGCTTTTCGAATGGTTTTCAGTTAAAAAACTGCTGTATTACAATAATATTCTATCCTAATTCACTTGTGATGCAACAGTTTTTTAACTGAGAACCATTCGAAAAGCGATTACGGTAACATCTTTTGAACGAAAGAAAGCGAAAGTCATTATTTTCGTCACGATTTTGTCCCACATTCCACTGTAATACTTACGTCATTTCAGCAAAAGTATTTCATTTTTGTGAATGTAGTATATCAAGCACAGTATGAATACAATATCTTTGTAATATAACAGTATTTTAACCGAAAACTATTAAAAAAACGAGTAACATCTCTTGAACATTGGAAGGTTAGGTGAAGTCTTTTGTTTTCGTCATGAATTTTATCCTATTTTACATTGAAATACATTACGTTTCAGCAAAATTACTATTTATTTCCAAGAATATATTCATTCAGGCACAGTTTAGGTAAAATATACGTGTGATGTAACATTTTTTTAATTGAAAACGATTCGAAAAACACATACCCTGTAGTGGAATTCTCCCCTACAAACGCTGTTTGTCGCTGCCTAGCCAACCCCACCAATTCCCCAGTGTATGCCTCGTGGTCTAGGTCAACCAGCGCCGCCATACATCACGGAGCGGGGGTCAACTGCTAAGCCACGCCTACCCCCGATATTTAAGACCTGACCTCGTGGTGATCTCTCTCTTTCTACCTACAGCCGCAGCCAGCAACACCTCTTCCTCCGCCGCTGCCTGGCGGCCTTCCCTCGCTCCTCCGCCTGCCTGGCGGTCCTCTCTCCCGCTGGCGAGCATGGCGACCCACAAGCTGTCCTTCTCTGAGCATCCTCACCAACCAGCTCTCTCTACATCACGCTTGTAACCATGCTGCCTTCCCAGCACCAAGCTGCATTGTACATCCAATACAACATGTATATAGAGAGCACATTGTGAGTTTCCTTTCTCCATTCCATCCTGAGTGTGAACCAAACATCTCATACCCCACAAATGGTGACTCCCGGAGATTCGCATTCACACAGGATGGAGGAGAAACTGATCACGCTCCCAGTCTTCAAGCAACATGGAAGACTGGCTTATCCACCCAGAAGCAGCTCTCATCGGCTCTACAGCCACTGTCTCTACACCGAAGGTCAGACATCCAAGAGCAGCTCTGCTACTCTAAGCAGACTGTGGCTCCTCTTCCGACCCCAGCACATCCGTCCTGCCTCAGACGCCGACCCCGGCCCAGCAGTAACCCCTGCCGCCCCTGATGCGGCCTCTGTTCCTGAGTGCGGACCCACACACCCCTCTTTTCTCCCTCAGGTACTCCCTGCTAATGTCCTGCACCCAGCTGCTGTCACGAGCCCTCATCCGCTTCTGCTGACGCAGCCCCTGCTCCTGACCCAGGCCCACACACCCCAGCAGGCGCATCTGACAACTCTGTACCTGCCATGAGGGAAGCACAACATTCATCGCCTCCACACACCCTTATTCTCCCTCTCTACTCCCACAGATATTGTGTATCTAGACAGTTGTCCCCAGCGACCGGCTCATCCACGCCATCGCCGTTGTCTCACATGAGGCACGCACCGCCCGTTCTGCCTCACTATGTGCTATGCAACCCTGCAGACAACAAGTCTCCTACACCGCCTGGAGGGAAGGGGGAGTATTGTAGTGGAATTCTCCCCTACAAACGCTGTTTGTCGCTGCCTAGCCAACCCCACCAATTCCCCAGTGTATGCCTCGTGGTCTAGGTCAACCAGCGCCGCCATACATCACGGAGCGGGGGTCAACTGCTAAGCCACACCTACCCCCGCTATTTAAGACCTGACCTCGTGGTGATCTCTCTCTTTCTACCTACAGCCGCAGCCAGCAACACCTCTTCCTCCGCCGCTGCCTGGCGGCCTTCCCTCGCTCCTCCGCCTGCCTGGCGGTCCTCTCTCCCGCTGGCGAGCATGGCGACCCACAAGCTGTCCTTCTCTGAGCGTCCTCACCAACCAGCTCTCTCTATATCACGCTTGTAACCATGCTGCCTTCCCAGCACCAAGCTGCATTGTACATCCAATACAACATGTATATAGAGAGCACATTGTGAGTTTCCTTTCTCCATTCCATCCTGAGTGTGAACCAAACACCTCATACCCCACAACCCTCTAGCCCTGTTCAAGGAGAGGACTGGGAGAAGCTGTTTGGTGCTGCCGATGGCAAGGAAAATGATTTGGATGGATTTTAATGAAAATATTCAGAAATGTGGTATCGTAGTATTTATTCAAGTCAATTAGGATAGAATATTATTGTAATACAACAGTAGTGACGATGTGGAGGAGGCGGAGGGTTAGAGTGGGGAGGAGGTGACTGGCGGGAGCAGGGATGAGTGGAGATGCCAGCCAGTAAATTACGGGTGTATTAATTGTTTTTATAGCTATTTTTGCATTTTAATGTTAAATACTGTACATTATGTTTCAACAAAACTACCATTTATTTCTGAGAACATGGAAATGTAATAGTTTTGCTGAAATGATGTACGTATTACAGTGGAAAGTGACGAAAGCAATGACTTTCGCTTTCTTTCGTTCAAAAGATGTTGTAGGGGTATCGAGATATTAAAGTTGTCTAGCACTCAGGATGGAAGGAAACTCTAATGTGGTTTTCTTGTATAATATATAAGTTATATGATAGACAGTCTGGTGCTGGAGGTGCTGTGTGGTGAGGGGCTGCTTGGTAGAGACGTGCGGTGAGTAGCTTGTCGAAGGAGGTATGTGTGCAGGAGCTCCGTTAGAGAAGATGTTGCCTGTTGCTGGCCTCCTGGTTGAATGAAATGTTAACAGTGTGGAGCTTGCTGGAGGAGATGTTGCTTGTTCAAGAAGATTGGTCAGAATGCATCTCAATGGAGAGACAGAGCTTATATACACCCAGCAGCGGCTATGAGTCATGGTGGAAAAACCCGAGAAGTAGCCGGTGACTAGTTCCGTTGCTAGGATACGGCGGGCAATGGAATGCGGATACGCTTGGTTGCTAGGGAAGGCGGTAACAGGTGGTGAGTGGCAGCTTGTAGGGAAGACGTCCACTACAATACTCCCCCTCCCCTCCCGGCGCGGCGGGAGGCTGGATGTTGTCCGGGTTGTGTCCCACACATAACACATACCGGGCAGGTGTATGTACGACTCGACCGCTACGTGTAACAACTCCGTCCAGTGACACAAAACCTGTGGGAGAATTAGGAGGAGAAAGAGGGTTTGGGATTAGAGGAGGTTGTACAAGCAATGGTTGTTGTGCTCCTGCTGCTGCAGGGGCTGCGTCAGGAGGAGGGTCCATGGCAGGAGCAGGTTCAGGTTCTATGACAGGAGGAGGGTCTATGACAGGAGCAGGTTCTATGATAGGAGGGAGGCTTACTACAGGTTCAGGTTCTATGACAGGAGCAGGTTGTACATGAGGGTGAAAAGAGGGTGCCCAGAAATGTCGTGGGCGTGGTGTTGCTGCCGGTGGTAACTGCGGGTGGACTGGTGCAGGCGTAGTTTGTTGATGGTGCTGCTGGGCTGGGGGCCCGACGGGTAAGGCGGCCGGTTTGACTCTGTCTATGCTGACGGTGTCATGTCTGCCATTCCGGATAATTGTCAGGAACTTTGCAGAACGGGTAACCACCTGGAAGGGTCCATCGTAGGGGCGTTGTAATGGGTTGCGGTGAGCATCATGCCTGACGAAAACATACTCGGCTGTGAGTAGTGCAGGAGGGATGTGTTCAGGGCGCCGAGTAGGCTGGCGTGGAGCAGTAGCTCTGAATGCAGAAACTGCTTGTCGTAGCTTTTGGAGTAAGTCGTGACGAACGGCTGGAGTGGCTTGATTGGGATCAGGAGGGAGTGAGAAATCCCCGGGTAGCCGAAGGGGCTCGCCTAGTGTCAGATCTGCTGGGCTACAGTCCATATCCTCCTTGTGTGACGCACGGATGCCGAGGAGCACTAAGGGAAGCGCATCAGTCCAGCTGTAAGGGTCGTGCTGTGCCTTGAGTGCGTCCTTTAGCTGCCGGTGAAAACGTTCTACCATGCCGTTGGCTTGAGGGTGGTATGCTGTAGTGCGTTGTCTAGACGTGCCGAGGAACTGTAGGAGGTGCTGCCAGAGTTGTGACTCAAACTGTACTCCTCGGTCAGTGATTACGGTAGCGGGGGGGCCAAAACGGGAAACCCAACCGGACATGAAGGCGCGGACAGTAGTCTCTGCTGTAGCGTTGGGCATGGGAATTGCTTCTGTCCACCTGGTGAAACGGTCGACGCAGGTGAAGATGTAGGTGCTACCGTAGGATGATGGAAGAGGTCCCACGATGTCGAGGTGTACTACTTGAAAACGTCCTTTGGGAATAGGAAAGGCTTGTAAGGGGGCCCGTATGTGACGATGTATTTTGGAGGACTGGCAGGCTAGGCACTGGGCAGCCCATTTCTTAGTATCAGACTTGATGCCGGGCCAGACGACACGTTGCGTGAGGAGGCGCTGGGAGGCCCGCACACCCGGGTGGCTGAGACCATGGATGCGGTCGAAAACAGCGCGGCGGTGGACGTGAGGCACGAACGGTCTAGGCTGTCCACAGGATACGTCGCACCACAATTTTATCTTTGTGCCAGGAACAGGGAGTTCTTGGAGTATGAGGCCTGAGGGGGATGTCTTGTAAGCTGCCAGGTCTTCGTCTTTCTCTTGAGCCGCGGCTAGCTGCCCATAATCAATGGGTGGAGATGAGGGAAGAATGGTGGATATACAACGAGAGAGGGCGTCGGCGATCTCGTTGTGGCTGCCTTTAATGTGTTGGACGTCGCTGGAGAACTCCGAGATGTAAGCCAAGTGGCGCAGGACACGAGGTGTATGTGACTGGGAAGCTGAAGCGAAAGCGTGGACGAGGGGCTTGTGATCAGTGAAGATGGTGAACTGACGGGCCTCGAGGAAGTGTTGGAAATGTCTGACAGCCAAGTATATGGCCAGGAGTTCTCGATCAAAAGCGCTGTACTTGAGGTGTGGTGGTTGAAGCCGTTGTGAGAAGAAAGCAACGGGCATGAAAGTTCCGTTGATCTCCTGCTGTAAGACGGCGCCCACTGCAGTAGAAGAAGCGTCTGTTGTGAGAGTGGTCCGGGCGTTAGGTGCGGGGTGGGCCAGGAGGGTGAGGCGTGTGATGTGCTGTTTGATAGTGGTGAATGCCGTAGTAGCCTCTTGAGTCCACATGAGAGACTTGTGAGACTTCTTTGGGCGTCCCTTGAGAAGGTCGTGTAGGGGGGCTAGGACGGTGGCAGCTTTGTCAATGAAGCGGTGGTAGTAGTTGACTAAACCCAGGAACTCCCGGAGTTTCTTCGCCGTTTCAGGTTTGGGGAACTCCCTAATCGCGGTTATCTTCTGTGGTAGGGGTTGTATGCCACCGGGCGAGACTCTGTGACCGAGGAAATCGATGGCCGAGGTTCCAAAGACGCACTTAGCAGGATGAACTTTCATGTTGTTGTTCTGCAGGCGTTGGAGAAGGAGTTGTAGGTGGTGGTGGTGCTCGGCAGGCGTCGAAGATGCGACGAGGATGTCGTCAATGTAGACGGTGACAAAATCGAGGTCGCGAAGCATATGGTCCATGAACCTCTGGAAAGTCTGTGCTGCATTGCGTAAGCCAAAACTCATGAAAGTGTACTCGAAGAGTCCGAACGGAGTGGTGATGGCTGTCTTCTGGGTATCTGCCGGTGCTACTGGGATCTGGTGGAAGGCACGCTCCAAGTCGATCTTCGAGAAGATAGTCTTGCCATGAAGTTTGTGGTGAAAGTCCTGGACATGCGGAATAGGGTACCTGTCAGGTTTGGTGACGAGATTCAGGGCTCTGTAGTCGCCACACACCCTCCACTCGCCGGGTGTTTGCTTAGGAACCATGTGAAGAGGCGATGCCCAGGGACTCCTTGAAGGGCGAATGATGCCGTCTTGCAGTAGTTTGTTGAATTCTGCTTTGGCTGTGTACAGGAGCTCAGGGCGCAGGCGGCGAGGGCGTGAAAAGACAGGTGGTCCTTTGGTTTCGATGTGGTGGAAAATTCCCGACGTAGGTGGTGGGGGTAGGGAGACTCGGGGTGAGAAAAGCTCCTTGAATTCGTCGAGCAGGGAGGAGAACTCGTTGGAAGGCGCAAGACAGGTGATAGCGTCCGTGTGTCTGGCACGAGAACCATGGATCTTGCGTGCTGTAGGCTCATGAATGAGGCATAGATGACTTGGTTTGACGCCGAGCTTGTGGAAGGTGAGGAAGTCGAAACCAAGGATGGGTTGAGACACGTCTGCTATCACGAATAACCAACGCAGAGTCTTGGGCAGACCGAGGTCTAAGGCGAGGGTGCGTACGCCGTAGGAGGCGATGGAGGTACCGTTGGCAGCGAACAGGTCATACGAGGGTTGCTTTGACTTGTCTCGTAGTGAGGGAGGGATGAGGCTGACCGATGAACCGGTGTCGATGAGAAACTTCTTGCCGGAGGTGCGGTCGGTGACGCGCAGTAATGAGACGCCTGGAGGGACGGAGGCTGAGGCGTCTACCAGCCTCCGGTGTTGCCGTTTCCCGAATAGGTGCAATAGGGCTCACAGTTTCGAGCATAGCGGCCGAAAGTCTGGTGATACCAGCAGAGGGTAAATTTGTTGTGCTGGGGGTTGGCTGCTGTGTGTCGGAACTTGTAGGGCGTAGTATGTGAGTCAGGAACCGGCGCAGCAGCGGGTATGGAGGAGCAGAACTGCTCAACAGTGTCCATCCTGCGGTTCAAAATTTGCAACAGGTCCTTGATGTCTTGTGAGGAATTGCTCGGCTGAGGGGCGTTGACCCGGCTTACAAGTTCGATGGTAGGTACTGGTGTGACCGTGGCGGCAAGGGGTGCAGCAGCGCATTCGTTAAAAATTCTATCTGCCGCGGTTGCATATAGTTCCGGTGTCGTAGAGTAATCTACTGCGGACAGGATGTTGCGTACTTCTGTGGGTAGCTTTTGTGCGTGAAGCTGGCGCAGGATAGAGTCGGGGAGTCTGTCTGTGTGACGGGAGTTCAGCCGACACATCTCCTCCCAGAGACGTCCCGGGGTTGAGTTCCCGAGGGAGGTAGAGGATAGATCTTGCAGGAGATTGGGGCTGGTCTGTTGATAACACGTCTTCAAGGCAGCCCGCAGGGTAGCGAATTTGTTGTGATCTGGAGGGTTGGAAATGGTTTGTGAGACCCGCGTGGCCACTTCCGTGGGTAAGGCACAAAGCAGGGCGCAATACTTTTGTTCGTCGGTCGCTCGTGAGCCGGCGAGGGCTGCTTCCACATGGTCAAGCCAGTCCTCGACGTTGTGGTTGAAAATCGGCAGAGAGATCCGTCCGTCCTCCATCCTGTGTGAGTGCTTATCTCCGGGAGTCACCATTGTAGGGGTATCGAGATATTAAAGTTGTCTAGCACTCAGGATGGAAGGAAACTCTAATGTGGTTTTCTTGTATAATATATAAGTTATATGATAGACAGTCTGGTGCTGGAGGTGCTGTGTGGTGAGGGGCTGCTTGGTAGAGACGTGCGGTGAGTAGCTTGTCGAAGGAGGTATGTGTGCAGGAGCTCCGTTAGAGAAGATGTTGCCTGTTGCTGGCCTCCTGGTTGAATGAAATGTTAACAGTGTGGAGCTTGCTGGAGGAGATGTTGCTTGTTCAAGAAGATTGGTCAGAATGCATCTCAATGGAGAGACAGAGCTTATATACACCCAGCAGCGGCTATGAGTCATGGTGGAAAAACCCGAGAAGTAGCCGGTGACTAGTTCCGTTGCTAGGATACGGCGGGCAATGGAATGCGGATACGCTTGGTTGCTAGGGAAGGCGGTAACAGGTGGTGAGTGGCAGCTTGTAGGGAAGACGTCCACTACAATGTTACCGTAATCGCTTTTCGAATGGTTTTCAGTTGTGGGATTATAAGGCTAATGATAGGATAGAATATTATTGTAATACAGTACGAGTACAACAGTTTTTTAACTGAAAACCATTCGAAAAGCGATTACGGTAAAATATTTTGAACAACGAAAGAAAGCGAAAGTCTTTCGTCATGATTTTATCCCACTTCCCACTATAATATGTACGTCATTCCAGCAAAAATATTACATTTCCATATTTATTTCCGAGAATATATTCATTCAGTCACAGTTAAGGTAAAATATACTTGTGATGTAATATTTTAATGAAAATCCAGTATCGTAGTTTTCTCGTTTCAAATTTAATTAACAAAGATTGATGTTTCAAATGTAATGAACAAAAATTTATGTCCAGTATCTATAAATTAACTTTAATAAATAAATACTTTGTTTTACATCGTCCTGTGCTATCATACCATGGATTTGGCTACTTTGGGCTCACAAGAGATCTGCCCTGGCAACTGTACGGACACTCACAGCTGGTGGTGTGTTGGTGCATCGTTTCCATTGTTTACTGGTACTTACTGGTAAATATTTTTCAACCTAACGAAACTATTACCCGTTTAGAGGTCGACCCCCAATTTTTGCCAAATAATTTGGTCTTAAGACTCAAACTACACACAGGTATATACGGTAAATAAGGACATGGGGGGGGGCCAGGGATTTTTTAAGGGGGGGGGGGGGCAGCAATAGTACACGGATTTTTAACATTCACGGGTATCTCTGTTACCTAACCCCCGCGAATGTTAAGGGCCGACTGTATATCAAGCACAGTAGGAATAGAATACCATTGTAATATAACAGTATTTTAACCAAAAACTATAAAAAAAACGAGTAACTTTTCTCGAACATCGGAAGGTTATGTAAAATCTTTTGTTTTCTTCATGTATTTTATCCTATTTTACATTAAAATACATCATGTTTCAGCAAACCTACTATTTATTTTCGAGAATATATTCATTCAGGTGCAGTTTAAGTAAAATATACGTGTGATGTAACAGTTTTTTAACTGAAAACGATTCCAAAAACACGTGTACCGTCTAGCTGATACAATTGGTGGTGCGTGAAGCGTCATTGTAAACAATAGGAGGTTGAAGTAGATTACTGGGTGTTATATTAAGTGTGAAATATCAAAAAGTTTTTATTACCGGTATTTTTTGTAGATCAATGAGAACTGTGATACCGTATAAGATATGGTAAGTTAGCCTATGCTAAGAACTTCAACATAGACTACTGAAAACACGTTGCAAGGTAATTTAGCCTATTGTAAGTTGGTGAGCTTCATTTGCTGAAGGAACTGCACAACTTTTCATTACTAATTGGTACATATTTTACGTTTCCATTGTTTACTGGCAATAAATGGTAAATATTTTTCATGGCTGAAGCTAAAAGTTGCATCACCCCCCCCTCCCCCCACACACACTAGTGGTGATGTTACATTTAACCAAAAACATGCTGGTGTTTTATCCCAGCAGTGGGTGGACCAGCACTTTAGCTTAACGTCCGCATAGGTAATATTCCTAAAAAAAAAAAAAAAAAAAGTTCGTTCAGATTTTGTCCAAATTATCCGAAATCCGGATTAAAGGGGTCCAAATTAACGAGGGTCGACTGTGTGTATATATATATATATATATATATATATATATATATATATATATATATATACAGTATATATATATATATATATATATATATATATATATATATATGTATATATGTGCATACACCTAGACCCCGACTTACGACTACGTGGACTTACGACCGTCGGGACTTACGACCGCCTCAGATATAGATAAAAAAAAAAAAAAAAAAAAAAAAAAAAATAAAAAATTTAAATGACACGCATTTTCTATACCGAAACGTTTCCAGTTAATGTAGTCTCCATGTATAATTAGAAAATTATGGGGGCCCCATGTGCATTCAGCTGACTACATTAAAGGTTAAGTGCTCAGTCACACTGTATCCATTCCTTATTATTTATTACTTTCACTGTACTGTATCCATTCATCATTATTCATTACTTTTACTGTACTGTATTTCATTGTAGATTTTTTATTAAAAAAAAATTTTTTTTTTTTTTTTTTTTTTTTCTATATCGGACTTACGACCATGTCGGACTTACGACCTGGATTTGGGTCCCTAACCCCGTCGTAAGTCGGGGTCTAGGTGTGTATATATATATATATATATATATATATATATATATATATATATATATATATATATATATGCAAGTAAATCACTGTAGGTGCGCGTGATCTAGGTATATGCTGATAACCACCAGGAAAGAAGAAAACACGAAGTTCCCAAGCGCTTTCGTGTAATTCACCCCTGAAGATGTGAATTACACGAAAGCGCTTGGGAACTTCGTGTTTTCTTCTTTCCTGGTGGTTATCAGCATATATATATATATATATATATATATATATATATATATATATATATATATATATATATATATATATGTATATGCAAGTAAATCACTGTGAATTACACGAAAGCGCTTGGGAACTTCGTGTTTTCTTCTTTCCTTGTGGTTATCAACATATATATATATATATATATTCGGTAAAATGCTTCTGACACCACATAAGAGGCACGGCAGTTTCCCAATGAGGTTCACGGCGCCATCAGCTCGACGAACAGGCTTTGTGTGAAATATAACAGAGTCTAGAACTGCTTTTAGTGTCCTTGTGGCCTAGCCGGTAAGCGTTTCATAGTCCCACCCAGTAGGTCGAGGGTTCGATTCCTTGCTGGTGAGGTCGTTGATTATATGTTCAAAGTCCGCGTGTTACATGGACTAAAAAGTTCGTTAACCGAAACCATTGTTTCAATGGGTTTTTGGGTAATTGGTTCCAGCTCACCGAAAATTTCCTAAATTCAACAAAAATGGTAGAAAAGTTCACTTACTTTGAGGTGTGTATGTAGAAGGCTCCTGGATGATGATGATGGGATTTAGAATGGGGGTGGAGGAGAAAGAAGACGAGAAGGCATTGGGGTGGAAGAGAAGTCATCCCATGGCACCATTTCACCCATAAAATTTTAGCTCTCTGGTGTAATTCAAGATTATTTTCTTTAAATCAACACTGCACTGCATTATATATTGTTAATATGTAAAATATATTTCAAAATGACCAATAATTTGCTTGGAAACACAGAAAAAAAGCATTTAGTTGAAGAGAGTCTCAAACAAGATGTTACCTCCAGTGAAAACAGAGAGAGACTAACTCCTGTTTGCTGTGTTAAGAGGCTGGATGCCGCGCATTAAACTAGTCACTTTACCTTCAATTATGTTCAATAATTGTTAAAATGACTAAAAAATTGAATATTAAACTTTTAAAATTATTGAATAGTATAAACTTCTTGATATTTACTAAAATAGTAAGGAGTTTAAGCCCTAGAACCGATTAATGTATTGGCGGACTGATACTAAAGCTGGTTGCCCGGTCAGTGCAAGCGAAAACATGTTGAGGTCGGTTCGTAAGAACTTCGTTAACCGAATTTTTTTTCGTTAACCGAATTGAGGATCCTTATGGAAGGCAGTTCGTTAATCGAAATTACGTTAACCGAGGTGTTCGTTAAACAAGGGGTCACTGTGTGTGTGTGTGTGTATATATATATATATATATATATATATATATATATATATATATATATATATATATATATATATATATATACAGTGGGGTATGCTATAACGAACGTAATTGGTTCTAGAACCTCGTTCGTTATAGCATTCGTTCGTTATAGGATTAATCCGTTCCAGGCCCCCAAATACAACCACCTAACACTGAAAAAATTCTGTGGAAAATGTAAAAAATACGGTACTTTATCTTACCTTAGTGTTATTCAGCATGCAGGTACCCCTAAACACTGGCACATCACTATGGAGTCTTGGCTTTAAGGTCCTCAAACAGTTGTCTGGCCTTCTCACAAATTATATCTTCACTAATGTTATCACCTGCCATTTCTTTCTCCTTTATCCACACTGAGAGTAAATTTTCCATCTCTTCAATCACATTACACTTTGCTTTGCCAAGTCTAAAGATTCCCTTAGTCACTTGCACAGTTTTTAACTCCCCCTTTATTCTTCAAAATCGTACATACAGTCGACTTAGCCATCCCATTTTCATCACTAAGTTTCGCAATGCTTCTTCCATTCTCACGTTTCTTTATAATTTATTTCTTAGTTTCAAGGGTTATTAGCTTTCTCACTCGCTTTGGACGACTCATTGTTACAATTGTATACTTGTATAACAAAATAGTTATACAAATAACGCGAATTTCCACATCAAAAGACGAAATTTCAACACTAACAGCGGTGCACAACAAGACAAAGATGGCGCCTGACGCTCTTGTTGTGGGTCGCGGTACAACAATATTCATGTGCCAGGCGAAGTAGTCCCGTATTCATCCGCGTTCGTTGTAGGAGTTGCGTTCGTTATAGCATTCTCAATTTTATAGGTAAAACCGTTCGTTATAGGAATATTCGTAGTAGGATCCGTTCGTTATAGCATACCCCACTGTATATATATATATATATATACAGGTTGACAATCTCTTATCCGAAATCCTTGGGACCCGAGAATCCGGACTTTTGGAAAATTAATTATTATTTTTTTTTTTTTAGCTGGCTTTTGTGTGTATGTGCGCATGCGTGAGCGCCACAGCTGCACAGCCACAACAAGCGACCACGTGGTCTCCACTTTAAAACGAGCAATCAAACTGTGACAACATACCGTATATACTCATCTATAAACACCCCCTCGTTTATCTGTCGACCCTGATTTTTTGACCAAGAAATCGTTAATTTATGATTTTCCTCGTTTATAGTTCGACCCACGTTTTTGAGGGTAAGCGAACAACAAAACCTTCAGTAAAAACACTCTACGTCCTATAAACTGAAACACGAGTGCCCAAGGCAAATTGTTTACCATTTATTATTACAACACTTTACACTGAAACGCGGGTAGTTTCAACAAAAATATTGTATATTTCCATTCAAGTATTTATTCAAGTCAATTAGGAGGGAATATCATTGTAATACAACGGTTTTTTAACTAAACCATTCGAAAAGTGATTACGGTAACATCTTTTGAACGAAAGAAAGCGAGTCATTGTTTTCGTCACGATTTTATCCCACTTTCCACTTTAATACGTACGTCATTTCAACAAAAATATTACATTTCCGTGAATGTATTATATCAAGCACAGTATGAATAGAATATCATTGTAATATAACAGAATTTTAACCGAAAACTATTAAAAAAATGAGTAACATCTCAAGAACATCGGAAGCTTAGGTAAAGTCTTTTGTTTTCGTCATGTATTTTATCCTATTTTACATTGAAATACATCACGTTTCAGCAAAACTACTATTTATTTCCAAGAATATATTCATTCAGGCGCAGTTTAGGTAAAATATACGTGTGATGTAACAGTTTTTTAACTGAAAACGATTCGAAAAACCCATACCCTCTAGCCCTGTTCTAGGAGAGGACTGGGAGAAGCTGTTTGGTGCTGCAGACGATGACTAGGAAAATGATTTTGATGGATTTTAATGAAAATATTCAGAAATATGGTATCGTAGTATTTATTCAAGTCAATTAGGATATTATTGTAATACAATACAACAGTTTTTTAAGTAAACAATTCGAAAAGTGATTACGGTAACATCTTTTGAACGAAAGAAAGCGCAAGTCATTGTTTTCGTCACGATTTGATCCCACTTTCCACTGTAATACGGACGTCATTTTAGCAAAAATATTACATTTCCGTGAATGTATTATATCAAGCACAGTATGAATAGAACAATATTTTGAGTCTTACTCTTTCCATTTACAGATTACTGTACAAGCCCATAATAATGGCTCCTAAAGTAGATAAACTTCGTTGTGTGAAGAGAAAGAAGAACACGTTGAAATTGAGTGACAAACTTGAAATAATTAAGAAACTAGTACGTGGTGTGAGCAATACTGTTCTAATGGAAAATACAACATTGGAAAGTCTACAATTTATGATATCAAAAAGGCAAAGAATAAAATTCTAGAATTCACAGCTTTTTCATTAAAACTGCTCGTTTTGATAAATGAAGCATGCTATATTTGCTAATGAATAAACTATCAAAATGTACCTGTTCATCTCTTCTTTATTCCTCCTTAAATTTTAATTTTAAAAGTACTGCCTGAGAATCCGGAAAATCCGAAAATCCGGACCGACCCAATCCCCAAGCAGTCCGGATTTTTGGACTTTTACTGTAATAATAATAATAATAATTCATAGGTCTAGGTCGTGTTTCTCACTTTTTATCTTTTTTCATTCTTGTATTTCTTTATCATTATTATTTTATTAATACAGTATTATTGTTATTATTATTATTATAAATTTTATTATTATATTTCATTATTTTTATTGTTATCATTATTATGCTATTTTGGTGTATTTTTTAATTAAAAATTTTATTTACTATGAATAATTATTATTATTATAATTATCATAATTAGTATTACTATTTCATTTTCGCCCCCCCGACCCAGATGTGCGTCAGTGATCTATGCCTGGGTGGGCTAATCCCTGTTTAAAAAAAAAAATAAATAAAAAAAAAAATAATTTGCTCCACCAAAAAACTCACCACTCCAGGATTCGAACCCACGATCTATAATTGTGACCAGGGAACGCTACCTCTGGGCCACCAGGACACTAGAAGCAGTCCTAGACTCTGCTATATTTCACACAAAGCCTGTTGAACGAGCTTATGGCGCCGTGAACCTCAAATGGGGACCACCAGTGCCTCTAAGGCGATCAGAGCAATGTTTTACCAAATCCGGCTTCAAAACACGAGGATCCATATATATTTCATTAGCCCAATAAAGCACGCGGACTTCTACATATAATAACACCTCACCCCGCCAGGATTCGAACCCACGATCTATAATTATAATCATCACCTCAACCCACCAGGATTCGAACCCACGGCCCACGAGCCCATGACTGTGACCGGGGAATGCTACCTCTGGACCACCAGGATACTAAGAGCAGTCCTAGACTGTTATATTTCACACAAAGCCTGTCCAACGAGCTTATGGCGCGTGAACCTCTAATGGGGATTACCCGTATCGCGTAGGTGGTCAGAGTAACGTTTTACCAAATCCGGCTTCGAAACACGAGGATCCATATATATTTCATTAGCCCAATAAAGCCTACAAACTGCAGACTGAGCTAAAAATTAATTATATTTCATACATAAGCCTCGCTTCATGATTTTTTAAACATTATTACTTTTCGACTAAGGTAAAACCTAATCTTTGCAATAAAGTCGTACAACAGCAGACCGACATGCAAATTTCATAATACTATCAGCACTGCTGTTAGATTTTAGATCATTGCATATATGTGTGTGTATGGAAAAGTTTCTAAAGATGTCAGCTCTATGTACTTCATATTTCCCAAAGTGCTTTTGCACATACTGTAGGTTTGGGTTATTTGTCAAGTTGAAGAAGAAAATAGAAAGAGAGAAAAATGAAATAACCCAACGCTATTATACAGTACAAGATATTTTTCTTTACAAAACATCCAAATAAAAAGGGTAAATTAAACTCATTCGCTATAATGAGATTTATTAGGATAATGAATGTGCAAAGGAGTCACCTGGGGCAGCCAGCATCCCTCACACCTACAGGACTAACTTAGCATGATACCATCCGTGATTTTCAATCTTGCTTAGTATTTCCATTAAGCTCACATATCTTGCAATATGTATATGAAACCAGCAATTTGTTATTCTGATCTGTTCTTCAATAAGGCTCATTCTCGATTCATAACAAAAAAAAAAATACAAAATGAAGCTTAGCAGACAGCCGTCTTGAGACTAAAAATTACATTATAATTATATTTTGTTAGAAAATGTACAATAAAAAACTTAACAGAAGGCTGAGTTTTAAATGTTCAAAAGAAACTTCATCGAAAGTAATGATGAGCTGTTTGAAAAAAAAAAAGAGAAAAAAGAGAGGATTTAATCAAGAAAAACTGCATAAAAATTAAATTTAACTTATCAATAATAACCGTCCCAAGTTTGGAAATGATTGACCAAAATTAAAATGCCTCTTTAGTTGTTATGTTTTGCAGGTCAATTGTCCACTGCTGTTGTTACTCAGTTAGCAAACCTTCTGCATGTTTGGTTTTTCATAAAGGTCAGTATGCACTATTGGTTGCAAATCTGGTAGTGTTCTGCATTATGACTGATTAGTATGCCAAGATTAGTTAATGTAAATCTATAAGAGTTTTTCACAGGTACAGTACCTGTAATAAAAACGTGTTACACAGTACCTTTGTAAAATATAAATTTTCCCCAAAGTCATCTGTTCATGCACAAACTACCCATTATGCAACCAACAAAAGAGGAGTTTAAGACTTCTGCACTACTTGGTACTATTCTGGCTACCTTACGTACATCACACTCCAACAAAAATATCTATCACAATTATAGAAAAAGAAGAGAACTTATTGGCACATAAATCATTATATACAGCTTTAACATGAATGTAAAATAAGACAACATCAGCAGTTATGAGCCACAGATGAAAGGCCTCAATTAAAGCTTTTTGTTTTAATAACTGAAATGAACATTGATATTCAAAATGTGACATGAGTGGTACTTAAGCCAAGGACCATGAGTTTAAAACCCTTTCTTTCAGAGCCACATGCCCAACCCATTACTTAATCATTAACATTCACAAATTAGATAAGAGGCATCAAGCATTAATGCACCATAAACTCAATAGTCATTCCTGACAAATTAATATGCTCTGGTAGATGGTGGAGGAGACAGCTTGGCTGCCCCAATACATGTCAGCAATAGCAAGCTGTTCCAAGTCAGTCAAAAAACTTTTCTATGAAAACTTAATAATTACATCACACTGCGACTTAACGTAAGTGTTTTCCAAAAATATTTCAGCTGGAGTATTATTAAAAAATAAGGTAGCAGTCATTGTTAAAAAAGTAGGTAGTCATGAAACTGATTTAAATAATCAATAGGAGATTTGAGTAATTACCAATGTAGTTACAGGTTTAATCTGTAATAATGTTAGGAATCCATAGGAAAGTGAAGCATCAGCAAGCAATGTGAGAGTAATTATGTATCAATAAATTACATTACATCTACAATTTACTGTAACTCATGCTTTTTCATATTCGTTTTTATTTTCAATTTTACATTCATCACTGTACCAAAAGAGCATAATGTTGCTGATCATATGCAGAGTGCATACCAGGTAATAACTCTTAAAATGACAGTAGCACAGAGCTGAAGGAGCACTAGCTGAAGCTCAAATTCTGTGTTTGGGATGAATTTGTGCCTTTGAGAAAAAACATCCTGCAGCTCAAAATTGCTGAACATATCCTAATAGTGGTAAAATTTGAATTCTTATTAACCTACTTCAAACATCAATGATCCCAAACAGGGTTTGTTAGCACAATTATACCAGAAAACCATTAAATCAATGGAGATGGTGGGTGTTAAGTAACATATCTGATACATATTAAAAAAAATAATTCCATTATAATTAAGATTTAGAATCCTTGACCACAGGAAAAAAAAGAATTATGTACAGGAACTATAATACAAACACAGCACTATCATACATTCCACCATAAGCTTAGCCCAAGGCAAGCCAGCGTTCACATCAAGCCACAACAGGCGCACGGGAAACTGGAATGGTGGGCCCCAGACATATATTTATACTAGCCCCAAACGACTGTTCAGTCAAGAAATATTGCAACAGATAATCGTTTAGGTCACAGGCATTGCAGTCAGCTTTGTTCAGACCCAAGTCAACCATCAAACAAAATTTAGAGCAACTGTATAGTCACAAACCTGTAGAAACCAATTACATTAATATCATTATATCAGCTAAAGGGGGTTACAAAAAAAAGGCAAAACTATCATGATGTCACTTTCAAGCACAATTGACTAGCTCCCAGCCCCTAATATTGAGTTACACTATTGTTAATAATCATATCTTTATTGGCAATTAATATCCATCTTCAGGTTCATACAGTAGAGTACACCATGCAGGAGAAAATGAAGGTAGGCAGCAAGAAATAGTGTAATCTCCTTTAGTTAACATGAACTGCACCCCTAATGGCACATATGCATCAAAACTGCTCAAAGGCTGCTCCTTAACATCCTAGAACTGGTTTAAAATATTTCACTTTGCCAGGAAAAGCCATATCTATGTTATCAGTAATCACAAAGTAATCTATCACACAAAGATTGCCAAGTAAGCAAATAGGTCAGTAAAAACTACTTGTAAAACTATGGTAGAACCACCTGGCACCGCAGTGTTGAAGAGTCACTCTCACCAAAGAAGGGAGTTTTACCCCTGCCAAACACTGCAATCACACATATTCACAAATTTAAACAAATTTCCTATTCTCTGTTTTAATATGTACTTATTGTTTCAAGATCCTTGGGCTTTTGTTAAAATTTTGTGCCATAATTGTCATGAGCATTATGTACTTTTCTTTTTATTAAAAACTGTGTACATCTAAACTATATTCTTAATTATTCACTGTTTGGCATATCTGATTTCCTACACTTATGAAAATCAATTGATCCGCTAATATTAGCTTACAGACTTTTGTTCCCCCGCCCTTGCTCTTTGTCAGTATATCTTTGAATGATCGGTCTTGTGATACTCAGATCATTCAACTGTTCTTTAAGACCGAACTTCTGCACATCTTTCTCACTGATTCACAACCTCCCTTTTCTAATATATTACATAGGAGGCTCAGACTTTGGAGAAGATGCTCCAGAATTCTGTGTCTCTGCACGCTTGATATACAAATTGAGGAGTTTTAACTTAGAACCAGTCAAAGCTTCAAGGTGCGGTCGCATGGCTTCCTCACCAACTGCATTGTGCAGAGCCACCATGCAGAACACAGATGCCTTGCGTACACAGGATTCTTTGTTGTCATATGCCTGGAGAGAGAAAGTAAAAGAAAATTAATGAACTCTGTACAATTATAACCTTTCCTTCTCAATTATATCACATTCTACTTTGCACAATTTCTTTGTGAACACCACCCCCCCATAACCTGAAAAGCCAATTCCTGAACAGAAAAACACCCATAACTTCAGGTAACCGTTATATTTTTTCGAGCAGTCAACAAATTTTCACTTAGTGAGCAGGAGCCAAGTCTCTCAAAAGAACTCGACAAGCTGAAACAAGTGTTGCAGCCCAAGTTGGCCCAGAGTGTCAGTTTGCGTGTGCCTCTTGTCACAGGTAGACCTCTACTCATCTGAGTTGACCTACAGTTATTATATCTTTTCGTGGATTTAATCATCATGTCTGCCTCTGCAACATTCTCTGCAAAGCCCTCTATCACCAGCAAAGGCAAGCAGCTAAAAACCTTGCCTTTTGATTAGGTACTTACAGTGCTCAATCGCATAGATACTGCCATCTCCATGCTTACTATTTGTGAGGATTTTAAAATCTCCACCTTCTATGACATGAAAAAGATTAAGGAAAAGCTTTGTGTCTTTGGCCCTCAGCAAGAAGATATGAAGAACTTGTTCAAGTCGAAGAAAAGGATGAAACAACTCAAGTATGGGGAGCTAGAGAAAGCCATCTTCAAGTGGTACAAATAGGAAAGGTCTGAAGGTGTACCCATCAGAGGTGTGGATATGCAAAATGCTGCTTCCCATTTTGATGAGCACCTTAACATTCAAGATTTCAAGGCAAGTGCTGGCTGGCTCTACAAGTTAAAAAATTGCCACTATTTGTGACAGTAAGGTTGTTGGTGAAGTGCTGTGCTAATCTTGGCAGTATTCAGCCATTCAGGAAGTTCCTCACTGCTCTCATTAACACTCTGGATTGCCTGAAATTTTATTTAATAAGCCTGTCACTCGCCAAGTTTGGAGTCCTCAGAATGACCAGAAATCACGAAGATATTTTTTTCCTGAGCATTATTCGTGGCTAAGATATTGTCAAGTATTTATTCAAATGATGCTTTCCTACATTAAAAAAGGCATGAACCCAAGAGCCATCAAAAACATCATGGACAAGCTTCCCGTCCACTAGAGTGCTAACAAAAGTGCGTGGTTCACCAGGGAAATATTTCACACTTGGTTCCACAAGCAATTTGTACTGAGGTGAGAAAATTCCAAGTGGCACAGCTTTTGACCAATCCTCAAAATGAGAAGGCTCTGCTTATTTTTGACAATGCTCCAGCCCATCCTGCTGTGGAGAAACCCGACAGCAACACATCAGTGATACAACCCATGGTCCAGGGGGTGATTGAGCTGCATGAGGCATTACACAAACACACAGATGAAAGAGTGTTTGGTGGTGCGGGAAGATGAGAGTGACATTGAAAAAAGACACATGAGATGCACACACTTTAGAAAACATGATTAAGTACAACAAAAGAAGTGCATTGTTTAACTGGGCTGAGGCATGAGGACAGGTGACTGGCCTCACTTTGTCCAATGCCAGAGGCAAACTGCTGCATGACACAGATGTAGAGGGATTTGGTGCAGATCCACACACTTCACAGGAGTGGTGAGACAGAAGTGACTGAGGAAAATGTAATGGAGTGGCTAGAAAATGAAGCTGAGGATCCAGGCTACCATCATGAGAGTGAAGAAGAAATTGTGGCTAGTGTGACTGTGCCTAATGAGAAAATGAGAAAGCAGAGCCCAGTGAAAATAAAGATGTGGCTGCATATTAAAAAAAAAATTGTCAAAGATGTGGGAGTGTTTGAATGATGTGTTGGATTGGCTGGGTGAGGAGCAGCAGGAGATGCAGAAATAAAATTCCACAGTCCGTGACTTGTGGGACCATGTCGTCAACCATCAGCATGCCCACTTCAAACAACCCAAGATCTGAGAGTTTTTCAAGCCTTATCCTGTCAAAAGACACAAAGGAACTTCAAAAGGCAGTGACTTTCACTGCCTGATTATTGCAGGGGCAGACACCTCAGACACTGACACAATATCGTTACCCTCCACCAGTGGCTATGTTCTTCCTCCAACCTCAGACACAGAATGCAGTTTTACACCACAATCAGTGACATTTGAATTGCCTGAACATTTCAAATCTTCTAAATGCTTGTAAGGTATTACTGTACAGATAGTGTTAAGCGTCATGTACAAAGTGTACTCGCAGTCTTAAGTTTGCCAGAATAATTATTTACAGTGCTTGAAAAAGTGTTACTGTTATGTATAAAGTGTACAGCAGTGTTACGTTTATCAAAACAATTTACTGTACAGTGCCTGTGAAGTGTTGCACACAATACAGTATACAATACAGTGCATCTGCCTAATACTGTACTGTACAAGGTTATCAAGAAATCACCCGTAGCTGTTGGTGCTCATCATGAAATTGCCCTTTGCTATTGGTAAGTACCTAATTCAACTCTATTTTTATTTCATTGCATACATTCAGTATACAGTATTATATGCACATTACTGATAAATTGGCAAATTTGATTACTTGGCAAGGTTTTAGTTCCATATGTGCCGAGTTATGGGGGTTTTCATGGAATTTTATTTCAATGATCCATAAGGTTTCTGACAATAGACGAGTTGTTGGTTCTGAGTAAACACAAGAAATACACTGCCACGTTCGTAGAGTGATACGGTATATATAATTTCTAATAAAAGTTTAAAGTCCTGCTATAATAGTTGAGATAAGTTTATTTCTCTAGAAACAGGGCCGCCATTTGCAATGACATCACCGATTTCCCCGCAGACGACGTTCTCCAACAAATTCACTGCTGCAGTCAGAGGTACTACAAAGGATGGCCTCTTCAGACCCCAAATGCCACGTTCAGGTAAGTTTTAAGGGTGTTTTTTTATGGTCTAAATCATGGACATTTTGTAAGTGAAGATATGTGCCGTGAAAAGCAATTTATGGACATAAAACACTCCCATGTTCACACCAGCTCAGCTGTCATGTATTCTTACCTGATACTCTCTCTTCTTTTCCTGTGCATTTACAGAGTATATCAGTAATAGATGGAGATACCAATCAATTTAGAAGTAATGACATTGTCTGGACTTTGTCTTGAGAATGCATTGAGATATATCATCATTTATAGTAATTAATGGGTAAATTTTACTTTAAATACCATAACTATTTGGATGTTTAGATTCGAGACAGGCTATAGTGGGTAAATTTTAAGTTTTGGTCATCCCTGTACTTAGACAAGCAGACTATGTTATTTTATGATGTTTGCGATGTACAGTATTATGAACGATTTTGACCTTCATTTCTATCAGAAATCACTAGTTTTGAGTTACTAACCCCCCCCCCCCCCTGCCAATGAATGTTAAGCTAACCTTATAACTCATCATACCCTAACCTGTATTTTCTTATGCGATCAAAAAATGTTTTGTGACAAAAAATCCCGTAGAGATAATTTGTCTTATTGTTTAAAGTACTTAATCCCATAGTTAGAATCTTAGGTTTCCCCAGATGACCAAAACCAAAATAATACCAAAATTTTTTGGAATGTTTATACCCTACTATGAAATTTGTAGTAGAGGCAGCAAATATCCATTGAATTAGTTAATGTGCTTAGTAATAATTATATATTCAATACAGTCATGCACCGGTTAATGTCCTAGATACGTTCTTGGAAACGTGACGTTAACCGAAGTGGACGTTGTCCGATCATCACATAAACTTTTTATTTATACTTACGTGTATGTGGAATACTATATACGTACATATACACTTTTACTCTTAAATCACTACTGTAATGTGATACAGGTGATTAATTTTTATCTCTTATGCAAAATACATGACGTTTATATTAAAATTATTCACAGTTTTACAAGGATTCCAGCAACGCCGGGCAGATGGGGGAGAGAGAGGGTGGGAGCGAGCGAGGGGGTGTGGGGGGAGGAGAGATAGTACGTTTGACAGTTGACACAGGCCCAGGTCTAACGGGTGTATATTTATCAGTTCTTAAGTGACTAAGCTTCTCTCTTATAAAAAGCCAGTGAAATGACCTGGGTGAATATAATTAACATAGCTGGGATTCTTGTAACATACTGATTAATTTTAATATAAACATGCTATAATTTGCACTAGACAAAACAATTTTAGTACTGTAATCAAATTAGTACATGTGCACTCCAGCTTTGCACTAAGAAATCTATGTAAATGTACCCAAAAATACAGTTGAAAAACTTTTTTTATAAAATGTACTACAGTACTGTACACTAATGTACAACAATTTTTGTCACTTGAGCAAATTATATGACGTTTATACAGGTTGTAGCTCTCTAGTCCGGCATTCTGTGGTCCGGAACGATTTTAGTTTGTCCAATAGGTAGATAGGCAACTTTTTTTTTTTTTTTTTTTTTTATCTGAATTATTATTATTATTACAGGAGTATTAAATTTTTGCCCCTCAGGCCCCAATGTGGGTCAGTGACCTATGCCCGGGTGGGCTAATCCCCTTAAAAAAAAAGGCCGCGGGAAATTAAGGTTTGTTTACACCCGGCAGTTCGGCTGCTCTCTCTCTCTCTCTCTCTGCTTGTCTATACAGAGTACAACATTTAACCCTTCAATATATATGAGCAGTAAATAAGTGTTGCTTTCATATTCTTATGTAGAGTAATGACGATATATTTTCACATGTGCGCACTTACATACGAGCAGTCTCACTTTTTTTTTTACCATTAATGGTTAGCTACTTATATTGTTCCATTTATTAACATTAAATAACATTACAGGTACTTCAAGCAACCATATTCATTTTTTACATTAATTTTACTTCCGCTAAACTCAGGGTCTTATTTTCTTCAGTTTTATATGTAGAACCAATCAGTCACTGGTTTCGTAAGCTTTAACATAAACAATGCCGGCAGCCGTCTCGTCTCCTCTAATATTCCACGTATTATTAATAAATTGTATTGTTAATTTTGCACACACGTACATTAATTCAATAAAAACAAATTCAGAAACATTAATTAAAATATATATGAACAGTAAATAAATGTTGCTTTCATATTCTTATGTAAAGTAATGACGATATGTTTTCACGTGTGCGCATGCGCACTTACATATGCGATCTCTCTTTTTCTTTACCATTATCGTTAGCTACTTCTATTGTTCCATTTATTAACATTAAATAACATTACTTAAGACAACCATATTAATTTTACTACAGCTACAACCAAGGTCTTATTTTCTTGTTTTATATGTAGAACCAGTCAGTCACTGGTTTTGTAATCAACGAAAACAATGCTGCGTCATTTCCTCATGTGTTTTAATTTTCTACGTATTATTAATGAATTGTATTGCTCATTTTGCACATATAAACATTAATTCAATAAAAAAGACATTCAATAATAAACAATAATGAATCTTTTGTACATGAGAGAAATGACGCTGTTTACACGATTATGCACGTCGTCTGCACGTTGGCGGGCCGTTCAAACCCGTCGAAATTCAAGTTTCCGTCGTCAAAATTTTTATTTATTTATTTTTTTGTGTGTTCCAATAAAATACAGTACGTTAAGAATTAAAAACTCGCGAAATTTGAGAAGCTACTATACGACATTTAACCCTTCAATATGTCTTCAAAGAGACCATGACGCAGAGAAAGTGGTGCTAGTGCTTCCAGGCATAAGCACAAGTCTTTATCTATCCAGGAAAAGGGTGAATTTCCATGGTCCGGCACCGGTCAGGTCCCGAGGTTGCCGGCCTAGAGAGGTACAGCCTGTATTCAAATTATTGGCTGTCTTGCAAGGATTCCAGCAATGCAAATTATAATCTCCTAACTTTAGTCTGAGATATTATATAAGATAAAAACTGTAAGCCTAAAAGCCTGGCTTGGGGGGGGGGGGGACTGACGGAGCTAGCCACGCCACCCAGCGAGGGGTTGGGGGGAAGGGAATGGGGGGGGGGGGTTGAGGCAACTAGATATGTCTGATTACAGCAAATGTGTTATTGTCAATTTGTAGGCGAAAGATTTTATCCTCAATAGATGTAGGTTAACATTTCACCTGTAGGCAAATGCTTTGGGGGGGGGGGCACGGACGTATATGCGATCGGACGTTAACCGGCGCATGACTGTATTGCATTTCTGTGTTGCACAGTAAAGGACAAATAATTATCTAATAATATTTATTTACAGAGCCGATCAGCCGAGAAGGTTGGACAACTCCTTCCTGGGTTCATCAAGGATGAAAGAAATTTACCAAAAGTAGATGTCTTTATGATTGTAGAGTATTATCAAGAACTCCGCCATCCAGCTATGAAGCAAGTCCTTCCACAACATTAAATACAGACATCAGTTACGAAAACTTACATTTTCCAGACATGAAATAGAGAACAGTGATGAAAATTTACATGTTGGAGTTATCGGTCTTTTGCATCATTTGGCACCCAGTAAGTAAATACACACAACGATACTTGAGCAGTAATTTATTCTAACCTAAAAATAAGATATGCCTGTGTATATCAACATTGTATATGGCCACAAGTCCTGTATTTCTGCTGGTAACACCACATTCACCACAGCTGACTGCCTCCAGGCTCCTGCTCGGAGGCTAGAGCCAACCTGTGATGACATCCAATCACAGAGCTTTTTGCAGTCACATGACATTTTAGCTACTTTAACCCTTATTTGTTTACACTTTTTGGCCCAATTTATTGAAAAATATTATTACCATAGTGAATTTAAGCATTTTCTTTATCCATTGACCTGCCACCTTAAGAAAAAATTCCGACCGACAACTCGTCTATAATAATAAACAATTACTTATACTATATAATTTTTTTTTCCAACTCTTTCAAGCCTATTCTGCATGATGGCCAGAATTAAGAATAGAAACAAACTCTCCTAGAAATCGATGTGTTCTGCTACCATATTCCTCATTCACAAGACCCCAAGTGTCTATCTAGAGTACTTGTCACTTCAAACAACCTATCAGATACAATGGTCTCTGGCGAATCATACATGTTACTACTTCCTGAATGCCCGTCTCCCTTATTTCTAGTGTGTCCTTCATCCAATCCTTTCATCTCCTTGGTATTCCCTTCTTCATCCAACTCTGAATTGTAAACTATATTTACCAGTCTTTAAATTATTAACTTCTCAAAAATATTCAAACACCCTAAATTAACCCTGAATCATTCTCTACCAATGTTTCTTTCATCACATCTACTGGGTACCTATTTCTTAAATTCTTATTCTTTGCATCCTATTAAACCAAAAAATTTGCTTTCTGCCACACCATTTATATCACTTCAAATTTACTCTTTCCTCTTTGCATTTGGGGTCCATGGTTCACACACATAATACTGTACAGTGGTCCCTCGGTTAACGCACGGTTCGATTAACGAAATTTCGGTTAACGAATTAGCTCCCATAAGGATTTTCAGTTCGATTAACAAACAAAATTTCGATCAACGAAATTCTAACGACAAACACCTTTTGTTGTGCACATCAGCTGATCAGCTGATCGGCCAGTCCGCCAATACAGTAATCAGTTCAATGTTTACATTCGTTTCCAGTGGAGTAAATATCAAGAAAGTTCGTCTCTTGAATATTTCTGCATTTTTTAAATTAAAATTATTAGTCATTCTGAAATTTAGTTAACACATTGATAATATATACAGTACAGGGAACAGTTTTGTGCGCCAATCAGCTGATTGAATTACCCAACAATGCTTCTCAGTTTAACTTTGTTTACAGTGGAGGGAACATCCAG
Source organism: Homarus gammarus (assembly GCA_958450375.1). NCBI lineage: Eukaryota > Metazoa > Arthropoda > Malacostraca > Decapoda > Nephropidae > Homarus > Homarus gammarus. Next base: position 553,947 of record CAUDMG010002927.1, read on the forward strand.
TTTGTTGGTCTCTTGAATATTTTTGCATTTTTACATTAAAATTATTGGTCATTCTGAAATTTAGTTAACCTATTGATAATATACAGTGCAGAAAATATTATGAAACATGAAGAAGGCATTAGAACCAATGCACTTTGTAAAGAATATGGCATATTATCATCGACTGCCTCTATAATCAGCTGTTTGATATGTAAACAAAGCTGCCGGGAATACGACATACACACCTCAGAGTAAGTTAAAATATAGTACAGTGGTCCCTCGGTTAACAAGCACAATTCATTCCAGAAGGTTGCTCGTTAACCGAAAAATGTGTTAACCGAAACCATTGTTTCAATGGGTTTTTCGGTAATTGGTAGCTCACCGAAAATTACATACAAACTAAAAACAAATGCAGTTAAGTACACTTACTTTGAGGTGTGCATGTAGAAGGCTCCTGGTTGATGATGATGGGAATTAGAATGGGGGTAGAGGAGAAGGGAGATGATTAGGCATTGGGGTGGAAGAGAAGTCACCCCATGCCGCCATTTCACCCATAAAATTTTAGTTCACTTGGTGTAATTCAAGATTATTTTCTTTAAATCAACAGTGCACTGTGCGATATATTGTCAATGTGTAAAATATATTTCAAATTGACCAATAATTTGACTGGAAACACAGAAAAAAAGCATTTATGTTGAAAAGTCTCAAACAAGATGTTCCTTCCTCTGAACTGGTAAACAAACTGACGCCAAACTTGATGTGTTGAGAGGCTGTTTGGTGCACAAAAAACTAGTTCCCTGTACTTCAATTATGTTCAATAATTGTTAAAATGACCAAAAAATTTAAAATAAAACTTAAAATTATTGAATAGTACAACCTTCTTGATATTTACTAAAATGGTAAGGACTTTAAGCCCTAAAACCGATTACTGTATTGGCGGACTAATACTACAGCTGGTGGGCAGCCAAATGCAGGCGAAAACATGTTGGGAAAAATTTGTAAGGAATTCGTTAACCGAGGGTTTGCTCGTTAACCGAAGTGAAGAATCTTATGGAAGGTAATTCGTTAACCGAGGCGCTCGTTAACAGAGGGATCACTGTATTCTATTGTTTTTTATTTATTATTGCACAGTATACTGTATAGTACAGTACTGTATTTAGTTTATATTTAATGTTTTGTTAATTCTATTACCGGTATACAGTACTTTGTGTGTGCAGTACTGTATACTTTTTCTGTGAGTTGGAACCAATTACCCAATATCCCATTGAAATAATAGATTCGGTTAACAAAATTTTCGGTTCACGAACGACTCTGTGGAACAAATTGTGTTCGTTAACTGAGGGATCACTGTACTATAATGTCGACTCCATGATTCCATGTAGACCCCAATCTTTGCCATTTTGATAATTTTGTTTCCATACATTTCTCAATGAACCAATTACCATATTTTATGGCATATAAGATGCACTTTTTTGACTGAAAAATAGCCAAAAAAATTTGGACTGCATCCTATATGTGAAGTTGCAGTCTCCCATAAGCTAATGAATACCCAGTTGCTGTTTCCAGTAGGCTAAAGTCTACCTAACCCAACTCCAGAATTAATAATACGTTATTGTTTACTTAAATACAGTATCAGTGGGGTATGCTATAACGAATTTAAGTGGTTCTAGAACCTTGTTTGTTATAGCATTCGTTCGTTATAGGATTAAACCGTTCCAGGCCCCCAAATACAACCACTTAACACTGAAAAAATATAAAATTGTAAAAATTGTAAAAAAGTGCATAAATATGCATCTAAACCCCTGAAATAAAGAATATCATTAATATTTGTAATGAAAAATACAATAAATTAGAAAAAAATAGTTGTAGGAGTTTCGTTCGTTATAGCATTCTCAATTTTATAGGTAAAACCGTTCGTTATATGAATATTCATAGTGGAATCCATTCGTTATAGCATACCCCACTGTATTATTACTTTTAATTAATTAAAATAAATAATTATTCTAAATGTAAAAGCTGGATTTATAACAACTGTACTGATGATGATAAACTGAGACGATTAATGTCCATAAGGCAGACACCCAACTCTTCAGACGTAGCTAAGCAGTAACCATTTCTGAACTTTTAAGAGTATTACAATCTATTAATGCCATATCTGCAACATTTATTTAAAAAAAAAAATACCTGATCCTGATATCAATGAAGATTTACAGATAACTTTCTTTTCACATTTGCATTTGTTAACCTTGCTGGCAGCACTGTAGCTAAGTTACACTCGTCAATGTAACCACCAGGCTACTAGGCCAAGCTGTGAGGAGTTATGGTTGTTTTTCAACTCATATTTTCGGGTAGATATACAAAACTTTCTTCATTTATTTTTACTTGGTTACATGCACACACCATCCTGCATACAATGTAGAAAAAAATTAAAAGAAATAATTGTCAAAAGGGCAAACATGTAAAGGGAATATACATTTCTATGTTCATGAGTTAGCTGCCTCAGTGGGGGAACTGGAGGAGGGGGCAGAGTGTGGGAGGGGGGAGCGATGCGAGGGAGTCTGCAGAGGTAGCGCCCTTGCTGGTCTGCATTGCTATGGTGAAGCAGTGAGTGTTTGCAAATGGCAATTGTGTTAAACATTCATTTGACTTTTATTTACTGGTTTGGCAATATAGTATATTTTGTTGTAGCTTATTTATTGGTATAATTTTTATTAATTCCTCACATTTATTGGTACTGTACATATTCTTTTAAGAAAACTATGGCTACAGGAGGAAAATACACATTTTTTTCCAAAATATTCCCTGTTGAAATGGGGGGGGGGGGGGGCGCTTCTTATGCGGTTAGGCATCTCATATGCTGTAAAATACGGTACTTTACTCCCTTTCATTAACCTGTGCTTCATCACATACTATTCCATTTGCTGACAAATCTGCTCTCATATATCTGAAATGACTCTCTTCTCCATTCATGTTAAACATTCATTTCTCTCTGTCTCCTATTTCCACTTACTTTCATCATGTCACTTTTGTTCACACTCACTTTTAACTTTCTTCAAGTATAGTCAGCTGCACTTAAACTTGGTACAGTGGCTGGCATGTTTCTCGAGATGTGGTAACTAAGTGTTTAAATATATGTTGGGCTCAGAAACCGAAAAGCGACCAGAAGCGAAATTTTGCTATACGTTGGGTTGGGTAGGGTAGGGTTAGGGTAAAATCCAAATGCAAAATTTTGCTTTCTAGTTATTTTGAAAACAACCACAATGCGTTGTGGTTGCTTTTCGGTTTCTGAGCCCAACTTATATATACATTGTAGTAATGAAACATGTAGATGAATGACTTGAGGAAACATCTTAATAGTGGTCAGACTAAGGTGTTATCCTTTTCTTATCAATGAATGCTGATAGTATGGCAGTGAGGGCAGTCCTCACAACTTGGTGAACCTTCCCTCTGTCCTGACATCCCATAGGCCATCAACCTCATCAAACAGATTGCCAATGGGAGACAATAAAAATGAGTGTGTGTTGTGTGTTAGTGGTGGGGTGAACTAGCCTTGGGAACATATTGTGAGACACAAAATAAAAACCTGTAAAGGCAACATGGAGGAGAAAAGAGGGCCCTGGGCACCCCTAGTTCCTTGGGTCCCTGCTGCCTATAGTCAATGATCTCTTACTAACAAACTCATTTCACTATTGGTTCAGAAATAAAAAAATAATAACTGAGAATTTAATTATTATATGTTGCAGCTGTGAAAATCTTCCAGGTTTATAGCACCTGAGGGTGTATAAAAGAGACTTACTCTTACCTTAATCAGTCCAGGCATGATTTCTGGCATAGCTGCAGCCACAATAGATGGTTGATGAGCCTCAACCAGTTTATTGAGCATTTTGATGGCTGCTTGGTTGACTGGGTACTCGCCCATCTGAATAAGTGGCTTTAAGACACGAATAACCACTTCAGGGGGAAGAATCTCTGCTACAGTGCCTGCACAAACCTGATACAAGATATAAAGAATGAGAATTAGACAAATGAATGGTATAAGGAAATGTTCTATTTGCATACAGTAACAATAAAAAAATATTTTGAGTACTTTAATTATTTTCATTTTCAAACATGGATATACATTACATTTCTTGAACAAATACATTAAAATACTAAAACTTACAGAAGCTGCCCGAAGCACCTCCTTTTCTTTATCAGCATGTGCATTAAGTACTCTAAGGATGATGAGTTCAGAAAAACTGAGGAAGTGATGAACTAATGGACTTCTCCGCATCATCTCGGTGAGCACTGCTAGCACCAGGGCTCGCTGACCACCATCATCACACATAAGACATTCTAATAATAGCCGTAACACAGCACGAAAATTTTCATTCCATACAAGCGTAGACCCTGTGCGTGCCAACCTAATAAGGTTAGTGAGCGCACCACGTTTCTCTGCAGATCGACCTTCTTCAGCATTGCCAAGTTCTGCTACAACCCCTGACATCACCTCGGCATCACTTTCTTGCCCATCCCCTGTACAAACAATTCATGTTAAGTCTAATTCACATTAATTATAATATCCACTGTAGTGCATGTTCAGTTAAACATTGATGCTTGGAAAAAATATTTTAACCTTTAATACTTACACAAAACCATTGGTGACATTTGTAAGCAGAATTTGTGAGATAAGGTAACAGAGTAAGTTGCAATATGCTTCATTTTTCCAATAGGAATTGATAAATGAGATGTGTGAGAAGTTGACACATTATTGTGTCTGCAAACAGTGAAGTTGGGGAATGAGTAAGATACAGTAGATACCAAACACAAAATAATAACATAAAAATGTGGTAAAATGTTAATGGTAACTACAACATGCTTTAGAGTGGTGCTGAACCTAACAAGTGGACTGCAGCATTTTGTTTTTGTTGGAGGTAACTAAATATCACTAGATGACCATGCTCATTTAGCTGTTGCATAAGTATAGAATTAAAGTGACTTATAATAACCCCAAATTAAGACAAGGTGAGCTAGTTTCAAAAAGGGGAATATTAAGTATCATTAGATGCTCATATCTCAAAAGTTTAGTGATTGTAATGAAGACTTGCATGGTCCCTAATGAAGGAGTTGGAGGAAATAAAAAATAAATACAAAAGATCCAGCCCTAAAAGAAAGAGTAAGTAGAGAGCATAAATAATAATTAGGTAACACACTAAGCTCAAGATGTCTGGGTAATGATAAACATGTCAGTAAATGGCTAGGATGATCAGAAAATGAAACCAAGGTAAGTAACAGAGTGCTAGAAAAGAAGTTAGAATGTGTTTGCACCTTAGGACAATTATCTATCTATCTATCTATCTATCTATCTATCCACACACACACACACACACACACACACACACACACACACACACACACACACACACACACACTCATTTACAATACAGGTAAAGGAAATTACTGTCTCTAGAATGAATGGCTCCCTGGTCCAGCCGCAGAAATGCCTTCAACTTTAAAACTACCCACAGAGATTCTTGAGTACATCCAGAGTGTCATCCGAGAATAATAGAGGACTGTGAAATAAAAACCCACAAATTTGGGGGTCCCCCTGTATTTCATTTTGAAGAATTTTTAACTGACGGTCATGATTTGGCTTAAGAAATACTGGTACATATTGTTAGTTTATCTATGTAAGCCAAATGAGGCTAAAATTTTCTACTCTTTCCAAGAAAAATAAAATACCGTGCCAATAGTACTACCTTGTCTTTTATTAAAACTAATGGAAAAACAACAACTTTTCCTTGAGTCTGTGTACAGGACTGCACTAAATAAGTCATTATGTGTGTGTATCACACTGTAACACTTTCAGCTTCGGAGGTGAGCCTATGTGTTTTTATTGCTGAGAAGCAGAATACTGTGCAGTACTGACTTTCAATGATTATTCCTCATTTAATTTTAACATACTATCACCCTATCTGTAAATAAGACCATCTCTATCCATACACCAGTGTAAAGAAATTTAAATATAAAATAAAGTATCAAGACAATTAAGTACAGTAAAGTAACTATTAGCCCAAAATTTTGGGACCAAGAGGCTTCTGTAAAGCAGAAAATTCCATATACAGATGTTGAAGATGATATCAACTACTGATATCATCTTCAACATCTGTCCATGGAAAGAAAGTAATAAACAAGAATACTTGTATCAGTTTACATTTAGTAAGGGGTACTGTATTAGTTTTTACAAATTCAATATCATTAAGTCTACAAATAACCTTTCAGTGCATATCAAGCTATGAAACTATCTCCTATTACCCACTCCTCTTTCATTACATCTAGGAATCGTTGTAGGGTTATTCTTCGTAGGGCCAAGCGGAATTTTATAAAAAGAAAGACAGATGGCCTGACTCATTCTTCCTCTAGTAAATCCTTCTGGTCCTTAACCAAAAACACCTGCAATAACTTATGCACTCCCTCTTTTCCTCCTCTCTTCCGACCAGATAACTCTATAGCCAACTCTCCCCCTTGACAAAGCCAATCTCTTTGGCACCCAGTGCCGGATTAACCATGAGGCACTGGCTTCAGGCCCCCCGACTCTAAGGGGCCCCCAAATCCAAACGCTCTCGAAGTTGAAGCATATAAAACATGAACTTCGTTCAACGATGTCCTAGCAACATCTCAATTTTCTGTCTCTTATGAACATTGAATGTGTTATTTTGCAGAAGCTTAATAATGATGAAATTATTGATAAATTTTGGTATATTCTGTTCTTGCTATATATATATATATAAAACCTTGAGGGTAGTGGGCCCCAAGTTGATCTGTGCCTCAGGCCCCTATTAAGCTTAATCCGGCCCTTTTGGCACCTTATTTTCCTCTAATTCCACCTTAGACGATTCCATCTCTATCCCCCCTACCCCTGCTCCTCCTACTGAACCTATGCACTTTCCTATAATCTCCACTCGTAGGGTTGCTGGTGTGTTATCCAGGTTGGATGTGAGTAAGGCACATGGACCGGACAGAATACCCCCTCGTGTTCTGAAGCTCTAGCCCCTGTGCTTGCTCGCCTCTTTCGCCTTTGCCTCAGAACCCAAGCTTTTCCTTCTTCTTTGAAGCATGCCTTGGTTCAGTCCATCCCGAAGAAGGGTGACCATTCTAATCCCTCTAACAATCGTCCCATTGCCCTAACCCAATCCCTCTCTAAGACTTTCGAAACTATCATGAACTCTCATTTTTTCAGTAACCTTGAACACCATTCTCTTTTGTTGGATCACCAGTATGGCTTTCGCTAGGCGAGATCTACTGGTGATCTGCTCTCCTACTGTACCCATCTTTGGTCACCCTCTCTCAGGGATTATGGGGAAACTTTCGTTGTGTCCCTCGACATCTCTAATGCATTTGACAGGGCATGGCACAAGTCTTTGCATTCTAAACTTCCCTCTTGTGGTTTCTCTCCTCCCACATTGTTCTCTAATCTCTAGCTTCCTTGAGAACCGATCCATGACAGTTGCTGTCAAGGGATCTATCTCTCGCTCTTTATCTACCAATAGTGTGTCCCACAAGGTTCTGTTCTTTCACCTACTCTCTTCTTTCTTTTTATCAATGATTTACTTCACACTACAACTAATTCTATCCATTCTTGCACTCATGATTCTACTCTTCACTCTTCTTCAATGCGGATCTGTGCAGCATCTCCGAATGGGGAGGTAGAAACTTGGTTAAATTCAATAGCAACAAAATTCAGTTTTACTCATTACACTTTCCAAATCAGATGATCTCCCACCAATCACATTTCAGGACACAATCATTCTGCCAAATTCTAAAATAGATATGCTGGGCCACACCATTTCCTCTAATATGTCATGGAAGCCACACATTCTCAACATTGCTAAAGCTGCCTCCCGAAAGCTGGGAATGCTGTACAGATGCCGTAGCTATTTCACTCCTGAGCAGTTGCCTCAGGCATATAAGGGATTCATTCGTCCTAACTAGGAGTACTGCTCTCATATCTGGGGTGGCTCTTCTTTTGTCCAACTCTTAGATAGGGTGGAATCAATGGCATTTCGTCTTATTAACTCTCCTCCTTTAGTTGACAATCTTTCTTCCCTTTCTCTTTGCCGCAATGTTGCTTCACTCTCTCTCTTTTACAGGTACTTTAATCAGGCAATGTTTGGAGGATTTGGCATCCTATGTACCACCGGTGAGGCCGTAGGCTCGTAACACACGTCTTGCCCGCGGTGCCCACCATTTCTCTATGAATGTCGGTCACACTAGAATAATCAGTTATAGTACATCCTTCTTTCCTCACACAGCCAAACTGTGGAATGCTGTGCCTTCATCTGTGTTTCCACACTCATACTATGTCTCACTTTAAAAAGCTGGTTTTCCAGCATCTTCGTGGTGTAGATTAATATAACCTATCCTTTTCTATTTAAAATTTTGTTCTTTCTCATTTTTTCACCCCCTAGGCCCCGTTGTGGGTCGATGACCTGTGCCCGGGTGGGCTATTCCCTGTAAAAATAAAACCTCCTATAATCACCTTATAACTTATTCCATTAAAGTCCCAGATTTCAGAAGGGCAAACATTGACAGGTTGAAAAGGCAGCTGAGACAAGGAGTATCATCTTTAGGGGTGGATTACATGACATCACGTGAGGTGACCCCACACAATGTACCCACAGAGGGCGACCTCACTTTACCTGGAGACCTGACAACGATAACCTCACAAAATATGACGGTTGAGGATGAACTGATCACGAGATCTGAGGTTGCATTAAGGCAGAACATACTGTACCAGACAGAAAACTCAGATCAAACAGCAATGACCCCAAATGGATAAATAATTATTTAAAGAATATTATTGGACAAAGGAAAGCTATAGGTAGGAGAATAAATCGTGGTAAAGTTTACCTTCAAGATTATTATAAGGTATTGGCCAGTAGGGTTAAGACCGAGATAAGAAAAGCAAAGAGGAATAATGAACTGAAGGTAGCAAGGGAGGCAAAGTCAAACCCCAAGGGATTCTTACAAATTTATCAAACTAAAACACAAGAAAAGATTGGACCAATACAGTCAGATACCAGAGAGCTAAATGATAATGATGGTGAAATGAGCTATAATCTGAATAGATATTTTTCATCAGTTTTCACCACCGAAAATTTTATACATGATAACCGAGGCACTGACTATATACAGAGATAGTGAAGAAGATAGATTAAGCGAGATGGGAGTGACCAGTAATGATGTTAGTAAGCAAATAGATAAGATAAGCCTAACAAGACATCAGGTCCCGATTAGATATTTGCCAGAGTATTAAAGGAATGTAAGGTAGAGACTTAGTATGCCTTTAGCAAAATTGTTTAAAATGTACTTAAAAACGGGTGTAGTACAAGTATCCTGGAGGATAGCGAATGTAATACCGATTTTCAAGAAGGGAGATAGCACACTATCCTCTAACTACCATCCAATCAGTTTAACATCACTTGTAGACAAATTACTGGAAGCAATAATTTCAAACTCTATTCGAAATCACTTGGAGAAGCACAAGTTGATCAATGATTCCCAACATGGCGTCACAAGTGGGTGTTCATGTATAACACTCTTTTCAGCTGTTTTTGAATCAGTGGATGATGGGAACGACTATGATGTGGTATATCTTGACTTCAGCAAAGCCTCTGACAGAGTCCCCAACGAAAGACTAATAAGAAAAGTGGAGGCTCATGGCATTGGAGGAAATATTCTAAACTGGATTAGGGATTGGTTACAAGACCGGAAACAGTGAGTGAGCATTAACGGGAGTAAATCCGACTGGAGTAACGTCACCAGTGAAGTACCCCCAAGGCTCAGTACTTGATCCAATATTATTTATTATATATATAAATGACATAGATATCGGCATAGACAGCAACATAAGTAAATTTGCTGAAGACACTAAAATAGGGAGTGTAATTAAATCTGACGAGGACTCCGCAAAACTACAGGAAGACTTGAACAAATTTTTTGAATGGTCTGAAAAATGGGAGATGAAATTCAATGTGGACAAATGGAAAGTACTTAGTCCAAGAGATGTAAACAGAGAAACTAGATACCAGATGAACAACGATGTTACAGAGAAATCTGACTGAGCGAAAGATTTAGAAGTAATATTAAGTAGGAATCTTAAACCAAGTAAACATTATGTATTTGCTTGAAACAAGGCTAACAAAGTGCTTGGGTTCATACAAAGGAGTGTTAGTTACAAGATTAGCGAGGTCATCCTAAAACTATATCTTGTGCTTGTGAGACCTCACTTGAATTACGCAGTTCAATTTTGGTCACCGTACTACAGAATAGACATAGAATCCCAAGAAAGAATTTCAGAGGAGAATGACAAGACTTATCCCGGGCATTAGGAACCTTGAGTACAGAGACAGGTTAAAGCATCTTAATTTGCACTCCCTTGAGAGATGTAGAGTGAGGGGCGATATGATCGAGGTACAGTGATCCCTCGGATAACGAAATTTCGGTTAACGAATTACCTTCCATAAGATTCTTAACTTCGGTTAATGAGTAATCCCTCGATTAACAAATTCCTTACAAGCACCCCTCAACATGTTTCTGCTTGCACACTAGCTGTCGTATTAGTCCGCCAATACAGTAATCGGTTCTAGGGCTTAAATTCCTTACTATTTTAGTAAATATCAAGAAGTTTGTACTAATCAATAATTTTAAGTCTTATATTAAAATTTTTAGTCATTTTAACAATTATTTAACATAATTCAAGTACAGGAATACTGGTTTTTAGTGTGCCAAACAGCCTCTCGACACACCAAGCAGGCGTCAGTCTTTGTGTCTTTTCAGTGGAGGTAACATCTTGTTTCAGACTCTCTTCAACATAAACTATTTTTTCTGTTTTTACAGTGAAATTATTAGTCATTTTGAAATTTATTTTACATATTGATGATATATAGTGCAGTGTTGATTTAAAGAAAAAAAATCTTTATTTACAACAATTAAATTTAAAATTTTAGTGGTGAAATTGTTATTGAATCCAGCATGGGTCCCAAGAAATCCAGAAAAGTGATTTCAATCCAGGTGAAACAGGGAATTATTAAGAAACAAGAAGGCATTAGAACAAATGTGCTTAGCAAAGAATATGACATGTCGACATCAACTGTGTCGACAATTCTTTCACAGAAAGACAAATTCAAGGAAATGAAAGTGAGAGAGAAATCTACCAGAGTTTTTAAAAGTATATCCCTAATAGCAAAAACAGAGAGGTTACTTCCCATTTGGATTAGGGAAAAACAGACGAAAAGTGATTCAGTTTCTACTGAATTTATTTGTGAAAGAGCCAGGGAAATATACGAACATTTAAAGGTAGATCAACCTGGTTCTTCAGGCACAGACTTTGAAGAGTTTAGGGCCAGCAAGGGCTGGTTCGAAAAATTTAAGAAAAGAAGTGACAGTTTTAGTGTTGTTAGGCATGGTGAGGCTGCCAGTGCTGATAAGGAAGGGGCAGCAAAATTTTTAGTGGAATTTAAAGAACTGATGGATACAGAAAATTATCTTCCACAGCAAGTGTTCAATGTGGACAAAACTGGGCTGTTCTGGAGAAAGATGCCCAAAAGGACATTCATCACCAGAGATGAAGCCTCTTTACCTGAGCATAAACCCATGAAAGACCGTCTCACTCTATTGCTTGGCGCCAATGGTTTACGGGATTTCCGACTGAAGCCCATGCTTGTCTACTACTCTGAGAACCCCAGGGTGTTCAAGCAACAGAAAGTGGTAAGAGGACGGCTTGGAGTTTATTGGAAGTCCAACCGTAAGGCATGGGTGACAAGACAGCTATTTAATGAATGGGCAGTTGAGGTGTTTTGCCCTTTTGTGAAGAGCTACCTAACCACCAATAAACTTCCTTTAAAGGCTCTTCTCCTTATGGATAATGACCCTCAACTTGCGAGCACTTTGGAGTCTCAATTTGACTTTGTCAAAGTGTTGTTTTTGCCTCCCAACACTACATCAATCATACAGTAAATGGACCAGAATGTGATCAGCAACTTTAAGAAGCTGTAGATGAAGAAAATGTTCAGGAGGTGTCATCAGGCAACTTCCACTGATCCTGAACTAACACTGGCACAGTTCTGGAAGACAGTTTAACATCCTGGAGGCTGTAAAACTGATTGTGTCCTCATGGCAAGAAGTCTCCACTAGATCCCTCAATTCTTCATGGAAAGCACTGTGGCCATCAGTAGTCCATGATTTTGAGGGATTTGGGGAAGAAACAGAGTTGGACCAGGAGATTGTGTCCATTGGTCAGTCATAGGGCCTTGAAGTGGAGGAGGATGATGTAGAAGAGCTTGTGATGTCTCATGAGCAGGAACTTACTCCTGAAGACTTGCAGCAACTGGATGAGATGTTAGAGGCTGACAGTGGTGAGGAGGAAAAGGAAAGTGATGACCATATGTCAACTTCAGATTTGAAAGATGTTGTTCATTACTGGGAGAAGTTCAGAAAACTGACTTCAAGGCACCCTAATGTGGAAAAAGCAGAACTTGCCTTGTGTAATGTTGAGGACACAGTGGTCTCCTTCTTCAAACATCAGTTAATGATGAGGAGGAGAGATGCCCCACAAACCAAAATTGACAGTTTCTTCACTAAAAGGCAGCAGGAAACAGATGCTAGCCCTCAGCCTTCCACTTCAAGAAGGAGAGAGGATGTTCATGCCGGAGAATCTGTCAGTCCAGAGGTTCCTGACAATTTCTTGGAAGGTGACTCACCTTCCAAGATGCAGTAAAATGATTCTCCTCCACTTCCACTTCCTTCTCTTCTCCCTTCTCCTCCTCCACCTCCCACTTCAAATTCACATCAGCATCATCATCCAGGAGCCTTCTACATACACACCTCAAAATAAGTGTACTTTACTACTTTTTTTGTTGACTTTATGCAATTTTTGGTGAGCTGGAACCAATTACCTAAAAACCCATTGAAACAATGGTTTCGGTTAACGAATTTTTCGGTTAGCGGGCAACCTTCTGGAACGAATTGTGCTCGTTAACCGAGGGACCACTGTATATAAATGGAAGTCAGGGCTAAACAAAGGTGACATTACAAAGGTACTCAAACTATCCAACCAGGAGCGAACTCGTAAGAATGGCTATAAATTAGACAAATTTAGATTTAGGCACGAAGTAAGTAAACATTGGTTTGGAATTAGAGTAGTGGACGAGTGGAACAAGTTACTAAACATCATCATTAACGCGAATACGCTGGATAGCTTCAAACATAGGTTGGATGGATATATGAGCGAGAGGGGTTCGGTGTAAACAGGACTGCCCAGTATGGGCCAATAGGCCCACTGCAGTTTCCTCCATTCTTATGTTCGTATGTAAGGACAAGAAGACTCGCCACTCACACTCAACCAGTTGCCTGAATGACTTATTTCTCTACATTTTTTCTTTTTGTAAATAATTTTTCTATGTTCTTTAATTTCACATGCTAATTATTCACTGTATAATAAATGTGCTGAATTGTTAGAGAATGTTCAGAAGTTGGAGGTGAAGAAAAGTTTGGATAAGTGGCAACTGTAAGAAACGAATGGGTCTGATGTGGATTTAGCTGGCGATGTTGTGTTGTGTTAGTGATGTAGTTCGTCATTGATATTATAATGTTATTAGTTAGCTTCAACAACTAAGGCCTTTAAGTATATAAGGTAAGCAAATTACACTAGTCCACCAACCATTCAAAATTATGAGGGACAGAACTCCCTGTTGTCTGAGTCACTGGCTCTTGAACACTTATGTAATGTTAATTGTTTTATATGCTTGGGCCTTTCTTTTCTCAGTGCATCCTGAACGAGATAAGTGATCATGAGTCAAACGTCAGTGACCTCAGCACTTGGTAAACATAATGATGGGAATTTAGCATGCTACAATGACCTTTCACAGGTCAAGCTTGGGTGACCACAGATTGGGAATTCAGAATACTCCTACCTTTCATTAAATATAATTTGCCGGGTAGATTTTTGGTTGCCAGACACAGTTCTTTACTGTACTTTATGTTTTAAAATAAAATTCTATAATAAACAATATCATGCAGGCAAAGTAAGAAAACCAACCCATAACCAAACAAAAGAAGCCAAATTAAAAAATACCTCTACCCAAATCATCATCCGTGAGGGTGTCCAAGCCATTTCTTGAGGAATCCGACATCATGGAGAGTTGACGGTGTGTAGGTGACGAGACACTGGAGGACCTTCCCGAGAGAATACCATTGGTGTCTTCAGAATGTTTATCATCAACAGTGTCGATATTTCGAATATCAGCACCACCAGCTGATAATTGGCTTATTCCCGAGTCCTAGTTAAGAAACAAATAATAAATACAGTATAGACTTACTCACAATAAATTAACTTTTTCAGAACAGAGCAATACAGTACTTAAAACTTGTACTAACAGGAATATAAATGAGTGGCTAGCTCCTGCTTTTTTTTTTTTTTTAGAATTAGCATCTTTTATTCCCTTTGTGAAACATCCTTGATTAATGAAAGTATAATAGTACTGTACAACCTACTGTGACAGCAGAATGAAACTCAGTTATAGTACCTGTGATGTAGAATCTCTATGTTTTTCTAGACTCTCTAGATCAAAACTATAGTTTTGGATCTCTGCTGTTGTGCGCTTCAAACTCCTGAAAAATGAAAATCTGTATAAAGATATCTGCCAATAAGCAAAAGAGGCTAACAAATAAAATTGCATATAATTGCAAATGTATATTGAGGTTTTTATTTAGTACTGTACCTGGAAAACTTGAGAACTGAGATACATTCATATTTTTCTCATATATTCAGTGAAAATAATTCACCATCAATACCAAATTGTCTGGCACAGAAATAAATGGAGTGATCCTGGAAATCACATTCTATACCAATATATTCATCTTAAGTAAATCATACACTCCAACTAAACCTACAGGGATTATTACCAAGGCAATAGTGACTTGGACTAAGCAAACCTTTTAAAAGGTTTTCTAAGCAGGAATTGCAACTTAGGACTGACGGCTAATGAGTTGTGATTCCACATCATCGGTGAACTATATACAGGGTGTCTCATAGCTCACACACCATAGAAAAATCAATAGTCACATTTTGTTTTCTTTTTCTGGCAAGGGAATCATATAAAATCAACAAAGATTACCCAACAAGGACTAATCAAATGGCCATCAAGGTCTCTAGCCCTCAAATTCTCTTCCTCTGGGGTCACCTAAAGTCTGTTCTCTATTAAGATAGTTCAAGAAACATTAGAGCTTCCCTACAATGAATACATTATTGTTTAGTTGTCCTCTTGGCATCATGAATACACAAGAATGAATGAGATGTAGCCCGCTGAATGAAATGATTAGACAAAACCTGTATTTCAAGAAAAGTCTCATACACCAAACTTTAACACTATGCTCAATAATTTTCTTTATATACAGCTGCTCCTCGACTTACGACGGGGTTAGGGACCCAAATCCAGGTCGTAAGTCGAAAATGCTTAAATAATTAATAGAAAATCTAAAATGGGTGTCTCTTTTTCTTCTCAGCACCACAAAACCCTCACTTTTAAGCTTGCCAGCCATTTTTAAGTGAATTACAAACGAAAATTTTGTCAGTACACAGCACAATCACTAACGATGGGACTCGAAAATACGAAATTTGACAAAATTTTGGTACGACTGAGGCAGTACTATGTCCGGGTGGTCATAGGTCAAGTATGTCATAAGTTGAGGAGTAGCTGTACAGTATTTAGCTTTATGTCGACAATAATCAATACTGCTTTACCTTCTTGTTTTACATAAGAAAGGGCAGATAGACTTATCAAAAAAGTTTGTTTAAAAATAAAAGCTGTTACTCTGCAACTCACCTGTACACTTCTTCTGGATTAAGATTTTCTGTATCATCAAAATCAATTGCATTATATCGTGAAGGTCGATGTGACCGTGGAAGAGAGGTATTTGGGCTCTGCAAGACAGGAGTTCCACCAACACTGGGCGGAGTGCGGGGTGGTAAGGAGGATGGTGAAGCATCAAGACTGGAGGCTCTTTTCAAATGATTCTGTATAATCTGTGATGCTGTGCTCTGACAGGCTGGAGGAAGCTGCTGCAAAAGTGCAGTGAACTCAGTGATATTACAGTTAAACATGGCAATAAAAGCAGCAGATGCTGCCCGTCGAATATCGAGGAATTTTTGGTCTGCTGTCCATGTTAGGATCTTTGCTAAGGCCATTGAAGTATCAGGAGAAGCAGTGAGGTCTCCCCGCTCCATTACATCCACTAAACACTTGAGGTATGTGAGGGTTGCAACCTTCACTTTAGAATTAGGTGTCTGGGTTTGATCTACTAAAAATCTCATAATAACAATGAATTGTTGGTCACAAGGGAATGAGTCTCTGTAAAAGAAAAAAGATACCATTAGTAAACTAGTAACCGATTCACTTAAAAATACCTGTAAAAAAAATAATAATATTAAATTAGTTTTATGCTTATATCATATTATTATACCAAACAAATTAGTATATACACATACTGTATATATACACTATACCCTTGTTAATTCGACAAAAAAAAAAAATGGGCTCTGGGTCACTTGAATTACCAAAAAATCTGAATTAACCGAGTTCTGAATATTTTGACATTATTCGAGATTTCTAAATTTTTGGGTTCGATTATTCGTTCATTTTCTGTTCAGTTTTTGTACCTTGTTTGGTTTTTCCAAAGATTTTTCCTCATTATTCCAACCAACAAACATACTATACTGTACTCAATTACCATGTCTTGGCTGTCACATAAAATATTATACCAGGATTATATTTATAATTACTGAACAAACAAATATTTGTTAAATCTGCATATGGTAATAATAAAGTAAATAATACAGTAATAAATAAATGTAACACACTACAAGGTGAGATGATGAGGTACTTACACAGCACACATAATAACAGCACAACTATAATGGTTTCTCCTTGTGTTTGAGGATGGCCGGCCCTGGGGACACCAGGGCATGAATTTGTTCAAGGTGTAGAAGCTGTTGTCAAAACAACAACCACACCCTAAGTTAATGAGTTGCACGACCAAGTGTCGACAACTCGCCAACTGCACTGACTAATCTTTACCCCGGAACACGAACCGCAAATCGATAAACTTCCAGGTTCCCAATTACTGCTAGGTAGACTGAGGCAAATAGTTAAAGAAACTTGCAAATAGTTTCACCCAGCCTGGGGATTGCACCCAGGCCCACTCACTTGCGAGTCAAGCATGCTGACCATCACACCACAGATTGCTTACTAAACCATTGTCTTATAACATTTTCATTTCTAATTTCTATTTTAAATTAATTGAAAATTAATTTTTAATCATTCCTTTAATTTTAACAGAAACATTTTTCTTCAATGACATTACACTAGAATTAACTCTAATGTAGAGTATATAAATCCAGGGTGAACACTAGCGTCCATCACACATGCCGCATGGGTAGTAAACAACTGGGTGTTGTCAGACGTATGGGTATCTATGATGCAATAATAGTTTATGAGCAGTTTTATCACAAATTGCAGTAATTTTATTTACTCAAAATCTTGCAAGATCTTTCAGATTTAAAATTCCATCAACACAATTAACAACATCCCACAAATCTCCTAAAAATACATCAGCTTTAAGGCACTAAGCATTTCAACTGAGGAGGTGGCACAGCCACATTACCTCCTGGCTGCGCTGGTCAGCAGCTGCCTCCTGATAGCTTATGTGTCACTAAGATGATTCCCAGATAGAGGATTTCTTTCCACTTGGACAATTCCCAGAGACAACTATTGCAAAAAATTGTCCAAACAGGTATAACATGAAATAATTTAGTACAAATGAATAAAATTTAATTATTTAATTAATAATAACAAATAAAATTGGGAATCATCATGAGAGATGGCAAAAACCACACAATGACTATCTTCCAGATGGGAATCATCCAAGTGGGATGAAAAGTGACCCAAACCTGCCTGGGTAACCACGAGAGCACAGTTGAATTGACAAGAATGAAATTTCAAACACGTTGCTGTGTGACTTTTCGGAATCACTCGGTTATTTTGGATTCATTCAGAATTCAAATAGTATAATTTATACAGTATTTGAAAAACATATGAATGAAGCCAAAATGTGAGTTATAACAATTTGAATTAACAAGGGTCTTATCTCTCCTTTCATACAAGCAAGAATAGCTTTAGCTGTGATATACATATATGCACACACACCCCGTATAAAAAGACTTATTGAGCAGTGCAACAAGGCATACTACACCAACAACCACATGTACAAAAGTCTACGTAACCAGGTCATCAGGGAAATCAAGTCGGCCAAGAAGACTTATTATCCCAGGAAAGTGCACGGCCTCAAGGAAGTCGGCATCGGTCAGTGGTACTCCAAGGTAAAAGATCTCTGTGGTCTCAACCGTCAGTCTCCCACACTTCCTTTCATCTCACATTTACCCAGTGAGGAGGCAGCTGAGATAATTAATAACCATTTTGCTACCATATGTCATACCTTACCCAGTCTTGACCTCACTCTCCTCCCAGCTTACTTACCTTACCCCTCCCCCCCCCCCCTCCCAGTGTTCAACCATATGAAATTGCCAACAAACTCCTGAAATTTAAATCCAAACGCTCCACGACCCCAATTGACCTCCCAATCAAAATATACAAGGAGTTTGCAGTCGAACTTGCCACCCACTCTGTTCTATTATTAATGCATCCCTCAGACAAAGCAAATGCCCCAATGAATGGAAAACCGCATTTGTCACCCCCATTCCCAAGGTCACCACCCCCACAGTCCCCTAATGACCTCAGGCCAGTTGCCATTACCCCCATACCCAGTCTACTCTGTGAGGACTTTGTTTTTGAGTGGGCATTTGCTAGAATCTATCAGTCAATTGATCCACAGCAATTTGGCAATATGAGGACCTCCTCTACATCGCACTGCTTAGTAAGCTTTCTGGATTTCCTAAACAAAAACCTGCAGAAAAGTAAGACATCACTAGCTGCTGCCCTTGTTGACTTCAGGAAGGCTTTTGACCTTGTTGATCACTGCACTGGTATCAACAAGGCCATTGCACTAGGGCTACCCACCAACCTGGTCTCATGGCTCACTGATTTCTTGAGTGGACGTTGTCAGGCAGTATCAGGGTTCTGTCTCCACATTCCAACACCTCACCTGCGGTGTTCCCCAGGGGACCAAGATGGGACCACTGTGCTTCCTCATCCTGATCAACGACGCTCCATCGGACACTACTCACAGGTGGAAGTGCGTGGATGACTGCACTGTGGGGGTTACAGTGGACAACACCGCACCAGACTACTCATCGCTACAAGGCACCCTGGACAGGCTGCAGGCATGGACTACGGAGAACAAGGTCACCATCAACCACACCAAAACCGTAGTCATGCACATTAATACCGCCACCACTCCAGTGCAAGCTCCAGCAGTTACAGTGGGTGCCCATCCTCTCCAGTTAGTGCAGTCTGCCAAACTCCTGGGTGTTACAGTAGACCACAAACTGGACTGGAAGGCCCATGTAAACAACACAATCAAGGCAGCCTCGTACCGACTCTACATACAACGACGACTCAGGTCACTTGGGACACCCACGCCAAAGCTGAGAACTATCTACAACGCCTTTATTCTCCCCAAACTAACGTATGCGTCTCCAGCCTGGTCGTCTTCTCTAAACTCTACCCAACAACGTCAGCTAGAGAAGGTACAGAAAAGGGCCTGCAGAATCAAGTTCGGCGCAGACTACTCCGGCTACTACAACGCTCTCTCCACCCTGGAAATACCATCCCTCAGTGACCTCCACCACCAAGCACTAACAAGGTTTGACAGTGGACTACTGCACCACCCTCGTCATTGCCACCTCCTGCCACTGACAGTACCCCCACCCACTTCACGCAGTCCGCCACTACAACAAAATTCAGCCCATAAGAGCCCGCACCGATAGATATAAGAATAGCACCATACCATCTATTGTTAAAATAATAAACAACTCCTGATTTGTGTACTGTACAGCCCTGTAAATGTATTCAACGCATATCATTATGTCTCAATCAAATGTAAGTCTGTATATTTTCAGCCACCGACTGCAACTCTATCAATAAACCTTGTTTATTATTATTATTATTATTTACGCACATGCACACACATTTTCCCTTCATTCACTGCCATCCATTGCTACTTATTGTTGTAATAGAAGTTTTCTGCCATGGTCCTCCCCTTCTACTATGAGGCACCAAATGTGTTGATTAATCACAACTATCCTAATAATCAGTTAAAGTTAAAAGTTGAAACTCAACTAGTTAAAGTGAAAATTTTGCATTTAAAACTACTATAAAACCACTATCATTAAATTCATTCAAAATTAAAATTTTGGAGAGCAGCATGTATTTCTTTGATACTTTCTTAGTGCTTGTAAAATAAATACCCATAAACTCTCTCTTCCATTTATATAGAGACTCACCTTACTAAATCTAATGTTCTATGAATTTTGGTCTGTACTGATCCTAGGAGATCTGAGCCCAATTTGTTAAGCAACCGTGTGAGCAGAACATATAGCCAGTCTCCGAGATCTGCCTTGTGCACCATGATCAGCTCCATCAGAGTATCAAGAAATAATGTAAACACTTTGGTATGCGCATCCATAAACATTTTAGTGAAGATCTCTGTGACACGTTTTAGTTCTGATCCAGTGAGCATATGTGAGCCACGCAGGAATGCTTGTAGTGCCATGAGGCCTTCTTTCCGATCACCCCAGTGAGTTGATGCACAGTTTAAGATGATATCACTAACATCCTGCATCTGTAATGAAAGTATTTGTAAGTAAAGGGTATATGTACAGTACAACATTATTAAAATAAAAACTTGTAATGTGTGCCTCACCATGCAAAATGAATTTAAATTTATTATGCTTAAGGAATGAGGTCAAATGACTGAACTACATAGGCTTCATCAACTGTGCAACTTGTTCATGTTCTTTCATGATATAGTCTGATGATATTTGAAGAAAATCCAAATAGGAATTAAGTATTTACATTCTTAAAAATAAATTTACATAGCATATTTCAACATAACTAACTGAACCATCAGGGTTTACTGTTTATGTATAGTGTCTCTGCTGATTTTCACATTTTACCTCTACTGCTATCATTCCATGTTTTCATCATGCCGGTCTACATCCATTTTGTTGCCTCTGTATACTTAAAGATAACCTGCATTTTCTTGACACCATCATATTTCTTATTACAGTACAACTGAAGGAACTAGATTCTGGACTCTTTGTCCAGAATGTAGCGCCTTCAGTTAACCTAAATTTTTATTTAAGATTTCTGCTGTGCTACTTCAGATATCTGGAAAAATCTTTCAAAATTCAGGAGAAGCTCACAGACAAGCCACTTGCATGGCCTTTATCATTGGTGAACAAATATCTGGCAACAATGAGGCTGCTGAAAAGTACATGACTGATTTTGCTAAGCTAGAGGAGAGGTAGCCCTGAACAAATTCATAATGCAGACAATGATGGTGCTTTTTAGAGAAGTTTGCCTTGTTACACATTTTATGGTCCAGAGGAAAAAGTTATGAATGAATGATATCAAAGAGTCTGAGCCTAAGGAGAGGCTCACTGTTCTAAAAATGTGCAAATGATGCTGGCACGCATAAATATGAGCTACTTGTGAGACGGAAGAGTGCTAAATTTCATGCTCTGAAAGGCATAAAAACTTTGCCTGTGCTTTAAAAGGGTAATAAATGAGTATGGACCATCCAGGAAATAACATTAGACTGGTTTATTTATAATTTTGTACCAGAGGTTCAAGTACACCACTGTACACTTCCTGTGGATAACTGGTCAGGTCACCCTCCTGTGAAACAGTTGAATGCTGGCAACTTCAATACTACTGCTTTTGTTTTAACTTTGTGGATGTGTGTTTCTAATTTGGAAAGGGTTCAGGTCTCAGCAGTCCACATTCTCAAGACTGTACCATATAATCAAGTCTTGCCTGCCACAACACTGGGATAGTTAAACTAACATGCAAATTTTACTCAGAAAATATTTAAAAAACTGTTACTTGGTGTTTGGTGCTGGAATGTAATCAAATGGTCTGCAACGATAATGTCTTAGAAAGATTCTGAATACGCCTTAATTACTGTAGGCCTTAATCACTGTATGTTAAAACAAGAAAGATATGGAAATGCCAACTGCTTCACTTCTTCAATATTTTTGCAATGGAACACTGACTTAACTGATGCTTTTCAGTGAAGAAGGTGGGCATTTTATAACTTATGTTGTAAAAAGTTGAAGTATATTGATTACCACGTCATTAAATTGGGAACAATACTGAATAAGTAAAATGATAAATTGTAATACAACAGGAGAATCAGGGGTAGGATGTTGATAAGAGCAGGGCATAAAACTAACAATTTAGTATTTCCTACAGTGTTTATGTATCCCAAAAATCCATTTCAACAAAGTGGATACTTGCTGAAGTTATATTGTGTGTGGTGTAAGAACTGTTATTATACTGCCACTGAATTTTGTCAACATAAACTTTTGAAAAAGGATCGATAATAATTATCATCATTCACCAACGTTTTACAGCCATTAATTTTAATTTTATTAACTCCTCTATTTTTCACAATAAAATGTTTCCAAAATAATCTTTAGAATTATTGGTTAAACGATTTTTGACATGAATTATACAATTAACT
This sequence comes from Homarus gammarus, assembly GCA_958450375.1. Taxonomy (NCBI): domain Eukaryota; kingdom Metazoa; phylum Arthropoda; class Malacostraca; order Decapoda; family Nephropidae; genus Homarus; species Homarus gammarus. The sequence goes on from CAUDMG010002927.1 coordinate 576,666, forward strand.
TAAGAATAGTTACTGACCCCACTGAAGTATTTGTATTTACAAATAATGTTGTCTATCAAATTTAGTTTTCATATCAGTCTTACAGAACTGTATTCTATTTAATTTGATCTGCAAAGCATTTCTCAGGTTACTGAACGGAAGTGACATTTAAACAGATGTATGAAAATTTTTCAGTAAAGGAAGAACCTATAACTGGCAGGAAATTTTTAGAGAAAATGCTGATTATCAAATTTAAATGCATATACAGTATGTGCAGTAACAAATTTTATTTCAATACAAGAAAACTTTCTCAAGTTAGTGAGTGCAAACACTATGTACAGACAAACTTATTGATTGGTGGATAAAGGTGTAACTGAGTGTTCCTTCAATGAAAATGGCACACATAAAACTAAGTCACCACAAAAGCACCACAAAGAAAAGCACATGTACTTAAATGCATATTATACTGATGAACAAAAAAGTAATGGATTGAGCATGGTATTGTACACATGGAAAGCTTTTAGGCCAATAATTTCTTTCAGAAACTATGCTGAATGTCAAAAACTGAACAGCTACTACTGTGTATTTCTAAAAAAAGAAGTTGAATCTAAATCTGAATACTGGACATAAATGGTTGGCTCAACACTTAATATGAGTCCAATTAATAAGTCTTACTCAAATCCTAAATGTGACACATAAATCCTGTAAATGACACAAAAACTGAAGGCCTTAAAGAAATTATCTAGAAATTACCAAGAAGATAAGTGAAATGATGTTAAAAGATTTTTATATACAGAGGTGATAACACAATAATGAGAACAAATCCATAAATATGATGATTGTGATTAATCTGTTTTGGATGATTCGAAAAATAGGATTACAATACTGTATACATACAGTAATAAAAAGATTACTATATATTTTCTTTATCATGAAATATCAAATACAAGATCTGCACATCTTCAACCAAATAAATGACAGAATTTAGCTCTGTGTTTATAATACCAAATAAGCTTGGTGATTCCCAAAGTCAAATAGTTTGAAGGTATATCTGAATAAACTACGGTAATATCTCCATTAGCCGGAATCCCTCAAACCCAGAACTCTCCAATAGCCGGAATTGAAATTTTCTCAGAAAATCGTCCTGAGGGGCACATTTTCTGAAAATTCTGAGAAAATTTTCCTGGTAGTGTACCCGCAAAATTCCAGGGATGGGGGATTTTTATTATGAGTTTGAGAGATGAAAATCAGGGGGATTTTCCAGAAATTCTGAGAAACTTTTCTGGGACCCAGAAAATTATGGGATTAGGGGATATTTTTTTCAGGTTTGAGAGATAATGTAATGCGCAATTTCTGGAACTCCCGAGAAAATTTTTCCATTACCCGGAAAATTCCGGGGATGGGGTTTTTTTCCCGGCTTTGAGAGAGTAGTCTCGTTATCCAGAAATCTCTCATTCCCGGAAGAGTTTGCACCAATTGTTCCGGCTTACAGAGATATCACTATACTTGCAGTTACATATGGTAAGTGAAGGCAATAACTGGACAAAAGATTTTAAGAAAGGTTAAAAAGATGAGACGTCAAATGCTATGAAGAGGTGTACGAGTAAATAGCGAAGCTCATTTCTGTAGCCCATGACGAGGTAATGGGGGACCTGCGCAACAAATTGGAAGCCAATTTATAAATGGAAGAACTTGGAAAGCAAGCTGATTGGAAGGAGCTCTTGACATCATCAAAATATTTATTATCAAAATGCATTTGTCACTTGCACTTAGACCACCTAACTATAGTATTTAGCAAATATCATGCACCCTGTTCCTCAGATGCATGACAAGCCATATTGGCCAATGGATATAACCTAATTGTAACCTAAAATATAGGGATATTGCCTATAGTCATATCTTTCTTTAAACCCATACTTTTAGTCAATCTACTTAAAAAAACTGACAGAGACCAAAAGCCTTGTTTGCTTATAATTATGGAGTAAGTGTTCCAATAATTTGATATGATACAGTCATAAATAATAAACAATGTGGAGAGACAAAATGCTAAACCTGTTATTCAACAAATTTGGACAAAATGGCTCTTGAAAGACATTTAGATACATTTCAAGAAGAAACAGTTCCTTGATCACCCACACACCAGATAAAGTCAGTGTAAGAGGAAAATGCCACAAATGGTGTGTTTTGGAGCATTTTGGCACCTGTCAATGCTACCTTTACTCTTCATGGTATAAAGATGTGGTTTTCTTATGTGTGACCCTGGCATCTGACTTACCTCTCGTAATCACTGAAATCTCTGGATAGTCCTCAAGATTCCCATTTTAACATTTATAGGCAACAGCTCAAAGCAGTAAGCAGTTAGTGTTGATGAATAGAAATATGAACATATCAACTTACTGTATTTAGTATGTTTTCATTAGTGAGAGATGACAAAATGAGTAAGCTAAAATATAACTATTATACTGTATATTGCAAGAAAATGTGCAATGCTGCATATGTACATGAAATACATGTTTTAGTAGGGTTGCTATATATTTATATATTACAGTACAGTGTACTATCAAAATGCTAGAGGAAGTGAAATATGCTATACACTTTCTTTCAAAGGAAAAACATGTTTACAATATGGAACCCACATCATGAGTGAGTTGTATCACTAAATTCTATTTTTTCATCTCTTCAAAACCTTAGTTTTAAAAAGTAGAATGTATAATTGAACATAATGTCATGTAGATTACTATTACACTGTAGAACCAAATGTGAAGAAAGAGTAAACATGGAAGTTACCATTGACAATTGATACACAAGTACTGGCAAAAAAATAAATAAATAATTAAAATAATATATATATATATATATATATATATATATATATATATATATATATATATATATATATATATATAGGCATATTGCTCTTAACAATAGTGATGAGGCAGTCATGCAGTGGCACCAATCCATCAAAACAACAAAAGCTAGGTGATTGCACAGATAAGAGGGACTACGCCATAACAATCTGCTTTCTGAAATGGTCTCACCTTCGCTGTTGGCTCCCACACTTCCTTGAGTATACGCTGTTGTGATCCGTACCAGAATAGCTAGGGTACGGTAAGAAGAGAACCATTGATAAGCTACACAAAAAAATTAAAATGCAAAATCCACCTGTAACAGAATCAAATCTGGCAACCAGGCTCTCGGCAGATTTCTGTTATCTTTTACTCTTTACTGTTTCAAGGTTTAGTAGAAACTTTCATAAAAAAAAAGAACAATAGAATGTACCGTATTGCACTAAGTCAAACAAAGTTGATGCATGCTCTGGACAGCCTCATTGCCAAAAAAAAAAAAAAAATCCACACAAAAACTAAAACTAAAAATGGGGGAGGAAGGTTGACAAAGGGAGAGAGGAGTGGAGGGAGGGCAGGATAAACAAAAGGAGGGAGACAAAGGAGATGTGGTAAAGAGGTGAGGAAGGAGGATTAAGTTGGGCAACCTGAGGTTCATTTACTGTAAGCCCCCAAGCTATTCATAATGGCTCAATCATCTATTTGGATAATAAAAATATAAAGAGATTTACTATGGTATAAGACTGTCATAGTAAAACAATCTATTACAAAACTATTAGAAAGTAAACATGCAGACACATTATTCATACAGTAAAACTGGCCATTCTAAAGGATTAGTCTTTAAGCAGCCATATATCACAAGTTAATGCAGCTTCACAAAACAGCAGAAAATTAAAATCTATAAGAAGTCATGACACTAAAGGTAACATTTAATCTTCTCACAATGCAGGGGTAACACAAAAGCTGTATATCTATACCCAAAATAACTAAGGCTACAAAAGCCAGTAAACAGGTATTTGAAATATACAGTACAGTACACAGTGTATGAATTATTACCTATGTCCTAAAAAGATAATACTGAATAACTGCAAACACAAAAAATTATCTAATGCTAACACCCGTCAGTGAAAGCATCTAAACCTCTCTTTTTTACACTAAAACCTCCAACTAACAAAATTAATATTTGGGAGGGGCTCATATGCAGAATTTTGATTAATGCAAATCTTTTAGTTTTGGATATTAACTTTGTTTGTTGTACAATTAAATCCATACCAGTCAGAATAATCGGTATGGAAAGAAAGGTGTATGTAACAAAATCAACAGTTATGATGCAGCAGTTAAAAAAAAAAAAAAAAAGGATGTGTGGAAGGTTGTACTTATCCCTAGATCTTTAAATAAAATCTTGGTAAGCTGTGTACCACTGAAATGAAATGGTTATGAACACACTGGACAAGGATGAGTTGTGAAAGCAGGTCACATTGGGCAAGAGTAAATATTGTATATTTTCTATCCTTAGCAGAAACAACAGATCGGCAGAGCTTACGGAGGGTTACCCTTTCTCTTCCTATTTCCTTATCATTTCCTACTTCTCTCCTATCATCATCAAAGTTCCAAGGCCATTTTTCATGCTTAGCCACAATTACATCATGGCAGCTCTCCATGGTGCACTGTCTCTTATACAGTAATACCCCGATTTACGTGGTTTCACTTTAGGCAATTCTACATTTACGCGGTACCTAGCCAGAACTGGAATTTCATTTTACTCAGTGCACCTACTCATGTGCATCTACTCATATACGCGAGTGAAGTATAATTTTTTATTTAGCTCATAAAATTCATACAAATTACCGGGCCAGAATATAATTTACATTGCTGGAATTCTTACAATATGATGATCATTTTGATTATAAACATCATGGTTTTGCACTAGACATACAAATTTTAGATCTAATGTAATAATTTGGTTTACAAAAAGCAAATATTTTATCTTTTGTGCAAAATATATGAAGTTTACATTCAAAATATTCCCTGACCTGCAAGGAATCCAGAAATGTCAATTATATTATCCTAACTTTAGTCTGAGGTATTATTTATTACTAAAAATGTAAATATACTGTTTTCTCCCAAACATTTCTCTGGTAAGGAGGGAAGGTGGGTGGGGGGGGGGGGGGGGAGGGAGGGAGGGAGGGACCCAGCTGGTATGGTGGGAAGAGCAGGGGAGGTGAGGTGGGGTATTTTGATTGACAGATAGTGTCCTTTAGAATTTTTTATTTTTTATTAACTGAAGATATTTGTTTTAGCTCATAAAATTCATACAAATTATCCGGCCAGAATATAATTTACATTGCTGGAATTCTTACAATATGATGATCATTTTGAATATAAACATCATGGATTTTGCATTAGACATACAAATTTTAGATCTAATGTAATAATTTGGTTTACAAAAAGCAAATATTTTATCTTTTGTGCAAAATATATGAAGTTTACATTCAAAATATTCCCTGGCCCGCAAGGAATCCAGAAATGACAATTATATTATCCTAACTTTAGTCTGAGGTATTATTTATTACTATACCTTAAAATCTAGTGTTTTCACCCAAACATTTCTCAGAGAAGTAGGAGCCAGTGAGCTGGGAAGAGGAGGGGGGGGGGGGGGGGAGAGTTGAGTCCATTATTTGAATGGACATTAACCTGGTGACTGTATTTCTCTTAAATATTAATTGTGTGTGCATACCATCACAAAATTAAGATGTTATTTTTGCTACAACATAGGTATTGTGTCGGAAAAAGTGGAGTTTGGGGGTCGGCCTGGTCTCTATTTCAATTAATCCCATATGTTATGTTGTTCACTTTACGCATTTCTCGCTTTACTCGGGCCTCCATGGGTTCAATTGACCGCGTAAAGCGAGGGTTCACTGTAGTCTCTTTACTTCATTTTCTTTGGCCATGCTCTCCTTTTCTTTTCCATTATAACATGCCCCTTCCTTCCTCTCTTCCTTTATTTCATCCCTTCTTTTCATTCTATACTTTTCATATCTCTTATCCTCCTATTCCTTTCTGATATATGTTCCTCCCCCTTCCTAATTTCTCTTTACTGAATTCCCATTTTCTCAAACTAAATTATTTTTACTCTCTCCCTTTTCTTCAATTCCCTCTTATTCTCATGACTCTGCTTTCTACCTAGAGTACTAATTGTTTTCTGAAGATCCCTTACAGGGCTTTGAGTATGACAAGAAGGTGCACCTAATTAATTAAAATGTCCAAGCCACATTTGTTTACCTGGAGTTCTCATAACAAAATCAAAACTACAACACAAAAGCTGCTTAAATAAGGCATCAGGCCACAATAATATATACAGTAGTTCCTAGGTTAGGGTTGCCATATCTGAACATTATAAAAAGAGGACACACACACACACACACACACACACACACAGTGGTCCCTCAGTTAACGAGCGCCTCGGTTAATGAGATTTCAGTTAACGATTTACCTTCCATAAGATTCTTAACTTCAGTTAACGAGCAATCCCTCGATTAACGAGTTTCTTACGAGCAGACCAGAACATGTTTTCGCTTCCATTTGGCGGTCCACCAGCTGTAGTATTAGTCCGCCAATACAGTACAGGTAGTCGTCGACTTACGACCTATGCGACTTACGTCTGTTCGACTTTACGACCGGCGGTACGACAGTTTTGGCCCCAGCCCCAGTGTAAATAATAAACCAATTGTACTGTAGTATGCAGTGATTTACTTAAACCTGACGACCGTAACAATAATGAACAAAGAAAATGTTGATAAAATATGACTTAAAGATGATTATATTATCATTACACATTACAGTATAATATACGTAAGGTAATTATAACATAGGCCGACTTACGACCAGATCAACTTACGACCGGTCGGCCGTAACCAATCTAGGTCGTAAGTTGACGACTACCTGTAATCGGTTTTAGGGCTTAAATTCCTTACTATTTTAGTAAATATCAAGAAGTTTATACTATTCAATTATTTTAAAAGTTTATTATTAACTTTTTAAGTCATTTTAACAATTATTGAACACAACTGAAGGTATAGAAGCTAGTTTCTGGCGTGCCATCCAGCCTGTTAACACACCAGACAGGCGTTAGACTTTCTCTGTTTTCAGTGGAGGTAACATCTTGCTTGAGACTCTCTTCAACTAAATGCTTTTTATCTGTGTTTCCAAGCAAATTATTGGTCATTTTGAAATAAATTTTACATATTGACTATGTATAATGCAGTGCAGTGTTGATTTAAATTAAAGAAAATAATCTTGAAATACACCAAGAGAACTAAAATTTTATGGGTGAAATGGTGCCATGGGGTGACTTCTCTTCCACCCCAATGCCTTCTCTTCTTCCTTCTCCTCCACCCCCATTCTAATTCCCATCATCATCATCATCAAGGAGCCTTCTACATACACACCTCAAAGTAAGTGTACTTTTCTACCTTTTTTGTTGAATTTAAGCAATTTTCGGTGAGCTGGAACCAATTACCCATAAACCCATTGAAACAATGGTTTCGGTTAATAAGCAACCTGCTGGAACGGATTGTGCTCGTTAACCGAGGGACCACTGTACAGTATATATACATACCAGTATCGATGTACACTCAGTTCTGCTATAACGCGATGGTTGTGTTCTTGTAAAATATCGTGTTATAGAAAATCGCGTAATAGAAATAACAGGGCTTATGGTGAAAATAGGGTTAGGTGCAGATTACTACATTACTCGAAATCGAAAAAAAATTAGTAGTTAGCCTAAGACAAAGGATAGCACAGTCTAAATAAATGTTACATTCATATCTAATAATGAAATCATACAGTAAATGTAACACTTAACCTTGAAAAAATATGAATAAAACTTGATGGGGGAGAAGGTTAATGTTGAGGTTGATAACATTGAGCTTCTCTTCATGTGTTATATCCTTTCTTTTACGATCATCACCGGGAATGCGATCACCAGAACGCTTCTTGGAGATATTCTTCTTTACCATATTCACAGTTAATACCACATAATTGGAGAAATAGTAAGCAAAAATCGCGTTACAGCAAACAAGCCTTCGCGTTATACGAATATCGTTCCTCTATTCATAAATCGAGTTAGAGCCCATTAGCGTTATCAAAACACGCGCTATAGCAGAACTCACTGTACTGTATTGCATTGTGTTTTTAATGTAGGCTAATATACAACATTTGCTTAAGGCTGAATATTTTCATTCCCTTAGCTGCAGTCTTCTTCCCCCACTGTGTGTGTCACTTGATGTGCCCATGCACATCAAGAATATGGTTGAAAATTGTTAAAATGCCTTAAATGCAGGACAAGAAAAACAAATGCCACAGTGTAAAAAAAGCCATAAGAAAAATATTGTATACTTTCAACATTTCATTTATGGCTGTAATAGCACTAAATACAAAAACAAATTTAATAATGCGCGTGGCTGAAGAACAAGGAAAAGCAGTACATGGCACTACATGCTAGCCCAAAAATTGCTAGCAGCTAAGTTGACAACACCGTACAGGCATACACGTGACTTATCGGCTGACGAAAACTGAACGAGATCTCTACGGTTTCCACCTCCCCTCTCTCACAGTCCCTCTCTCTCTCTCTTTCTTGTCATTACAGTTTCATGTTTCTTTTTTCCGTGGAGAAAATGATGGAAGCTGAAATTCCGGACTTTTAAATTTTAAAAATTACTTCCGGAAGAAGATTTCAAGACTTAAATGGAGGACATGTCCGGGAAAATGTGGACGTATGGCAACCCTATCCTAGGTTAACCAACACAATTCGTTACACAGAGTCATTCGTGAAACAAAAATTTTGTTAACCAAATCTATTATTTCTATGGAATATTGGGTCATTGGTTCCAACTCACAGAAAAGTATACATACAAAGTACAGTGGTCCCTCGGTTAACGAACGGTTCGATTAACGAAATTTCGGTTAACGAATTAGCTCCCATAAGGATTTTCAATTCAATTAATGAACAAAACTTCAATTAACGAAACCCTTACAACAAACATGTTTTGTTGTGCGCATCAGCTGATCGGCTAGTCCGCCAATACAATATTTCTGCATTTTTTATACAGTTAACCCTCACTTTACGCGGTTAATGTAACCCGGAGGGTCCCGCGTAAAGTGAATAACATAACATATGGGATTAATTGAAATGGAGTCCGGGCCGATCCCCAAACTCCACTTTTTGACGACACACAACTATGTTGTAGTAAAAATAACTTCTTAATTTTATGATGGTATGCACACACAATTAATAATTAAGAGAAATATCAATAATATTAGGTTTTTTAACACTTACATTAGTAGAAAAAATGGCTGGGCACACGGGGATGGGCGGTTGGTTCCGAGGCAGAGGGCAGATTATTGGCCCTCACCTGTGTCACTTGTATCACTATCCACCACAGAGGCTTGCAGGGCCTCTTTGTCAAACTCCCCAAAGTCCATATAAGTCCATATCCTCACCATAATTATCACTATCACTGACTTGGGCCAGCTGTGGTTGGTGGCGGGTGAAGAACTGGTAATGTTTTGATGACTGGGCGACCTTGTGCGCACCATGTTCGCGCCGCTTACACAACACGGTGGATGGCGGGAGGTTTGGATCCAAAAATGGCGCGGCTCGCCAGCCGCTCTCCGCGTAAAGGGGTGCACGCACCGCGGAATGTGAGCATCCTGGGTTCTGGCAGGGCACCGCGTAAACGTGGAAACGCGGAATGTGGGACCGCGTAAAGTGAGGGTTAACCGTATTAAAATTATTGGTCATTCTGAAATTTAGTTAACATATTGATAATATACAGTGCAGAAATTATTATGAAACATGAAGAAGGCATTGGAACCAATGCACTCTGTAAAGAATATGACATGTCATCATCAACTCCCTATACAATCAGCTGTTTGATATGTAAACAAAGCTGCCGATAATGCGAATATACACACCTCAAAGTAAGTTCAAATACAGTATATTCTATTTTTTATTTATTATTGTACAGTACTGTATTTAGTTTATATTTAATGTTTTGTTAATTCTATTACCAGTATACAGTACAGTACTTTGTATGTACTTTTTCTGAGAGTTGGAACCAATTACCCAATATCCCATTGAAATGATAGATTCGGTCAACAAAATTTTGGTTAACGAACGACTCTGTGGAACGAATTGTGTTCATTAACCCAGGGACCACTGTACTGTATACCGGTAATAGAATTAACAAACCATTAAATATAAACTAAATGCAGTATGTACTGTACTGTACAGTATACTGTACAATAATAAATAAAAAAAAAATAGAATATTGTATTTTAACTTACTTCGAGGTGTGTATGTCATATTTCTGGCAGCATTGTTTACATATCAAACAGCTGATTGCAAAGGCAGTCAATGATGAAATGCCATATTCTTTACAGAGTGCATTGGTTCTAATGCCTTATTCATGTTTCGTAATAACTTCAGCACTGTACATTATCAATACAACTATGTTTACTAAATTTCAGAATGACCAATAATTTTAATATAAGAAATGCAGAAATGTTCAAGAAACCAACTTTCTTGATATTTACTCCACTGGAAACGAATGTAAACATAGAACTGATTACTGTATTGGCGGACTGGCCGATCAGCTGATGTACACAACAAAACGTGTTTGTCGTAAGGATTATGTTAATCGAAGTTTTGTTCGTTAATCGAACTGAAAATTCTTATGGGAGCTAATTTGTTAACCGAAATTTCGTTAATCGTATCGTTTGTTATCTGAGGAACCACTGTAATATTGTCAAGTTAACCAGGTGGGTTTTGTTGTAAATAATTGTTTCTCATTACAATGCTATAAAAAAATGTAATCATAATGGGGGTATTTTATATTTTGGCCCAGGGTCTGGGGTGTATATAGTGCAGGGGGAGGAAAGGAGGGACAAAAAAATTTGAGCATTGTCCATCACAATTCCTAATAAGAATTAATTTTGTAGGTAACTGAAAAATCTAATTGGAAGATCTAGTGTAATAGCCTTCTAAATATCAAAATCTTTTTTGGACATACTGGACTGTATTATAAAACTTATCACAAGCAAAACACAACAAAACATCAAAATCTATCATTCAAAACATAAATGGGGGTCATCAAAAATGCGACTGTAACAAGGAATCTTTCATATTACAAGGCCACCACTGGATGATATATATATATATATATTATATATATATATATATATATATATATATATATATATATATATATATATATATATATTGTATAATATGTTGCTGACTGTATTATTATGGATGATTCCCTGTTAGTTTTCAGCTTTTCTGAGTCCCAAAACACTCTTAGAAACACTTACATCATTTCTCCTACAAGAGTCGAAGGAACGCTCTGAGCAAACGCTGGATGTTTCGCTGTCATTGTCAGATTGGTCCTCAAAGGCTTTTGTGTACAACTTTCTGTTGGGAGATCGCTGTGTGTGGAAGTATGGTCAATTTAGCAATTTGCTGTAATTACCCTTTGTTATCTTAAATATAGGTCATCCAATATTATTTATTACTTAAATTATTTATACAAAACAATTTATGGAAAGATAGTCAACTGAAATATGAATGAGACTTTTCACAGTAACATGAACTGGATGAACATGACCGATGCCTTTCAAATCCACTGAATTCACATTAATATGGAACTAACATTATATATTTACAATTTTCAAACCTGTTATAATTCTATAAGTATGGATACTGCAGTGTAAATTTAGTATAAATTAAATTAAATTAATAAACAGTAAACCTCAATGAGCATAAAGTCAAACCCCTATTATAACCAAAACCAAATGAGGAAATAAAGTGAGAAAGTGGCTACTCTTTTATTCTACTTGCCTAGATAACCAAAAAAAACCTTAGATGGCTAAAAATAAAATGCCAAGAAAAGCAATTTTTTTATGTTTACTTCATTGACTAAAAACCAAGGTATATTTTTACCATACATTTCATGACACAGTAACAACAATAAAAAAGAAGTCCCTTCTCACTTGGCCTCTAGAAGTACCGAGCCTACGAGTGCATGTGATTGTGTATTGTTTACCACAAATAATAATAGAATTAAGTAATTGATTTTAAGTTATATTTAATTACAATACTCACTCATGGCCAAAGCAGTAACCTATCTGCAATGCCTTGTGAAGCAAAAACTTATTAAATTTTATACACTTTTTAGATCTCCTTCTTTGTGGGATATGCTATTTTTGGATATCAAGGGCCCTGAGGTTGGGGATAGACCTAATTTTAGACCTTCTTCCAAAGTGTCATACAGCTTATACTTATTAGAAGAGACACATTTTGATTACAATTATGCCTTAATTTTTTTAATACAGGTACCTTCACCATAAAGGATATTTTTTAACAGTTCTCAGGGGTTATAAACATGTCAAGTCTTGGGTGCCATATTGGCACCTGGTGTGGGAAAATGAGTTCAAAATTGGCTTATTTTTGAATGAACAGACAACAGTACAATCAGTGAAGGTTATTAAAATAATTATGTACATACGTCATATATCTGGAAATAAATATAGGAGAAATATTGTTGCACATGCAAAGTCTCTGAGAAGTAAAACATGAAGCAGGTATGTAAGTAAAATACAGTTATCACATGCAGAATCATGAGTAAGCATCAGTCTGACACATAGAAGACCATGATAGGATAGGGCAAACTTTATTTTTAAGCATCATATTTATGTTTACTACAACCAACTCTAGATCACACATGTTGTGAGTTATATCATGTTTGATCAGAGTAAAGTAAATAACAAACCCATGAAGGGAGGTATAAAGTGCATCATGAGGTATGTATATCAACTGCTGTAAAGAGGCACAGATTGATCAGCTTTAGATAAAGGGTAGAGTCAGTTTGCAACATCATATTATATTTAAGGTGATTAGTGATAAGTAGTACAACAGGCTATTGGAACTAAATTCAAGAAAGAAACTGCATGTAAGCTGAAGAGGAAGCAAAACCTGACCATCATTTATGAAAATAATACTCCATCAAGATATTGCACAACAGCAGACAGTGGAAAATGAAAGTTTCAAATTAATACAAGCTAAGAGAAGTCAAGGCCATATTCATGCATTTGGATGTAAAGCCACTCCAAAACTGGAGTGAGATACATACACTTGTGTTGTTTATAGCTATAGAATTTATTACTTGCTATTCTCTGTTTACTGAAGACACATGCACCATGGAGTGGTACTTACAAGGACTCCTCCTGGTGGTAGACTCACCAGTGCGTCGGCTAACGCACTCTCTGCTTCACGGCTCTGCTGTAAAATCTTCTGGGCCATTACTTGTCTTGGTTTTCCTGGTACTTGTGGAGGCATTTCTGATGCACCTGAAAACATAAAGCAAAAAATAAAATAGTAAAAGTCCAAAAATCCAGACTTTTCAATTTTTTTTTCATATATAAATTTAGCTGGCTTTTGTGTGCATGTGAGCATGCGTGAGCGCCACAGCTGCACGGCGACAACAAGCGACCACGCGGTCGCCACTTTAAAACGAGCAATCAAACTGTGACACCGTTTGTAATTTTGAGTCCTACTCTTTCCATTTACAGAGTACTGTACAAGCCCATAATAATGGCTCCTAAAGTAGATAAACTTCGTTGTGTGAAGAGAAAGAAGAACATGTTGAAAGTGAGTGACAAACTTGAAATAATTAAGAAACTAGAACATGGTGTGAGCAATACTGTTCTAATGGAAACATACGACATTGGAAAGTCTACAATTAATGATATAAAAAAGTATGTAAGAACAAAATTCTCGAATTCACAGCTTTGTTCTTTAAAACTGCTCGTTTTGATAAATGAAGCATGCTATATTTGCTAATGAATAAACTATCAAAATGAACGTGTTCATCTCTTCTTTATTCCACCTTAAATTTGAATTTTTAAAGTACTGCCTGAGAATCCGGAAAATCCAGACCGACCCAATCCCCAAGCAGTTCGAATTTTTGGACTTCTACTGTAATATACATTTCAAATGAAAGCTAAATTTTCATATGGTTGTAACAGCACCTTTTGCATTATATAAATATTAACCCAAATGTATAACACCAAATTATTCACTATGTTATTCAACAATGACTCAGTAGTTACAGTATTCACGTTATACACGCTGAGCTTGTAACTCTCTCAGAGGGCAGGCAAGGTCAACCTGATTAATCAAACACCTCGCCCAGTCCTCCTCCCTTCTCGCTCAGAGGAGAGAGCTAGAATCTTACCACTACTAAAGGGGCGAACACCCAACGTAAGTGTTCACATATATGAGTGCACTTAAGACACTTCCCTGGAGAGAATTCACAATACATTCTCTCCTAAACTCAGTACTGTGTATATAGATGCTTCAACAATGAATGAAAGCCCAGAATAAGTGTTTACTTCAGCCCTGCCACTTAGAGTTCCAGAACTTATTTAAAACAATTGTGTGTGATACCCAAAAACAGCTATCACATGGTAAAGCACCATCAGATTTCGAGATAGAAAAGACTGTTAATAACTATTAAACCTCTCGCACACGAGATAAGTTTTAAGATTTCCAGTTATAAGATCACATCTCTGAGGCCCCCAGGGCAGGCAACACAGCGCATGGTGAATATTTTCTTGCTTTATCAATCCCCCCCCCCCCCCCCAGTAAAAACTTGTTTTTAATGGCATAAACCATATATCTTTGGTTTCATAACTGATTGCTCCATAACATAAGCAAAAACAAATAAATAAAAAAAAATACTACAGAGTTATTTTTCGTCACTTCTAATAAATATGAGAAGAAAAAAATACTCACCAATATGTTCACAACCTCCTAACTCAAAATTGTCTGAGCCAACTGTTTAGTACTATATATGCTGCTAGAAGTGGAATTTTATAAGCTTTCCAATGTAGTACAGTAATCAGTTTTCTGATATGACCAAGAGTTTTTGAGAAAATAGCAAAAAATAGATTATTAAATGGTAAAAATCTTAGTTTTTTATTCTTTTTTCATTATTTTTGTGCCTATGTTTCATATCAATACAAATTATATTGCATCTTGTAGCCAATACTATAATGAAGAGAAAGGTACTGATAAAATTCATGTAAGTCTAGAAGATCATCTTTCAGAGACTTTTTTCGAGACATTATCACTACAGGGGCCCCCCCAATTTCGCGGGAGTTAGGTTCTCATAATGGCCGCGAATCGCCAAATCCACGAGCAACATTTTTAATCGTGTGCAAAGAAATGTATATTCCCTCTATGTGTTTGCCCTTAGGACAATTATTTCTTTTACCTGTATTGTGTATGTGTGTGTGTGTGTGTGTGTGTGTGTGTAGACACACACAAAACACATATAAATAAATAATAATTGGCAAATCCTCTCACAAATAATCAGCAACAAATTTATTAAAAATGTGAGTCTACCCTCAAGTTCGTGCCTCATTAATAAAGTAATAAAGGACTGTATTCCAGGAGTTGAGGCAGCCTGCACAGAGCTATGGAAATTTAAATGGACACGGCTCTCACTCAAGGTCTGACTGCTGAGATAATACTGTACCCCACTTTTATTTTTCCAGCCTTCCCTTCCTATGGGCCTCGAGAATTGCCATTAGTTTATTTGATAGAACTTAATTGCTACTATGACATATCAAAATTTGATGCAATTCAGTTGAAAACTTATTTTTGACAAATTTTTTAATGTTTGGTGACTCAACTTGCGTCACCATGAAGTTGGTCTTGTCATGAATATGACGTGAATTGCATCATCGTGCACGAGAGGGTTAATAAAGCCACAGAAATATAGCTCGTCTACCGCAAACAAGAAGCTACCGAGATTTAAGTCTCCAATTTACTATGTCTAATTCTTTACTGTTTATCACAATGCAGAAAGCTGAAAATACAAACTTGATGATTAAATCACTGACAGACAATACATCTCTTACATCTAACAATATAAATAACTAGACATACAGAATCATCATCGCCACCATTTTACAGTCATATTCCATAATTGTCTGATGGCAGCACCTCATTGTTGCATAGTCTTGTAACCAATCTCTTCAGGTTCTTATCTGATATCATTTATAACAACCTCTCCCCATGCTATTCTTGGCCTACCCTTACCTCCCCTTTCCACATTCAAACTCCTGCACCTCTTGATCCAGTTGGTCTCCTCCATACTTTCCACATGCCCAAACCATCTCAGCCTACCTCTAAGTAGAACTTCATCAATACTTTCAATATCCTGTTGCTCTCTTTGCTCTGAACAGGATTTCCTATCTTTAATCACCACAATATACAAACATCTCACCATTCTCATTTCAGCTTGCCATACATCACACTTCTCATGCCAGTTGCATACATCTTACCTTTCATACAAATAGAAGGCCTAGTTAAACTTCTTCCAGCCACTTTTGACTTGCAACTGAGCTAGCTTCAGCACCACCCCCAGCAGTGACCAACTCAACACCACCAGCACATGATATATCCCTAATGTTGAATTTTTCCAGCCTTACTTAGGCTATATAATTACCTGCATATACAGCACACTTGAATTCAGCAAGATTCTGCTATCTGCCATTTACACCAATGTACCTCTTGTGTACCCATCTTCCACATTCACTGCACATTATTGAGTTGCCACCAACACACAACTTACAGACAAAATATGGCCATTTTCCACTTACCAACACAAGTTCTTCACCCATGCCACAAAATATTATTTTTGTTTTTGCCATATTCTCTCCCATACCCTTCCATTTCTTAAATTTGACTATAACTTCCTTAACCCTTAGACCCCAGGTGATGTTCCAGAATGTCCGACCAGAGCGCCCCGGGTGACATTCCACAACGTCCACCTATTCCCGCCACTTTTTTTTTATTATTATTTTAGGAAAAGTTGATTTTTTGTTGATTTATCCCCACGCAGAGGGGTACTGCCAGCAGCACCCTAACCCGGGGCTTAAGGGTTCATACTATGTACTGTACTATCAACATTAAGCTGTCAGCACACAATAACTCACAGGGCAGACCAGCCATCAAAATAGTGCTTCTAACATCATGATAAACTGAAGGTGGCCAGAACCTTGATGAACCTCAACTCTCACCTCAAATTTCAAAATTCCTCAAAATTTACTCATACAATGTCATAACCACTCAAACAAGACACTTCTTGACCCCTAACTTTCTCACTGCCCACTGCACTACCTCACTTGATAGTACCCTCTCAAACGCCTTCTCTACTCGTAAGTCTACAAATACAAAGTACAGCTCCTTTCTTTCCTTAGATATTTCCCTTGAAGTTGCCTGACCATAAAAATTGCCTGTAGTTAGCCCTCTGCCTGTCATGAACCCAAACTGCAGAGTATATACATATATATCACTTGTCAATTTCTCAATCACTCTATCCACAACTTTCATAACTTGGTGTAACAGCTTCAAGTGATGTCCAAGTACATCACCTTTTCCTTTGTAAGCATTTACAATCGCACTATTTAGCCATTGAGCTGTAACAATACATACCTTCCCTACATAAATCAATTCAGTTACCATCATCTAATGTTTTCAATGTTTCTGCAACTATTCCAGAGCTACAGCAGCTTTTCCGCTCCTCACCACCACAAATTCAGGTGAAATTAAAATGCCACTGCCAGATGACTTCCATTACTTAGGTGGATTCTTGAGAAGGTGCAAAATTCAGTTGTATCAAAAATCCTATTATATTTGTGGCTATAATAAACATTACAGACCAACATCATCTAGGTGCATAATCATTTCTTTGGTTATTCAGATTTTCAGCATGAAACTTACCAGAGATGGATCTTGAGCGTGATTTTGAAGGTGATATGACACTTAATCCACTATAACGGTTAGGTGAAGGTTCCCGAGAAGTGCCTGTGGAGCGTGGAATGCCACTTCTGCGGCGACTACGACCTAAAGTGCCAGAGTCTCCAGGTGATGCGTATGTAGCATAACTAAGTCGTGATGATGGAGATCCACTTCGGCTGCCAGCTGTATGGAGTTTTGGAAAAATTAAAACGTTAAAACAAAAGGAATTGTAAAATAGAGAAACATGAATCAACCTTTATGGTGCGATATTCTCACTTCTCAATTTATTCTAGGGTTACCAAATCTGATACTGTACCACGATGAGCTGACTGTAGGAAATATAACCATAGAGCATAATTATGAGAAATGATAAAGACCCACTGAACAAGAGTGAAACCAATATGAAATGCCGGAATAAGAATATTTGTGGGAAGGGTGTCAAAAAATAAATTCTGTATTAGCTACCCTGCTGTGTAGCTTGTACAGGTATCCTTGGTGGTGATGAATGCACTGCCCATATGGCTTATAAAACCCAAAATGAAGGTCAACATGAATCTTCTGAAATCTAGCTAATTGTACAGCAACTCACTACTTTTATTACTTATGCCCTGACAGTTAATGTGGGAATTGTTGAGAATCAAATGATTTCCCCTTTCAACAATTATGTGAGAGGTACATAAGCACATACGAAAGTTTGGGAGCAAATTTGTGTCAAAGAAGACACTATGAGGGAGTTCACCAAGACGCAAAAAATCATGGCATTTATATATACTGTACAGTAATCCCTCGGTTAACGAAATTTCGGTCAACGAATTACCTTCTATAAGAATCTTCAATTCGGTTAACGAAAAAAATTTGGTTAACGAATTCCTCTCAACATGTTTTCGCTTGCTCACCGGCTGGAATATTAGTCCGCCAATACAGTAATCTGTTCTAGGGCTTAAATTCGTTCCCATTTGAGTAAATATCAAGAAGATTGTACTACAGTAAGTCCCCAAGTTACGTACATAATGGGGACCAAAAGGTTGTACTTAACTCGAAATGTACGTAACTCGATAATTTCCGCGAGTTTCTTTGGAAAATCCTGTGCTGTTTTCCAATCAGCACTCGCCGCCTCACCAGTCACTCGAACATTATGCAGCTTATTTCGCACCTTGAATCGGTTAAACCACCCATTGCTAGCATTGAATGTCACAGTATCATCAGGGTGATCTTTCTTTAGGTCGTTGAAAAGACTTAGGGCTTTCTCCTGAATCATACTGAGACACAGAGGCTTACGTTTTTGTGTGCAGTCCTCGATCCACAGCGCAAGATATTTTTCCATTTCTTCCAGAACCTTCCCTCTTCTTTTAGTTATAATCGTAGATTGCATTGGCACTGCAGATTTCACATGTTCCTTGATCTTTTCTTTGCCCTTATCAATTGTATTAACAGTTGACCGACTCAGGTTAAATTTGCGGGCAACATTGGTCAACTTTTCACCACTTTCAAGCAGTTTTATTATGTCCATTTTTACCTCTAGTGAGATTGCTTGACGTTTCGTAGCACTCCCACTGGCTTCACCACTCTTACGCTTTACACCAGTCATTGCACACAGAGTAAAGTGTACAAAATAGGGCAGAAATTCACAGGAGAAGTACTGTATGCACAATGACCACACATGTTGTTTTGGTGCGTCTAGCGTGTCGTCTGCATGGTCAGTGATAGTGGCGGCGCGGTGCGGCTGGCTCGCCCGCCAAATTTAAAAATTGCTCGCCCTTTTAAGACAATATTTTTGCAATTAAAGACTTCAGAAACGATGTACGTATCGGCCGTTTGTATGTAATTCGGATGTACGTAATTCGGGGACGAACTGTATTCAATAATTTTCAAGTTTTATATTAAATTTTTTAGTCATTTTAACAATTATTTAACATAATTGAAGTACAGGAAACTAATGTTTAGTGGGCCAAACAGCCACTTGACTCACCCACCATGGTGTCAGTTTGTCTCTGCTCAGTGGAGGTAAGATCTTGCTTGAGACTCTCTTTAACATAAACTATTTTTTACGCTTTTACAGTACAATTATTGGTCATTTTGAAATTTATTTTACATATTGACAATATATAGTGCAGTGCAGTGTTGAATTAAAGAATATAATCTTGAATTACACCAAGTGAACTTAAAATTTTATGGGTGAAATGACAGCATGAAGCATGGGGTGATTTCTCTTCCACCCCCACTTCCTTCTCTTCTCCCTTCTCCTCCACCCCCACTTCTAATTCCCATCATCATCATCATCATCAACCAGGAGCCTTCTACATGCACACCTCAAAATAAGTGTACTTTATTGGATTTATTTTTAGTTTGTATGTAATTTTCGGTAAACTGGAACCAATTACCCAAAAACCCATTGAAAAAATGGTTTCGGTTCACGAAATTAAGATCTTAAAAAATATAGATTCTTCATAAGACATGGACATAAAGCTAATGCTGTACATAAGAAAACTTAAGATTCTATGCCAAGAAAAGTTAATTTGAGAAATATACAAATAAGTGATTTTTCCCTTGGAAAAATTTTGATTTTTATATACTAGTACAAAGTAAACACAAGGGCCAAAAGGTTTTCATATTTAGCCGAGATGGCAAATGACTTCAGCAATTTAGGGCAAATGTAAAAAGTTTCAGTGGATAAAAAAAATAATAAAAAATAAAAAATATTGGGAATTACAAAATGGTGTCAGCCATAAAAGAGATAATGAACTTACCTGTAGAAATGTATACCGTATATCTTGGCCTATAAGGCGTCGGGGTGCATAAGACGGCCCCCCCAAATTTCCATTTAAAAAGTAGCTTTTGAGCTCTATTCGCTGTATAAGACCAGTACCCCAAATGTGACACTTACCCACTGACTCAGTAGTCCTTTACCAACCATCCTTGGTTTTTTAAAATAAGGCCAATTCACTTCAAGTAATGTCATCAAATGTTACCCGCTGGTGTAGTGTAAACACTAGTGACATCACTGAAGCGTCTGCTATCTACCGGTA
The DNA here is from genome assembly GCA_958450375.1 of Homarus gammarus. Lineage (NCBI taxonomy): Eukaryota > Metazoa > Arthropoda > Malacostraca > Decapoda > Nephropidae > Homarus > Homarus gammarus. Next base: position 597,383 of record CAUDMG010002927.1, read on the forward strand.
ACTGGAACTAATGTCTGTGTCGAGTAAAATTTTTCCATTTACTTGAAATATATATATATATATATATATATATATATATATATATATATATATATATATATATATATATATAATATATATATATATATATATATATATATATATATATATATATATATATATATATATATATATATATATATATATATATATATATATATAGGTCGAGGGTTCGATTCCTTGCTGGTGAGGTCGTTGATTGTATGTTCAAAGTCCGCGTGTTAAATGGACTAAAAATGAAGTATATATATGTACCTCGCGTTTCATACCAGCTGGATTCGGTAAAATGCTACTGACACCACATACGAGGCACGGGCAGTTTCCCATTGAGGTTCACGGCGCCATCAGCTCGATGAACAGGCTTTGTGTGAAATATAACAGAGTCTAGAACTGCTTTTAGTGTCCTTGTGGCCTAGCCGGTAAGCGCTCCCTAGTCACACCCAGTAGGTCGAGGGTTCGATTCCTTGCTGGTGAGGTCGTTGATTGTATGTTCAAAGTCCGCGTGTTAAATGGACTAAAAATGAAGTATATATATGTACCTCGCGTTTCATACCAGCTGGATTCGGTAAAATGCTACTGACACCACATACGAGGCACGGGCAGTTTCCCATTGAGGTTCACGGCGCCATCAGCTCGATGAACAGGCTTTGTGTGAAATATAACAGAGTCTAGAACTGCTTTTAGTGTCCTTGTGGCCTAGCCGGTAAGCGCTCCCTAGTCACACCCAGTAGGTCGAGGGTTCGATTCCTTGCTGGTGAGGTCGTTGATTGTATGTTCAAAGTCCGCGTGTTAAATGGACTAAAAATGAAGTATATATATGTACCTCGCGTTTCATACCAGCTGGATTCGGTAAAATGCTACTGACACCACATACGAGGCACGGGCAGTTTCCCATTGAGGTTCACGGCGCCATCAGCTCGATGAACAGGCTTTGTGTGAAATATAACAGAGTCTAGAACTGCTTTTAGTGTCCTTGTGGCCTAGCCGGTAAGCGCTCCCTAGTCACACCCAGTAGGTCGAGGGTTCGATTCCTTGCTGGTGAGGTCGTTGATTGTATGTTCAAAGTCCGCGTGTAAAATGGACTAAAAATGAAGTATATATATATATATATATATATATATATATATATATATATCTTTGTATATAATAATCCACACGGGAGAATGGAAACAACGGAGTACCTTAGCTTTCGTCTTTATTCAAGACATCTTCAGAGGCAACTGGATTACATGGACAGAGAGAGGCTTAAATATACAGGGTGACCTAAAAACATGAGGTCAGGTCAAAATGATGACATCCACTAATCCCCACACCAACACAAACGTAGAGGAGCTTAAGAGAAGGGTGGTGACGTGACTAGTCAAGTCAGGTCAGAAAAAAGGGGACCCACAAAATAACTATCATACATCTAGATCAAAGGTTTTTAAAGCATTTTTAACCTTGGGCCACTGACAAATAAATTTATGTAACATATTATCAGTTTTGAACTGACCATCACTAAGGTTTATTGATTTTAATTCCTTAATCAAACTAGCTTCAACAAGAAGTCTTTCTGTGACACAAGATGATTTGAAAACTTCTAAGCTTTTTTCCCAAGCAATGGGGTGATTAATTATTATTCCTAACATGAACGAACAAGGCACTGCTTTCAGATGCAGTTCTAATATTATACTTATGTTGTTTGATTCTGAGCTGCAGTGTTTTTCCTGGCTGACCTACATAACTACAATTACATTTGCTACATGGAATACAATAAACACTACCATTTACATTCAAACTTGGGCTATTCCTTATTAACATATTAGTAATGGTTGAGTCATACTTGAAAACAACATTAATATTTAGAAGCTTGAGGGACCGAACTAACGGGACAAATTCATTACGATAGGGCAGAGTCAAAATATTCTTAAGTGTAGGAACTTGTCTGGTTTGAGAGGAATGAAAGGATTTTTTAGCCCTATTAAAACAACGATCAACAAACACAGAAGGGTACCCAAGTTTATGTGCAATAGAACGAATGTGTTTCAATTCATCGTCAATAAATTCAGAGTCACAAATACGCAGACATCTTAAGAACATAACAGAAAAAACTGACATTTTGGTAGACTCAAGGTGATTCGATAAAAAGTGAATGAAACTGTCTACCTGTGTGGGCTTTCTATATACCTTGAATTTATAGTTTTGGCCATTTCTCATGATAAGCATATCAAGAAATGGAAGGGATTCATTTATTTCTCTTTCAATTTTGAACGTGATAAGTCTAATGCTATTGTTATCTTGGATAAAAGTGACTACAATGATAAGATGAATTCATTACTTAGTGATGAAAGCACGTATTGTGGGCTTACGAAAGATCCCCTGGAAAATATTAATAAGTTATCTAATTCCAAAATGAAGATGTTATTGAAAAAGAACCCCGATCTCACTAAACAGCTCTCTCAAATCAATCCCACTTTACCCTATATGTATGGCTTGATCAAAACCCACAAGCTTAATAATCCATTACGTCCTATCGTGAGTTCTGTGGGGTCTGTTACTTACAAATTATCCAAGTGGCTGGTAAAGATGATATCCCCTCTTACAGGCCAAATATCTAATTCACATATACGCAATAGCAGTGATTTAATTGATAAACTCAAGAAACACAACGAACCTTGCGAATTAATAAGTTTTGATGTAAATTCACTGTTCACTAGAGTACCTGTCAAAGACTTACTTTCATTTCTTAAAGATAAATTACAACTGCTAGATTTAACTATTGAACATGATACTTTCCTGAAATTGATAGAGTTATGCGTAACTGACAATGTGTTTAGTGCAAATGGGAAGTTCTACAAGCAAATATTTGGTATGAGCATGGGTAATTGTCTTTCTGCTCCTCTAGCCTGTATTTATATGGAGTTTTTTGAGTCTAGATTACTACCCAATATAGTGGACTTTATTCCTCCATGGTATAGATATGTAGATGATGTTCTTTGTCTTTGGCCTAAAAATAGTGACCCATTTGAATTTTTAGACAAACTTAATAATATTGTCCCTAGTATCACGTTCAAAATTGAAAGAGAAATAAATGAATCCCTTCCATTTCTTGATATGCTTATCATGAGAAATGGCCAAAACTATATATTCAAGGTATATAGAAAGCCCACACAGGTAGACAGTTTCATTCACTTTTTATCGAATCACCTTGAGTCTACCAAAATGTCAGTTTTTTCTGTTATGTTCTTAAGATGTCTGCGTATTTGTGACTCTGAATTTATTGACGATGAATTGAAACACATTCGTTCTATTGCACATAAACTTGGGTACCCTTCTGCGTTTGTTGATCGTTGTTTTAATAGGGCTAAAAAATCCCTTCATTCCTCTCAAACCAGACAAGTTCCTACACTTAAGAATATTTTGACTTTGCCCTATCGTAATGAATTTGTCCCGTTAGTTCGGTCCCTCAAGCTTCTAAATATTAATGTTGTTTTCAAGTATGACTCAACCATTACTAATATGTTAATAAGGAATAGCCCAAGTTTGAATGTAAATGGTAGTGTTTATTGTATTCCATGTAGCAAATGTAATTGTAATTATGTAGGTCAGACAGGAAAAACACTGCAGCTCAGAATCAAACAACATAAGTATAATATTAGAACTGCATCTGAAAGCAGTGCCTTGTTCGTTCATGTTAGGAATAATAATCACCCCATTGCTTGGGAAAAAAGCTTAGAAGTTTTCAAATCATCTTGTGTCACAGAAAGACTTCTTGTTGAAGCTAGTTTGATTAAGGAATTAAAATCAATAAACCTTAGTGATGGTCAGTTCAAAACTGATAATATGTTACATAAATTTATTTGTCAGTGGCCCAAGGTTAAAAATGCTTTAAAAACCTTTGATCTAGATGTATGATAGTTATTTTGTGGGTCCCCTTTTTTCTGACCTGACTTGACTAGTCACGTCACCACCCTTCTCTTAAGCTCCTCTACGTTTGTGTTGGTGTGGGGATTAGTGGATGTCATCATTTTGACCTGACCTCATGTTTTTAGGTCACCCTGTATATTTAAGCCTCTCTCTGTCCATGTAATCCAGTTGCCTCTGAAGATGTCTTGAATAAAGACGAAAGCTAAGGTACTCCGTTGTTTCCATTCTCCCGTGTGATTTTATCAAGATTTATCTTATCCACGTTTTCATTGTGGATTTACATGAAATATATATATATATATATGTATATATATATATATATATATATATATATATATATATATATATATATATATATATATATATATATATGTATATATATATATATATACAGTATTACCCCGCCTAACGCGGTTTCACTTAGCGCGTTTTACCATATATGCGGTGCCTCGCCAGAAGCGAACTTTCACTTAACACGGATTTTTTCCACATATACGCGGTGAGTGTCCGGCTCGAGACGCTATTTTTAGATTTGCCCCACCCGCCACCCTGCCTGACTGCCTGTTTTAGCTCATAAAATTCATACAAATTACCCGGCCAGAATATAATTTACATTGCTGGAATTCTTACAATATGATGATCATTTTGAATATAAACATCATAGATTTTGCATTAGACATACAAATTTTAGATATAATGTTAACTTGGCGACTGTATTTCTCTATTTCTCTTATGTATTAATTGTGTGCATGTACCATCATAAAATTAAGATGTTATTTTTACTACAACATAGTTATGTGTCATCAAAAAGTGGAGTTTGGGGGTCGGGCCAGTTTCTATTGGAATTAATCCCATATGTTCTGTTGTTCACTTAACGCGGTTTTCACTTAACGCGGTACCCTCTGGGTTTTATTGACCGCGTTATGTGGGGTACAACTGTGTATATGTATGTATATATATATATATATATATATATATATATATATATATATATATATATATATATATATATATATATATATATATACAAAAAATAAATGTTAAATGAATTATTTATGGTGCAATAGGGTACTGGTCACTTCAGACACAAAGACAGGCTAAAAATAGCCTTCTTTATCTCCCCTCCATCTCACCCTGAGCCAGAGGGAAGGGTCATGGTAAATAACATTTGTTTGCTTATTTTCCATTTACTTGAAATAGATTTACCAAATTATTTGTTTATTTATTTAAAAGTCATTTACTGAATATTCTATGTAAAAAATAAATTTTAAATTAATTATTTATAGGAGATAAGTATTATGATCAGTAAATATATGGTATTACTGGCCACTTCAAACACAAAGACGGGATAAAAATAGCCCATCTCCCCCTCTTCTTACAGCTGCCAATGGGAAGCGTCTTGGTAATTAAATTTGATGTTTATTTTCATTGTCTAATTTATCATGTATCAAAGTAATATTACTAAAAATTGTGTAGGTAGTTGGCAGCTACCAAACAGGTAGATACTACCATAATGTGTTGTCTAATGGTAGACCCTGCTGCCATATGGCATCACGAAAATTGTGACCAAGTCCCAGGTTCAGCGCTGACCTGACTTTCTGCCTCATTTACACACAATTGCAGTTTGAATTGTTCCTCTAACTTTGACAACACAACATATATACAGTATATTATTTCTCACTTTTGATCTTTTTTTTACTTTTTGTATTTATTTATGGTTAGTTACTTAAAATAAGGCCAATTCACTTCAAGTAATGGCATCAAATGTTACCAGCTGGTGTAGTGTAAACACTATTGTAGTGACGTCACTTAAGCGTCTGTATTTAACTGTCAGTGGTTTCAAGAATTAATGCAGTCATTTACTGAATATTCCTTGTAAAAAAATAAATTTTAAATTATTTATAGGAGATAAGTATTATTATCAGTAAATATACTGGTATGCATTACTGACCACCTCCACGGCTAAAAATAGCCCAATCTCGTGGTCACTTTCTTGTCTCCTCACTGGCAAATGGGGGGGGGGTGGGGAGGGGTGTGTGATGATAGCTGTGTTTATTACAGGGGTATAATTCTCTTTTACGGTATGTTAGACAGGTTTATAATACATTTTTATTATTTTAATATACTGGTAATCTTAATTTGAATCCAGCTTGCCAAACGTAAGTTTCAGTATAAAGTAATTAGTGGTAAGACCTTGTGAGTGGCTTACGATGTTTCCATCACCACTCTTGACACACTAAACCACAATATTTAAGAGGTAAGAATTTTATACTTGGTGGTTTAGACGACCCCCTAACTTTGGGCAGATTTTTTTAATGTTCAAATTCCGTCTTATAAGCCGAGATATACGGTATACAGTACAACACACTCAATGTACTGTATATGGTCCCCATCCCCCTTTCCTTTGTTTTAACAAAATTGCATGAGAAGTTTTAAGTAAGATAATGGTAAAAAAAAGATATATATTCAAGTGACAGCAGCTTTACCAAATAACATACATAAATGACACTCTTCCTATGTGCTTATCACCTTTTCATAACATTAATCTTGTAATATACATCTCCCATGATATGCTACTTCCCTCCCTATAAACTTACTCTTACCAAACAAAGTCTGTTTAAAAAAAGTTAAATTAAAAAGTAAACTTACGCTGTGATTGTGAGACACCACCTCGGCTTCTGGATCTGCCCATGCGATCAGGAGAGGTGATGGAGCTGATGGGCGGATGATCGGACGATTTCCTTGGACGTGCTGCAAAAAATAACATGACGCTGAGATATCATTAAGACTACCTGTACACTTAGACATTATAAATATTATCTACTCAGGACGGCAAACTCCCTTCATTAAGTAAGATGAATATATATCTTACAAAGATTCAAAACTTCCTGTATTACTTAAACCTAAATCATATTTCTATTTGAACTGTATACTGGACAGCATTCTAAATGGTGTGTCCTTGAATATTATATACCATAGAAATATTAATGGTACTCTAATCAGTTTGTAGAGAGTCATGAATCATATGAATTGCATAAATATGAGTAGAGGGTATATATATATATATATATATATATATATATATATATATATATATATATATATATATATACAGTGGTCCCTCGGTTAACGAACGGTTTGATTAACGAAATTTCGGTTAACGAATTAGCTCCCATAAGGATTTTCAGTTTGATTAACGAAATCCTTACGACCAACACGTTTTGTTGTGTGCATCAGCTAGTCCGCCAATACAGTAATCGGTTCTATGTTTACATTCGTTTCCAGTGGAGTAAAATATCAAGAAAGTTGTGTTCTTGAATATTTTTGAGTTTTCTATATTAAAATTATTAGTCATTTTAAAATTTAGTTAGCATATTGATAATATATGCAGTACGGAGAACTAGTTTTTTGTGCGCCCATCAGCCGGTTGACTCACCCATCAAAGCGTCTCTGTTTAACTTTGTTTACATTGGAGGAAACATTGTGTTTGTTGGTCTCTTGAATACAGAGTATTTTTACGTTTTTACATTAAAATTATTATCATTCTGAAATTTAGTTACCATATTGATAATATATAGTGCAGTGCTGTGTTGATTTAAATAAAATAATCTATAATTACAACTAGTGAACTTAAAATTTTATTGGTGAAATTACTGCATCAAGCATGGGTCCAACATTCTACATACACACCTCAAAGTAAGTATATTGCACTGCATTTTGTTTATACTTTGTATGTACTTTTCTGGGAGTTGGAACCAATTAACCAATATCCCATTGAAATAATATTCGGTTCACGAACGAATCTGTGGAACGAATTGTGTTCGTTAACCGAGGAACCCCCCTCTCTCTCTCTCTCTGTGTGTGTGTATGTGTCTATATATATATATATATATATATATATATATATATATATATATATATATATATATATATATATATATATATATATATATATATATCATGTAGATCCACAATGGAAACATGGATATGATAAATCTTGATAAAATCACACAGGGAAAAGGGAAACAATGGAGAACCTTAGCTTTCGTCTTTATTCAAGACATCTTCAGAAGCAACTGGATTACAAAAACTGAGAGAGAGCTTATGTACACAGGGTGACCTTACAAAACATGAGGTCAGGTCAAAAAACATGTCATCCACTAATCCACACAGCAAAAATAAGAAGAGATTATAAGAACGGGGGACATAACTAGTCATGTCACGTCCGGTAAAAAATATGAGACCAGCTAATCATCTATCATACATCTACCTTACATGCTTTCAAAACATTTTTAAACTTGGGCCACTGACAGATAAATTTGTGTAACATATTATCAGTTTTGTACTGACCATCACTAAGGTTTAAAGAATACATTTCTCTAATCAAACTTGCTTCAACCTGAAGTCTTTCTGTGACACATGATTTATACACTTCTAAACTGTTTTCCTAATCTATGGGATGATTATTGTTCCTTATATGAATGAAAAGTGCACTGCTTTCAGATGCCGTTCTAATATTGTACTTGTGCTGTTGAATTCTGAGTTGCAATGCTTTCCCAGTCTGTCCTACATAATTTCCATTACAATTGCTACATGAAATACAGTAAACACTTCCATTTACATTCAAGGTTGGGCTATTCTTAATTAATATATTAGTAATACAGTATATTAGATATCTTGAATAAAGACGAAAGCTAAGGTTCTCCATTGTTTCCCCTTTCCCGTGTGATTTTATCAATATATATATATATATATATATATATATATATATATATATATATATATATATATATATATATATATATATACAGTAAAAGTCCAAAAATCCGGATGCCAAAAATCCGGACCACCCGAGAATCCGGACTTTTGGAAAACTAATTATTATTATTTTTTTTTTAGCGGGCTTTTGTGTGTGTGCGCGCATGCGTGAGCGCCACAGCTGCACAGCGACAACAAGCGACCACGTGGTCTCCACTTTAAAACGAGCAATCAAACTGTGACAACATACCGTATATACTCATCTATAAACACCCCCTCGTTTATCTGTCGACCCTGATTTTTTGACCAAGAAATCGTAAATTTATGATATTCCTCGTTTATAGTTCGACCCACGTTTTTGAGGGTAAGCGAACAACAAAACATTCAGTAAAAACGCTCTATGTCCTATAAACTGAAACACGAGTGCCGAAGGCAAATTGTTTACCATTTATTATTACAACACTTTACACTGAAACGCGGGTAGTTTCAACAAAAATATTGTATATTTCCATTGAAGTATTTATTCAAGTCAATTAGGAGGGAAAATTATTGTAATACAACAGTTTTTTAACTAAACCATTCGAAAAGTGATTACGGTAACATCTTTTGAACTTAAGAAAGCGAAAGTCATTGTTTTCGTCACGATTTTATCCCACTTTCCACTTTAATACGTACGTCATTTCAGCAAAAATATTACATTTCCGTGAATGTATTATATCAAGCACAGTATGAATAGAATATCATTGTAATATAACAGAATTTTAACAGAAAACTATTAAAAAAACGAGAAACAACTCAAGAACATCGGAAGCTTAGGTAAAGTCTTTTGTTTTCGGCATGTATTTTATCCTATTTTACATTGAAATACATCACGTTTCAGCAAAACTACTATTTATTTCCGAGAATATATTCATTCAGGCGCAGTTTAGGTAAAATATACGTGTGATGTAATAGTTTTTTAACTGAAAACGATTCGAAAAACACGTACCCTCTAGCCCTGTTCAAGGAGAGGACTGGGAGAAGCTGTTTGGTGCTGCAGACGATGACAAGGAAAATGATTTTGATGGATTTTAATGAAAATATTCAGAAATATGGTATCGTAATATTTATTCAAGTCAATTAGGATATTATTGTAATACAATACAACAGTTTTTTAACTAAACCATTCGAAAAGTGATTACGGTAACATCTTTTGAACGAAAGAAAGCGAAAGTCATTGTTTTCGTCACGATTTGATCCCACTTTCCACTGTAATACATACGTCATTTCAGCAAAAATATTACATTTCCGTGAATGCATTATATCAAGCACAGTATGAATAGAACAATATTTTGAGTCTTACTCTTTCCATTTACAGATTACTGTACAAGCCCATAATAATGGCTCCTAAAGCAGATAAACTTCGTTGTGTGAAGAGAAAGAAGAACACGTTGAAATTGAGTGACAAACTTGAAATAATTAAGAAACTAGTACGTGGTGTGAGCAATACTGTTCTAATGGAAAATACAACATTGGAAAGTCTACAATTTATGATATCAAAAAGGCAAAGAATAAAATTCTAGAATTCACAGCTTTTTCATTAAAACTGCTCGTTTTGATAAATGAAGCATGCTATATTTGCTAATGAATAAACTATCAAAATGTACCTGTTCATCTCTTCTTTATTCCTCCTTAAATTTTAATTTTAAAAGTACTGCCTGAGAATCCGGAAAATCCGAAAATCCAGACCGACCCAATCCCCAAGCAGTCCGGATTTTTGGACTTTTAATGTATGTATATATATATATATATATATATATATATATATATATATATATATATATATATATATATATATATATATATATATATATATATACATACATACATACATACATACATACATATATATATATATATATATATATATATATCACAATACAATAAATGAACCTAAAATTAACATAACATGTCATTAATGTGGACACTAAAAAAGGGTCCTGAATGATAATGCTACAAAAAACAGAATGGCTAATAAAAAAATCTTTAAAGACAATTTTAGTAAAGTCATATCAGTAAATAAAGTTCCTGATGCTCAAGGAAACATACAACATGGCAAAAAGGATACAAAGAAAAAAAAAAAAAAATACACAAATGAAAATTACACAAACAGAAAGAAGCTTACAGAGAGAGAGAGCGAGTTAGAACTAACATAAGGCAGCAACAACCAGCACAGCATCAAACATTCTCCTTCTCCTCCGCCTCTAATCTTCAAACATTTCTCAGTTCACGAGTTTTTAAATTAACTTCACCACATCTGACCTCATGATATTAGTGGTCATTCGAGACTGGCACAGTGAGGTACAGTATACCATATACATCAAGCAAAATATTTAGGCTGTATTTTAAGCATAGTATATAGGAATGGCAACAACCAGCCATAAATAACAGGGTTATTTTTACACAGCCTCTCCAAACACAGATCAATATAATTTGTCAATATTTGTATTATAAAATTCAGTTAAATCATAAAAAAAAAAAAAATCATCTCATCAATTGCACAATAATATGGGCTTAAAAGGAATGCTCAGGAACTGTCTCAAAAATGCACAAAATATTTGGTGTGCAAGCAATTTTAAGTCAAGTTGAATGCTTGCTGCTACTCACCTTTGTCCTCTCCTTCAGTTCCTACACGAGAATAAGAAGCAAGATGTCTAGCTTTAGTGAGTGGAAACAACATTCCAAAATATTTGGTTAACAATAATAACTCACAGCTGATACTGTATATTGCATTAGGTTTCTGTCACCTGATGTAAAAGTTATTTGCAAGTCTTTTAACAGCTTACAAATTCAAGTCCACATGTGGTTTATTATTGTCTTCAATATCCACAAGAAAAATAAGACTTAATGGTCCACTACAGGTCTAACAATGAACTGATATAATCTGGGGACATTTCTATTCCATAAAACTTATTGTGTTTTATTTTGCATGGACTGGTAAGGCAAATTTAATGCCTAATTAATAATGAATTACGTTTTTGAAATTTCTTAATAACTTTTAATTCCAGCTGGTATGTGGAGACCATCAGCTTATGCATTTAGACTATCCTATTCTATTCAATGTACAATGTATCATGCAGACTGGCATGCAAAGCTGCTACAATGTTGCTTCGCCCAGAATATAAGCCAACTAATATATTCTTCTAGCAGAAATTTTACAAGACGTTTGACTTAAGAAAAATAATAACAATAGAATACTATCAATATCATTAATACTTAGATGATTTGAATGTGGAGCGTGCTTACTTGTTCTCTTAATTCTAAAAATAATTTTCTCAAAAATAAAATGCATTGCTACAAAATGAACCCAGCAAATAAGACTGAGAGATAGATTTTTACACACTTCTTGCATCAACAGATTCAACAGATACTACAGCAAATTACAGCCTTACACAAACCCCAAGGCTATGGCAACACAAACTATCAAATATGCACAGAACATCATCTACCCCTGCCTGTGAATCAACACTTTCTAAGGATCTCTATTAGCAAAGATAACAAGGTGAAACATAATGGTGTGGTTCAAAGGATATTCCTCTTTTACTATAATAATCTAAATATAACGGTTTGGTCATGAAAAAAATGTTTCATTGCAGAGCCATTGAGGGACGACTCCAGTATAATGCCCATCAAATCCTATGGGCATAGGCACAGGGAACTTTAAAGAGACTGGAGTTAACCCAAAGGTTAGTCAACTCACCCAAAGTGACTCTTACCCAAAAAAGGGATGTAAGGAGGACTTATTACCACTTAAGGATGGGAGCTGACAAATTGTGAAGCTGGCCAGCTGTTACAAAACCTATTCATCATCTGAATGACCCTGTCATAAGGCAGGGTTACAGCATCAAACCTCACTTCCAGCAAAATTCCTAAGACATCCTGAATTGGGTGAATAGGATCCAATTTATCCCTCCCTGACTTGGTATAGGTATTCAGGATCAAGCCATTTTCATAACCTGACATCAGTTAGAAATGACTCGTGTACCAGAAAGAAGCTGTGAAAAGGTGAGAGGTAGACAGAAGCTCCAAACTCTGAACAAGTTGCACCTCAAAATGGAAGTTGACTCTGTGACAATGCACTAAGTAATAAGGTATGGCATTCACACTACCTGTGAAATGCTGCTCTCGTGTTATCCTGGTCATCACGCAACCATTATCTATTCCAACACTTAAATGTTAAGTCTATTGGGTCCACAGGAAGATTTACCAAGTAAGTCATCATAAACACTCGAACAAGATACCAATTAATAGAAGACAATATTAACCATGAATTCCAAACCAGAACAACCCAAACAAATCTAGCCTACACAAGACAGTACATCCAAAGTTTTTGTTTTTTCTATGAATAGCTCTTCCATGTTTTCTACACAAACACAGAAAAAGTGCATAGTAAGACTTATAAAGGAGATATAAGTTCCATGCACTATCAAACCCAAATAGTGAACAATAGAGAATACTCCCTAACTATTTCTGGAGTCATGCTAGCATGTAGCCCGCTAGGAAAAAAATCCAATAGTTAAAACTGACTGCCTTGTGGGTTGTGGATACAGAACACTAGATACTACAGCTCCCATTTATCAATTCACCAACTGCCACCAGATTTGGTTGTTAACACAGACAAACACTTGTAAAATGAAAAAAGCAGGGAAAATCCAACTATTACTTCTACGACACTAAGAATTTTATAACCCTTGAAGAGCAATAAGGAAATTCAATCCCTGTTAAGTTAGGAAAAAAGCTATACCTCCTGATTACATGTAAGCATTATTTCTGCACATGCCATAATTATGGGATAAAGCAAAATGAAGTCTGAATTCTATGAACTCTTTCAACTTCAAGTAAAGGTTCAATACATCTTCAAGTTAGCAAAGTTCATTTAAGATACCAAGTTAAAAAAAATATAAGCTTCTAAAAGGGGATTCAGAATAAAATATCCCTTCATTAATTACAAAATTAAAAATGAATACTGTAAACTAGCTTTATAGCCAAAGCTAAAGCCACTGTTAGGTTACCACATGTTTAATACAAGGTACTTCTGTTTTCAAGTAAGTGCCAAGAAGAGAAAATGTGAATGATCAGATATCATTTTCTTTATTGTAAAAATCAGAGCTTTCTTGTTCTGATTCATCCATATAAACCTTGTTAACTGAAAATAACTTTAGTTTTGGGAAATGTTGGAATTCAAGGAGGATGGAGTGGTGTAACATTCACACTTGCTAATTCCTACAGCCCCTTTATTTTACAGGGATAAACTGTTGAACAATAGACTTGGGATAAATGAATATACTGTAATGCCCATATCTTGAATAATCTGTTAGTGCTACTTTAACCATAGTACAGTACAGTATACCCCTTAATCTCAACAAGACTGGTGCATATCTCTGAATCTCAGATCTTCCTATTAACTCCTGGTTATTAACTAATGAAAAGTAACTTTCTCAATTACACAGGAAACAGAAATTCCAATTTAAGCAATATCATGGTTGCATCCAGAAACTATAATATATGCCAACAACCTGTTCACTTGAAACCCTGTCATTTTTTAGGGATCATATACTGTACATCATAATACTCTAAAGCTTCTTAAAAAATAAAATGAAATAAACTTTATCAATTTTACTGTTGTCATTATTGCACTACAACTAATTTTGTTAAAAATTTCAACACTCCGATGTTAGTTGAACTGACAAGACTGTTAGAAGATATAAGATTGTTATGGGGACTACTTACGCAGTGATGCTCCAGAGCCCACCTTCAGTCTCTGGGACTGGGCATACTGTGAACGAGCTTGTGCACGCCTGGCGGCCTGCAGATCAATGGCACTGTTGGACCGGAAGTTGTTCGTTGGAGTGAGGGAAGGGGCGGGGGAATCTGGGGAATCTTGTGGGCGGTGAGAGGCAGGGGTAGGGATAGCGGATCGCCGAGTGCTACTGTGGGACAGCCTTGATGATGGTCCTGAAAGATTTTCCGTACTTCCAGTTGTTGATGAGGATCGTGACCACCCTTGACGTGTGCCAGCTGTTGACATGAGACCAGCGAAGAACACGCACACAGTCCACGACAGCGTATGCGCAACATCCAGGCACACACACAAGCCACAGAAGTGGTGTAGTTCAGGTGGGAAGGAATGGGGGAAGCAAGCAAAGGCCAAGCATCAGCTGTGTGTCAAATGCTTGCCAGTTGTAAACACTAATGTACTAATAACACAACCCCAATAAATCAATTCATACAAAAATCATGAAAAAACTACAGAACGCACACATGCGTAGAATGAAGTACTAACAATAAATAAAAATTCTATAAATGTGTCATAACTCATAACCCTACCCAAATATTATGTTATGTACACACACATGCAAAAAATAAAAATCGTTCAATGCTAAGTGAGTCCTGCAGCAAAATTTATGTATGCAACTAAATAAACTTGCATTCATTGAACAAAAGACTACCACAATAATGTTTTTCATAACCAATCTTAATGAGCCTTTCCTTGCACAACTGAAGATTAAAGAAGTTGAAAAAAAGAAAAGAAAAGAATGTACATTAATGCCTATTGAGAAGCATTACAAAATTTTATGCATATGAGTAACATTAATGAACTATTACCTTTTACATAAACTGTGCTTGAAATTAATATATGCTATTTTCATATACTGTAGTTTGATACAGGTCGAATATTCAATCTCCTTAAATAAAATATAAATTGCTGCAAGAATCTCTACTTCCAGTAGTTTAAAGAATGAATGTTTTACTGCAAATATCTCCCTACCTTAACCTGTGTTATTTACCATTACTTACCTTGAAGAAAGGCAATAATAGAAGAAAAACTTCTAAAATGGTGTAATACCTTATAAATCAAACTTTCTATGCCCTAGATACTGCACATTGCAAGATGAGCCTGTGTGAGCCCGAGAAAAGTCGCATCAAATCACTGGTGTTTCCACCAAGCTGAATCACTAATTTCAAATACATACAGTATTATGGCCATAACATAAAATACATCCACCAAGTACTCTATGTTCAGAGTATGTACCGGTAACTGTAAATAATTGCAAATTGATGTTAAAATGATGCGATTTTTCCATTCTCCCATAATGATTTATTTTTCCAACTACCAGTACAGAAAACCAAACCTTATGGGAAGACTAATTTTTGACTCAATTGGCAATCTTGTCATGTGAGAGGGCAGCTAATTCATACCTGATTTACTATGGGAGTTGTGCAGTGACTGTGATGAAGAGGAGTTAGACATAGTACTTATTTCACCCTGGAGCATCTTCTTGTAGCTTGGGTCAAGGGAGTTCAGCAATTTGTCTGCCTCATCCTTGAAATGGTCCGCAAAGCCCCAATATGCTCTGTAAGATTATATGTAGATAACATTTCAATCAGATATTTCTATATGCATACCCATGAAAATTAAAGAAATAACAAATGGGAATAACTGGACAAATTAATATATACAAGTACTGTACAGTATACTTGCAGAGTTAAATTGTTTCTAAAAAAAAACATTGGCATATGAACAAAAAATACTTATACTGTATTAAACAAGGAAAAAAACTGTTACAAAGAGTATCTTTTAAGACACTGTTACAGAAAATATTAATGAACAGAAAGCACATAAAAGCAAAGTGGTTTTTGCCTTTAAAGTGGAACGGAGGACATGAAATCTAGATGGACTAACAAAACAGGTATACATTCTGGAACTCACTTTCTTGAGAAAGCTCGAGCTTCTGGGTCTGCATCTGTAATTCCTCTCTTTATGCTGTCAGCAAGATTTGCAACATGCTTCTCCATAGAGTGCGTGGGCCATGTATGTACAAGTTGATCTAACACCTCAAACAACACTTTTCGGATCTCTCTGTTCTTGCTGGCCATATCTCGTAAAAGAATGGGGATCAATTTGTGGTGGTGAGTGTTTTGTATGATAAACCTAATTGTGACAATACCAGATGATGCCATTACCTGAAAAAAATACAATATCTTCTTAAATTTTGGGAATAATGATAATATGTAGCTTTTTATTAGTAATTTCTAACTTCTTATTATAAATGGTCAGTGCTAATTACAATATAGTATAGATTAATATATATATATATATACTATATATATATATATATATATATATATATATATATATATATATATATATATATATATATATATATATATATACACCTAGACCCCGACTTACGACTACGTGGACTTACGACCACGTGGACTTACGACCGCCTCAGATATACAGTAGATAAAAAAAAAAAAAAAAAAAAAAAAAAATTCTTTTTTTTTTAAATGACGCACGCATTTTCTATACCGAAACGTTTCCAGTTAATGTAGTCTCCATGTATAATTAGAAAATTATGGGGGCCCCATGTGCATTCAGCTGACTACATTAAAGGTTAACTGCTCAGTCACACTGTATCCATTCCTTATTATTTATTACTTTCACTGTACTGTATCCAATCATCATTATTCATTACTTTTACTGTACTGTATTTCATTGTAGATTTTTTATTGAAAAAAAAAAATTTTTTTTTTTTTTTTTTTTTTTTTTTTTTTATCTATGTCGGACTTACGACCTGGATTTGGGTCCCTAACCCCGTCGTAAGTCGGGGTCTAGGTGTATTCGTATGGTCCGGACCTGTCGTTCCGGCACTTTTGGCGACCCGGCCAAAAAAGCATTCTTCGTAAGGTCCGGACATGAATTTTTGTCATTTTTGGCAAACACGCAAAAAATGAAATTTTCTTAAGGTCCGGACCTGTCGTTCCGGCACTTTTGACGAACCGGCCAAAAAAGCATTTTTCGTTAGGTCCGGACATGAATTTTTGTCATTTTTGGCAAACACGCAAAAAATTAAATTTTCATAAGGTCCGGACCTGTCATTCCGACACTTTTGGCAAACCGGCCAAAAAAGCATTCTTCGTAAGGTCCGGACATCAATTTTTGTCATTTTTGGCAAACACGGAAAAAATGAAATTTTCTTAAGGTCCGGACCTGTCGTTCCGGCACTTTTGACGAACCGGCCAAAAAAGCATTCTTCGTAAGGTCCGGACATGAATTTTTGTCATTTTTGGCAAACACGGAAAAAATGAAATACACCTAGACCCCGACTTACGACCGCCTCAGATATAGATAAAAAAACAAAACAAAAAAAAAACAGTATTTTATTTTATTTTTTTATTTTTTTTTTGTTATACATTACTTACCTTAGCACTATTAGGTATTAAATTAATAAGACTTGGCAGGAGAGTTTCACACAAATGATCAACTTTATGATGCAGTTCTTGAGACATATATGCCACAGTGATACAAGCTTCTCGTACCACCTGTGACCTGTAAAGGAAGAAGTGCTACCTGTTAGTAACTACATACACTGCAATATTTAGGACATGTATACATACTTTAATAAATTACAGTAATACTAATACTAATGAGAGAGAAATTCTGTACAAAGTACAGTAACTTCCTTTAAGGAGAGTTGAGTACCGTATATACTCGTGTGTAGTTCGAGTTTTTAAGACCAAATTTTTAGGCAAAAAATTGGGGGTCGACCTCTACATGCGTAATAGTTTTGTTAGGTTGAACCCGTACATGATGCGAAGGGCGAGGAGCAACTTTTAGCTTCAGACATGAAAAATATTTACCATTTACTGCCAGTAAACAATGGAAACGTAAAATATGTACCAAATAGTAATGAAAAGTTGTGCAGTTCCTTCAGCAAATGAAGCTCACCAACTTACAATAGGCTAAATTACCTTACAACGTGCTTTCAGTAGTCTATGTTGAAGTTCTTAGCACAAGCTAACTTATCATATCATATACGGTATCACAGTTCTCATTGATCTACAAAAAATACCGGTAATAAAAACCTTTTCGATATTTCACACTTAATATAATACCCGGTAATCTACTTCAACCTCCTATTGTTTACAACGACGTATGACGCACCACCAGCTGTTGCGTATCAGCTAGATGGTACACGTGTTTTTCGAATCGTTTTCAGTAAAAAAAACTGTTACATCACATGTATATTTTACCTTAACTGTGCCTGAATGAATATATTCTCAGAAATAAATACAGTAGTAGTTTTGCTGAAACGTGATGTATTTTAATGTAAAATAGGATAAAATACATGACGAAAACAAAAGATTTTACCTAACCTTCCGATGTTCAAGAGAAGATACTCGTTTTTTTAATAGTTTTTGGTTAAAATACTCTTATAGTACAATGGTATTCTATTCATACTGTGCTTGATATAATGCATTCACGGAAATGTAATATTTTTATATTTTTACAGAAATGACGTACATATTACAGTGGAAAGTGGGATAAAATCGTGACGAAAACAATGACTTTCGCTTTCTTTCGTTCAAAAGATGTTACCGTAATCGCTTTTCGAATGGTTTACTTAAAAAACTGTTGTAGTATTACAATAATATTCCCTCCTAATTGACATGTATAAATACTTAAATGGAAATATACAATATTTTTGTTGAAACTACCCGCGTTTCAGTGTAAAGTGTCGTAATAATATATGGTAAACAATTTGCCTTCGGCACTCAGTGTTTCAGGCACGGCGAGCCTCAGTTTATAGGACGTAGTGTTTTTACTGAAGGTTTTGTTGTTCCATTACCCTAAAAAACGTGGGTCGACCTATAAACAAGGAATATTATAAATTAACGATTTCTTGGTCAAAAAATCAGGGTTGACCTATAAACGAGGGGGGGGGGGGGGATTATAGACGAGTATATACGGTATATAAAATGATAAAAGTATACCTGCATAATTTATAGAATTCAAAAGAACTTTTTCATTTATATACCTGAGGTCTTTGACACACAACTGCATGGCAGGTTCTAGTAGGCGGAGATGGGGATAGAACTCTTCATAACTAGGGGCACCGGCAATTAACACACTTCGTAATTTCTTCAGCTGTATCAAGAATGGAAAAATAATTACCATTTCCTATAAGACTTACAGTATAGTATTTACCAACTTACAAGAGTACATCAACTGATTTACAAGCTGCCACACTAATTTCTCCAAAGCTCAAAGGAGTATTAACCATAGAACTGATAACTGAATTTCACACAATACAATACTATACAGTATCTAGAAACCCAAATGTGAAACCTTATCCACAATTACCAGGTATATGGCACTACATTTCCATTTAGGCTTTGCCAGATGTAAAGGTGCACTTGTTTATGCTGTGGGTAGTGTTCATAGAAAAGGCTTGTAGTGAATTAGTGAAACTGGAATAAATGAAGAAATTTTTCATGTACCTAATATGAGTAATATATTCACACTACTGAATAGTTATTTGCTAACTTCATCATCATCAACATTTTATGGCCATTTTCCACACCTGTGTGAGTTGGTCATGATTACCCGATGGCAGTTGTTGGGTAAAACCACCAGGGAATGGACACAGCTCTAGGCCATCAGGCATGTTGAAGCAAAATTTTATGGCTGGATGCCTTCCTAACACTAATCTATAGAGTGAGAACAGTTGCCAAGGCAGAGTTGCAACTACTTTAAGTAATGAGAGACAAAACACCTACCTTAACATTACAGCCTGTACTGTATATTAGTAATTGTGAAATGCAGGGCAAAACAGAAAGGGAGTAGAACTTTAATAGATAATGTTCTGGCATGACTCTATACTGGCAATGATGCTAAGATGATCAGCCCCTGTAATATACAGTACAGTATATTGTTATATCATGGCAATTCTCACAATATGAATACACTGTATTTACAGTACAATAATTAAGCAGTTCACATTAAAAAAAAATTATATATATATATATATATATATATATATATATATATATATATATATATATATATATATATATATATATATATATATATATATATATATATATATATATATATATATATATATATATCTTGATAAAATTACACGGGAAAATGGAAACAACGGAGTACCTTAGCTTTCGTCTTTATTCAAGACATCTTCAAAGGCAACTGGATTACATGGACAGAGAGAGGCTTAAATATACAGGGTGACCTAAAAACATGAGGTCAGGTCAAAATGATGACATCCACTAATCCCCACACCAACACACACGTAGAGGAGCTTAAGAGAAGGGTGGTGAGGTGACTAGTCAAGTCAGGTCAGAAAAAAGGGGACCCACAAAATAACTATCATACATCTAGATCAAAGGTTTTTAAAGCATTTTTAACCTTGGGCCACTGACAAATAAATTTATGTAACATATTATCAGTTTTGAACTGACCATCACTAAGGTTTATTGATTTTAATTCCTTAATCAAACTAGCTTCAACAAGAAGTCTTTCTGTGACACAAGATGATTTGAAAACTTCTAAGCTTTTTTCCCAAGCAATGGGGTGATTATTATTCCTAACATGAACGAACAAGGCACTGCTTTCAGATGCAGTTCTAATATTATACTTATGTTGTTTGATTCTAAGCTGCAGTGTTTTTCCTGTCTGACCTACATAATTACAATTACATTTGCTACATGGAATACAATAAACACTACCATTTACATTCAAACTTGGGCTATTCCTTATTAACATATTAGTAATGGTTGAGTCATACTTGAAAACAACATTAATATTTAGAAGCTTGAGGGACCGAACTAACGGGACAAATTCATTACGATAGGGCAGAGTCAAAATATTCTTAAGTGTAGGAACTTGTCTGGTTTGAGAGGAATGAAAGGATTTTTTAGCCCTATTAAAACAACGATCAACAAACACAGAAGGGTACCCAAGTTTATGTGCAATAGAACGAATGTGTTTCAATTCATCGTCAATAAATTCAGAGTCACAAATACGCAGACATCTTAAGAACATAACAGAAAAAACTGACATTTTGGTAGACTCAAGGTGATTCGATAAAAAGTGAATGAAACTGTCTACCTGTGTGGGCTTTCTATATACCTTGAATTTATAGTTTTGGCCATTTCTCATGATAAGCATATCAAGAAATGGAAGGGATTCATTTATTTCTCTTTCAATTTTGAACGTGATACTAGGGACAATATTATTAAGTTTGTCTAAAAATTCAAATGGGTCACTGTTTTTAGGCCAAAGACAAAGAACATCATCTACATATCTATACCATGGAGGAATAAAGTCCACTATATTGGGTAGTAATCTAGACTCAAAAAACTCCATATAAATACAGGCTAGAGGAGCAGAAAGACAATTACCCATGCTCATACCAAATATTTGCTTGTAGAACTTCCCATTTGCACTAAACACATTGTCAGTTACGCATAACTCTATCAATTTCAGGAAAGTATCATGTTCAATAGTTAAATCTAGCAGTTGTAATTTATCTTTAAGGAATGAAAGTAAGTCTTTGACAGGTACTCTAGTGAACAGTGAATTTACATCAAAACTTATTAATTCGCAAGGTTCGTTGTGTTTCTTGAGTTTATCAATTAAATCACTGCTATTGCGTATATGTGAATTAGAAATTTGGCCTGTGAGAGGGGATATCATCTTTACCAGCCACTTGGATAATTTGTAAGTAACAGACCCCACAGAACTCACGATAGGACGTAATGGATTATTAAGCTTGTGGGTTTTGATCAAGCCATACATATAAGGTAAAGTGGGATTGATTTGAGAGAGCTGTTTAGTGAGATCGGGATTCTTTTTCAATAACATCTTCATTTTGGAATTAGACAACTTATTAATATTTTCCAGGGGATCTTTCGTAAGCTCACAATACGTGCTTTCATCACTAAGTAATGAATTCATCTTATCATTGTAGTCACTTTTATCCAAGATAACAATAGCATTAGACTTATCAGCCTTGGTAATATGGATATTCTTATTTCTTTTCAAGTTTATCAAGGCTGTTTCAAATCTTTTTGGAATGTTTGAAGCAAATTTCTTATTTAAAACACTATGTATACAACCTTTAGCTATGGAAATATCTTCATTTGTAACATCAGACGACTTCTTCTTTTCCAGGTTGATTAAACCTTTAGCAATAGTAAGCGGATTAACGCACCGTTGAGTGATAGAAAACTTCCTACCAAAACCAAGAACAAGTTTCTCATTTGTCTGTAGATCATAAGATGATAAGTTTATGAACAAATTTGGATCACTCAATGTGGTCCAGTAACTCTCGTCAAACAGAGCATTTTTTAGGTCACCCTGTATATTTAAGCCTCTCTCTGTCCATGTAATCCAGTTGCCTCTGAAGATGTCTTGAATAAAGACGAAAGCTAAGGTACTCCGTTGTTTCCATTTTCCCGTGTAATTTTATCAAGATTTATCTTATCCACGTTTTCATTGTGGATTTTCATAAAATATATATATATATATATATATATATATATATATATATATATATATATATATATATATATATATATATATATATATATATATATATATATATATTTTTTTTTTTTTTTTTTTTAAATAAGAAAATGAGGTAAAGATATGAAAATAGGATGTAATTATTAGAAAAAAAGTATGGGGCAGCATCAGTAAATAGGGGTAATTTGACTAAATTCTTGTGAATGATCTCACAATGTTTCATTTTTTTATTTTTTTTTTTAAACTTCATGACAATGTACAGGGTAACTGTTTTCAAAGTTTATAGAGCATTTGTTTGAAATAAAAATATAAGGTTGAAATTAAAAGTACTCTAAGGTTTTCACAAATTTGGAAATTACAATTGCAATTTATTGCAATATAATTTTTATGACCAAAGCATTCAAATTTTTAGCAACATGCTTCCTTTTCCTCGTAGTGTTATGTTCTGATGAAGAAAAGAAGAAAGTCACATACTGTTTATACATTGTACTTTCTATTGTTCTATACTGTAACAAAATTCATATTGTTATTAACTCACAGTCTCTACTCTTTTGTCCCAATCACTGTTCGGGCTCGAAATGATCTCCCGAATTTTAGTTAGAGTATCCTCCAGTTCTCGAGTTGAGTAAATGGTGACCTTTGGAGCATCCTCAAATGAGGCAAAAAATGATGCTTCATCAACAGCACCTGCTGCAGCTGCAATCACAGGTAAAAATGTAGTACTTCCTTCTGCACTAAAATATATTATATAATATAATATAAAGTATACAAAGAGAGAGAGTGGGTGGGTGGGTGGGTGGGTGGGTGGGTGGGTGGGTGTGTGTTCTACAAAATCAGTAAAATACATTTTGTTAGACCAGTAATCAAAATCTTCAATGCAGTTTCCTACATTTGATACATAAAATTTCATGATTTTGTACCCTGAAAGTTTAATGTTACAATACAAGATGATACATTAAATCCTCATTTTAACAAATTCTTCTTATATAAAGTAATTTTCAATAAAACTTAAATTATATCACTTCAGTTACCATACAGCTCTAGGTCATGTACTGTATCAGGATAAAATAGAGGACAGAACTTTGATATCTCTTAACTACCTGAGTAGGTATAAAATGTTATGCATTTCAAGTTGCTCTCTAAGAGGAGCAATTCAGTACACTATAGGAGATGAAACAACCCACCAATAAGCACAAGTTTTTGTTAGTACCTGTATTAGAGGATGAGGAACCTATTCTCCCTCGACTGATGGATGGTACTCGCTTGACTGTAGTTCGTGGGCCCCCACCACCACTCTCCCCTGCTTTATCCATAAAAGCCCAACACAGTCAACATGCACACAGGGCAGAGGGAGCAGTGGGAGAGGACAACATAACAAGGGTTAGTACAGCACTCAACACAATTTTGTTTTATCAATACCTTCCTGCATATCATAACTGTACTTCAAACTGAGCAGGAAAGTGCTAAAGATGCTGTATTTTTATTTTATTTTATTTTCTTTTGCAGAGTTGCCATTCAAGAAGTAAATGAAAAGGGTTAAAAAGATTCCTTTGAGGTTATACTGAGCTGGCAAACAGGAAAAACGTTGAAATTCTGCATAGTGTCTAAAGCACAAAGTCAAAACAGCCTCAAGTATTTTAATGATAAAACTGCACATACAAAACTAACTTTTCGGTACCATCAAAGTGATCATTGGAGTCACCAGATTTGTCTTAATACTGTACTGTAGTGACTCTTCACAATGCAAAATACTTTATGCTTGTTTTTAGGCTACATATTTAATTCAGCTGTACATCGATGTGAAGCCATAATAATTTTATGGAGATGTTATAAGAAAATCTAAAAGAAGCACTAAATTACAATGGGCTGAGGTAAGAGGCATCATTCAGCAACATTCTAACCAAATAGTACCGGTAACTCACGTGCATACTGTATGTGCATTCACTGACTATTAAACACTATACTGTACCAGATATGTACATGTTTGGCCTACAGTATTTTAAATTGGTACAACTTCAAACTTGAACAAGACTACAGTATATCATGAGGAATGTATCCTACCTACCTTTGGGTTGTCAATCCCATTGATTGATTGATACATTTATTGAGATACAAAAATAATACATCTCAAAGGGATGAAGTGACATAAATAATCCCCACCACAGTCCAGGAATGTGCCTCTCAGCACTCATATAAATCCCTGATATAGATATACTGTATCTCATATAATCAATTATACTACACAGTTATATTCTACACCTGTAGATGCTAGATGGACGATGTAATTCGAATCTTGTACAGCAGAAAACATTAAAATATGAATACCCTGTACTTGTAATACTGAATTACTTGATGTTCATAAACATCTTCAAATATGCAAACAACAACAAATTATAACAAACTAAGTTATTTCACCTGATAAAGATTAAACATTAAAACAATCATCAGTACTGTACCTAATATCATCTGCAATGGGTAGTGTAAATTTCAATCTATCAACATAATGTATGTTAATTAAATGTTAACCTATTACCATTAATTCATTAACTTACAGAAAAAAAATTATTATCGTATGTTTTGTTTTTGTAAAATGGTGATCTTATAAAGAGCTTCTAATATCATAAGTATGATGTGGAATATCTCACTACTCAGTTTAACACACGTCACACATTTTAGTATCAACCAGCTGTCAAAGAGTTAGTTTGGTGCATCATGCAAAATCACAAAGTAGGTTTACCTCCAGTACTTTTGGGTGGGAGAGCAGCACCCAGGACGGATCTTCTGACGGGGGGAGCACTGCTGGCTCGTGACTTGCTGCCCCCTGACTTGACCTGCAAATCGTACAAATCCATTAACTGAATATTTCTGAAGGTGTGTAATATTATAAGACTAAAGGATAATTAAGAGATGCAGATACTGCATTCATCTCTATATACAGTATCATTTGTGTGGGAGACTCAAAATGTGAAATAAATCTCAACAATACAAAGCACATCTTTTTCTAAAATTATTTTTCAAAATGATGTACAGTAATATGATTAAATCATTGAGTCTTTAAGGGGACTGGATATGGTTTATCAAACTATAACAAATGTACCAAGAAAAAGTAACAGGTTTCTGTAGAACTGGCAGAATCATATCCTTATCCAGGAATCAATGGTTACAACTACAGTACAGTATTCCTGTAAGCCACTGTGGTTATACACACACACACACATATAATTTGAAGCACAACCCACTGTCTTTGCTTGGGTGGGTGAAGAAAAGTCAGCAAGCACAAATATAACAAAAGCTGCTACTGCTGTCTTTTTCTTTCCATTCAAAATCAGTCTTTGATGATGATAGTGTTTTTACCGAGATCCAAAAACAGGCATAATACATGAAGCAATATGCACTTCATGATTAAAAAAAAAAGGGGCATATATATCTGGTTAGCACACTAGGCTTAGTACTGTACACAGAAAGCATCAATATTAAACAACATAGAAATAAAGTACAGTACTGTACATACAGTATTGTACAATACTGTACAGTACAGTGTTTCATCACTTACAGCAACATGTTTTGCAGTTTTCCACAGAACACTGCCTCAACCCTTTTTCTGACAGTGGCATTAAAATTCAAACAGCAGTTCAAAGCATTATAAGATTTCCTTCAAACCAAATTACACATTTACTTAGTAATACACCATCACTGGTGTTGAAGCATTCAGTACTTTATTTATGCAAAGCAACAACCATGGTATCATAACATTCTTCAGCATTTGCGTAAGCTGTTGATTGTCCTTGCCATGTGCTTAAAATTTCTTAAAGTATCATGCCCGATAAATGTATGTTAACTATAATCAATTCCTGGCTATTATAAAATGGTTCTTGATGTTTATGAACACAAAAATTACATGGTATCTTTTCATCCACTGCAATTATGAAGAAAAAAAATTTCCGAGTACAGTACAGTATATGGAGCTGTAAAGCTCACTAGGTCAGATGTACTAGAAAAATAAGTCCCCCAAGCTCATATCATTGCTAAATACAGTACAGTACTGTAGTCCATTTGGATTCTACCCAAAATGAGAGAAAAACACAAGAACATGACAGAGAACAAATACTGGTTGGACCACAGGGTCACCATCCTCACATGATTACCTCAGGGATACCCTATACTCAGTCCTTTGTTTACTGGCATCCTGCACACATAATGGTCTAAGGAATTTGCAATTTGACACTAATTGTGTGGGGTTTTTTTCATGCAGTCTACAGTACTCCTTACTTTATTACCATGGCAAATGCTAGTGGCGATGAAGACCAAAACATGTGAATAAGCATAAAAGCATTGCTGATTAACTGAATATTGTATAATAGAATCTCTGACTTGAATTTGGTCATGAGTACAACCTAATGTGTAACTCGACATAACTATACCTGGTCCTTTCATTCCCTAAGCCACGCCTTGGGAGGGTGTAAAAAAAGTTAGCTTGCTTAAAGTTTTTTACAGTACAGTATTATCTGTTGGAGTTGTATCATTGCATTTTATTTTATAATTTAAAGGAACGTGGATGAAAAGATATTGTAAATGGTCACAACACGGCCATACCTGTACATTCACAATTAAGGTGTCTTAAATGGTATTACTGTACAGTACAAGTATTGTGTACCAAGGGAAACAGTCCCTTGTATAAAACTAAATTCGGTTTAGAGGGATTTACCATATAATAATCAATTCACGATTATATTGATATACTGTATAACGTAATACTGCACCAAAAATAAAATTACAGTACAGTAGTAACAATAATATCAGGAACTATAACATTAACAGTAATGATTAAATTATAATAATAATATCTACTGAAATAATGATGAGTCTAATAATAATAAATATTGTAAATTAATCAGAACACCTGAAGCCATAAGAAGTGTTTGCTAATATCACGACTACTACCGTTAAGATATTACGTCATAATTATAATAATAATAACGTAATGACAATACTAGTTTATCATTGTTATCACTCTTAGTTGACTATTTTCTATAGTAAAATTTTAACATGTACACTGTATTCTTGTTATTTTTGGTCAAAAATGTCGAGTTGCACTGAATGCAAACCTTATTTATCTACATCTCTGAATCTCCCCCCACAAAATTATGATCAATTTACTTGGAATCAGCTCCTTTAAATCAACTGAAATTCTTCTAATGCACAAAAACTATTATCGCATTACTTAAAGTACCAGATACAAGAAACTATAATACACTAGGAAACCAATACACTGTACTTGTTATCTGTGGTTGGTGGAGGGTGAGCAGGGTTTCTTATACGACTGACATGACTATACGAATATAGCTGTATTGTGAATACTACATATTTTATAACATTTAATAAGGTAATAAAGCTAGAGTTGTTTAAGCTCAGTCCAATCTGAGGCACCATCAACAGTCTCCATCACACCACACACTCTTACAAGTTCCCAACAATTCTGCTACACAACTTCAACAAATGCAGTCAGGTAACGCACACGAACCAATCACCTGCCCAACGTTCGTTCTCTGATACAGCACCTCATCCAATCGGCACAACACCAATCTTTCTACCCCATACCTTACACTTACAATAAACACGTCCACAATCGTTATACCTGTACTATGCCTCATTCTCACCCACCATCACCTCTCAAGACACCCAAACAGCATATTCCTGCTATGACCGTGATCACACACAAGTACTGTACACCCACTATCACCCCTACACTAGAGGTGGATCCAGGAGAAAGGGGTGGTCCTGGGGGGTCCACCCCTTTTCCATCAAAAAATTTCAATATTTTTTCTTTAATGCAGTATTGTACCCAGGCGGGATTTTTTTATAGTAAAAAGTAATTACTATTGTCCTCAGAATATCTCCTAATACCAAGTGCACATAGCTGCAATATGACCTTAAAATGCCCATGACACTGGAGAGATTTAAAAACAAATTCTGGGGGCCCTCAAACTCCCCAGCTGGGTGGACTCTCTTTGCTCGCTATGTTCCCCCACCCACAACTTCTTGGACCCCCCCCCCCCTTTTTTTATTTTCCTGGATCCACTCCTGTTACTGTTATCCCTAATCATCCACCATCACATATTCATACCATAACTACAAACACAATGTACTCATGATCCCACCAACACCCTTAATCATCACATAATATATCCTTTCCAAGGTCACACACACTACAGTACAACATCACCCGACACAAACCCAGCCGGACTACCTTGGCGGTGGCTCCCGTGGTGGCCAGGAGCTGCGTGCAGGAGAGACAGGGAAGGTCAACATCACGTGTTACTATCAAAATCCATGTCAAATGGACCTACACAGAGTAAATAATCCTGTGCATGCAGGTTTTCATTGCCGGTGGTTACTTTGTTCCCTAAAATAATCCAAATTTATTTAATTTTCATAACCTATGTCAACACAGACGTAGTTTTTTTTTTTTCTGGTTGACCAAACCTAACCAATAGCGTGCACCTACAGTATATAGTAACTATGCAGCTTGACAACCATGCATTGTATGCAAAATTTCTTCCACTGAAATAAGGAGGGTTGTAAAACCATCCACCTGCACTTGAAGATGAGATAAAAGAACAATGATCAACAAGACTGCTCGCCATGCACATACTTGCCTCACCATGCTAAACCAGACTTCTGGTATAAATAAAAAAAATAAACTACCTTGCCCGTCGCTCCTCTGTGTACGAATGGCTGGGCACAGAAAATGGGAAGAAAGGTCAGGCAAAGGAGCCTGGAGCATTGGCTTGAGGAAATTAGTTATTTTAGTAATAAGCCACGATAAACTTTGTAAAGGACAAAAGCAGAGATCATACCGGTAAAAATAAAACTCATAAGTGGCATTCTTACCGACATATAAACCATGCACAATGTTATATGACATACATTATTTATGATAACGTGATGGTGTAAATGGGGTGATGTACGGGAGTCATTGAGCACCTTAACTTATTGTAGTTGTAACTAAATTGTTGTTTTTTTTTGCGACCAACATGAGATTAATCAATGTGGAGTTACTTCAAACTGTTAACCTTACAGGTGTAAACATCGTTTTGAACTAAACAACAAATTAACGTTGTCAGTCATCCACAAGATATGATAAGAATCCTACGGTATCTTCAAAGACGATGATAAGCAATATGAGGATGCATAACCCAGCGAAAGTTCTTCAACCTGGGACATAATTACCCAAGGTTAACAGTCCATATGTATGGAGGTGTCCGAAAATAATAACAGCAGCGTTTGTAAGCAAATAAATGATAATACAGTACAAGAAAAATACACTTTAAACATAATTAATAAATTGGAAGCACATTAAAAGCTTATTTTAAACTAAATTCTCCCTACTTCAATAACATATAATTTATTCTTATAATAAAATCATTACTAAAATCCAGTGTGATTTTATCAAGATAACCATTAAAACATAAGTATCAGATTCCTACTACAGTACTGTAATTAGTCACACATTTGTTAACACTACAGTAGGTTTGTATTAACTTGAATATTAACTTATGCTATTTTTCTTTAATTGTTCTCTAATTGTCCCTTCTTAATAACTTTACAAACTAATTTTAAAAACTGTTAATGAATCCTAGCAACAATCTTGTAAGCTTACCATACCTACAAAATTTTTACATTTCCAGGTCAGTAATAGATACAGTGGAACTATACATCTATTGCTGCTAAAAATACTGTAAATGTAAATAGCAGGATAAAAATGGCATTAATGAATTCAGTAGTAAGACAAGCGGCAGCGGCAAGAACTAAGGTAAGAAGCGGCTGTAGTGTCAGGGGGTGGGATGGTCCCACCCGTCCACGGCTGCTGCCCACCTTAATGCTGCTATTCTAATCACACCACCACCACCACTTCCGATGTCTGCTAGCTGCCTCGCCAACACCACTGGTATTATTAATGTTTCGCTGATACAACTACCTCAAGCTCATCACTCTCCACCATTACCAACCCAACATTTCAGTTATCATTATTACTAATGTTTACTCTAGCAGGTGTCAAGAAAAATTAAATGTATTAATTATTTTTTTAATGATGAAGTCAACCATCAGCTTGAGTGAAAGTGAGGCAAGGCGACGTGCAGTGTGCAAGTTGTAATAGGGATGGAGAGTGCGGGCCCTGTACAGGTTATGGGAACATCTGAGGCGAGTGATGTGCATGCAGAAGCACATCACTTGCACACATTTAGCAACTAACAAAATTAACACTTTTTACCCGCAACATTCCATTATTTACTGAGGAAAACTACGTTAATTTAGTAACATTCGCTACATTAAAATTACAGTTTTCTGCCTTGTATAAACTAAACTAAAATAAAATCACATTACAAACTCAAATGACTAATGCGGGTAATTAGTGAGTGATTATTGTGTAAGCTAAACAAGCACCAGAGTGGTTAAGTCACTTGTTCACATCACTGTTTACCTTCCTCCGTAGAGCAAGCGGGCGGCGGGGCAGAGACCGCTGCCAAGGGAGGCGTCGTTAGTTAGTGCTCCCACGCCCATACCTCTCCTTTACCTTTCCCATTATCCACCCAAGCCTATACCTCCCCTCTATTTATCCATCATTCACCCACGCCCACACCCATACCTCTCCTGTACCTTACCCATCAACCACCCACGCCCACAACTGGAGTTCAACTGTACCCGAACATCCTCACAGTTTACACGCAACTCCGCAGCCGTACTCAAGTGTCCTAAACACCATCAACTTCTCACGCCCACAGCCTCCTCCTACAGTAACATCCACAACCATACTTTTATTACTTTGTTGATATTCATACTTACAAAGGATAACCACCGT
Organism: Homarus gammarus; assembly: GCA_958450375.1. Lineage (NCBI taxonomy): Eukaryota > Metazoa > Arthropoda > Malacostraca > Decapoda > Nephropidae > Homarus > Homarus gammarus. The sequence goes on from CAUDMG010002927.1 coordinate 629,320, forward strand.
ACAGCCGACCCAGGAAAGAATCAAACCAATATAGCAGTACTGTAATAAGAGAAAGCACGCTATGCCGCTTCATCACTGACACCCACACTATCATTTATAACTAGAGAACTCGAATTCGAAACCCCATAATGACCGCCAATAATTTACACCCCCCCCTCACCTCAATATACTCGTACACACCAAACTGTCAAAAACCAATACAGTACACACAACATATACACTCATGCTCACAATCCCCGTCCACGTGTACAACTAACCCTTACAGCTAATCTACTGTACACCCGTAATTACTGTTACCCCGGCCCAACCAATACCTTCAACACGTCATGACCAAACCAATGCATTTATCACCTCACTCATCTCTTCACACCCGCCCCCAGCCATGCCTTCAGCCTTAAAGATGAAGAGCGTCTTCCTTAAGAAGAAGCCTAATTAATCCTAGAAGTGATCTGCCTATAAAAAATAACTAAATTTAAGTCATAATCTACACAGCCTATTTAATCAAAAATATTACAAATTTCTATCACCTACAAGGCTCAACGATAATAATAGTAATACGAATAATTATAAAATATACTTGAAATGGTTTAAAAGAAAGAGATGTTTGTGTTGAACTGTTGATGGTAGTGTAGCCACAAGTTGATGTGACGAGACGAGACAAACGATAGGGACGGTACACAG